>CM044979.1:13978447-15178447 GCA_024586325.1 Stellera chamaejasme | reverse complement strand
CTAAATCTAACCGCACCACAACAGGCTATCACGGAAGACATCACGTAAAACGAGAAATAGTTGGGGAAGGATCAACCTAACAACTTACTCTAGAAACTCATGAGAACCGATAAAATTCGGGGTAACTTGCCCCGCCCATCACATCTTACTGTTTCTCTGAACGGTGCTACCTCCAGTCAAATTCTATTACCAAACTCAGATTCAAGAGCCCTACGGCGGCGGTTCGTATAAACAGTGGTGCAGTCGTTCGCGGTTTTAATCCGCGCCTGTAACAATCTGATCTTTGCCGTAGACTCCTCAAAAAGCTCGGGTCCCAGCTTAACCCGATCAGACGCACTTGTCCAACAGTATGGTGTCATACACATCCCGTACAACACCTCATAGGGTGCCATGTCAAACGTAGTCTGAAAGCAATTGTTGTACGAGAACTCTATCAAAGTGACTGCTAGTCCCAAACTCCTCCAAAATCCAATATACAGATTCGCAACATATCCTCCGATATCAGAATCACCCGCTCCGACTGCCCGTCCGTCTGGGGGTGATAAGCTGTATTCAGATGGAGTTGCGTGTCCAATGCTTCATGAAAAGCAATCCAGAACCGTGCTTGTAAAACGCAGATCACGGTCAGATTCAATGGAGTCTGGTACTCCATGCAAACGTACAATCTTCCTGATGTAAAGCCGGCAAGCTTCTCCAGAGGGTCTATGACCCGAATAAGCAGAAAGTGTGCGCACTTTATCAGCTGATCCACAATAACCCAGATAACATCATGGCGAGACCGTGTCAGGGGCAGTGCAGTCAGAAAGTCCATAGTAACATTGCCCCACTCCCGAACTGGAATGGGCAAAGTCTGCAGTGTCCCTGCCGGTTCCTGATGCTCACACTGCTCGAGTGTGCCCCTCTAAAATATCATTCCAGAACTCCTAATCCTCTGATACACAAAGGCGGTCTCAGAAGTATAGCAATCCCTGCCATACTGAAACGTCGGTAACAAAGAACTCTTATCTTCCCCAGATAACTTCTTCAATACCAGATCTCTACCCTGCGCTTCGCGCATCCTATCAAGCCACTCAGAATGTATGGTAAGTGTAATAACCTGAGCACACTCCCAGAGCTGCCACCTGTGCCAAAGGCACGTCAGATCACTCTCCTCAGATCAGTCCCCAACATTTCCTCCCTTAATTAAGCCGGTATACTTCCCCGCTTTCGAGCATCGGCAACCGTGTTGCCGTGCGAGATGTACTCGATACAACAACCATAGTCCTTAACGTATTCGAGCCATCCGCAATGCCTCAAATTAAGCTCCTTTTGCGTAAACAGATATTCCAGACTCTTATGGTGGTAAGAATCTGAAATTTACTACCAACCAGATATTGCTTCCAATGTTTCAGCGCATAAATTATTATAACCAACTCCGGACCATGTGTCGGATAGTTCAGCTCATGCGGTCGTAGCTGCCTCGACCCATAAGCTACCACAAAACGCTCTGCACCAACACACATCCCAAACTAGATGTGGAAGCATCCGTATAATTCACATACGGTAAGATCGGATCTGAAAGAGTCGAATCGGAGCGTTAGTCAACTACCGCCTCAACTCCTGAAAATTCCGCTCACATTTATCAGACCAGATATACAGTTGACCCTTCTTAGTCAACTGCATAAGCGGAGATGCCAGAATAGAGAATCCCAGTACAAACCTCCGATAATATCCTACTATCCCCAGGGAGCTCTTGATCTCCCGTACCGTGGTAGATTGTTTCCAATCCCAAATTGCCTTCACCTTCTCTGGATCCACAGACAGACCATGCTCAGATATAACGTGTCCCGAGAAGGTGACTTCCCGAATCCGTAACTCACACTTTGAGAATTTAGCATAAAGCTGATGTTCCCAGTGTCTGAGAACTACCCTCAGATGCTCCCGATGCGAGTCCGCATCCCGAAAATATATCAGAATATCATCAATAAAACCACCAGAAATGAGTCCAAGTATGGTCGGAATACCCGATGCACCAGATCCCTTAATGCCGCTGGAGCATTTGTCAGCCCGAACGGCATGACCGTAAACTCAAAGTGTCCACATCGGGTGCGGAAAGCAGTCTTAAGTATGTCCTCTTTCTTCACCCTAAGCTGAAAATACCGGATCGTAGATCAATCTTTGAGAAAACCCTCAATCCCGAAGTTGATCAAAAAGATCGTTAATCCTTGGTAACGAATACTTATTCTTCCCAATAAGAGCATTCAACCGTCTGTAATCAATACAAGTCAGGGTATCCCATCATTCTTCTTAACAAACAGAACCAGAGCACCCCACGCTGAAGTGCTCGGTCGGACGAAACTCTTTTGCCGTAATTCCTCCAGTTGCTTCTTCTACTCCTGCATCTCGAAATAGACATCCGATAAGGAGGAATAGATATCGGAGCGATGCCATTGCGGTGGATGTCAAACACAATTCCCCGCTCTTATGGTAATCCGGGCAACTCCTCCGGAAATACCTGCGGAAAATCTCGAACCAAGGCATACTATCTAACTTCAACCTAGTACCAGCCTCATTCAGACCATAACATTCCCCTACACCAACTATCGACAGCTGATCCGAATCTGCAACATGCACGTCTTTGCGCGATAGTCAAACCGCCGAGTCGTGAGAGGTAGTACCTCTCCGAAACCATAATGGTACGGGTTGCACAATCAATGTGCACAGAATTCTTGGATAACCAGTCCATCCCAAGAATAAAATCATAGTTCGCGTGTCTAAAACCAACAAATCCGATCTTGTCAAATGTCCGCCTCTGAGATATCGTAGACAAGACCGAACCATCTCATTGGAAAACAGCTGACTCCCAGTTTTTACTAAATGCGTTTGAGGCAAGGTACTAACAGCAGATACGTGAAATGTAACACATTTCGGTGTTACAATGAGAACAAATGCTCTGTATCAAATAACGCATGAACCGGTATTTCATTCGGAAATATAGTACCTTACAGAACTTCCTGTGACTCTGCCTACGGTAAGAGGGCAATCCCGTACCCAAAGAGTATCGGACACCTTTCGTAACCATCGGCCCTCCCGCCGATAACAAATTCAACACGAGCGATACCTACTACAAATCGGATAAGATCGTGCGGTGGTGCTCCTCTCTACCTCTACTAAAGCGCCCAAACCGTAATTTCGACCCCGAACATTTTCTTCACGAAAAAATGTAAATTATATCCCGACTCCAGATCTTCCTCAAAACCGCAAATCGAGTCCCGGGTCACTCCGGGAGCCGTTTCTCCGCCCGAGAATCCCGAAAATCGTCCGACGGCAACCCCGGCCCGAAAAATATTTTCCGCGGAAATGTCCGGTACCTTTGCCAGACACTAGAAATCAGATATCGGGTCAATCGAACTCCGGTTCGAAATCTGAAGCAATCGGCCGGAGTAGCCTCCTCAGGAGTTTGTCAATTCCTGCAAACCATGTCTCTACTACCTCTGGCCCGTCTCGCTCATTGAAACTCGGGGGTTCAAACTCTAAAACCTCTCCAGAAGTCTGACCTCGTCAGACTGGTGCCTCAGATCTCCCCGTCGTTAATAGGACCGACGAGAAGTCCAGATGTCGTAGTGACCATCCTCCTCAGAGTCACTCATTTACCAAACCCAAAGTTGTGGCGAGCAGTGGCTTAAATCTCGCTATCACCACCTAATCAAAATGCCCTTACCGTGGCATAAACAGATCTTCCCCTGCCTCGCCGCCCCTGAACCAGCTAGGCTGGCGGTAATACCAAATCAGAGAGGGGTCCCTACGACCGCTAAACCTCGGGGCGGTGAGTGTGGTTGTTCAGACCCTGGGTTACACTGAACCCGTATTCTATTCCACGGAGGTGTGGGATCCCAGTCCCGCCCCTCCGGTACCAAATCACGCTATTCGCGTGTAGTACACAATTCCTCAAACCAAGTCCAACCAGAAAAACAACTTATCCCAAACCAAATTTCCAAACCATATGCCAACTCAACCCATAACCAACAGTTCAAACCCTATCTCTCGGAGGCGTGGGATTACAATCCCCCTCCCTCCGGTCGCAAAACACACTGCCTACGCGTGTGAATCCAACCTGAGACAGTTCGGACCAAACGAGTCCGGACAAAAATCGGTCACTCCTAATCTCTCTGAAGCTAGCGGCGGTTTTCTAAGGCTCTGTAGTGTAATGCAATGCATGATGCAGAGATTCTTTTTCAGAATCTCACAACCAAATATTCAACTTTAAACCACAAAACCAAACCATGCTCATAACACAGAAACACCACACAAATCACCCAAGATTCATCAGAGTACCTCAAATTTTTCAAAGTGCTCCAAAGAACCGCCCGCTGCACCACATCCATTCCGAAACGGTTCAAATAAGGAGGTGGCCAGATCCGTCTGAAACCGCCCCGAAATGAAATGTAGAACGGTGGCTTGTACCTCGAAGTCACTTCCACGGTTACTTACCCATGAACAGACTTAACTTACTCCAAAAGTCCACCCTCGGACTTGTATACTTGCCTTCCACCTTCCATACCCAAAACCAACATACTTTACCTTTTGGGTCATTCCGACCCGACCTGCTCTGATACCAACTTGTCACAGCCACCCCGCCCGGTTGCGGAGGCGGAGCCGACCGCGGCGTCGGAAAGCAGGAATTACGGCGGAAAGCGTGGCAGAGCATCGAGCTCCAAACAAAACCGTCAAGTAACAACTAGCAACCTAAATACTCATGCAAGGCAAGTATACGAATGATCCAACTTTCGCCACACAAGCGAGTTCATGGTATATCCCATTTCAATCATCGCCACAACACAAGAGCCAAATCCATAATATAGCAATTCCGACGTAAGCAAGTCGGGGCTCCGCCCGCGACATAGAAGACAGATAAAGCGGAGATATTCCAGATATAGACACATATACAAACCATGATCTGATCTATATGCATGCAGTTACAGCTACAGAGCCATTAAACGAAATCCTATATATAAATATACCTAAGTGCGGAATCAGAAGCCTCTCGCTCAAGAATTCCCGCACGTGGTACTGCTGCTGCTACAGAACCCAATATGTCAGAAAGCACCGCGGATCTCTATTCCGCTGGTTGCTTGTCAGACTGCCTGAAAGATGGTAAACAAATAAAAGGGTGAGTCCTCGAAAGGACCCAGTAAGGGCTTAAGGTAAAATTGCAGTTTGCCCATAGGGCGACAATCAACTGCAAAAGCAGAATATCACAACATATGCATGTACATATAAACATAAAGTATAACGAAAATCAGAAACCAACATATGCGGTCCAACCGCCCGAGCGACCATGTAACGACAGCCCTCAGCGGAGGTCGAATATCTGGTCGAGCGAGCGAAGCACGGTACCGGCCGGGGTCGCGAGCCCCAAACCGCCGTAGGGTCACGCGAACAAGTATCGGCACTCCTGGTGCGGATACGCAGAATGTCGGCACCCCTTCGGTGCGGACACGTAATGCAATGTCGGCACTCCCGGTGCGGATACGCAGAATGTCGGCACCCTTTCCGGTGCGGACACGTAATGAACATATAATAATAATAAGAATACATAAACATAAACGAAGTAACATTACGATAACCATATACGAGCAGAATAGGAACCCGGGCCTCTAAGGTCATCCGGGCCTTGAAAGCAGAACAAGCGTACATTTTACCAAATTAAGCCCTTACCTCAGAAATGCTGCCCCGCAGCCCAACACTCAGAAAATCCCGACTCCCGATCCGAAATGCGCAACTTGGCTCCTACGGGTCCGCGCTACTCCACCAACGCAGAATCAAGCTGTACAACCACAGTTGGATCAGAACACATCCAAACAACCCCAGAAAACAATTTCCGCACAAACCCGCACTTTCCGGAAAATTCCACGTAAAGCTCGGTTTTACAACCCGAGCTGAACCTTGTTATTCCAACTCCCACAAACGTATTGCAACCCTTAAACCCGCATTCCAGACACTTTTCCCGGTAAACTCGTATAAAACTAACTTTCTCATTTCTAACCCGAAAATGGTATTTCAAACGCCATAACACACCTACTTTCACCCACGTTACCAATTTAGCATCCAATTCAATCAACACACACCACCAACATTGAAAAAGAATTACTTCAACAATTTGGTCCTTAACCAATTTTCCATCACACTTCCAAATCAAACCATACAAGCTTCTAATTAATCACACTAATCACCAATTCCACTTCCTAACCAATAATACTAACCAATTACACCATAATCAACAAACCCCTTTCATACCCAATTCGGCCAAAAGGGAAATTTCTCACCCAACTTCCATTTCAATCCAAACAAAGTTCCATTAGCTCTCTTTAATCACCAATTACAATTATTAAGCAAGATTGCCAACCAATTGCATCAAAATTAACAAACCCCTTCCTTAATAATTTCGCCAACTTGGGGTTTTTTACCCAATATGTTTACCTTCAAATTGAATCCACACATCAACTTAGAATCATGCTAGGAACAACATATCTCAAGCATGATTCAAGAACACAACCAATCAATAGGTTTAGAATTCAACATCAAATTCGGCCAATTAGGGTTTTCCCATCCATGGTATTCTTCCATAAATCAAACCTTGATTACTACACTACTCCATGCCAAGAACAACATACTTAAATCTTGAAGCAAGAAGATGAACACATCACGTAGCAAAGACATACATGAATTCGGTTCTAAACCTAGTTTCCACCCAAAAGCCATGCTTCAAACTCACCAAACCATGAAGGAAAGAAGCTTACCTCAAGCTTAACACCAAGATCAATCCTTGCTTACCCTTTGAAGGATGAAGAACACAAGTGAGGGAGAAGGGAAGAGAGCTCACGGTTGAGAGAAGGAAGAAATGAGCCTTAAATGTGTTTTCATCCTAAATTCCATCCTTATATATTTTCCACTTAATGACTCACCACCTTACTTACCTAGCACACACCTTAGTCACCACCCTAGTCACCTTGGTGACTCACACACCAAGCCAAATCCGAAATCCATAAATGTTGGGATGTAATCCCGCGCCAACTTCACCCGAGTAAATCCCGACGTGTGCGCTTGCTTTCCCGAGCCACTAATCCCGCCATGTGTGCTTGCTCGGTTATCTCCACATTACTCATCCCGAGTCATAACACACCTCACACCATTGTCGCCACAAAACTTTCATCCCGAGCCCCGGGTGTCGTCCGGAAACGAACATCCCGTCCAGAAAAATATACTCCGTATAAAGATGCGAAATGCTCGTACGATCCCAAATATGCTGACAGTTCCCTTTTCAGAGGTCTCGGTAAAGCTACCGAGCTTCTTGACCGACCGAAACAAATCCCGCTCCGAAAAAATATTTTCCGCGGAAGTGTGCAGGGGACCCGTGCGACCTCAAATATGAAAGGATACCTGAGAATGTTACCCATAAAAGATTAGGGAACTGTCGACCACCGAAGACATGACCCGCGAGCTGAAACGGAGCCGGATCACCAAAGTCACCAACCGCTCGGGTGACTGTAACAATTGTGGCGGAGGGTGGTTGATGTGGAAATCTTGATTTGTTGTCTCGGGCCGCCTGCTGTGAACCACGCCCCGAGGCGCGTTGGGCTCTGTGGACGTGGAACCCTGTCGGACCCTTGTCCCAGTGTCGAGAGGCGATCACGCATCAAATGGTTATCTCGCGCACATCGCAAGCACTCGGCCGTGCAGCCGGTAGCATGGCCGACCGTGGTGATGTCTACCACAACTCGAGCACAAGCTGTAGTCGCCACTCGTTTACCCTTGCCACTCGGTTCAGGCCTACTCGCCTTCCCGGTGGCCATCGATGGTCACGATATGCGGAACCTCTCCCTGTCTCAGGATCGGTAAGGGCTGTATCGGCTCTCAACCTCCTCCTGCTCTTGGAGTTGGGCCTTCTAAATGGCCTCATGGTAAGATGTGATGTCCAATGGTTTCAGAGCCCACCTTTAGTCGGGGCGTAACCTGCGGATGAACCTTTTGTCCTTCTCCTACTCCATACCATAATCTGCGATACGTAGCGAACCCGATCGGTCAAACTCCCGTTCATACACTCCAACTGTCATGTTCCCTGCTCCAGTCGTCAAACTGCGACTGTCGGAGGTCCCTGGCTGCATCTCCGATATACTATTGGTAGAAGAAGTATGCGAACTGCTCCCAGGTGATGTCTAGCTCCTGCTCACCTTCCTGCACTGAATCTGCTCTCAACTGGCCTTGCAGGCTCCTCCACTAGTGATCTGCAATATCCTGCAGATTGAACGTCGCCAGTGATACCATAACTGCAGAAGGAAGGTGTAACCTTCCTAGGAGTTTGTCCACTCCCGAAAACCAGGTCTCTGCTGCCCCTCCTCTGCTGTTGAACCTCGGGGGGTTCAGGCGCTGAAACCTAGAGTCTAACCTCGTCGGACCGGTGCCTCGGGCCTCCTGCTGTCGGTGGGACCGATGGGAAGTCTCGGTGTCTTGGTAATCATCCTCCCTCCGACATCGGTGTGGTCTATGAACCTCCTCGCCACCTGTAGGCTCTCACGGCCGAGCGATCGGATCGAGTCGCGGGGCCGACCTCCGATCATACCCTCCGTGTGCGAGGGTGTCTGCGGTCTTCCTCTTCCTCCTCCTCGGAGTCCATCCCTTGCCGTTCTTGAATACTGAGGTGAGCGGTGGTCTGAGTCTCACTGTTCACTTCCTGGTAAGAATGCCCCTGTTGCGGCATAATCGAATCTCCACACTGCCGCTGTCCACCGAACTGTTGCGGCTGGCGTAAGGTACCCAACAACAGCTGTACTGTCCCAACACCTTTAATAAATCGGGAGGTGGTCCCCGTGGCTACCGAAGATTCGGTGGTGGTGGCTGTGGTTGTTCGAGCCACGGATTCTGCTGAATCCGTCTTCTAACTCTCGGAGGTGTGGGAACCTAGTCCCTACCCTCCGAAGAATCGACCACGCTGTCTACGCGTGTTAACCATTTCCTGGAAATAGTCCAACCCATATAATAAAGCATATAGAACAGTTAACTCTCTCTCCCTAGAGAAGCTAGCGGCGGTATTCTAAGGCTCTGTAGTGTAATGCAATACATGATGCAGAGATTCTTTCCAGAATCACAGAATCAAATATGTTGTATACTAAATCACAGAATCAGATCATGATCATATCACGTAATCACATCATAAGATCAACAACTAAAATATAAAGGTACCCAGTTATGTCGAAGCTCGCACTCCGAGCTGAATCGACCAACGCGTCACTACGTGCCCCGACGTCCGAATTCCCAAATCTGCCCGGAGTACCCTAAACATCCCAGAAGTGCTACCACAGCACTGGAGCTTGATCTTGACAGAATGCCTTGAAGAACCGCCCACTGCTCCACCTCACATTCCAAAGTGGTTCAAATAAGGAGGTGATCAGACTCCGTACAGAACCGCCCTAGAACAGAACGCAGAACAGTAGCTTTGCCCCTCAAAGTCATCTCCCACAAAAGTTCATTCCATGAACTAGTTATTCTTGACGCAAAAGTCTACTCCTGGACTGGTATACTTGCCTCAGAAGTCCACATCGAGACTGGTCATACTCCGCCCTCTCGGGTGACTGATGTGGTCAAACCCGACCTGCTCTAACACCAACTTGTCACGGGCGCCACGCCCGGTGCGGATGCGGGGCCGCCCGCTAACGGCGGAAGCGGAAGCTACGGCGGAAACGGAATCAGTTGGTCCAACCCAAACCCGCTGCGTGTAGTGGTCCCGTGACCCAGTGCAAAGTCTCGTTCTCGAAGGACCGGTGCACGAGAACACTTTGCTCTCGGAGTATGTAGACAGAGCTATGTGCTTACTCTACGGTCGTTTTTCGACCGCAGCCTGCAAATCTCATACATGGCAAGTATACAGTATAATCCTAACTATCCATGGCGAGCCCCGCCCCACTGAAATAGGCGAGCACTCCACCATCACCAAACATACAGTTCATGGATAACATCATACATAAGCTCTTCAGAAACACACAGATATAGAATGTGCCTAACACATCAGAATATGATCACATCCCGGGTACCGCCCTCGATTGTCCTGGGCGAGTCCCCGGTCCTACAGAGTATCCAGAACATATATACAGAAGCAGAATGTATCTAGGATGCATAGCATGATCAGACAGATGACATGCATGCATACACACCTACAGAGCTGACCGTGAAAAACCTCAGAATACCTACGTGCGGGATCTAAGAGAAACTCCAAGATCAGAAGATCCCCGCAAGTACCGCTGCTTCTGCTAACACACAAACAGAAGAGAGAAGTAAGTTGACTGTGAGAAAACTCATAATCCTGAAATCAGAAAGCAGACTGAAACCTCTACCGAGACTACCCCTATAACTTAACAGAAGTTTCGTGTCAGAACTGCAAAACTAAGAAAACACAGCACCATATATATATATATATATATATATATATATATTTATATACACACACAAATATAGACATAAATAATAAACAGTCCCGAAGAAGGTGGTTAGACAGAGTCCCGAAGGACGCGGCTCAGACTGCCAGAGACCCATGAAAACAAAATAAACAGAACCACAGCCCTCTCCAAGAGGTCAGAAGCCGAAGCTAACAGAGGCATTGTACCAGCCGGGGTCGCGATCCCCAAAACTGTCATAGGGTAACAGAATATATCGCAGGGTATATAACAAACAGAGTATACCGCAGGGTATACAACAGAATATCAGCACCCAGTGCAGATATAGAATACCAAAGAAGAACCCGAAATCTCCGAGACCATCCCGGGCCTTGAACACGCATACATGCCTTACCATATAAGCTGGTTAACCCGGAACCCACTTTAACTAACCCCAATATACATGATATCCCTCCCAGAATGTATAACGAGAGAAGTTAAACCCTTACCGTACTATTACCAATCCGCAGAAGAATCCCGGAAAAATCCCGACACTCGGCCCTAAGCGCGGTAGTGTGACTTCCAAGTCCCGCACTACTCCACAACTACTGATTCAAGCTGAACAACCACACATAAATCAGAAATCACCAATCCAGTTCACCGGGAACTAATCCCGCACATTCCCGCACTTTTTTGCAAAATTCCACAGAAAGCTCGGATTCTCAAACTGAGCTAGAACATTGATATTTACACCCAAACATGCACAACTAAGCATTTAAACCATACTTTCCCACCTTTAAGCAAACAAGCAAGTAGGTCGGTTACGTTAACAATTTCAAAAAACGATGTTCCAAACACCGTTTGTTACCTACTTCAATTCCCAATATCATTTCAATACCAATACATTCCCGAAACACAACCATAAACATACCCTTTCCTCATTTTCGGCCTTAACCTAATTCTTACACCAACATCATTTTCAATCCAATTAGGGTTCCATTCTCATTCTTAATTCAACAATTAAACATTTTAAACATGTTTACTAACATACTTCACCATAATTTCCCAAAATCATACCAAATCCCACATAAAGAATTCGGCCATTTGGGCACCTTTTTACCCAACATGCTCACCGATAGCCTGGTTCCTTGACGGTACTGGGCTTCCAGATACTTGAACGGTGAGGAAATGACCAGAACGACGATGTTGAGCTCCGGAGTGATCTGCAAGATGTAAAACGGAACACTCAGGAGCAGAAAGAGGAGTGGAGGTGTGTAGATAGGGTGTACCTTTCTCAAGCCGTCCTTTTATAGGAGGAGGCGTTGAGGTAGCGGTTGACCCATGATCCGGAGTAGTGGAGTGTTCCCCACGTTCGGAGTAGTGGGAGACTGGAGGTGTGATGGAGAACGTGAGTAAGTCGTGGGGATGACCATTCCTAGCTTCCTTTCCCGATCCGTGACGTTGCTAAGTGATTGATGGGAACTGCGAGGTCTGGCGAGGCCGCAGCGCGAAGCTCCCTTGATAACGCCTTCGCGAGGTGCGGTGGTATCGAGGTGTGTTTCCTTGGCTGCTGCTGATGATGACGTGAGGGGCGCGATGCGCGAGGCGTTTGCTTAGGTAGTGTACCAAGGTGCCTCCCCCAGAGGCGGAGTATAGGCAAGGTCCAGTACTCCGCGTTTTGGCTCGAAATTGACCGTTGGGCAACAACCGTATTGACGGAAGGCCAAACGTTTCCTACCGTTAGTGATATCGACACGTGGCTTGTTGGGATTAGTTCTCCGTTTGAGGCGACATTTCGGCTTCGTTAGGGTTGGGCCTATAAATAGCCGGCTTGTTCGCGGATTTCCACTCTTTGCATTCTCGTTCTCTTGCTCGAATCTTCTCTGTTACTTCGTATTTTGTTGCTTCTTCCACTCTTTTGCTTGATTCTGATATTTGTGGAGCGAGTCTGATCCTCTGTCACTTCTAATGCTTCGGCATTGGCCTGCTTTTGTCCTCGTAATTTCAGGTAAGAGGTCACTCTTTTGTTCCTTGCATGCAAGGTGTTCGACAAAATTGCTAATAGTCCGTTCGTCTTCTCGCCTTTCTATTCTCGTTTTCCTGCAGTAATGGCTGCCAAAGGAGTTGCTCATCCAGTCGTCACGCCATGGACAAGACCATCGTGAAGGTTGACAAGCTTCACCAGGATCTTGTCAAGGCCTTCTTTCCTATTGAGGAAGTTGCGGTGTACACGGCGCGGAGCGGACCCTGCAAGGCGCTCAAGCTCCCCCAGACACCGGAGAATCTGGAGAGCGCCGCATTGTGCCTCTACACTGCCAAGATGTCTTCTGGGCTGAGGTTTCCTTTGCCTCCCCTTGTCCAAGATCTATTTACTCTGTGGGGTCTCCCACCGTCACAGCTTGGGCCCAACACCTTCATCCACATCGCCGGCTTCATCGTGGCATGCCGGTTGGCTGGGCGAGCCGTTCGACGCGTCTTCCTACGGTTCTTCCGACTTGATCTACGAACAGGGGACAGTTCTTCCATGTTACCCCCTTAGTGTTGGGGGAACAACTCTGTGTGTTTTGGTGTTCCTCCAATCCCGGTGTGAGGGAAGCGACTGAGGAGGGGACTTCTGAAAGTACCCCTGGGGAAGAGGGGATTCGCGAGACTCCAGTGGTGGAGACGATTGGCCCTTCTTCTGCGAATGCGGCGATGACACCGGCTGAAGATGCCGGAATGGATGCCTTTTTATCTGCGCTGTTAGCGAGCCCTCCCAAGGCGAGTGGCGAAAGTGCCCACAGGGATGTCGCGGTGGCAACCCCTTCTCGTGTCGAGACTCATCCCTGGTGGATGCATCCCCCCAGGTGGAGGTCTCTCAGATTAAGGCTTCTCCTCATGTGGGGGCACCCTCACCAAAGAAGATAACTTCAGCTGGCGATCTCCTGCTGGCCATGCGAAGGAAGTCCCAGTCGGCAGCGAAGACCAGCGAGCTCATTAGGGGCAAGGTGTCGGCAGCCCCGCGGCGGCGCACCCATGTTGAGTGATACCCAGCCGGAAGTGAGGGGAGATGTTGGGGGTGCTTTCCCAACAAGCAGCCAGGCTTCCCAAAGGGAAGGGGCTCCAGAGGGGGTGTCCCCAAGCGTCCCAGCTGGCGCTGCCAATGATGCCTTGGTGGCGAAGGAGATCCTAGAGAAGACGAGTGGTTGGGATGTGGTTCACACTTCCTGTGAACCGTCTGGGAGTGGTGCCTGGGCGAAGCCACAGCGCCAGCCATCCACTGGCGAGGCCATCCTTGCCCTGGACCAGGGCCTTTCGCCGGGTGAGTTCCTTTCCTCATTTGCACGTGTTCCAAGTTCTCTTTGTTGTGCTTACAAGTTGTTTGATGTAGGGACGGAGTCTTCCCACCCGCATGGTAGCATACGCCAAAGTGTGGTGGACTTGGGTGCAGCGGCGACCGTGCTTGAGGAGACTGGAGTTTGGTCGCATTTCCTTGAGGGAAAACGTGTTGCTGCCCAGATAGCCCCCCAGTGGTCCGAGGATCCCGCCGCGCTGAAATCCTTGAGGGAGGACCTTAGGGCGAAGGTGTATAGGGAGGAGGGCATGCCTCTGGAAGGGGCCTGGGACCCTGTTTTCCTGTTGAACAACAAGTCCTCCTTGTTGTTGGGAGGAGAGCACACGCTGCTGTCCTGCCTGGAAGGGCTCCGCACACCTTTTGATAGGGAGTTGATGGACCGTAGTCTGGACTCTGCAGTTGAGTTTATGGAGGCTGCCAAGCACAACCTTCAGGTGAGGCCACTCCCCTATCCTTTGTCTTATGTTCTCTAATTTCTGTACTAACTTGTCTCGATGCAGCTGCTATGAATGAGTATGCGGTCTCAGCCCGATGGCACAAGTTCCCGAGCTACATGAACACGAGGGACAGTGCCCAGTTGCTGAAATTGCCCGCTTGAAGAAAGAGGCAAAGGCTGCCCACGCTGCCAAGGCTGAGGCTGAGAGGGCGAACAGGAGAATGGCGGAGCTGGAATCTTGGTGCGCCGCTCTCACTTAGGAGAAGGTGGAGTCTCACCTGGAGCATTTGAGGAGGGACGCCCTTCTGGAGAAGCTCAAAGTGTGGTGTCCCCTTCGCGAGGCAGAGCTGGCGAAGAAGGAGGATGAGCTCGCAGAGAAGGAAGCTGAGGTTGTCGTTCTGAAGACGACATTCTCCTCCCTGAAGTCAGATGCAGAGGACCTCCTGAAGGATGTTGCGGACAAGCTCTTGGATTCAGAGCTTGGTGGGAAGGAGATCGCGAGCGAGCACGTCAAGCTGGTCACAGAACTAATGTGCGCTGGGGACATCCGGCGGCTGAGCGTGATCTTGGGCTAGAATGTATCCTGAAGAGGACCACGAGCATGAATCGACCTATGGGGTGAAGATCCATGAGAGGTGGCCTCGCCCGAGGCAGAGAATTGACGAGCACAAGTCCCGGAGCGAAGTCGTAGTGCAAGGGTATGAGGAAGGCTGGCTGCGATGCCGCTTTCAGCTGGAAACGCTGCACTGGGTTGAACTTGGATGCCCTGGATGCCTCCATGACCAGCGATCCCGAGGGAGTGCCTGCTTGATCGGGAGTGGCACACTGTCATATCCTTGGTGGCACCAACCATCATAAACGGGAGTGTGATAGCCCCAAAGGTTAGGATCTCTTCCCTTCGATTCCAAAGGTTACTCCCTTCGCCGGCTTGATTTGGGACGGTACATTCGCCTCAACAAGTGTGCACTTGTAAATGACATTGGCATTAGCCTGTATCCATGTAGATCCGGCCAATGTCACGCCCGGTGATGCGAGCCGTGATGGTGAGTGGGTCCGAGTGAGGGATCGCCACGAAGTCCCATCACGGCGGTGGATGAGATGGCTGGCTGTGTGGTCCAGCTAATAGATCTGCCTCATATAACGACGCCTCGCAGCCGTGCCATCGCACCGAGTGATCACATTGATGTGACTGTCACGAGCGCCCGTGCCCGGTTGCGGAGGAGGGGCCGCCCGCGACGTCGGAAGCGGAAGCTGCGACGGTAACCGCGGAAACGGTCCAACCGAAATCCGCTGCTTGCAGTGGTCCCATGATCCGGCCCGCAAAGTCTTGTTCTCGAAGGCCCAGCGCCTGAGAACACTTCGCTCACTGATAAGTATTGGTCGTATTACGACCCGTAACTTACAAACTCAAAGATGGCAAGTATACGATATAAATCCTAGCTATCCATGGCGAGCCCCGCCCCACTGAAATAGGCGAGCACTCAACCATCACCAAACATGCAGTTCATGGAAATATCAATCACGATTCACAAACATCCAGAATACATAACCCATCCGATATATATAACAATATGAACATACCTCGGGTCACGCCCTCCACTGAAATGGGCGAGCTCTCCAGTCAAACAGAAGTACAGTACCAGAATGTATCCAAATTACACAACATGATCTAATCTAAACATGCATGAACATACATCTAAAGAGCCGCCAAAAGGAAACCCTAGAATACCTAGGTGCGGAATCTGGAAAACTTCAAGATCAGAAGATTCCCGCACGTAGTACTACTGCTGCTGCTAACCACAAACAGAAGAGAGAAGTCAGTTAACTGTAAACCCATATGCTATACTTAGCATCAGAACAGAAGTCTGGAAAACAGACTATAACCTCTACCGAGACTACCCCTATAACTTAACAGAAGTTTCGAGTCGGAACTACAGATACTTGTTCCCAAAACAGAAAGCACCACGGAACTCTAGTCCGCTAGCTGCTTGTCAGGCCGACCTGAAACGTGGTAAACAGAAAGGGGGTGAGTCCTCGGGAGGACCCAGTAAGGGCTGAGGTAAGATACAGTTTGCAAAAAGGTGCTAGTGTGTCGTATCTGCAAAACAGAGAAAACACCAAAACACATATATACAAATAGTTATAAGTAATGATCAGAGTTAGTCAGAGTCCCGGAGGACGTTCCCAAAAGACGGGGTTACACAGAATCCCGAAGGATGCGGTGCAGAACGCAAGAATGACCCTTAAAATAAAAATCAACAGAACGACAGCCCTCTCCAAGAGGTCGAAATGTAAGCATGGTACCGGTGGGGTCGCGATCCCCTTAATCGTCGTAGGGTCACGTAATATACCGCAGGTATATACGAGAATGTCAGCACCAGTGCGAGACACAACAATCCGAAAAGAACCCGTGGTCTCCAAGACCATCCCGGGCCTTGGCGCAGTAATGTAATATATACCGCAGGTATAAACAGAATATCAGCACCCGGTGCGGATATACGTAATGTATATGGAACCTGAGGTCTCCAAGACCATCCCGGACCTTGAAGCAAAACAAACTATATCTTACCATATGAATGGTCCCGGGATCACCGGACCACCGTCCTCAACCCGGAACCCGCCTCAACTAACCCCGATATACATGTAATCCCGCGCCAACTTCACCCGAGTAACTCCCGACGTGTGTGCTTGCTTGCCCGAACCAACAATCCTGTCGTGTGTGCTTGCTTGGTTATCACCACATTACCCGCCCCGAGCCATAGCACATCTCACACCAAAGCCGTCACAAAACTTTCATCCCGAGCCCCAGTGTCGCCCAAAACGAACATCCCGTCCCAAAAATATACTCCGTAAAAAGATGCGGAATGTTAAATGCGATCCCAAATATCTTGTGGTTTCCCTTTCCGAGGTCCCGGTAAAGCTACCGAGCTTATCGATCACCGAAACAAGTCCCGCTCCGGAAAAATATTTTCCGCGGAAATGTCCGGGGGACGCGTGCGACTTCAAATATGAAAGCATTCCGAGAATGATACCTTAAAAGATTCGAAAGTTGTCGACCACCCAAACACATGACCCGCATACCTGAAACGAAGCCCCGGATCACCAAAGTCACCTCCCGCTCGGGGTGACTGTAACATTCTCCCCCCTTAGAACTCTTGGTCCTCCAAGAGTAACCTGAACCATACAGGTGTCCCTACGAACCAGAACAAACGTTCCCTTCACCTGGCATACTCGGACCACCGTTACTGGTGCGGCGGGAGTGGTAGTTTAGACTACCAACCTGAGCCTCTCAGCGGCGTTCCAACCCTCAGGGTGCATCTTGTTGCGCCCCGAGTCAGTTGCCGGTATTTCTACCTGACAACCCCGTACAGTACCGAATCTATACCTAACAGACCTTCAACATGCCATCCTAGAAGACATTGTGCATCGCAGACATACTTGGAGGTAAAGACAATCTCTATGCTACCCCGCCGACTCGTTCCAAAATCTCACAAAGACCGATATACCTTGAGCCCACTTCGCTTCCGCTGCGCACTCTGATCCTCCTCTGCCAATGAACCTCCAGCTGCTTCTTCAGTTCAACCATCTCCACCATCGGCTGAAACAAAGAGAGATAGTACCTCCCCAGAAACCGTAATGTTATGGTCATCACAACCAATGTGCACAGAATTCTTCTACAGCCAACACATCCCAACACCTATACCAAATTGGGAGTGGGTCAATTTGGCTGCTGAAGATTCGGGGGTGGTAATTTTTGTTGTCCAGGCCTTGGATTCCGCTGAATCCGCCTTCGACTCTCGGAGGTGTGGGATACCAGTCCCTACCCTCCGGCAACTGATCACGCTGTCTATGCGTGATAACCAATTCCTGAAACCCATCCAAACCATATACCAACTTATACAGAACAGTTAACTCTCTCTCTACAGAAGCTAGCAGCAGTATTCTAAGGCTCTGTAGTGTAATGCAATGCATGATGATATTCTTTCCAGAACCACAGAATCATATATGTTTGGATACTAAATCACAGAATCAGATCATATCACATAATCACATCATAAGATCAACAACCAAACATAAAGGTACCCGGATTATGTCGGAAGCCCGCACTCGAGCTGAATCTGACCCGCGCGTCACTGCGCGCCCCGATGTCCAACAGTTACCAAATCCACCCGGAGTACCCTGAACATCCCCGAAGTGCTATCCCAGCACTGGAGTTGATCTTAACAGAATGCCTTGAAGGACCGCCCGCTGCTCCACCGCACATTCCAAAGTGGTTCAAATAAGGAGGTGGCCAGACTCCGTACAGAACCGCGCCGGAATAGAACACGGAACAGTAGCTTCTCCGCTCAAAGTCATCTCCCGCAGAAGTTCATCCATGAACTGGCATCACTGTTCCAAAAGTCCACTCCTGGACTGGTATACATGCCTCAGAAGTCCACACCGAGACTGATCATATTCCGCCTTTCTCGGGTCGATGCAAGCCGACCTGCTCTGATACCAACTTGTCATGGGTGCGCCCGCGCCCGGTTGCGGAGGCGGGGCCGCCCGCGACGTCGGAAGCGGAAGCTGCGACGGTAACCGCGGAAACGGTCCAACCGAAATCCGCTGCTTGCAGTGGTCCCATGACCCGGCCCGCAAAGTCTTGTTCTCGAAGGCCCAGCGCCTGAGAACACTTCGCTCACTGATAAGTATTGGTCGTATTACGACCCGTAACTTACAAACTCAAAGATGGCAAGTATACGATATAAATCCTAGCTATCCATGGCGAGCCCCGCCCCACTGAAATAGGCGAGCACTCAACCATCACCAAACATGCAGTTCATGGAAATATCAATCATGATTCACAAACATCCAGAATACAGAACCCATCCGATATATATAACAATATGAACATACCTCGGGTCACGCCCTCCACTGAAATGGGTGAGCCCTCCAGTCAAACAGAAGTACAGTACCAGAATGTATCCAAATTACACAACATGATCTGATCTAAACATGCATGAACATACATCTACAGAGCCGCCAAAAGGAAACCCTAGAATACCTAGGTGCGGAATCTGGAAAACTTCAAGATCAGAAGATTCCCGCACGTAGTACTGCTGCTGCTAACCACAAACAGAAGAGAGAAGTCAGTTAACTGTAAACCCATATGCTATACTTAGCATCAGAACAGAAGTCTGGAAAACAGACTATAACCTCTACCGAGACTACCCCTATAACTTAACAGAAGTTCCGTGTCGGAACTACAGATACCTGATTAGAGAACAGAAAGCACCACAGAACTCTAGTCCGCTGGCTGCTTGTCGTAACACTCAAACGTGGTAAATGTAAGGGTGAGCCCTCGGGAGGACCCAGTAAAGGCTGAGGTAAGATACAGTTTGCAGAAATGTGCTAGTGTGTCGTTACAGCAAAATAGAGAAAACACAAAACACATATATACAAATAGTTTTGTTCAGTGTTAGTCAGTGGTCAAAGTCCTGAAGGACGTTCCCAAAAGACGGGGTTAGACAGAATCCCGAAGGATGCGGTGCAGACCGCCAGGATGACCCTTAAAATAAAAATCAAACAGAACGACAGCCCTCTCCAAGAGGTCAGAAACAGAAGCATGGTATCAGTCGGAGTCGCGATCCCCTTAACTGTCATAGGGTCACAGAATATACCGCAGGGTATATATAGAATGTCGGCACCAGTCTGAGACACAACAATCCGAAAAGAACCCGTGGTCTCCAAGACCATCCCGGGCCTTGGCGTAGAATGTAGAATATATACCGCAGGTATATACGAAATATCGGCACCGAAAGTGCGAGATATACGAAATGATAAGGAACCCGAGGTCTCCAAGACCATCCCGGGCCTTGAAGCAGACAAACTATATCTTACCATATGACTGGTCCCGGTACTACCGGACCACCGTCCTCAACCCGGAACCCACCTCAACTAACCCCAATATACATGTAATCTAGCGCCAACTTCACCCGAGTTACTCCCGACGAGTGTGCTTGCTTGCCCGAGCCAACAATCCCGTCGTGTGTGCTTGCTTGGTTATCACCACATTACCCGTCCCGAGCCATAGCACATCTCACATCAAAGCCGTCACAAAACTTTCATCCCGAACCCCGGGTGTCGCCCTGAAACGAACATCCCGTCCCAAATCATATACTCTGTAAAAAGATGCGAAATGTTCGTACGATCCCAAATATGCTGACGGTTCCCTTTTCTGAGGTCCCAGTAGAGCTACCGAGCTTACTTGATCGCCCGAAACAAGTCCCCTCCTGAAAAAAATATTTTCCGCGGAAATGTCCGTAGGACCGTGCGACTTCAAATATGAAAGCATTCCCGAGAATGATACCGAAAAGATTCGGGAGTCAGTCGACCACCCAAAGACATGACCCGCATGCAAACGAAGCCCCGGATCACGAGTTACCACCCACTCGGGGTGACGTAACATGACCCACGGAAGGTGGGATCGATCAGCTCCCCGTGGGATCTGTTCTGCATGCGTGGTGATCCCGACCGCGATCCTCCCGATCGCCTTGGCGCTTGTACCCCACAGGAAACCTCTTCGCGGGGAGGGTTGCAAACAAGGAACTCAGTGAGTTTTCCTTGAGCTATCATTTCTGCCGGCATGCGCTTGAGTTCCACGCATTCCTCGGTGTCGTGGGCCTTGTCGCGATGGTAGGCTGCAGATGCTTGTTGTTTGGCCTCGCGACACCCTTGGTAGTGGGCGAGGCCATTTGGTGATTTCTCTCCTTTGCTCCAGGCATGGAAGATGTTTGTGCGGAAGTCTCGAGTGGGGGTAGGGTTGGATATGCTCGGTCCCTGTTGCCTGTGGAGGTGGTTGCCTCCGCTGTCCATGGCCCCTGGAATCGGCATGCGCGAGGTTGCCCCCTCGCGTCGGTTGTTGAGCTCTTGAGGTAGGGCACAGTGACCTCCTCGGTGTGCATGAACCTAGTTGCCTGTCTAGGAACTGCTCCATGTTGCGAGGAGGGTTGGTGTGCACGTCGATGAAGAATAGGGAGTCCCACCGGAGACCTGTATGGCCGTCGGGAGATGAGTCTCCTCACCGGGTTTGGAACACGGATGGATTCTCCTTGGAACCGTTGGATGTAGTCCCTCGGGGACTCATCCTTCCTCTGTCGCACCTTAAGCAGGTGCCCTGTAGTTTTTGGCGGAGGCTTGGAGACGACAAAGTGGTTAGAGAAAACATGGGAGAGTTCCTCAGAGGAGTCGAACTGCTTACCGCGGATGGTGGTGTACCAGTTGGCGGTTGCTCCGGTGAGAGTAGAGCTGAAAGCCCTACAGAGGGTGTTGTCATCAGCTCTAGCGATTGCCATCGCATAGATGTAGCGCTGGAGGTGGATGTCGGGTGCGAGAGTGCTATGTCGCGAATCGACATAGGCAAATAAATGTATGCCCGACTCACCCTCAAGTGTAAGGATCGTTACGTAGTAGAGTGGTGAGTAGGGGTCGATCCCACGAAGATAGTGTGTGAAGTGTGTGTCGGTATGCTTTCTATCAAAAGAAAAACTAAGATGAACAATTGTTTAAGGAGATTAGAACTTTAATGTGAAATACAAAGTGGATATGTAAGATGGGAATTTATGACTAAATGCAAGTCTACAACTTAATGATAAATAAGCAAAATATGAGAACAAGAATCTAGTTGGTTTACTAATCGAATCTCTCCTTAGACTTTAGTTATATGATTTGGATTGAGACAAAATTATGAGATGCATTTACGGATGCTAGCATTCTTAAGCCTAACTTCTACTTCTTTTGGAAGAAAGTTATCCTAATTAACTAAGTAACTCAAGGTAAATCTCTTATCCAATTGAGCACTTAGAATTGCAGTAATCTCAAGCTTTAAAACACACCTAGTAGATTCTCATTAACCCTCTCAAGCTAATTGAACTACTACGTTATTCCTTCATCTATGCTCAACAAATGTTCTCTCAAACAATTCATCGAGCACCTTGATAACAACATGCAAGCAATACTTTGAATCTCACATGTTAACCATGAAGCATAAGGAATAAAACATAAATGATGGAAAACAACCATTATAATTCATGAATCAAGTCTCAATCATCCATCACAAACTATATCTAAGGAGATTAAATGTCTACTCCATAACTACTCTAGAACTAAGCATAAACATAGTGAAAATAACAAGAGAAAGGTAGAAGAACCAAATCCAGTATTGGTTCTTCAAGTTTCTATGTTGATCTTCACTTTCCTCCATGGAAGTCTCCAAGAAATTCCTAGAGCTCTAGGCTCCAAGGAAGAACAGAGAGAAAACTAGTCTAGAATCTGAAATTGTACGTGGTAACTACTCCCAATGTGTTTTAGAAAGTCTATTTAACCTAATTCTAAGGCCCACATATCCCTAGGCCAATGGGAGACCAAGATGTGCGAGAGAATAAGTGAAAACCGTTGTTTTTCTGAGTAAAACCGTCACTGATCATGCTTACGAAAAACTGCAGAATTTGCCTTTGGGCGAGTTGCCATGAGCACCCGGTGCTCACTCGGTGTTGCCCCAAATGGCTGGAACTTGGGGCAGACTTTTGATTGGCACCCCGTGCTCGCCCAACTGTGCCCCAATTGACAGAAATTTGGGGCACACTTCTACTTCGTGCCCCATGCTCGCCCCAAGTGATAGAAACTGGAATTTGGGCACCCTTCAGATTGGTGCCCATGGCTCGGGTTAGTGTTGCCCTGATATTGTCCAAGACCTTCATCTCTTCTAACCTTCAACGCCTTAAGCTGCACGTCAACACATTCTTCCATTCCAATTATCTAGAACAATAATAAGCATCTATAACAAGTAACTTGCTCTAGATGATATCCAATTAAACTCAAAACAAGTAGATTTACATCAAAAGTATGAGAAAACATGTTGTGTTATTGACACTCAACAGAGACCGTTGTAGGAGTCCAGCTTGGGCTGGCGAAATTGCTCCGGCAGTGGTGCTTCCAGGATTCTCTGGGTGAAAGGCTGGGTCAGAGGTGGTCCAGTCCCAGTGCCGGTGGTGTAGGGAGTGTTTGCCCTTGCCTCCTCTTCTCTATTTGCTCCAGGCGCCTGGCGATGGCGGCGAGTGCGGCGGAGTGAGCCGGATCAGGATGGGCTTCCTGCTGTGGCGGAGGAAGAGGAGGTTCCTGATGATTTAGTGGCTGTTGGATTGTTTGGAAACCTCCTTCGGCCAGGGCGCTGCGCAGATTTTGGACGACCGCCTCAGTGATCACAGCAGAGTTCTGGACGATGACATTGTGCGGCGCCCCCACCACACCGGCTTACCGGTTGTGATTTGTTGATAGGGCAGCACGCCCAGATCTCACGGCGACATCTGCCCCTGCCGCGTGGATGACTTCCCTGGAGGGAGGGGCATTGCGGTCGCCATGGGATGAGCTTTCCCCGGTTGAGTGGACTGATGCTCCATGGTTTGCAGCGGCGGTGGGTGGATTTCTCCTCCCACGGCCATTTTGTCGGCTTGCGCTCCTTGTAGTAGGCATGGCTTCCTTTCTTCGGTGGTTTCTTCGTGGGATTGTTGATAGTTCCCACAGACGGCGCCAATCGATAGCCTGGTTCCTTGGCAGTGCAGGCTTCCGGATACTTGAACGGTGAGGAAATGACCAGAGCAGCGATGTTGAGCTCCGGAGTGATTTGCAAGATGTAAAACGGAACACTCGGGAGCGAAAGAGGAGTGGAGTTGTGTAGATAGGGTGGACCTTTCCCAAGCCGTCCTTTTATAGGAGGCCTTGAGGTAGTGGTTGTCCCATGATCCGGCGAGGCTAGGAGATGCAAACCGCGAGGTCTGCGAGGCCAGCAGGCGCGAAGCTCCCTTGATAACGCCTTCGCGAGATGCGGTGGTATCGCGCTGTGTTACCTTGGCTGCTGCTGATGATGACGCGAGTGGCGATGCGCGAGGGGCGTTTGCTTGAGTAGTGTACCACTCACCTTCAAATTCAACCCTAATAGCAACTCCTAATCATGCTAGGAACAACATATCCAAAGCATCAACCAAGATAACTTCAATTCAACATACTTAAGATTTAGTGAACAATTCGGCTAATTTATGGTTTTTCAATCCAAGATGTTCTTTCATATTCCAAAACTTGATTCCTACACCAAATCATACCAAGAACAACATACCCAAAGCTTGAAGCAAGAAGATGAACAAATCATCTAGCTAAGGCTTGTCATGATTTCGGCCTTAGCATGTAAATCAACCACAAATCATGCTTCAAACATACCAACTCATGAAGAAGACAAGCTTACCTCAAGCTCACCACCAAGATCAATCCTTCCTTAAACCCTTGCAACTTGAAGAACACAAGTTAGGTAGAAGGGAAGAGAGCCGGCGGTTTGAGAGAAGAAGAAATGAGCCAAATTGTATTTCTTTCTAACTCTCACCTTTTATACTTCTTAACTTGACAAGCACGCACACACCTTAGTCACTTGCCAAGCACACACACACCTTAGTCACTTGCCAAGCACACACACACCTTAGTCACTTGCCAAGCACACACCTAGCTCCCTAGTCACCACATCAAATCCGAAATTTCCTAAGTGTTGAAGTATTATCCCGCTCCAACTTAACCCGAGCAAATCTCAACGTGTGTGCTTGCTATCCCGACCAAATAATCCCGTCATGTGTGCTTGCTCGATTACCTCCAAAATAATCATCCCGAGTCATAAAATACCACACACCCTTGGCGCCATCAAATTTTTCATCCCGAGCCCCGAGTGTCGCCCGAGAACGAACGTCCAAACTCCAAAAAATATTTTCCGTGGAAAGGTGTGGGGGACTCGTGCGACCTCAAATATATAAGCATTCCCGAGAATGTTATCTAGAAAATATCCGGGAGCTGTCTGACCAACAGAAAACATGCCCGCATGTTTGAACGGAGCCTCGGGATACACCGAAGTCACCACCCACTCGGGGTGACTGTAACAAATTTGTTCGACATTGGAGGCCATCCACTCGACTGTTGCTCCACCCTTAACCTCTGGAGGCCACTATCTGGTTCACTCCCGCCGCTGGTTGCTGGTCACAAGCTGTGCAGATCGCGAAAGTGCACAGTCACGATTTGGAACTTGGGGGAAGAAGCTCTTTTATTTGATTAGGTACAATTACCTTCGGCCCCTATTCTCTACTCATTCTTTTATAAAAGTCTCTGTAATTTAGCATGTCACACTTTGAGCACTCTTGTTTAGGGGTGAGAAACGAGCCTAATGAGCCGAGCTTCATGAGCCTTAAGCTCGAGCTCGAGCCAAATTTTAAGCTCGTATATTATACGAGTCGAGCCTGAGCTTTAGAGGCTCGGCTCAGTTAGGCTCGCAAGCCTTAATGAGCCTCACGAGCTTGGTTCGAGCCGAGCCAAAATGAGCTTACCCAGCAACCATATCGAGCCTTACGAGCTTTCAAGCCGAGCTCTAGCCAACGAGCCTCATGGAAATACCCATAATACTCTCATATTGTACAGGTAAGGAATTTTCGAGCCTCGCGAGCTTGGTTCGAGCCTAATCGAGCCGAGCTGAAATGAGCTTACCTCAACCATATCGAGCCGAGCTCGAGCTTTTCACGAGCCGAGCTCGAGCCCGATTTTAGGCTCGAGTATAATTCGAGCCGAGCCTCAACTTCATGAGCTCTAGCTCGAGCCTGACGGGCTCGGCTCAGCTCGGCTCATTCTCACCCCTACTCTTATTAACGAGTAAATGTATTGGATGCAGTGGTTAAACTTAAGATGAATCTTATTTTAGTCTCTTTTTGATAAATTTGTAGTATCGGATTCACATGTGGACATTTTGATGGCATGACTCTCATATTTAATTTTGATCAGCTTTGCTATTAACATGCCTTGCTGAATTGAAAGAAATAAGAAAACTTGAGTTAAAATTGAACTAGTTAGAATGGTTTGAGGTAAAATTAAAAGAATTAAAATGAAATTGTTAGAAGAATGACTTAAATGCAACTGAATAATTAAATTGGGGTTCATTTGAAAAGGTTAGAATAACCTAAGGACTAAAGTTGTTAATAACCTAAAACCTACCTTAAGTAAGAACCTTAAAAGGCCTCTGGGTAGAAAGCCCTCCTTCCTTGTCGGGGGTGCAGCCCACCCCTCATAAGTACTTTGTACCCTTTCCTTCTTTTCTTTCCTCACAAGTTATTTTTGTTTGTGTTGTTTAACTATCTTTATAAATACTCATGTCCCTTAATATAACTTGAAGTGAACTTGGGTTTCACAAATACTAGAGGGAAGATCGGTAAGGATTGCTCGGAGTCTGAAAAGATGAAGCTGAGGAGAGACTTGAATACAACCTAGACACTACTAGATTACACAATAGGTTTAGTGATTTATTCTTTTATTGTTAAATTCTTTAATATACACATTTACATTAAAAACCTTGGGTAATTGTACTGAAAAGACTTTGTATTTTATGATTTAACATTTTAAAACTTGCATTTTCTTCTTTTAAAGTTAAAACTTAATTTCTATAGGAAAGATCTTGAGACTTGTGAGATCGGGAAACTGGGTTCACAACAATGACATCTCTTACACACACATTAACACATCAAGTAGAAACAAAACGCTGTGAATGTCATCTCACCCTTATGTCAACGTCTAGCATTAACGAGTTAACTGAGGGCTATATATGCAACGAAACAATACTTTAGATGTACATTTGCAACAAAATTTTGTTCGCGTATAGATTTGTTACATAGGGCTGAGAAAAGAACCAAGCTCGTTCGAGCTCGGCTCTAGCTCGAGCTCAAACGAGCCTCTCGAGCCGTTTTTTTGCTCGTTTATTAAACATGCTGAGCTCGAGCCTCAAAGGTTCGGCTCGATGAGGATCGCGAGCCTACACGAGCCTAACAAACGAGACGAGCCTATTAGATTCGAGTTGAGCCGAGCCCGAGCCTAGTAGATTCGAGCTCGAGCTCGTAAAATTTAAGAATATTTTACTGAATTAATGTAATATATCTCAATTTTTTTCGAACTTTACGAGCCACTTCAAACCTAATTGAGCCAAACTTCATAATTGAGCCTAAATGAGCTACCTTCTAATCGAGCCTCGCGAGCTTTCGAGCCAAACTCGAACCTGTTACGAGCCGAGTTCGAGCTCATAAAATCGAGCTTGATGAAGTTCGACCCGAATTCGAGCCATGCCTAATTTTCACTAGCTCGAGCTCGAGCCTGCCAGGTTCGGGCTTGGCTCGTTCTCACCCCTAGATTTGTGATTTGTAACGCGGATTATAATTTAGATATAAATAGTGCAATTTATTCTTTGATTCCTCCATCACGTGCCCAGCACAGTAGAATAAGCATAAAGAAAACGACAACGAAACCAGAGTCCCACTCCCCGTCCACTACTGATGCGAATCGATCCTGAAGTCGTAGATCTACTGGAAAAGCTTTCCGATTTTTAATTATTCCCCACAAATCTCAATTGCCCGCTTTTCTAAACCCTACTGTTCTCCAAACCCAATCGCTGCTTTTGTTGATATATTCGTGAAAAAACGAAGGATCGATCTAGTATGAAAGAAGCGAAGCCGGCCAAATCAAATGCCCAGCATCAGCAGCACACAAATGGGCACCTCTCACCTTTCAAGTTCGCCAAGTTGTTGGACCCTGAAGCTTCATGGGACAAGGTAGCGTAATTATTTGTTATTTTCCGTGCTTAAAACCAATGATTTGCGAATTATAGCTTTTGTGTTGGAGTAATTAAGACCGTATTTAATGTTGTTAATTTATTGTCGTAAGATCCGTTTTGGTGATTCTGTTTCTGGTTTGAGCATAATATTGAAGTTGGTTCGTGTTTATGGAACAGGATCAATTGGGAGATGTGTTGCATTGGATTCGACAATTTGTTGCCCTTGTATGTGGTTTGCTCTGGGGGACGATACCGGTGGTCGGAGGCATTTGGATCTTCGTGTGAGTTCTTTTGTGCTGAATTTTGATGGAGCATATTAGAGATGTTTCTCTTGCTGATGCATTTGTTTGCTTACTTACCCTCGTTTGGGAGGTGTGTTTGTTTAGATTTGGAGAGAGATAAGCTGAAAAAGTTGAGTTAAAAAGAGAGAGAAAAGTGATATTTGACATTGGAGATTGAGTCTCCAATCCTCTAATGTTAAAACTATTCTTGGGTTACGTGTCTACCGTTAAACGCTAAACATTAATATTTCTTAATAGAGCTAAATTTTGATTCATGTTATCTGAATAGTCTTAATGATATTAGGGTGTCTAGGACAATGAATCACAGTTTGGGTCACTAGCATGGATCTTATAATGTCAATTAGGTAAAAGATTCAGCTATCACCGCAAGTTTTTGCAGAAACATGCCCATAGTTAGTAATACAAAGATGCACTGCCTAACATGACCCTTTTATGCAGTAATGATGAGATGCAATTTTGAAATTGTTCTCATCCTAGATTTCCTTAACTTACATGTAATAAGTATTGTCCTAGAATTTTGAAACGTTTCTCTTCCTAGTAACCTTTTAAGTTTTAGTTTACCATAATACTCTTTGTTCAAATTTCTCTCCATCAATTCTATACAGCTACATAATGTTAGTTTCTATTTCCATCCACTTTTCACAGTCTCCAACAACTTAAAAAATTTAATCATATGTTCAAGGGCATAAATGGAACAACATAAACTATTTCTGTGTACCTTAATTTTCATACCCACAGAAACATTTTAGAAGAAAAATGGGATGTAGAGAGAGTATAATACTATTAAATCAGGAATTTCAAGTTACTTGACAATTATTGTTAAGATAATTGTTGTCAAATTCTCCATGGCTTAGATAAGAATGCTATTTATTCTAGAAGATAACATATTTGATGTATCTCTAATCTCCTCAAGAGGATATGTGGTGCAGAGGGTACTTTTGGTTGGGTTCCCCTTCAAGTGTCACAGATCAATGGAGTCAGAGCTCCTAATTTTATGGACCCTCATTGCCATCTTCTCCTGTGTTTAGTATGTAATCCTGAGTTAGATGGTTATTTTATTGTTATGGAAACCTGTATTAAATCATTAAACACAAGAAGTGAGTAGAAATTCTCCTATTGGGTTTTGCTTGAGTGAGTTGAATGGGAGTGTTCATCTGCAAGGGTGTCTCAGCAAATGGGAGTTAGTATTCAGGCTTGAAATATATTATGAGCTGTTTCTGTTCAATGATAGCATTGGTTCTGGATAAGACTTTTTTCACTGATGTCCGGTTTTTCATGTTAAGTCGATCAATAACTGCTGCATTGCATTTGACTCGTTAGGCATGCATTCAATTGTGTGATAGTCACTCCGGTGAGCTATATGGCTATCACTCCTTGATCAACTGTACTTTCTTGCAGTCATTATCTGATCAGATTAACTATTGTTATGTGAAGTTGAAAAAGCTTGAGTAGTGGACATCTATGTTGCATTGATTTACCCATGTTCTTGCACAACTATTGTTATGTGAAGTTGAAAAAGCTTGAGTAGTGGACATCTATGTTGCATTGATTTATCAGTGTCTTGCACAATTAGCATCTATGTTCTTCAGGCTTTAAGTGGTACTGAGTTGGCTCCCTCTTGCAGTTTTTTGGCTATATCGACTGGGATTATATACGGTTACTACGCAATGATACTAAAAATTGACGAAGAAGAATTTGGTGGTCATGCAGCACTACTTCAGGAGGGCTTATTTGCCTCAGTAACACTCTTTTTGGTTTGTAACAGCTTATTATATATTCTTTTTCTGTTCTTTGAAATTGATGCTGGAAGCAATGTCCTGCTGATGCTACTAAATTTATCATTTCTTCATTTCAGCTGGCATGGATTCTCGTATACAGTTTGGGCCATTTCTGATGCGCTTGGCTTATTGTTCCAGCCTCTCTGCTGTCTTGCAAGTAACCTCTGAGGTTTTCTTCTGTTACATGAACATTTCATTCAGTCAAAACCAAGCGCCAGTTACTGCTTCTGTTATTCTTCTCTTTTACATTTTCATGAGGTCACGTTTTGACTCACTAGAGCATGAAGTTGCTCAATTTGATAGTGATAGTAAATAGATGTTTGAGTCTAGCGTCAAGAATTGATAGTGTAACATTATTTGCCCCTTCCAATAAAAGTTTTACACATCTGCTGGTTTGAGTACAAAATATCGTTCTTAGTTTCGTCTTGCTGTCACTATTTTTTATTTACATGATATTCAATAGGATTGATAACTAGTCTAGTTGAGCTGTTGAGCTGAGCAATAGACTGATCATGTACTCCCTCCGTTGCTCTGTCTGACAAAGGTCGTTTTATATGTTTGATATTGATAGTTGTGTTTAACTCAATTTTTTCAAAATGATGAATTTGTAAAGAAACTCTGTAAAAGAGATATCTTGAAAATGCGTATTCATTTTTTATTTGGATATGAACTATTTAATTTTTATGTCAAATATTGAAGGAAAAAAATCATAGTCATTAAATGTTGGAAAGGTGAATGTGATAACCTTTGTGGGATGGAGAGAGTCCTGTCCAGTTTGGAATTGTATTCAAATTAGGCTTGATAACACTCCGAATGACTGATCAATGAACTTTTAATTGAGTCCAAATTTCAGTCTTCTTCGAACTTTATATTCAAGTTAATACTATCCAACGGGTAAGAAGAGTTTGTCTTTAAAACGATACAGGCACAGGTACTAAAGTTATGGTTCTTAGTTCTTGCGTATGATATTGAATTGCCAAGAGCTTGTTCCTTGCGTACAGAACTGAAATAGATTGCCAAATGCTTGTTTCTTTATGGTTAATATCCTATTCATCACTAAACTATCAGAAATGTTGCTTTCACCCTTAATTATGTGCAAAAGAAAGATGACGTGAAGTAGCCGAGCTGAGCCTGAAATTTGGTAGACTCTAGCTTGAGCTCATGAAAATTAGGCTCGGCTCGAACTTCATCGAGCACGATTTCTCATGCTCAGGCTCAGCTCGTGATAGGTTTAAGGTCGACTTGAAAGTTCATGAGGCTAATCTTGAAGACCGCTTATGCTCGTGAGGTTCGAAAGTTCGTTAGGTTCGTGTGGCTCGAAGGCTCGTAAGCACTACACTATATTGCATAAACTTTATATACTTGACGGAAAGTCTTATTAAATCGAAGGTTCATTGGGTTCGTGAGGTTAGAAGGTTTGTTTGGCTTGAAAGAAAACCGTCACTACTGCTAGCAAGTGGTGGATAGATGAAATTGTTGTCGTCCGTCACCGAAACCAGTTTTCCGATGACATTCTGGCAAGTCTGAGCGAGGAATCCAACGGAATGGGTAGGACTAGATTTTTTGTTTGGTAGAGGAGAGAGTTAGATTGTAAGCTTTACAAATTTGGATAAATTTGTTTGTTTTAAAAAAGTTTAGGGTTAAACTAATTTAAAAAAAACATGGATTCAATATGGAAGGCCGTTACAAAATATTCTGGGAAAACGGATTCAGTTGTAAATTGTGGCCCAATATACTGTTAGACAATAAAAAACGTCTACAACAGCAAAAAATAATAATAAATAATAATAAATCTTTTTTTTCTTATTAGTCCAAAATGCATCGTTTTGACAATTATGAGTGCTAAAATAGGTCATTTTCCCAAAATCTTAACTAATAGTCCTTCCATCCTGAAATGTTGAATGAACTGTTTTTCATGTTCTGTCTTGCAATGTTTAACTTAAATGAAAACTAAGATAAATAATACGAAATAATACGAAAAAATTCAAAAAATATATATATTTAGAAAATTTGTACTTCAAATTATGATAAACATAATTTAAACTATATATATAGTCAAACTTTCATGTTACACTTATTTATTTTACCATTTTATATTTTCCTCTTTGTAATTAGGTGCAAATATTTCATTTGGTCTTTTAGTTTTGAATTTATGTTACCCATTCCCATTATTTCAATCTCCATTCTTTTATATTTCATCTAAAATTTATGTTCCTAATTTGTTTTATCATTCCATAACTTCGGCTATGTTTGCATAACCTTGATTTTGACCAAATCATGATTTACCAAGCCAACCCCAAAAAAGACTAACCCCACATCACCCCCTAACTTTAAATAAGTTACCCTAAACCCCCAAAACTTCTTATAGTGCTCAGTTTCATCCCCATTCAACTGTTCCCAACATACCCAGCCAACATCTTCCTTGTTTTCACTGCACCTGCCCTCCCCAGGTCACGCCATCTCACCCTACCCATCGTTAGAACGATGATTAGGTGAGTGGGGCGCCGACATGATGTCGGCGATCGATCTCTACGACGCTGGTTTGAGGATGGGAGCTGCACCACCAATGATCTGTTGCACCATGTGGCAGAAATTGGCTGGATTGGTGAAAATGAAAAGAACGAACTTCCTGACTCCACACCCACTCCACACATCACCGCCCACCCTTACTTTGTCCATCGCCGCACCGCCCTGCGGCCCCGTTGCCTTTGATTGTAGCCAAAAGTGCAGATCTGGCCTTCACGAAGCTCTTGACGACGGGTATGGAGTGGTAGGCGACGTGGCAGACATGGTGGGAGGCGGCACAGTCGGTAGAGGGAGGCAGAACAACTGGTGTAGAAGAGGCTGGAATTGGGAATGGTGGTGGGCAAAGGGACACATTTGAGTAGTATAAGAAGTTTGGGGGTTTTAGGGTTAATTTACTTAAGATTAGGGGTTATTTGGTGTTTAGCCCTTAATTGTTGGCTTCATCAATATCCTGATATCGCCAAAACCTCGGTTTTGCGAACATGGCCTTCATTTTCTCAATACACTTTTTTGTTCACGGATACATGTTGACTGTGATACCCACAACAAAGTGCGGGCAATTCGAATTGAATGCATTATGAATGAATAATGAGGTTAAATTGAACCAACATAGTCATAGGCTTTTCTCCACTTTTCGTAATTCATGATATCTCATAAGAGTGAACTCCAGTTTTAATTCTTTCATTTGTCTGTTGTTCTATTCAGATCACATTTTAAAAATCCGTCATAATGAAGTCTTTAGCTTTGGTTTTTGTCTCAATCAAGTTCAACACTGTCAAATTAATTGTTAGATTTAAGGAGGTTATACGAAAAATGATAATTATAATGACTTAATTTACCCAGTCATTACTTTTACACTAAAATTTTAATCTAACACTTTGACCACCACCTAAATGCCAACAACCCCAACCCACTCCGCGCTAACTAGGTGACCCCCAACCATCGTCATCCGATCCTAACGTTGCTCAACCATTTTGACTCGCGCTCAACTGCCCCAACCCTCTCAATAGCTAGAGCGGCAAAATCACAAATTCACAAAATTACCCCAAAGTTGGCGACTTCGATTCCTCCACTTCAGCCTGTCAGGGGCGCCGCACTGGCAAAAAGTAGCCAACCTATGTGCTGGTGATGCTAGGAGACGATCTCTTGGCTGCCAAAGAGCACGAAACTACCATAATAGCCCACCATTGTGAAATGGTTCAACCACTAGTTCGATGTTATTTCGACCAATTTGGTGACCGATGTCGATGTTTCTCGAATGGGTTGGGAAGAGGTAGGTGGCTTCTAGCTCGTAGTTAGGATGAAGGTGGCTGACCGCCATTGGGTGGGGGTAGCCATAGTAGTGTCAGGCTGGCGCAGTTTTTGATAGGCAACGGTTTAAATGTTAGATTTAAAACTTTAGGATGTAAAGAAAATGATAGGAAAAATGTAATCATTAAAACAATCATATTTTTCTTAAGTAACGTCTCAAGTTTGAGTATTGTATACGGAAAAAACATCATTGGAAAAGTAACCCCTCGAAAATGTCCTCACTCCTGGTAAAACTGGAAAAAAATGCTATGGAAAAAACCATCATTTTTCAAAAGAATGTCCATTTAATTTAACACCATATTTAACGATAAAGGACTTAATTGAGATAAAAATAAAAACTAAGGATCCCAAGAGAACAAATTTCTTAAATAAGACCTGAATATGACAACAGAAAGAGCTAAAAGAAAAAAATTTAGTTTATCCTGTCTCATAACTCTAACCAATGCTTGTTTCTCACTACCTATGTTCGATCCAAATGGATGGACATTTGAAGAAGAAAGAATCAATGCTTTTTACACAAGGTTTCCTAGTCCCATCTTTTCTTCATGACATGATCAAAAGACTCATAACCATCTCTGCTTCCCGCTACGCGAAACAAGATATACACGGCCATAGACCCATCGTCCCCCCGGTCTGGAAATAGATTGCTGGTTCACAACAGCAACCGCAATGTTTATGAGCAGCAAATAGAATATGGGTAGAATAAACAGCAGATATTTGGGATAGAAAGCTACAGAAGATGCACGATAGGTGTCTAAACTTTAGAAAACTCATGTTTTAAAGGTGAAAAGATTTAGAACAAAACAATGTTTTCATTTTAATATATGAGTTTAACAAAGTTCAAAAAACTTTTCACCCCTTCAAACAATTATAAATTCAAGTTTTTTACTGTATAACGGTAACATTACAGCCCAAACAAGTAGAAAGCTTCAAAAGCTTTTGTGCTACCCCATAAAATGTAGGGAAATTTCCACAATTAAGCAAGGTTTAAGTACCCCAGAAAACCATTTTAAAACCATAAAATGAGGCACATTTCTTCATGGATTGCCAAACCCAGGAAAAAATAATCATGTCCTTAACAAATTTACAATGCTACCCTTATTCCAACTACGATTAAGTATATTTCAAATGATTCTACACAACTCGGAGTAAAATTAGTCACTTTCCATCAATTCAATGCAATTTCCAATAACAGTGAATTTTTAAATTACATTCTTAGCACGGAACAAATGGAAAAACTGAGAAGTTTTCATCATTAAGTATTTAATCTTTGAGCTTCTATGAAATGTTTCATTTATTCTGTGATAGCGAGAGTACTAAAAAAAGACACGAACTAATAGTAAAGATCATAAAACGAGAAGCGGTACCTCAGTTTTGGTGCGGAACTCTAAAGTGCAGTCACATACATGGCAATCTGCTCTATGTGGAGGATCGTTTGGCTTATCGGTTTTCACAAAGGCAAATACCTGATCGGGTACAAGGAAGGGTTATAAATTTTAATCCCAGTATCAGATATGGAAACAGAAAGAAAGGACATAACATGACAAACAGACGTTCCAAAACAAGGTCCCACCTCCTCTCCACAATTCGGACATGCTCCCTTCAGTGCTACTAAGTCATTTCGCCAAAGACGTTGAAGAACATGAACTGAAAGGCCAAGGTACGCTAGAATGAGTATAAACAGGATATATATGTATAAACAGACACTACATGCTCGTTTAGTCTTGAATTTTTCCAACTCGTTTAGTCTTGTAAATTTTTCCAAGTTTTCTTATCCAAATTTCCTTTGATAAACGTTGAGTGTAGAACTTGATTTTGAAAATGGAAAACTTGTTTTCTAACTTAAAAAAAGTTATGTATTAAAGTGGAATCTAAACCAAAGTTTTCCTCTTAACATGAGTTTTTTAAAATTGAGAAAACAGGTTTTTGCATAATTATAAACAAGTTATGCATTCAAACATTTATCAAGGAAAAACTTAGAAAATTTCCAACACTAAACAACCCCTATATCTCCTATCCAGCATAGCTACATTTTACTTTATTTGTCCACATCAAAATGAAACAAACTAGTACTTTTATTCTCATAACCATATACATCAACCTGCTCAAGATGTTGGTTTATGTTCCCACAAAATCCTTCTCATGACTTCAGCCTAAACAAAGGTGAAAATATTACCTGCAGCAGATGCAAGTTGACATCCAATCAGAGATCCAAAGGCCATTAAGAGAGTCCCATTAACTATTGCAAGAGACTCCAGTGAAGGCCCTGGATTGCCATAGGAAACTTCGAAACTAACTGCATCCTGATAAGCTAAAACAGTGTATGTTGCAGGCACGAGACATATGGAACAGGCAAACATGAATATGAGGACCCAAATGCTTGCCAAGGTGACAACTTGAGATATGTCTGCCTGCCCTACAACCAGAGACTCAATTCAATATTCAAACAAACCAGAACAAGTACTCCCTTCGTCCCTGAAAAATTGATACATTTGACTAAGCATGAAGATTAAAGAGTGTTCAAGACTTTTTTTTGATGAGGAATGTTCAAGACTTAAGGGTAGTAAAGTAAAATTGACATAGTATAAGATAAAAGTGAATCTTTAGATGAAGAAAGGATATTGAGGGTAATAAGGTAAAACTGGTGTCAATTAATTTCTTTAAAAGGAAACATAACAGCTTTCTAGGACAACCTAAATAGAAATACTCACTAGTTTTTCTGGGACGAAGGAAGTAAAATAGCAATCAGCTATAAAAAAAAAACATTTCTAAAGAATTACCGCTGCATCTGAGTAAGCTGCCTGTCGCTTGATACTGCAACGAGGATACTTCACCACAGATTTCGAACCATACCACCGCAGTTTCAACTGTTCATTTAGTCCTTGAGCATTACTCAAATAGATGACAGAAAACAACAACAAAACACTACACACGAAAAGGATAAATTTACCTCAACTCTATCAAACATGTCATCTACTATCAGAGGCTTGCCACTGTAGTACGAATCCCTTGCCTAAACATCAAAGAAGCAAACAATCACAACAATTTCATACCATCACTCCTTCGTAAGACCGGTTAAATCATTACGATAGAACTTCCCAGTTTTGAATGAATTAACATCAAACAGTTAACTGAAGCTATAAATTTCATGTCCTGCGAAATATAGTAGAGTAAAGGTGCAGTATGAAGATGATAAAGATAAATGGAATATCAATGAGCTTTAAATCTCATTTGGTTGGAGCTAATCGCATTAATTCAATGGATTATTCATATGAAGAATTATTTGCAATTCCCCTGAAACTTAACAAATGTACACTAGTTAAGTTCTTTTGGAGAATTTTTTTTCCCCCAAACCTATCAAATCAATTATTCCCTTCAACTTTTCATATCACAAAAACCTCATCAATTTTCGAAAACTTCCATTTTTTCCCAAAGAATTACAAAAAGAACAGAGCCTTAAGGAAGTCTTTAAGAATGAATTGCAAATTCATAATCACTTAAACGAATAAATCCATGAACACAAACCAAATAAGCGGTTAGTTCAAACAGATAAAGGCAGCCGGCTCTCTCTCTTACTTCAACCCCAAACATCTTATAAACGATGAACTTGTTTAGTTATAGAAAATTTCTGAAAAGAGAACGTATTTTGTTGATTAGTTCCAAAAATTTGGTGAATGAAGTTGGCGATGACCAGATGAAGTTTCGTGAATATTCCATTACAGTACCAGGACGTTTGTTAAATTTGACAACAAAGGAACTACAGAACGAATGAAAACAGAGAACACAAAGCTCTGGAGTTCTAATTGAAGCGAACCTGGCGGTAGAGAGCTTCGAGGGTCTCCTGGCTGGCGGTATCAAGGGGTCCAACAAAGAAACATGAAGGACCCTCTTCCATTGCGGCGGATATCTGCAGCGAGAACCGTGGTTGGAACCGCCTTGGTCGGCGAGGCAGATGGAGAAACGTGGAGCCAATGACACGAGGGCACGTGCCGGCCATGAATCGCCGGCGGGCAGTGTTCCGGTGGCGATAGAGAGAGAGGGACGCTGAGATTTTAAGACGAAGGGAATTATTGGAATAAGTTCGGGCCACAGAATAAGTTTATGGCCAACATTTGACGAGAATGCCCCTATAGGATTCATCACATCACACTCCATGCTTAAATTGGAAAAGAGTCCTATACAATGTGCATGGCGTACTATAGCACACCTTAAGACAAGAGGAATGAGAAGGAGAAATAGATAAAGATCTCGCGTAGCTAGTGCCGGATAATTCGGGATTCAGTGAGGAGAGACGGATCCACTCCCTTCATCCGGGAGGTCAGATTTGCAAAGGAAATCTCATCGCTCCTCTTCCTTTCTTCACAACGATGCCGGAATAGCATCAAATATGCATTGACCACAACGTAAGACGAACAATTAGCTAGATGAGGCAGATTAGTGAACTAGATTTCACATCATTTTGCATCAATCGTCCTTCCTTCCTCATGACGATGCCAAAATCACTAGCAATCACCGCTGATCTGCCTTCCTTGTGGCATAGAAGCTCCGGTCTCCGGCGAAATAGACAATATACGTAATTTCGCTTATAACGCATATACATACCTTATCGATGCGTTTTCGACATAGTATGATGCACCACATAATCATAATGATGTAACCATGAATCATGGATAAATAATGCTCAAATTACTATGCAAAATGATGCGTTATGGTTCTTGAATGATGCTCACTAACCAAGAAATGATGTTTGCCTACCAACAAATGATGCTTGCAAGAAAATTAATGATGCGTTAGAGAAACAAAACGATGCGTTCGGTGTTCAGAATGACGTAAATTTGACAATATCAAAACAAGAAAATAATGTGCAGATAGCACATACTTACAAGCTTTACATTGTATTATATGAAGATATAATACAAAATGATGCGCTAGCAAAGCCCAATGATGTGCCTTGAGTAAATAATGATGCGCTAACATACCAGAGTGACGCTTCCATTGTATTATATGAAGATATATATTTCACACCATTAAAAAAGAAGATGATGCACCGATAACACATAATAGTGCGTTTTACAGCATAATGATGCGTTACATGTACATTAAATGATGATAAAATTATGATGCGCCCACGAGACAAGATGACGCACCGTAATGAATAGAGTGATGCAACATTCTTATTTACAAGCACATCATAGTGCTAAGATATTTATCTTGGAGTGGTGCAACATAATGAATGGTGCATCATTTTGTATCGATGGCGCATCAAGAACTTTGAGCAACATATCATAATGGTTTACCTATTGACGCTTGTCTAGTTGATTTTTATCATTATGGTACACCACCTTTAAAATAATGGTGCATCATACGCCTCCTATGGATATCATATTAATTTTACAATTGAAGGAATAGTGTTATAAAAGTTTAGAATGCATCATTCTATTATGGAGGTGCATCATTATCCCGTGTTTATGCATCATAATTTTGTCGTGGCATATCAAATTCGCTTGTTGCGGTATGCGCGGTGGCCGACTATGTCACCCCACCACCCTAAGCTGGCGGAAGCGTCATTGTTGCGGAAGCCGAAAGTATTGGCGGCGGGTGAATACGGAATTTCTCTTAAAATGGTTGTGGACCCGAAACTCGCCCCTTAAAACGCTTTCCTTTAGGTTTTAAGGTTAACAAGTGTTTGCAGCTTTTAAGACGTCTTACTAGTCCTAAACTCCGCACCAAACACGTTAGTGGTTTTACAAAATATCGTGCGCAGAAAGCAAAAATAAGTAGTACAAGCGTAAGGACTTCCACCCTCTTCGTAGGGTGGAAACTCCCACGAATAATATACATGCACTGAACATCGAATGCTAAATGTAACTAATATGCATACTATGCCTACAGAGCCAAACCATAAAGCGGATTATACCTCGCTAACTGCTACTGCTGCTAAACATAAATAAGAAAAATTAACGTCAGACTAAACAGATAACTTAAACCAACAGATCACAAAAGGGATCTAACGAGAAATAACCCCAAACTTAATCAATTATACCTCTCGTAATGCAGAATGCGAGCGATCACCGCGGAAGGTCTACTCCGCAGGTCGTTTGCCACGATCCTCGAAAATGTTTAATGTGTGGGGTGAGTTCTCGAAAAGAACCCATAAGGGGGCATGTACGATACCGGGAAAACTTATAAAAACATTTTTCCCTGCATAAAAGGTTAGTATGCAATGAACTAGCAGATAATACAATCCTAAGTATAAACAAGAATATGGTATGCAAATGTCATGATGCTCAGAAGTCTCGTCGGACTGGTGGTACTTTCCCATACAGATGGTCCCCGACCACAGACAACACCTTACGACGACTTGTTAAGCTCACGCCGATTATCGGGATCAGAACGCATGGTACCAGTGAGAGGTGATCTGCCTCTAACTGTCAGAATAGTTAGCGGTATAAAGCCGACATAGAACAGAAAATGGGTCCGTCGTTGACCCCAGATAAGCATATCCGATATAGCATAAGTCTGCAGATAAGCATAAAATCCAGAAATAATAAAAACCTGCATACCGCTATGTACCATGTGACTAGCCCCGGGAGTCATTGGGCCCCACCCTCGACCCGAGTACTAGCCCTTAACTAGCCTAATACACATGAGTTGAACTGCATTTTGTATTAAGAAAGCTAAACCCCTTACCTTGACAGAATTAGATATCTACTGTGGCCCACCGATGCACACGAGTAGTATCCCAGAAATGCATATTTAATCTGCCAGAATAAGAAATACAGAATAACTTTAGTTAATTAACTAAAGTTTCTTAAATTAGGAATTTATCCAAAATTACCAGTTAAGTCCTCCATCTTTTCAGAAATTTGCAATCTTGTCCAAAACTTCACAAAGTTGCTAAAAGTGACAACTTAATAATTAATGTTTCCAAAATCTATTCCATAACTTAAAGTGGCTATCTTTCGTTTAACTTTTCCATAATTACACCTTTAGTCCTTAAACTTTTTAAGAACTTTCAGATTAGCCCTTAAGTTTTGCAAAGTTACAAAATACTCAACCTTGTCAACTTTTCCACACAAGTATCTTTTCCAACTAAACTTTCGGCCAAGTCCTTATTTTTCACCAAACTTCCATTTTGAACCTAAACTTTATAAACTTACACTTTAGCCACTTAACCCATACTTTTTCCACCAAATCATCATTTAAACACTTTCTTCAACACTTTAACTTCACAAAATCATCATCACAACAACACCAACATTTCAGTTTCCACCCAAAACTTCACCAAGTAATTTCCAACTTTTCCAACAACTTAAAAACATGTTAAACATACTTATAACATGCTTTCTACCAACTTTCTTCAAACAAAATCCACCACCAAAGATCCTCACCTTGATAATACTTATAGCTTAGCTTAGGATGAGTAGGAGTTGAGACAAATCCACCACCAAAGATCCTTGAAGAAATCGGCCAAAAAAGAACAAAGGAAATGGATGAGTTTTCTTCATGTTTTAATTTCAAGAACATGAAGATTCAACCAAAATAATTCAACCATACCTTGAATACTACTTATTTAGGAAGCCTAGGAAGTGGTTGGACCGAGATTGTTGAAGATCCAAGCTCAAAACTTCAAGAAATAGTTTTTGGCACCAAAAGTGTTGTTGGACCCATCAAATTGAACCAAGGTTTTGGGGACCTTCCTTTCACTTTTGGCTCTTGCTTCCTTCAGAAACATTGTAGCGAAGACCTTGATGAAGATTTTCCCTGAAGACCCCAAGAGCGGATTCAGACGTCTACTAGGGACGAAAGGCTGTGGAATAGAGATGAAAATGTCTGGCAGCAAAGGGAGAGAGGTTCTTCTATCTCTTTCTCAATAATTGAGATGAGTGATGAGTGAGAGATAAAGAAAAGAGTGAATGGTCAGGAAATGAGTGGTGAAGTCTGATTAAATTGAAGGGGATAGGTAAAATAGAAGGTATGGGCTTAAAGGAAGAAGACTTTTGTGAAGAAAAGAAAAGAAATTGATTTGTTTCCTAAAAGCCATAAAACAAATATCTCTTCCCACTCACACTCTCACATGGGCCTGCCCAAAAAGAAAAGAGCCCAACATGTGATTTTCCAATTTTTCTTCCCTCCTCGGTGACCATTTTGCCTTCCGAAACCGATTTTTGGCAAAACGTCCCGGAACTCCGTAAATGTTATCCAACATATAAAACACTTGTAATTAACTCCAAATTAACTTCCAAACACTGAATTCCAAATAATTAATCAGAAGTCGTTTGTGATCCGATAATTACAGAATTTGAACTTACGGCAAAAATTCACATAAAAATTACGTAACGTTGAGGGTGGATGTAATCGATCGCCGTCATGATTTGTTACAAATCCGACATTTTCATGAAGGAAAGAAGGACATCGATGTAGATACGTCCTCGACGCGAAGGAAGGAAGGAGATTGGCATGGATTTCGGCTAAATCTATCATATTGGTTGAATCCTGCAGCTTTCCAACTCCTTCGCAGCTCATGCCGGTGAAGGACGGTGGCTGGTGACGGAATCCTAGGTGGTTTGCCACCTGGTGAAGGACGCTAGATGAAGTGGGCTTAGATGGGGTATCGGTGAACACGAACAATTACTACTTCGATGAACACGGAGCTGTGAGAGTGAGAGTTGTCGGAGGCGGAGGCACGGTATAGCGCACCTTAACCGATGCACATCCTATCCTAAACCATTGGAAAAGTATCTGCCGCATGAGTCTATACTCCGTTTATCCTTCTTTTTTAAAAACGAAAAGTTCATTTTATTATAAAAAATAAGCCGTAATTGAGGAGACCAAGCAAACAAACTTGACAAAAAAACACTCAAAAGCCTCTCGGGACTAGTTAATGAAACTAGTGCAGAAAATAACACATAATGAACCGCAACGGAAACCAGTTGCCTACCAACCCAGATAAGTCATTTCGGGCCGAGGGTACATGCACCATAGTGGAAAAAGATGATGATTCATGCATACCCATGTTGACTTCCAAAGAGTTATCTTTTTGTATCAACTCACCATGATTAGACGTGCATGGATATGCAAGCAAAATGATCTAAAAGATAGCGAAACAAAGCTCCCACCACAAGTATCTAGCGAAAAACAAAAGAAACAACCAAAACCAACGTGAGTCCCGAACATAGTGACAGAACTAGGATTTTAAGGTCGGGGGACCGGTGGGTAGCTTAGGGCTGAAAACAAGCCGACCCCGACCCTAATCGAACCTTTTAGGCTTGGTTTGTCTCATTCCTCAAGCTCGTGTAGGCTCGAAAGTCTATCCAAACCGAACCTCCGAACCTTCGAGGCTCGAGCTCGGCTCGCTTAGTACACGAATGTAAAAAATGGCTCGAGCTCGATCTAATGGGTAAATTATAACATTAATCCTAAGAATAAATACTATATACTCTATACACCCCAAGTAATTGGGGGTGGCAGCAGACTCTATCTCTACATAGTTCAGTCAATGCTTAAACAAAACAAAACGATAACTAAACGTTTGGCCCTATTACATAAAAACAACCGACGAAGCCTCAAGCATCACCCGGGGTTTGGAGTCCCCGAACCACACAGATTTTGCCTTCACTAGGTCCCAAACTGCCTTGAAACACGTGCCTTCTTCAAAGCGCGTTCTATCCCTAGACCAAAGAGGCCTGGTCCTAGTACTACTCCGCTTGGACTTGCAGATGAGAAAGCAACGAAACAAGAGTAGAAAGTCCGCCTCCTCTACTAGGAGATGGAAGATAAGACCCAACAGCAGGAAGAGCTAAAACCACATGTCGATCAATAACACACTCATGATCCTCTTGTTCAACTTGGTCCACCTCAACAACCGGTTCAGGCTAAAAACACCTGTTGTAACACAAAAGGTGGATCCACCAACTCTGGAATGACAGGAGCAGCTAACGCAACAGAGGAGCCGGTGGCACAACAGAGCCACCCTAGGATGCACACGGGAGCAGGACGAGAATGAGAGCCTCGATAGAGCCAATAACCAAACCGTGAGGCCGCCCGCCATGACCGTCGGAGAAGAACACCCCGCATTCACATAATCCAACAAACCATAGAAATAACAAAAATCGCGCTTTCTCATATTGGATAAAAATATCCCTTTGCACATCATCCAAAATTGCCTTGACCACCCGTCGTAGAGGCTTGGTGATGTCAACAAAGACACTTAGTCGAGGGAAGGGTCACTGAACCGAACTTCCCGCACAGAGCCAATTTTTGCGCCAAAGAGATGCCTCATCTCGTCAGTTAACAATTCATAAGGGACATCAAGACACATGAAGCTAAAATGGGAAAAGGTCAAAAATTGCCACCAATGATTTCCTTTTCGAATTTTTTTGCCACTTCTTGAAAAAATGGCTCCCATTTGCCATCACCTTAGGTTTGTCGGTCCAATATTATCACTCAATGTGTTTGTTGGATTCTTTCGCCATTAATCTAAGTAATGGAGCCAAATTTCCGACACTGCTCGCCACGCCATTTAGGATAATTTCAACGACGATGGTAAATTTTCTCCTCAATCACAGCAAGCTAAAATAGAGAAACGACATTGAATAATACTATAATTTAATAAATTGATAAAATTGATTTAGTGTAGACTCGTAATGGTTATTGTAGTCGTTAAACAAAAAAGAGCAATCTTGGATATAGATGCAACACAGAAAATATGGATGATTGACTTGTAAAATGTTAGAAACTAAAAGGACTTTTGATTGCAAAAAAATCAAACAAAGTAGAAAATTGACACTATTCATAGTGTCACATCAAAGAATCCATAAGTAGTATGCAACTATAACTAGGATTTCTTCTCTAATACTCGTTACGGTCGAATGCATATTCAACATTTATTATACATTCAACATTTGCTAATCACCCTTTTCTAGTTATACTCATCATTTTTATCTACGACGTGTTCATGAAGAGGAATATTTTTTCACTTTCAAATCAATCATTTCTCGTCACAAATATCACATAACTACATATATTTTTCCCATATAACTTTTCTTCCACTAGCTCTTCGCTTGGTTGTACAAGGAGCATGCCCGAGGGGGCTACTACGCTCACCGCGCACTTGCATCACCACCTGGGCTTCGCTACCGCTTCGCCCAGCTCCTACGACTACCACGAACTGGAATCATCACGTGGCTGCTAAAGCAAGCCACCCTGAGGAAGCCAAAAGAACCTCTCCTCTTTGTTTGTTCCCTTGCCTGGCTCGGCGCTGGGGGATAGTTCGGTACGTAAAAGAAAGTAAAGCTAAAGGTGTTTTTGATATTATGAAATAATTATGTCAAAATTAGGACTATTTATAATGTCCCATCATATTTACCACAAATAGTATGTAGTTATAATATAAATGAAAATGAGAAGATGGACTTTTACCACATTTAAAGTTTGGTCCTTGAAGTTCCACATCTAGAATGATTTAGGCATGAATTTCCATGCTTGACACCTCTACCCAAGACTCCATTAGGTATCTCTCTTCAAGATAATCCAAATAATCAAATTCATTAATATTCTTCCTAATGGTTCTTTTCTTCTTTTGATTCGCTGGCTCCATTAAAGCTTGGGTAAGTTGTTCGATCTCCCTTGCTCTATCCTAATATGCTCTTGAGCTTTCAATGTTGCTAACTTTCGAAGAAGCTCAATGTTTTGCTTGTGCAATTCTACGAGGTCAAGAAAGATTTTAATTTGTGGTTTCTCTTCTAGGAGGACTCCTCATCTTCCATTGCAACTATCTTCTAGCCAACTATAATTATTTGAAAATATCATGTTTTCTAAAAGGAATAAGAATAATGTAAATATGTAAAATGTAAATCAAAAACATTAAAAAAACAAGAACAAATCCCAACAACGATGCAAAAACCTGTTGTGAGCTCACCGCAAGTGTACGGTGGTCACAAGTAATAAAATCCAGAGTACCGGTCGGCTACAAAGCCTTATATTTTTATTTTTTTATGTGTGAATTATTACTTTACTACACTAAGCAATTGATTGATTGATCGGTGATAATTAAACTAACATGGAAAAATGAGAATTAAATTGGTACACTACCCAAGCAACATCGCCCTCGCATCCGCCACTGACCAGCGCACAGGGCACGCGTCTACGAGACCATACCTCTCCGCGAGGCCTAAGCCTCCACGGCATCTACGGGACCACACCTCTCCGCGAGGCCTAAGCCTTCGCGACGTCTAAAAGGCCCCCTCAGGGCACATCGCAGGATATGAGGCCACTCCCTCGCATGGGAGACAACAGGCGAACCCATGCCTTCGCCTCCACGAAGCAGGATCGCCCACATGACTTAGCCTCGATTAAAGTAGGGCAGCTGGTGACGGGTTAACCACCACGATGCGTACGAACCTCCCACGTTCGCCACTACTCCACCTTCCCCATCAGTCGGAAACATGGGCAACCACCCCACTACCTCAGGTCATGGGGCATCCACAACCTCGAGATCGCCTATAAAAGGACGACTTGGGAAAGGTACACCCTTTCTACACACCCTCACTCCTCTCTCTGCTCCTGAATACTCCGTTTTATCCTTCGCAGATCACTCCGTAGCAGTCGATCGTCGTTCCCAGCACCAAGTCACTCCACCCAGCATCTGAGAGTCCAGACCGTAAAGGAACGAGACTATCAGATTGGCACCGTCTGTGGGAAACAAACTGACCACGAAGATCTACCAACTGTGCAAACATGCCTCGAACTAGAAGCGGCTCTCGGCGAAGCATATAAATGCTCTTCCCGTATTAAAATACGGCGTGGGAGCTTGCGGCAGATAATTCCTTTGCAGTCCGCCACCTGAGTCCTCCCTCTTGCGGATAATAAACCGCACCACGACTCTAGCCGCTGCACCCGCCTATTCACAGCTCACCTTCTTCCTTGGCGACGACAAGCTCCCTTCTAAGGCGAGCGATTTCCTCTACTGGGCACCGTCCCTCGCGTTGGCGAAGAGCAAGAACTCGTTCCACCGGCTCATACCAGCATACTCGTTCACTGCCGCTTGCGAAAGGAATCGGTCAATAATGGGATTGCACAAACTAGTATCATAAACCACCACGCAACAACAAACCTGGAGGTTCAGCCGTGCCACTTTTCCTAAGTAATGTCGTGGGGACTCCAAGCTATTGCTCACCAGGTCACGATCATGCGGTGTTCGTAGCCCCTCCAGGCAAGACCATAGCCTCTCATCCCCACCCTCCAACAGAGACGAATCATTTTCGAGTGAAAACACTGGATCTCAGGCGTCTGTTGTTAAACGCCCCTCCATCTCGAATATTTTGGCACGCATACCCTCCCTCAAAGACTTCAGCGAGGCAGGATCTGTAAACCATCTAGGCTTCCACGCCCAAATAAAAAACGCCGCGACGCCCACAAAACTAGTCCTCTGACCTTCCCTCTATCATAGGACGGTCTTCACGAATAGCCTGGCCACAAGGAAAGGAAGGAGCCGTAGATGGTATCGCCTACGAGGCAAACACATCAAAACCGCTGGAACTGCAGAGACTATCCCACCTCCTGGTCCCCCGATGACACTTGTCGCTCCAGAGCGGCAGCCGATGCCTTCTCTCGCCACCGGCAGAGGGAGGAATGGAAGCCTGTCTAGGAATTGACACGGCCTCAACCCCGCCAGCTATCCTTTCCAAAGAAGGCACGTCGACAGAGAATTCCCTTCAGCCTCCTACCTCGACGGAGGCGATGGGAGCAGCCCCGGCCGCACTCTCAGGTCTCCCGGCTACTAACTTAGCCCTCTTAGGCCCCAAGAGAAGCGCCCCTATGCGCAACCTATAGGTCTTCGCCGGTACGGGCTTCACACCAGATCCCTCACTTCCCCCAGCCTTGGTCTAGGTCGCCATTAGGCGAGTCACAAAATTAACCATGTAAAAAGGCTTAGTTCCGGTCGCCGCTTCCTGAACAGGAGCTTACCCCTCTGCACTCGACACGGGCCCTCCTTGCGCTTCCTGGGCAGAAACTTCACCCAACACACCAGCCCTCGCAGCGAGGCCCCTCCTAGCACCTGAAATGTTCATCAACGGCGCCTACCCTTCAGCACGATCCTCTACTTGTCGCTTCGCCTTCTCCACTACTAAGGGCACGATGTGTATCCCATCCATCAACGGGACCGTTTGAGACATAACCTTCGCCTCAGTAATATTCATCTTCATCCTCCTCGCCTCTCCCTGCAAGGGAGCCACCTCACTCACGGCAAGCCTCTTCTTTTTAGGAGGACGTGTTACCCACACCCGACGTAATTAAATTAGTTACGCATTTAAGTTTAATTATCGAGTTTTTGATAATTTTTCTTGGGACTCGCTTTGCATGTTTGGTAATTGTGGATTAGATTTGGTGTATTTTGGGGCAACCCGGGACGGATTTAGAATTTATTACGCAGCTGCGCGTAATTCCCGGGAATTGCAATTCTGAGGTACTCGGGACTTATAATTGTAGAAGAAAAATATGTTTTATGGGTTTTATGATGTCCTGAGTTACTGGTTAAAGTTTTGTTCCAATCGGAGTAAGTTTGGTAAAAAGTTGCATTTTCGGGCTGAACGAAATTTTAATTTTGTAATGTGTGTGTGATAAAAGAAAATTGCACATTTTTGGTAAAAAGAAAGGAAAAGGGGCGGCTAGGAGAGAGGAGAGAAGGGACAAGTGTCCCTTCTTGGTTGAAGGAGAAAAAGGAAAGAAAAGAATAAAAGAAGATGTATATGTATTTATGTAAATAATACATATATATACTTAAATAAAAAGAAAAGAGCATTTTGGGTCAACTCTCTCACTTCTCCTTCTTCTTCATCCGTTTCTCTCTCTCCCTCTCTTGCGCCATTGTTGAGCTTGAGCTCCATAACTGATTTCCATCGTTTGGCGATTAAATTTCGAGGTAAGGTACTCAAACAGTTCATTGAGTTGTGTAGATGAGTAATCTGAGGTCTGTTTTGGAAGAATCAGTGTAGTTTGCAAGTTTTGAGCATTTGAAATTTGGAGTGAATAGTGAAATGTGCTCCTTTGTGTGATTCATTGGTTCCTAAGCGTTCCCGGCACTTTCTTGTGCATGATTGATAACAGGAATGTAGGAAGAAACGCGCCCGAGGCAGTGCCGAAGCGCGTCTGAAAAATTGGGTGAAAAATCCAACGAAGGATTCAGTGAAAGGTAAGGGTATAATTGTGATCAGAGTGAAGTTCTGGTTCTGTTAGTGTAATTGGTTCTGTTAGAAAAGGCTCGGTGTGAAAGCCGTTTTTCCCGGCCCGAGCCTCGGTTTTGGCGCCATTGTTAATGGCTGTTTCTGTGAATTCTGAATATGTTTTCTGTATCTGGGGTTGTTTGTGAACAGGGAGTAGTTTGGAAATTGGACTGAAACTCTGCCGAAATTTCTACCGGGACCGTCGATCGAGAATTCTGATTCGGACTTCAACCCGAGGTAAGGGTTCAGTGTGTGTTAGGAGTATTGCCTTGCGTAGCAAGCATACTCGGATATAGACTGAGGCTAGGTTTGGAAGAGGGGAGTGCCCCGATGACGCCAACCTAGTTTCGTGGTATAGACATTGTTTGTGCAGAAACCTATTGGGATTCCGATATACCTACGATGGTTATCGATGAATTGACCGGGATTCCGATATACCTACGATGGTTATCGATGAATTGACCGGGATTCCGATATACCTACGATGGTTATCGATGATTCGTATTGATTGACTGATGGGGGTCGCTCCCCCGAGGTGGTACCATGCTCTACCGACCGATTGTGATCGATATGCCTTGGTGCCAAGGGCATCACCGCTTCGATTGTGTTATTGATTGTGATTGTGATTGATTGATTGATTTGCATTGCATATGGTTGCATTGCATTGATTGAGCATTTGATTGGTTGTTTGCTTGTGTATCTTGTGTTTGTTCTGTTTTCAATTGCGGGTACACTATATCGAATGATATTGATCACCGCACATTGTCTATACTGTACTCTTACTAAGTTCTTGCGAGAACTTACCCTTATATCTACCATTTCAGGAAAAGGAAAGGAAAAGCAAGCCGCCGAGTAGTGGCGGGGTTGCTAGTGTGAAGGTTTTGGGACTAGAGACAGCAGCAGCAACAGTATCTTCGAGCAGCGCGGTTGGATCCCGAGAGACCGCCGCTTGGTTGGTTTTGTATTCTGAATCTGTTTCTGGCTCTGTATATTGTTCATAACATGCATGTTTCTTTTTGTGAGGTTTGGGAGGTGTATATGGTATGGTTTGCATAGGTGTTAAGTTCAAGTTCGAACCGTTTGTTATTGCCTTGAAACTTCGGGTTTTGGGTTCGATCGGAGGGTCAGCGCCCTTTCTTGGAGCAGGCGGTCGCCCAACCCCTTTCATAGGATACAGATGGTCGGGCGAGGTCGGGCGACCCTTTCTTGAGCAGCGGTCGCTGGACCCCTTTCGTAGGATACAGGCGGTCAGGCGAGTTCCAGGCGGCCCCTTCCTTGGAGCAGGCGGTCGCCTGGGCAGGCGAGAGACCAGGCGACCCTCTCCTCGTGTCAGCACACACAGGCTCCTCTACTTTCTGGGCAGCAGGTCGGGCGAAGGTTCAGGCGACCACGGCTTTAGCCGGGCGGTCGCCTGGACCCCGAAGTTTGGGGTTTTGGGTTCTTTTAAACCCCATTCGCGTAGGTAAGTATCTTGGAACTTGGTTGAGTAATAATGCTTTGGTTTAAGGAAATTTTGGGTGATCCCAAGGCGGTTGCCTTATTAGTATTGTGTTGTGATAGGGTTGTGAGCGAACCGTCGCCCTCCACCTTTCCCGGTTTGGTCCGCTTCCGCGCGGGGTTTAAGGGGGTGACAGGACGAATCTCACCAAGGGCCTTGATGGCCCCGGCGGCACCTGCCCTTCGCACAATCAAGATGAATCTGCACTGCAGCGCGGGCCGCAGCCCTCTACTTTCCCATCTCCAAGTCCCCTCGCGGAGGCTCATTTGCAAGAAAAATGCCATTCATCACACAAAAAATCACATACAAAAGAGCCAACAAGAAGCTAACCCCTTGGCCCCGCGAGAGCAGCCAACAGCGAGTCTACAACGGTGCCCCGCTACTCCGGCCTTCATCCTTCAAACGGTGGCTGTACCTCCTGATCAACCAGATGGCCGGTGCTCACACCGGCCCAACGCAAAATGACCTCATCAAGCTGAGCCAACTCAAAGGGAAAGAGCCTGTCACACGCCCTCCTCACGAAGACACCATCCAACCATTCTAGCAGTTTTACGTACGCTCTTCACGTGATGCCATCTGCATACAACACTGGCTTCACCGCCAGCGTGTGCGCAGCTGCATTGGTCCTCGCCATCGGAAACTTCCACTCAGGATCCCTACAAACAAAGAAGAAAGCATTGCGCCAGTTGTGGTAATACTTCTGGGAGATGGCAAACGAAACAGACTGATTTCCCTGGACATTGATGGGGTCAAATGAAAAAACTGGCCCCAGTCTTGAGATCTTGCACCAAGGGTGGTATGGGCATCCTAAAGCCCGCCGCTAGTTGTGCCTTGAAAAGAACCATCGCTTGCCCCTTCGAGTTGTCGTGGTCTGAGAAAGCTTCATCCCCTTCATCACCTCTTTCCTGTTCAGCCAACAGTCGTACTCTGCTAACAGCCAAGAACATCTCTTCAGATTCTGCTTCAATTTGTCCGCCATCAAACCACTCTTGTCCAGAGGGGGCAACACAGGACAAGCGGCTTCCTTGGGTGCCATACTTGCACCAACAAGGCACGAGAAATCAATCGACGAACCATAGTGACATTTCACCAAACACATGCTACGCGCCCGGTCGATCACCTACCTTAGCGTGAAACAAAGCCTTAGATGCCGAAGAGCGAAAAGGGAAGGAAACCGATCGAGAGCAAAGATCAATAATGGCGAGCCGCGATTCCAAACAAGAATGTCAAACAACGAGAACTCGAGAAAGAAGACGAAAGGATCGAATCACGTGTGGAAAAGTAACCGGGCCTCACGAACAAACAAGTATTTATAACCCCCACTAGGACGTGAAACGCCACGTCCAAGCGACACTCATCCCCAGCCCAACACGTTTCAACTGGGCCAAACAATCAAAAAGGCGCACACCCTCTCAGGAAAGAAGTCCAACGGTAACTAGGCAAATGGCCAAAATGCGGAGTACAAAGACCCAACCCATACTCCACCTACAGGGGGAGGCACCTTGGTACACTACCCAAGCAACATCGCCCTTGCATCTGCCACTGACCAGCGCACAGGGCACGCGTCTACGAGACCATACCTCTCCGTGAGGCCTAAGCCTCCGCGACATCTATGGGACCACACCTCTCCGCAAGGCCTAAGCCTCCGTGGCATCTAGAGGAACACACCTCTCCGCGAGGCCTAAGCCTTCGCGACGTCTAAAGGGCCATACCCCTCCGCGGAGCCTTACGCCTTAGTCACGGCCCCCTCGGGGCACATCGTAGGATGCGAGGGCACTCCCTCGCATGGGAGACTCGCAACAACAGGCGAATCCATGCCTTCGCCTCCGCGAAGCAGGGTCGCCCACATGACTTAGCCACGATTAAAGTAGGGCAGCTGGTGACAGGTTAACCACCACGATTGCGTACGAACCTCCCACGTTCGCCTCTACTCCACCTTCCCCCATCAGTTGGAAACATGGGCAATCACCCCACTACCTCAGGTCATGGGGCATCCACAACCTCGAGACCGCCTATAAAAAGATGACTTGGGAAAGGTACACCCTATCTACACACCCCCACTCCTCTCTCTGCTCATGAGTACTCCTTTTTATCCTTTGCAGATCACTCCGTAGTAGCCGATTGTCGTTCTGAGCACCAAGTCATTCCACCCAGCATCTGAGAGTCCGGACTGCAAAGGAACGAGACTATCAGATCTGCTCCTGAGTACTCCATTTTATCTTTTGCAGATCACTCCGTAGCAGCCGATCGTCATTCCCAACACCAAATCACTCCACTCAGCATCTGAGAGTCCGGACCGCAAAGGAACGAAACTATCATAAATAAGTGACTAACAACTAGAACAATTAGACTAGAGTAAGAACTAGAGTAATTAACATGATTTTCTGAAATTATTTCTTAGGAATTTTCGACTATGGAAATAAGAATGTAAATGCTTCTAAATAATGCTTGCATTTATCTAGAGAACTAGCTTAAATTCCAGTTCAAGAAAATTGTTATAAATATCAATTTATTAAACAATTAATACTCCCTCCATCCCTAAAAGAATGATGTGTATTCTTTTTAGGATAGTGTAAACTCCATTCGTAATCTTTTAAGTTACACGATTGTCCTATTTGAATATCGTTTTAAGATTTTGTATCACATTCGTCCTTTAAGTTACAATCGCGTGCACTGTTAGTTATTCCATTAATTTTCCAATAAAATCTCCGTTAAAGTGAGCATATCTAGACCTTTTTTTAACATCAATCTCTTTAAAAAACTACAAATGAACCCTAAATAGCTCCAAAGCTTACAAGTTCATTCTCCCTCTCACTCACCCAACCCACTCACGAACTGCAGCAGCCCCGACCTCCATGACCGACCACCCTCCCTCATCCTCCACCAGCCCGAACCCATTCCACGTTGCCCCACGCCAACGAATTGATGCAGCGGGGATTATGATTTAGATGAATTTTGAAAATGTTAAAAGTTAATAAACTAAACGTGTAGTTTCCTTGCTTTTTCCTTGTCGGTCAACTAATAGAATATCGTCAAGGCCTAAACTGTACTAATCTAATAGTTAGGGTACCGCTTTTCACAACTAATAGTTCAGACCATGAACGAGTTAGCAAAGTTCAAAACACTAATATGTATTTAGGCATTTTCAATGCGTGTCATTAAATTAGGTTTATTCTCAAAAAAAAAAAAGTGTTCACCTAACATGAATAATAATAATAATTACTCCAATTATTTTAAAATCACTGAAGACATCATATGCATTATTAGAGATAATAAATAATATTGGGCTATATCTCACAATTGTTACTCGAAAACAATATCGTTATTATAAAACAAAATTGAAAGACAAAAATGGAAGGGCCATGTATGCTATCCTTGAAACCTACATCACAAAGAAAAGAAAATCCTTCTAATCTTTTTGTAATTATCCTTAATTTCTATTCAGTTTCCCTACCCTAATAAAAACACGTTCCCTCTCCCCACTATCCTTTGGGAAACCTTTTCCTTTCAAAGAAGGGATCCCACTCATGGGCACCCACTGTCCCATAAGTGAAATACTTCCAAGAGTCTCCCTCATCAAAATCTGAATTCACAACTTTCCCACTTTGAATTTGACTCCTCACACTTTGAACTCTTTTAATCACACCCCTAACGCTCAAATCAAAAGCATCCTCAAGAGTCTCCAATCTTGATGCTGGATCAGCATAGATCACACTAGGGATCAACTTAATCACCTCCTCTTTCATTGAAGCCCTTCTCTGCCTTGGGATTCTCTGCAACACATTCTCAATGCTTACCTTCCCACTTTTCACATCCTTCTCTGATATAAACACGGAGTATTTGTTGTGATCTCTTGGAAAATGCCAGATGTATTGTGCATAGGCGGTACCTGGGTGGAAGAAAACTGGTATGCAACCGGCTAGGATTGAATCGAAAACCGACCTCCTGGTGTATGAATCCCCTTGAGGTTGTAGACAGAATACGGAGCTCTCAAACATTTTCATGACATGGATTGGCTTGGAGCACTTGCTGTTGTGCTTCTCCATGCACTCTAGCAACTTGCACTTCCTCGCAGCCTTGCACTGGTCAATGATCTTGTCGCGAATCGATTCGCTCAAATGAGGCCTCGGTGCACCCGCGAAGGAGAAAAGGTACCGCCTTTTCATCTTTCTCATCCTGTTCTGCCATTGGAACACATCTCCATCCGTCGCTGGGTGGAAATAAGTGGGATAAGGGATTGCAAAGTCGTTAAAATTCCAAGGGCTCGATTCGAGTGTCAGGATCGACATGTTCCTCGATTCGGGTAAGTTCAACAACTCGTTTCCCCAATCCGATGTGTTCTTCGGATCCCTCCGGAAATCCCAGTTGATCCTTCCTGCAACAAAGAAATGATCTCTCCCCCACATTGTCTTCCACTCGGGCCTAGCTGATAGCCACTTGACAAGATTCAGAGCATCGTAATCTCTCATGAAACCGTCTGATTCCCAGAGATATCTTCCCACATCTAGGCCAGCATAATAAGGGATGAAAATAGCAGAAGCTTTTGTCGGATCATTAGTTAAACACTCATATTGCTTCATTCTGTTGTGGAAAATGACTTCTAAGAAGAACTGGTTCGTGTCAAACCAACCTGAATCCCCATATATATCCTTGTTCTGTGGCAGCCGAGGGCCTAATCCCAGGTTTGGTGTGAAGTAGCACATGTCGAACCAATTTGTAAGCGTCCGACAATTGTCTACAAGGTCTTGATTGAATTTCCTTGGGAGTTTGTGGATGTAAATGTACTTTCCGGAACAGTTGAGGGGTGTTTCCTTCATTAAGCCATTGTTTTCCGGCTTGGGAATCGTAGGTAAAGATTCATCCGCTGGTTCTTTCTTCTGTCTGTTTCTCCTTCTCTGCCTCCCACTTTTCCGACCTCTCCTCTCTTTCTGCGGCCGCCTTTCGGATTCAGCCACCGCTTCAGGTTTCACCCGAATCTTTGCTGCTTCATCTCTCTTCCTTGAATTCGTGTGAACCACTCTCGGCTCCAATTCTTTCTCCAACGATGAAATGAGCTCAGCGTCGACGTTGGTGTTATGGAACAGATCTAAAGGTTTGGGTTTCACCTCTGTTTTCCCCTCTGTTTTTGCCTCTGTTTCGTTCTTGGGCTCCGCCAAAGTTTCCAACTTTTCCAATTTCCCACCCTTTTGATCATCGGAGGTACTCGACTCTTGAACCTTCTCCACTTCACGGATCGCGTTCGAATCGACGGAGCTGGTCTCGTTGGTGGCGAGTAAGCTTTCGCTGATTTCGGACACGAAGGTGCATGAAGAGAAGAGGTAAAGGAGACAGAACCAGACGACGAGGAAGACGAGGATGATGCACCAACACTGGCCTCGATATGATCGGTTGGACTTTCCGACCGTGCCCGGTTTCTCCATTACAGAGCAAAGTTTGCTCCTTTTCTCACATTTGCGGGGAGAAAAAAGTGTAATTTCTGTGTTGGAGATACTAGACAGTAAGTGTTGAATTGTTCAAAGATGTGGCTAGTTAAAGTTGCAGAAACATTGCCGGTTATAATGAGGATCACTTGGCTCGTCTTTTAGTCGTTTGTGGGAGAAAACACTAGAGAGAGAAATGCTCTGTCTCCACACTTTCCTATTTACTTTTTTTTCCAGTTTTTGTGAACTTTCCTATTATTATTATTTTCAGTTTTAAAAATTTTTTTTTTGTTTCACCATCCAATCTCGACAAAGATTATTCTGAAAGTGTGTGCACCTATGATATAACTTTGTTTCATAAGGTAACTTACTGTGTCTACCTACAATTTCCTTCCTCAAAAACCTGCATAAATCTTTTGAGACTGTCATTAACTTTAGTAATTTTTCGTTAAATTTGTGCATTTTTGCTTTGAGGGAGCTTTCAAGTTTTAAACTAACAATTTTACTCAAAGGATCAAAGGATTTCACCAATAAATCCCCCCCCCCCAACTAAACATCACCCAACACCCCACTAAACCACGACCATGCTGCTAGACCGCCGCAGATGAGTTCCAGGAGCCCGTTCATGACGTCAAATCTTGTATCGCACCGCCCTGTGTTGCAACGTTTTGGGGTCACGCCGCCCTCCAAGTCAAGCCTTTCACCAACCACAATTATCGTCCCTCCGACCTCACGCCGCTAGCAAATAGTGGCCAGGGAATGGTGCTATGACGCGAAGGGCTTGGAGTGACATGGCAGGGAAGCTAACGAAGGGGGGTCGGTCACGGACGATGCAATCCAGGCCAGTAGTCACCAGAATCGTCGAGATCAACTGTGATCGGCATGGATGCAGCCATGGTGAAAATACACTTTCATTATCCTATTTTTTTGTTTAAAAGTTAGATAACATGATTAAGAACATTGAGATTGATGTATAATTTACATTGAGTTATTATTTATTATTGGACATTTTTAAATGTAATTTTGTGTTCAACTGCAGATTTATTGAAGAGTAAAATTCAATGGTAGAAAAATAATTGGATCAATTTGTCAAATTAAAATAAGAAAAAGAAAGAAATAGAAGCAAAGCCCAATTGGCCCAAAAAGAAGAAGGGATGCTATTCCTATTTCTAATAGGTTTCAGCACATATTGGAAATAGGGGTGTGCACGGGGCAGGGCGGGCGGATAGTGATAAAAATAGTATCCGCCCACAGTGCGGAGTCTGCTAAATGCGGCATGCTGTTTTCACGGTTTTGCGGTTCGGATCGCGGGTATCATGGGTATTCCTAAGTATAATTATTCTATAAAATTTTTCAATTTACTTGGAGATATTCTAAAATTTTGCATCATATATGTACATATCTAGAACATCAAAATGAAGAAAAGTAGTTTGCATAAATAGAACAATAATATAATATTACAAATCATATATTATTGTTGTATGAAATGGGTTTTCACACATAATTTAAAAGAAACTTAAAGGAAAATTGAGATGAAGTAAGCAACTTTAGATAATTTATTTGTAAATAGGCATATGCGGATCGGTTCGGGTATCCGCGGGTTTCTAAAATTAGAACCCGCGGGTTATCGGTTTCTTCGGTTCACGGGTTTTTCGGTTTCGGATCATGCGGTTTGGTTCGGTTTCTCGGTTTTGCGGGTTTTGAACACCCCTAATTGGAAAGAAGAAAAAAAACACTAGTCTGCCGGAGGCGGCGCATGAGACAAAGCATAATTCAATTAGGATTAGGAATGGAAGGGAGCTCGGCACTATTAAGGCCAAGCAAGTTACAGATTCAAAAAAAAAAAAAAAGAAGAGAGCCACAAATCAACTTGACAGGAAACAAAATTTGGAGACGAATCCGAGAGGCAAACCGGAAATTCAAGACGGACAGCGCTGCACCCATGGCTGTCGGTTTTGTACTCCTCATTATTGGTTTTTGTCACTCAAATCCATGGGTAACTAATTTCCTTGTAAAGCTAGGGATGAACTTGCACATGGATGATATTTTATTTATCCTAGATTCTTAAACAGATTTGAAAAATTATAATTATTTGATTTATTATTCTCAGATTTTTATTTAGTTTTGTTCTCCGAATAATTATAGGTTTATATTATTCATGGGTTCAGTTATGTTTTTCTCATAGAGTGGTTGATTCTATAATTATGTTTGGATTGATTACTTATCTATATTTATTCAGTTCTTTGCTGCGGTATTGTCTCTAGTTATATTGTCGTCACTGGATTTTCTCAACAGTGATAATAATTTTTGTGCTTTAAAGGTTGAGAATAATTTATCAGAGAATTGTAGTTAATCTACTTTGGTTTATAAATATTTATCTTGGATATTTTGTTGAATTTGGACTTCATTGAAATTGGAATAATTAAAATATTAACTTGTGCAAGAGATTCTCGACGCTTTACTATTTGTCAAATTTGAGTACTTTCTCCAATTAATTTTTAGTTTGTTTTTATTTTCTTCAAAAATTCCATTCTTATTTCAAAAAAGTTACTAAATATTTTCTTTCAGTTTAATTGTTCTTTATAGTATTTTCTTTACTTTGTCTCTCTGTGGAATCGACACCTCAAAGTTGTGCTACAACTATCGTGTTATTCTTTGGGCGTAATCAAATTTTGGCGCCGTTACCGGAGAGACGGTACAAGAAGTATAGTAAGGAATTAATTTTACTGATTTGGTTCTCCAATTCTGGTAATCTTGTTCCTTTCTCTTTTACTTTATTTTATTTGGTTTATGCTCTAATATAGAGACGAATCAGATAGACTTGCAAAAAGACTTGATATTTGTTCTGATTCTGTTGCTTCACATCATAATTAGGATTCATCTTGTTTTTCATCTCATTCATCATTCACAATGAGTCAACATGAAGAGCAAGAGGTTAAAACTCTTCAGACGTATCTTCATCCTACACGAGTAGCTACACCATCATGCATCATGTTTCCTTCTAATACTCCTCAATTGGACTTTAAACCTGGGATGATACAGTTACGTTCTACTTTTCATGGCATGGAGAATGAAAATCCATATGTGCATATTAGAGAGTTTGAGGAAGTAGTTACTGATTTTCATAATGTTAATGCAACTAATGATGTTATCAGACTTAAATTGTTTCCTTTTTCATTAAAGGACAAAGCTAAGAGTTGGTTGTATTCACTGAGATCACGTTCTATTGGGTCATGGGATGAAATGACTAAAGTTTTCTTTAATAAATATTTTCCCCAACATAAGACTAATGCTTTAAAAGGCAAATCTCTACTTTTGCACAAAAATTATCAGTCTTGGGAAAGATTTAAGGACTTGTTGAGTATGTGTCCTCACCATGGTTATGAAATTTGGTGTCTAGTGAGTTACTTTTATGAGGGTTATACATCTAGGGACCGTCAATTTGTTGAAATGATGTGTAATGGTGAGTTTTTTACAGAAAGATCCTAATGAGGCTATTGACTACCTTAATGAGCTTGCTGAAAAAGCTCATACACTACGTATCTGAAGGAGGCCTGGTAACGCCAAATTCGCTACCAATCCATTACGAATTGTAACGCTGCCGAAAATATCAGCTGCTGCCCATGCTGATTTTATTAAATTTGCACCCCATTGCAAATTAACCCCCAATTTTTCCGAAAGTTCCAATTCTTTTTGCCCAAAAATAATTACCGAACTCCAAAATTAATGAAACTCGGACACAATCTTCAGAATATTATAACATGCACAGAACATTTTTCAGAAATTCATTTGCCTTTCCGGAGTGTCCTACCGAGCTCGCTGAACCCGAACCGAAACTCCGACGTGCGGCGTGACAACTGAACCGAAATTCCGTCACTCCAAAATTCTATAAAAATTCCCATAAATTCCATCTTAAATTCAAACACAACTTACCCCAAAGCCGTCAGAAAATTTCCATCCCGAGCCCCGGGATTCCCGTCCCGAGCCCCGGGAGTCGCCCGGAACCGAAAGTCCCGTCCCATCTATTAAACTCCACAAACACCTCCGGGTCGTTACCACGACTCCAAAACTTCAATCGGCTTCACAAACTGAGATATCGAGAGTGCTACCGAGCCCGCTGTACGTCCCGAGGCGACCCGACAACCCCGGCGCCAGAAATATTTTCGGCGGAAACGTCCGGGGGACCCACACGACCTCAAATACGGAGGGGTTCGCCAAAATGATACTCGGATAGGGCTCGGGAGCCGCCTGAACGCCGGAAAACGTGACCCGCAGGCCAAACCCGGAGCCCCGGGTCACCCGGTCGCAACCCGCCGGTGACCGTGAATAACGTTCTATTGGGTCATGGGATGAAATGACTAAAGTTTTCTTTAATAAATATTTTCCCAACATAAGACTAATGCTTTAAAAGGCAAATCTCTACTTTTGCACAAAAATTATCAGTCTTGGGAAAGATTTAAGGACTTGTTGAGTATGTGTCCTCACCATGGTTATGAAATTTGGTGTCTAGTGAGTTACTTTTATGAGGGTTATACATCTAGGGACCGTCAATTTGTTGAAATGATGTGTAATGGTGAGTTTTTTACAGAAAGATCCTAATGAGGCTATTGACTACCTTAATGAGCTTGCTGAAAAAGCTCATACACAACGTATCTGAAGGAGGCGCTAAATTCACTACCAATCCATTACGGGCACAAGGGCGTTACTGTGGCGCTACAAATCGAGGCGTTACTTCAACCCAATGCGTTACCAGACGTTACCGGGCTGGCAGACTGCCAAATCGACAGCACGGTAGCGCCTTCACCCCCTACTTGGCGTTACCAGCTTGACAGCAGTCACTAAACCGACAGCCCCCGTAGCGCCCACCCCCTACTTGGCGTTACTATCCCAAATCCTTTTTTATGTTTTAACATTTAATCTATTAAATCTTAAATGTTTATTATAAAATAAATAGAAATAATCATTAATTAATATTTGTATTGATAATTGAATATAAACATATTTTAATTAAATGTTTGAAACACAATTAAAACATTTACAAACATCCAAAAAAGAGTAGTAATACAATCACGATCCTACGGAGGCGGGAAATTCCAATTATCCCGCGGGGGATTTTGACTCTCCGACGGTCGTTGCTCTGACGGATTCGGTTGTTCCTGGTTAAACCCATTGTTTAACGGGTCGAAATGCTCGATACTCTCTCTCAAGTACGTGTTTGTCTCCAAATTGTACTGGTATGTCGGCTGCGGCCGTTGCATCTGAGGCTCGTAGTAATCATTACCGCGGATGAGACTTGTATTGGCGAAAGGGTTCTGGTGCGGCGGCGGCTGCTGGTGTGGAAATCAGACTGAGTCGAGGAAGTTGGGTGGCCTCGTGTAGTCCCAGGTTTGCGGGGATGATGATGATCCCCCCGGAACCAGACCCGGAGGCACCTGGTCCCGCTGCATAATAATCACTGAAATTATCTAATAATCAATGAAATTATATAATAATCATTGAAATTATCTAATAATCACTGAAATTATCTAATAATCACTGAAATTATCTAATAATTACTGAAATTATAAAGTAATAACTGAAATTATCTAATAATTATCTAATAATCACTGAAATTATCTAATAATCAATGAAATTATCTAATAATCAATAAATTATCTAATAATCAACAAATTATAAAGTAATAATCGAAATTATCTAATAATTATCTAATAATCACTGAAATTATATAATAATCACTGAAATTATCTAATAATCACTGAAATTATCCAATAATCACTGAAATTATCTAATAATCACATAAATGTTCTAATAATCAGTGAAATTATAAAGTAATAACTGAAATTATCTAATAATTATCTAATAATCACTGAAATTATATAATAATCACTGAAATTATCTAATAATCACTGAAATTATCTAATAATCACTGAAATTATAAAGTAATAACTGAAATTATCTAATAATTATCTAATAATCACTGAAACTATATAACAATCACAGAAATTATCTAATAATCACTGAAATTATCCAATAATCACTGAAATTATCTAATAATCACAGAAATGTTCTAATAATCACTGAAATTATAAAGTAATAACTGAAATTATCTAATAATTATCTAATAATCACTGAAATTATCTAATAATCACTGAAATTATCTAATAATCACTGAAATTATCTAATAATCACTGAAATTATCTAATAATCACTGAAATTATAAAGTAATAACTGAAATTATCTAATAATCACTGAAATTATCTAATAATCACTGAAATTATAAAGTAATAACTGAAATTATCTAATAATCACTGAAATTATATAATAATCACTGAAATTATCTAATAATCACTGAAATTATCTAATAATCGCTTAATTCATTACCTTCAGAAGAGGCTAATTGAAATGGAGGGTGTACGGCGGCGCGCGTTGTGGGCGCGGTGGTGAGCCTCCGAAATGAAAACCGAAGAACACGTCATTTCTCTTGAAATGGAAACCGAAAATGAAAAAAAAAATAGGAGGGGCTTACCTGGAGCCGGCGTTGATTTCGGCGTCAAAATGGAGGGAGGAAGCGCCAGTGTGACGGATGCAGCAACGGTGCGAGGCTGAGAGGCTGGAGGTTTAGAGAGGGAGGCAGAGGGAGGCTTTCGGGTTCGCATTCTAAAGATTGCACGCATTTTTACTTTTATGTAGCTGGTAACGCCCTAGGGCGTTACTAGGGCATTACTTTTTTCAACTTTAATTTGAACAGGTTAATGCCCGGGAATCGAAAAGGTGGCTGGTAACGCCATAGGGCGTTACCAGGGCGTTACCAAATCACTATTTTCGTTAATATATATAACTGTATTTGAACCAAACATTTTTGTTAATATTTATGTGCATCCAATTAATTTATTTTTTGTTGGTATTCATAAAAAGTATTTACAAATTAGCTTTGCAAAAATATCATAATTTGTTAATATTTTTAATATCATTTTTTGTTAATATTTGTAAATTATATTAATTTTTTAATATTTGCAAATTATCATAATTTTTAAATATTCGAAAAAATATTTTAGTATTTTGAAATTTATTTTAGTATTTTGGAATGTATTTTAGTATTTTAGTATTACTTTAGTATTTTAGTATTACCTTAGTATTTTAGTATTACTTTAGTATTTTCAACATTTTTAATACTTTAGTATTTTAGTATTACTTTAGTATTTGACAGTAACGCACAAAAGCATTACCAGTGGCGCTACTAGCTCGACAGTTCGACCTAGCGCCTCGCAATGCCTGGGGCTACGATAATTTTTGGCCCCACAAGAACGCACAAAGGCATTACCAGGGCGCTACTAGCTCTGACAGGCTCTGACCGGTAGCGCCCTCAGTAATGCCTTGGGCGCTACGACGATTTTCGGCCCCACAATAACGCCTGGGGCGTTACTCTGTGCATTACAACATCAGCTGCAACTACGTAGTGATACTTGGACTGGACCCAGTGCTAATGAGAGCAAAAATAAATCACGACCTCTAGGAAATTCAAGTAGTGGTGGAATTTATCATCTTAAGTGATAGCCTCATTCCTTTACGGTTCGGGCTCTCAGATGCTTGAAGGGATGTTGTAGTGTTGAGAACGACGATCTGTAGCTCCGAAGTAGTCTGTAAAGTGTAAGACGGAATACTCAGGAGCAGAAAGAGGAGTGGGTGTGTGTAGATAGGGTGTAACTTTCCCAAGTTGTCCTCTTATAGGAGGCGATGAGATGGCAGTTGTCCCATGATCCAGAGTAGTGGGGTGTTTCCCCCACGTTCTAGGTAGTGGAAGACCGGAGTGATGATGGAGAACGTGGGTAGGTCGTGGAGGTGACTTGTTGCTAAGTACTGGGTGGTGAAGGCCAGGAGATGCGAAGACCCTGCCTGGCGAAGCCAGTAGGTGTGAAGCTCTCCTCAGGATGCCTTCGCGCGATGCGATGGCATCGCGGTCTGTATCCTTAGGCGCTGACGGCTCTAGATGATGGCGCGGGGTGTTTGCTTGTGTAGTGTACCAAGGTGCCTCCTCCTGGAGGCGGAGTATGGGTAGGGTCTTGTACTCCGCGTTTTGGCTCGAAGTCGACCGTTGGGGACCCGTCGTAGTAATGGTAAGCCGAACATTTCCTATCATTACCCCTTTTTGACACGCGGCGTCTTGGGGTTGGGTCTCCGTTTGAGGTGACGTTTCGTCTTGTTTGGGGTGGGCGTATAAATACCGCATTTGTTCTAAATCTCTCACTCTTTGTTCTCTTTTCAGTTCCTTTGACATTTTCTTCCGTTGTTCTGGTTGTTCTTGCACTATTCGTCCTCATTTTCTCGACCTCAGGTGAGGGTCTAGTCTCTAGTCCTCTTCACGTAAGGTGTTCGATGAAATGCCCGGCCGGATTCTTCATCTTTTGACCATGCATTTCTCTTTTTCTCATTGTAGTAATGGCCGGTAAAGGAGCTGCTCGTCCTCTTGTCCCAGCTGTAGACAAGAGCTCTGTGAAGGCCGAGAGGCTTCATCAGGACCTCGTTAAGGCATTCTTCCCCGTAGAGAAGGTGGAGGTGTATACGGCGAGGAAAGGAGTCTGTGCGGCCCTCAAGCTTCCGCAGACGCCGGAAAACATGGAAGGCACAGCGCTGTGCCTCTATACGGCCCAGATGTTTCCTTTGCCTCCCCTCGTCCAAGGCATGTGTACCTTGTGGGGTCTCCCACCTTCGCAGCTTGGTCCGAACGCATTCATCCACATCGCCGGGTTTTGCGTGGCGTGTTGAATGGCGGGGGTGCAGGCTTTCGCGGATGTGTTCCTAAGATTCTACAGTAGTTCTTCCATGTTACCCCTATTAGTGTTGGGGGGAACAACTCCATCTCTTTTGGTATTCCGTTGAAATCTCATCATGATTGGCATGGTGGTTTTTTCTTTGTTTGCAGGGATGAGTCTTGGCAGTTCCCAGTGGCGAGGACCATAGAGGCGGTGCAGAGTGTGGCTCCTAGGCCTGTTTTGTACACTGATGGGCGAAGGTGGCATCTGTATGTCCATCTTCTGGGATGGTTGGATGATGTGCTGTCGAGGAGGGCTTGCGACAACCTGTTTCCCTTCTCCCTTTTGCAGCTTGATGAGGTGACTCTCAGGTGGGCTGGCCTTAGCACAAGCCATTTACTAGATTCGCAAGTGCCTCCACCTTATGAAGGTTGGGCACCTGCGCATCGCGGAGACGTGGTGGACGCCCTTCGCGCTGCTCTTGCGGGGCCTAGAGGTATGTGCCGATTGGCTTCCTTCTTTATTCCCCATGTGTACAAATGCTGATTCTTTGTGGTATATAGATGCGCCTGGCCGTTCTGATGAGGAGAAGGGTAAGAGGGGCTCTATGCGCATCGCCCTGCAGATCCACCTGTCTTGCGCATAAAGGGAAAATGCCCTTCCTTCCGCGGTAAAGGTGTTGGGTGCCATTGAGCCCTCACGGAAGAAGAGAGTTGCCACTAGCCAGTTGGCACCACTCTAAGGTGAGGTGAAGAGGAAGAAGATGGGCAGCGATGGGGTGCAACCCAATGTGGAGAGGGCTTCTCGTAAGCCGGGCCAGGCGAAGGCGCAAGGGCCAGATCGGGGAGAAGTCTCCCTTGTGAAGGATGTGAACCAGGGGGTGGAGATCGCTGGGGCCACCTGTGGAGAAGAGATGGTTCGCGAGATTCCCGGAGTGGGGGCTACTTGCCCTACTTCTGGAGACACGGCGGTAGTGGTAGCAGCTGAAGATACCAGGCATCTGGACGCCTTCGTTTCTGGTTTGTTGGCGAGCCCCCCCAGGGCGGGCGGCGAAGGTGTCCCTGGGAGTGCTTCTGCTATGGGGGTCTCTCTCCAGTTGGCCGCCATGCCATTCAAGGGAGAATATCAGCAGGTGCCCTCTTTCTGCCAATGAGAAGAAGCGGTAAGCTTGCCGCGAGGAGAGCCACAATGGTTGATATTCAGCCAAAGGCGGAGAGGCGACATTGGTCCCCTCCAGAGTGGGGTACCCTCAGTTCCCATCGCTAGCGACACCTTGGTGGCGGAGAGGGTCCTAGAGAAGGTGAGTGCCTGGGATGTGGTTCTCCCTTCCAACGAGCCATCTGGGGGTGGCAGCTAGGTGAAGCCACAGTCTCAATCGTCGACTTGTGAGGTTGCGATCACCCTAGACCAGGGCCCATCGCAGGGTATGTGTTTTCCTCGTGGGGGGTTGTGTTCGTGTCTTTCTTGTATTAATAAGCTGTTTGATGCAGGGAAGGAATCCTCCGATCGGCATTGGAGCATTCTCTAGAGCGCGGTGGAATTGGGCACGACGGTGACTGTGCTTGAGGAAACTGGGGTTTCGTCACACTTCATCGAGGGGAAGCGTGTTGCTGCTCAGAAGACCCCCAGGTGGTCTGATGATCCTGCTGCATTGAAGTCCCTAAGGGAGGATCTCAGGGCGAAGGTACACCGGGAGAAGGGCATGCCCCTGGATGGGGCGTGGGATCCGGTCTTCCTGCTGAATAACAAGTCTTCCCTGTTGATGGGTGGGGAGCACACGCTGTTGTCTTGTTTGGAGGGGCTCCGCACCCCCTTTGATAGGGAGCTGATGGACCGCAGCCTAAATCCCCCAATCGAGTTCATGAAGGAGGTAGCCAAGCACAATTTGCAGGTGAGGCATCTTCCCCTTTGACTTTTATGCTAACTCATTTTGATGCAGGCTGCCATCAATGAATACGCCGACATCAGCCAATGGCATAAGTTTTTGAGCTATGCGAACGTGAGGGACAGTGCCCAGGTTGATGAAATCGCCCGGCTAAAGAAAGAGGCAGAGGCAACCCTTGCCGCCAAAGCTGAGGCAGAGAAGGCGAAGCGGTGTGTTGCTAAACTGGAGTCCTGGTGTGCTTGCTTGGAGCACTTGCAGAGGGACGTTCTCCTGAAGAGGCTACAAGTCTGGTACCCCCAGCACAAGGAAGAGCTATCAAGGAGGGAGGACGAACTCAAGAAGAAAGAGTTCGAGGTCGCTGCCCTGACGGGGGCACTCTCGTCTTTGAAGTCAGAGGTAGATGCCACTTGTTCCGCAGCGAAGTCAGAGATTCAGGCTCTGAAGAACGCTGCTGCTGAGTCAGAGAAAGTGGTAGCTGCCCATCTTAAGGCTGCCGAGGATAAGGCTCTGGATGAAGGGCACCGTGATCTGTGTAGAGCTTGGGCTGGAGGCACTCCCTGGGGAATCTTCTGACCCAACATCCATTAAAGTAGCAGTCCACGAAAGGATGCCCCGATTGAAGCCGAAGATCGAGGATTTGAAGACCCAGGGCGAGGTCGGAGCGCAAGCGTACGAGGAAGGTTGGCTGCGATGCCGCTTCCAGGTGGAGAAACTGCATCCAGGGCTGATTTTTTAAGCCTTGGATGCCACAAAGACCAGCGATCCTGAGGTGGGCACCCTGCTAGATTGGGGCGAGCAAGGGAAGAAAATGGTTGCGATGTGGTACGCCATGTTAGAGTAGGGTGGGGGTCTAGGTCATGTGTATGACCCCCCTTAAGTAGGCCGGCCTGAGAGCCGTTGTGATTTTGTAGGTACCTGCCAAGAATGTACAGTGCAAATAGTATAAACTTATAAATTTTAGTTTACCTCGACTGTTGTTGTTTTCTTCCATCCTCGTGATAGCTTTGTAGGGAACGTTAGCAAACTTCTTTGTCTGTTCCGCGAGTCCCCCAAAGACTCCCACTGCTAGGCTAAGTTATTTAGAGGATCTGTTGAGGTTTGCAGGCGCGGAGGAGCCCTCAAAGATCTCAGTCGAGGGTCTGTTGTGGCTCGCAAAGTAGACATAATATGGGCGCAAGTCATCTACATGGAAGTTGCGAGGGAGTGGATTTCCATCTTGGTCCTGCAACTCATAGACACCCGGCCGGACTTGTTTGTGAATGACGTACGGCCCTTCCCAGTTGGGTCGCAGGACGCCCTGTTTGGGGTCGCGAGTAGTGAGGATAGACCTGAGTAATAAAAGGCCTCCTGGCTTGAGTGCCTTGGGTTTGACTTTGGCGTTATGCTGCACGTTCAGACGTTGCTTGAGAGCGAACAGGTGAAGGCGAGCCCCTTCGCACAATTCCTCGAGCAAGTCAAGTTTGGCGCAAAGTCCTCAAGTATTGGCTTCATCTGTGAAGTTGATCATTCTGATTGTTGGGAAGTCTGCCTCAATGGGCAGAAGTGCGTCAGTGCCATAAACTAGGGAGAATGGTGTCTCGCCTGTTGGTGTTCTTATTGTTGTTCTATTGTCCCATAGGATGCTTGGGAGCTCATCGACCCATCGTCCCTTTGCGCCTGCCAGGCGCTTCTTGAGTCCCTCCTTGATTGTTCTGTTGGTGACCTCAACTTGGCCATTGGACTGGGGGTGTGCCACAGGGGCATAGAGCATGCACATTCTATTATTCTCGGCCCATTGCTGGATGCTGTGGCTGGCGAACTGGCTACCATTGTCTGTGATGATGGCGTGAGGACTGCCATATCAGCATACAATGTTCTTCCACAGGAATTTGATGATTCTGGCGGATGTTATTTTCACAAGGGGTTCTACCTCAATCAACTTTGTGAAATAGTCCATAGCGACAACACAGAACCGGTATTGACTTGTTTCCCTTGGCATTGGTCCGATGAGATTGAGACCCCACAGGGCAAAGGGCACAGGGTTTGTGAGTGCGGTAGACTCTGTAGATGGGAGTCGTTGGACGCGAGAGTTGATCTGACATTGATGACATGTCTTGACGAGTGTGGTCGCGTCCTTCTTTAAGGTAGGCCAATAGCATCCCTGGCGAAGGGCTTTGTGTGCCAGTGCCTATGCAGCTATGTGGGCACCGCAATTGCCTTGGTGGATGGTGTCTAGGACAGTGTGTCCCTCCTTGGTGGTGAGACAGCGTTGGAGAGGTGAAGAGAATCCCCGATGCCACAGAAGCCCATTTATAAGGACGAATCTTGTTACTCGAGTACGGGTGCGCGGGTCTGTGGGGGTCCCCTTGAGTTGGGCGATGATAGGGATTCGCCAGTCATTCGAATCTTTCTCTATTTCAAGTGAGCCAATGTCCAATGTTCCATCGATCGATGGTCGAGCCAGAGTCTCCAATGTGGAGGGTATTTTTCCCTTGGATAGCATATCTGCTATAGTGTTCTCAGAACGAGGGATGTGAACGAAGACTGCTTCCTCAAAGTTTGAATGCAGGGAGATTACAATATTTATCTTGATTAAAGTGGCATCCTTGCACTCTGAGGACCCCTGAACTTGATGCATACCAGTTGGGAGTTGCTATGAATATGTATTCGGCGTATGCCCACTCTGATGGCCAGTTTAAGCCCCGGGATGAGGGCTTCATACTCTGCAATATTGTTAGTGACTGGGAATTGGAAAGACACACGGAGGGTAGTTTCCATACCTAGTGGTCCGCGTAGGTATATGCCACCAGCCGGCGACGCCGCTTTGGATGCACCGTCAACGTACATTTCCCATTTTTGGGGTGGAGGCTCGGGCGCTGGGACTTGTTCCTGAGGTGTGGAGCAATCAACTACTGAGAACTCTGCCAGGAAATTTGTGAGGGCTTGACCCTTTATTGTTTTCCGAGGCTCGTAGTTGATGTCATATCCGCTTAGTTCAATGCACCACTTTGCGAGGCGGCCTGAGTGTTCCGGTCGTTGAAGGATCTCCTCAACTGGTACATCTGTTCGCACTGTGATTGTGTGCCCTTGGAAGTAGGGCTTGAGCTTTCTGGCCGCGTAGACCAATGACAGGATCGCCTTCTATAACGGAGGATATCTTGTTTCTGCGGATTGTAGGGTATGGCTGGTGTAGTAGACCGGCCATTGTTTGTCAGTCTCTTCCTTGATAAGAACTGAGGCGACACTGTTGCTAGTTGTGGAGAGATAAAGGACAAGGTCATGGCCAGGACTAGGACACTTAAGGGTGGGCAACTCCTATAAGTGCTGCTTGATGGTGTCGTACGATGCTTGGCAGTCCTCCGTTCATTTGCAGGCTTTCTTCTTCCGGATCCAGTTGAAAAATGGCTTGCAGCAGTCACTGAGCTTTAAAATGAATCGTCCCAGGGCCACCAGCCTCCCTGTCAGTTGTTAGACGTCTTTTAGTCCCCTGGGTGTGCGGAGGTTGGCGATGGCCTCGATCTTCTTGGGATTGGCGCGAATTCCTCAATTTGGGATCTGGTAGCCGAGGAACTTCCCTTCGCCAACGCCAAAGATGCACTTCGTTGGGTTCGAGCGCATGTTGTATTTGCGGAAGTTGGCGAAGGTCTCTTCCAGATCATCCAGATGTTTGCTGGAGGCTTTACTCTTCACCACTATGTCATCGACATAGGCTTCAAGGTTCCTCCCTATTTGAGCAACGAAGACTCTGCTTACCAACCTTTGGAAGGTGGCCCCTACATTCCTCAAGCCAAAAGGCATGCGAATGTAGTGGTAGACCGCTTCGCTTGTTGTAAAGGCGGTCTTTATAGCATCTTCGGGATCCATGAAGATTTGATGGTAGCCACTGTATGCATCAAGGAAAGAGATGACTGGGTATCGCATAGTCGAGTCCACCAGTTGGTCTATGGGGGTAAAGGATATGGATCCCTAGGACAGACACTGTTGACCCCTTTGTAATCCACACACGTCAGTCCCCATTTTCCTTGTCCGCAAGTATGATATTAGCGACCCACTCAGAGTAGTAAACTTCCTTGATTATATTAGCATCCAGCAACTTCTGCACCTCAGTGCGTACAAACTCTTTGCATTCGGGGGCCATGCCCCTTGTTTTCTGTCTAACTGGCTTGAAGCCAGGGAGTACATTAAGTTTGTGAGAGATAACCAAGTTGTCCTTCTCTTGGAGGTCCTTTCCGATGCAGAACTTCTTGCCCGGGGAGATCTCTGTTATGACCCATCCTTCCGGACGTGTCATAACTAGAAGGAATAAAAGAATAAGGACTAAACTAAAAGAAATAGAGTAGTTGTGTGTAAAAAAAAGGAAACTTGGGATAAAATTGAAATGAATAAAATTTGATTAATTTATAAAATGACTTAATAGAAACCTAGTAACTAGGTGGGTTACAGTCACCCCGAGTGGGTGGTGACTTCTGTATCCCGGGGCTCCGTTCCAAGCATGCAGGGCACGTTTTCTGTTGGTCAGATGGCTCCTGGATCTTTTACGAATATTATTTTTTGGAATGCTTGTATATTTGAGGTCGCACGAGTCCCCCGCACCTTTCCGCGAAAAATATTTTTCAGGGTCGGGACGTTCATTCTTGGCGACACTAAGGGCTCGGGATGTAAAATTTGATGGCGCCAAGGGTGTGTGGTATTTTATGACTCAGGATGGTTATTGTGGAGGTAACCGAGCAAGCACACATGACAGGATTATTTGGTCGGTATTGCAAGCACACACGTCGGGGTTTGCTCGGGTTAAGTTGTCGCGGGATGACACATAGCCACTTAGGCATATTTTGACTTGGTGTGTGACCAAGGTGTGTGTGTGCTCTGCAAGTGACTAAGGTGTGTGTGTGCTCGGCAAGTGACTAAGGTGTGTGTGTGCTTGGCAAGTGACTAAGGTGTGTGTGTCATTAGATAAGAAGTATAAAAGGTGAGAGTTAGAAAGAAATACAATTTTGGCTCATTTCATTCTTCTCTCACAAAACCGCCGGTTCTTCACTCTTCTCTCTACCTCACTTGTGTTCTTCATCTTGCAAGGGTTTAAGGAAGGATTGATCTTGGTGCTAAGCTTGAGGTAAGCTTGTCTTCTTCATGAGTTGGTATGTTTGAAGCATGATTCGTGGTTGATTTACATGTTGAATCCGAAATCATGACAAGCCTTAGCTAGATGATTTGTTCATCTTCTTGCTTCAAGCTTTGGGTATGTTGTTCTTGGTATGATTTGGTGTAGAGTAGTGCGGGACTTCGGAAGTCACACTAACGCGCTTCGGGCCGAGCGTCCGGATTTTCCCGGGATTCTTCTGTGGATCGGTAATAATTCGGTAAGGGTTTTAGTATTACTCTCGATTCTGCATTTCAGATTATGTTATGAAATGTGTGTCTGGGTGTACCGAGGCTGAGTTTGGATTAAGGGTGGCCCGAGGATACCCAAACTTGGTCAGTCGGGATAGGCATTGGTGTGCAGGTGCGAGGACTCGAAGATGCTGATGTTCTGATTCAACTCCTTCGAGGATGGTGTTCTGATTCAACTCCTTTGGGGGTGGTGTTCTGATTCAACTCATTCGGGGGTGGTGTTCTTATTCAACTCCTACGGGGGTGGTGTTCTGATGGGGTTAGCTACCCCGAGCTGGTACCAGACTCATGTGTCTGCGGTAGTTCATTACTTGGCTGGGCCAGAGTGGACTATCGTTTCCGAGTGTGTCTGTATGTTATACTAACAATTCTGCTTATGTGCATTGCATATGTTTGATTTGCATTGGTTGAGCATATGTTGGTTATCTGCTGCGTGTTTGTATTTTCTTTGTCTTTGTCTTTGTTTTGCAGGTTGTTATACTTAAAGAGAAACCGTGCCTATCCCCAAACCCTTACTAAGTTCTCAAAAGAGGACTTACCTCCTTTTTGTTTATCGTTTCAGGAGTACCTGACCAACAACCCGTAGAGTGAGTCTGAGGTGTGTTGTCTTATTCTATTTCAAGTACCCTTCTATTCTGTCTGTTTTTCTATCTGCAAGGGGTAGTCTCTTTGAGTAACTATAGTCTGAGATATGATATTTGAAATCTGCGTTTTCTGCGATATGTCTGAAATCTGAGCATCATTCTAAGTTCTGTTTTTCTGCGGTGCTGTCTAGCACATCGAGAATTACTAACTGTTGTACTGTTGTATTGTAATAGCAGCAGCAGTTGTCTACGCGAGAATCCTCTGAGAAGTTGAGGACTTCTAATCCCGCGTCTCGTAGGTGTTCCTATCTTTCTTGTTGGCTCTGTATGTAAATAACGAGCATGGATGTAGTTAGCATCTCTGCTGCCTGTATAAGGATATACAATACTTACACTTGTGTATAAGGCACATTATATCTGTTGAGTGCCTGCCCATTTCAGTGGGGGCAAGACTCACTTTGTATGCTATCTGGATTCTGTTTATGTTATGTCTGCGTGTATGTGCGAGTTTGACATATGATGAAATATACTTGGATTCTATGTTTCAAACTGCATGTACATGTATGTGTTCAACTCCGCAACTTTATTCTGTGATGTTAGTGTAGACCGAGTACTTGCCCATTTCAGTGGGGGCATGGCTCGTCTTACTTGAGGATATTTGTCGTGTATGATATGTTGTTTGGCATTTGTATGTTTGAATCCGGTGCAGATTTTTCGGGCATGTCAGAACGTGTCCAGGGATAGCGATTTACGGTGTCTTCGTTTGTCAGCATTTCGGGCAGCAACCGGACACCAACTTCAAAGAACTATATCTTCTTGGTTTCACGTCCAAACGGCGTCATCCAATAGTCCGTTTCATAGCCCCGGAAACGAGGAAGAGGCCGGAAGCAGTTTCAGACCCGATTGAGTTCTACAAGTTAAGTTATAAGCACTGGAAGTCAACAACCTCAAGTGCGGAGCAAGAAAACCGGCAACGAACCGTTTCCAAGCCGCGGCGAGGGTGATTGTCATCTTCATATGGGTCACCTTCGGAGGAAATTTTATGGGCCAGGTTATGGATCCCACCACACCGGGAGTGTTTTCAATTTTCGCTCCCGTTTCGGTCGTCACACCGTTGTTCCCCCGGGCCACCGGGGCCCGGGGCACGACAAGGTGGGGTAACATTTGTATAATTAAAATAAACCTAGGGACCTAGTTTGTAATTTACCTAAACCTAGACACTTATCATCTTCTAAGTTAGACACGAGTTATTGGAAGGAAGCATGAGCTGGTGATGGCAGGTTCGATTACTTATGGGGAGGGATTGATTTCGATAGAGAGAGTTTTTCTTTCTTCTCTGGTTAGGACAGTAAGTGAGGGAGAGAGGCAGAACATGTTTTGAGAAATTGGGGATTTTTGGGACTGGAGATTTGATGGGCCGAGGAGAACGTTTCAGCTGGGTTCGATTTCTGAAATGAAGAAATGATAGCCGACATTTTCGATGGAGAGAGTGAACCGACAACAAGGACCGACGATTTGATGGTGGTGCCGAGGAGAACTCCGCGAGTAAAATAGCATGACAGATGGCGGAGAACAGGCAAGATTCGCGGTCACCGATCCTAAACTAGTTGGGCGATGTTGATCGATGTGGCTTGGCTGGTCAAGGTTACTAGTGTGAATCAAGGTTACTAGGTTACAGAACCGCATCAATGATAGAACCTCTACTCAGGCTCGATAGAAGGTATACTTCTCTCCTTTTATTTTATTTTCTTACATTCTTTTCTTCAGATCAGATACTGACTAAACAGGTTGAGAACTACGTGATTCCTCTGATCCCTCTCTAAGTAGTATCACTGATACTGAAAGGGTATGTAGGCAACCCCTTTGGGGCCTGAGGCACAAATAAATTTTATAGTTTGCAGGTACCAGTTCCTAAATCTTTTCAACTACTCAATATACTTGAAACTTGACGACGATCAAGAAGACTGCACAAGAATGGATTTGGACTTCAGGAAATCTAAAACTTTACACTTTCTTCTTTCTTTCTTTTAAACTTGTAAATACACGTATACACTTAAAACTTGTAAGTTTGATAAGAAACTTATTTATTTCTTATTAACTTCAAAACGTAGATATTTTTTAAAAAAGATCCTGAATGTTGTGAATCGTCGTTCATTGGTTTATAATCTACTTTATCAAGCAGCTGGAACGGCTGTTCATAACAATCTCAACCTCTTCAAAGGCACCAGACAGGTCAGGGGCTGCCTCGCTCACTGGCTCAGGCTCCTCAGTTGGTTTCTTCCTCTTGGGCTCCATGTATTGAGGCAGCTGAGAGGGGCCAGCGAGTGCAAAGACATAGTTACCCCTGGCCACGTTCTGGCTGACATAGATGTAGGCATCGTCGGCGGAGCTGCGGAACACCAGTTTCAAGGTTTGCACGTCGCAACGAATGTGGAATTCAGTTTGTGTGGAGCTCCCAATGATGGCATTGTACGGTGAGGGGAAGTCGAGTACGATGAAGTCCACAAAACTAGAGTGGCAGACCTGCCTGTTGTCCTTGGTGGTGTCGACCATCAGAAACGGGAGTGTGATGGCCCCCAAGGTTGGGATCTCTTCTCTTCTGATCCTAAAAGTCGCTCCCTTCACCGGTTTAATTTGTGATAGGGGGACCTTCGCCTCAACAAGTGTGTGCTTGTAGATGACATTGGCATTAGCCCCAGTATCTATGTAGATCCGGTCGATGCGATGTCCGCCACAGAGGTCTACGCGGGGACATATAGAGCTGCGCCTCATATAGTTGCGCCTCGCAGCAGCGCCTTGAAATTGGGTAATCACACTGATGTGGCCCCTGGCCGGTGGGATCTGATCTGCACTTCCATGGGCTCTGTTCTGTCGGGGGTGATCCCGTTCGCGGTCCTCCCGGTCGCCTTCGCGCTTGTGTGCCCTGGGAGAACCTCTTCGCGGGGAGGGGTTGCGGACTAGGAATTCTGTGAGCTTGCCTTGGGCAATCATCTCCGCCAGCATGCGCTTAAGCTCAATGCAGTCTTCAGTGTCATGGCCCTTGTCGCGATGGTAGCGAAAATATTTGTTGGTTGGCCTCGCAACCCCTTTGGGAAGGGGCAAGGACATTTAGGGACCTCCCTTCTCTATTCCAGGGCATGGAAGATGTTAGTGTGAGAGTCCCTGAGCGGGGGAAGGATTGGATATGCCCTATCCCTATTGTTCTGTGGGAGTTGCTGCCTCCGCTGCCCATGAGCCCTGGAATCCGGCATGCGCGAGGGCTGCCCCTTGTATCAGCTGTGGCGCCCTTGACATAAGGCCTGGTTACCTCCTTAGTGTGCATGAATCTGATGGCTCTGTCGAGGAATTGTTCCATGTTATGAGGAGGATTGGTGTGCATATCAACGAAGAACAGAGAGTCCCACTGGAGACCCTGTATAGCGGTTAGGAGACGAGTCTCCTCACCCAGGTTTGGGACCTGGATAGATTCTCCCTGGAATCGCTGGATGAAGTCCCTCAAGGACTCATCCTTTCTCTGACGCGCACCTTAAGCAAGTGCCCTGCGGTTTTAGGGGGAGGCTTGGAAACAACAAAGTGATTAGAGAAAGCACGGGAATTGGTAGCGGCCCCGGTAAGGGTAGAGCTGAAGGCCCTGCAGAGAGTGCTATCATCCGCCCTTGCAATCACCATCGCGGAGATGTAAAGCTGAAGGTGGATATCTGAATCCGAGAGGCCATCATAGGCGTCCAGTTTGGGCTGGAAAAATTGTTCTGGAAGTGGAGCTTCCAGGATCCTTTGGGTGAAAGGCTGGGTCCAGAGGTGGTCTAGACCCAAACTGACGGAGTAAGGTGCGTTGGCTATTACTTCCCTCTTCTCCATTTGCTCCAGGCACCGGGCGAGGGCTGCGAGCGCTGCCGAGTGAGTGGGATCAGAATGGTTTTCTTGTTGTGTTGGAGCAGGGGGAACTCTTGGTGGTTCTGTGACTGCTGGTTCACTCGAACAACTCCTGCGGTATCCAGGACTCCTCTGAGGGTGCCTGCCAGAGTGTCACGTAGATTCTAGGCGACCACCTCTGTAATTGCCGTGAGGATTGCGGGGTCGAGACTGGCCAGTGGGAGGTTCTGAGCGGCGGTGTTGTGTGGAGCCCCCACTACACCAGCCGGTTGGTTGTGATTTGTTGAGAGGACGACGCGCCCAGTTCGTACAACGACGTCTACCCCTGTTGTGTGGATGACCTCCCTTAAGGGAGGGCCATTGTGGTCACCGTGGGAGGAGCTTTCTCCTGTCGAGTCGACTGATAACCCACCATGTCCTGGGGGACACTAGTGGCGGGAACGTTGTTGCCGGTGGTAGCGGGTGGATTCCTCCTACCACAACAGTTTTGTCAGCTTGCACTTCTTGTTGTAGGCATGGCTGATTCTCGTGGTTTCTTCATGGAATTAATGTGTTTCCTACAGATGGCGCTAATCTGATAGCCTCATTCCTTTACGGTTCGGGCTCTCAGATGCTTGAAGGGATGTTGTAGTGTTGATAACGATGATCTGTAGCTCCGGAGTAATCTGCAAAGTGTAAGACGGAATACTCGGGAGCAGAAAGAGAAGTGGGTGTGTGTAGATAGGGTGTACCTTTCCCAAGTCGTCCTCTTATAGGAGGCGTTGAGATGACGGTTGTCCCATGATCCAGAGTAGTGGGGTGTTTCCCCCACGTTCTGGGTAGTGGATGTTACAAACGCCATGTGCGGGGGTGACTTCTGATATATATTTGTACATATATCTGTCGTTTGTTGATTCCCGCGAAGACCGGGGCTCGGTTTTAAACATGCGGGTCATGTTTTCTGTGGATCAGCGCGTCACTGGAATTTTATATAGACCTCATTTCTGGGACTTTTGAGCACTTTGATGTCGTACTTGCGTTACGGACCATTTTACGAATTTTCGTTTTCGGGGGCAAAATGGACATTTTGCGGGAAAAGTTTAAAAAAAAGAAAGGAAGGAAGTGAATTTTAAATACGGCAGGAGTGAGGCGGTGAATTCTGTGAAAGCGAGGTGTGTGTGAAAGTGTTAGTAAGTGCACATGTTAGTGATATTATATATATATATGTGTGTGTAAGTACGTAAATATAAAATATATATATATATATATATATATATATATATATATATATAGTTTTAGAAAAGGAAGAAGTGGTATCAGATAGAAAGCAAAACGTATTTCTTTTTTCACTATGCCATCGCCGAGCGCACAAGGAGCAAGTTGGGTTTTCTCAATTTCTCACCAGAATCTTGAAGGTCAGTTGGTTAAATCGATCCTTAGGAGAAATAATTAACTCCTTATAAATCATTTTTTGTGATTGTGACTCGGTCGGAAACCGCGAGCGTTCGAAATTTGGGTAAATTTGTGATACTTTTGTCGGTGGATTATTTTGGGTTCTAAGTGTTGTTTGGGTTTTCAGCTGCCATTTTATCTTAAGGAGGAGTACGAAAAAACTGACGGAGTACTGCCGAATTCATGTCTGAACCGTTTGAAAAAGTGGAAAGGTTCCTGCCTCCGGGTAAAGTTGGTAAGGGTTCAGTTTTTCCTGACTTTGCATTCTGGGATAATTATAATATGCTTGTCAGGGTTAATTGGGGCTGAGTTCGAGTTGAGGGTGGGGCCCGGTGATACCGAACTCAGTTTATGGCATAGGTTTAGGTGTGAAGGTATCCGGACCCCGGGCTGGTACCATGCCTCAGGAAATATATTTTATCGGTTAATTCGGTTCGTTATGAAAAATCCTCTTCTGTAAGGCTAAAAGCCTCAGAGGTTTGTCGTTTTGTTCAGAGTTACTATTATTATTACTTTCATATTTGTTTTGCATTTTGTATTTTCGTGTTTTCTTGTGCAGGTGTGGAAGCTCGGGATTATTCAGAATTTCTGAAAACCTTATCCTATGCCTGACCCTTACTGAGTTCTCATCGAGGACTCACCCTTAAATATGTTTACCTTTTCAGTTCATCGATAAGAAACCCGAAGAGTAGATCTCTCCGGTGTTTACTTGTGTTTTGGTTTCAGGTATTACTATGTTTGAGTTTGTCTTCCGAGTTTGTAAGGTTGGTCTCGATTGAGATTTCTGCCGCTTACACAACCACCCTTATTTGAGCACATTATGAGTTTACCGACGGTTTTGTTTCTATTATCTATCTAGCGAATGGGGTGTCCTACGTGGAGTTTTGTTTCCAGGATCTTGTTGCACCATATCCCTCCACGTGTGTATGTACTCTGAACACTGGGTTTTGGGCTCTTTATATGTAAACACATGCATTTGTATATATGTTGCATCATATATGTATATATTAGAATTGCTCGTGTTCTGTTGTATTTTGGAGCCGATGGAGCATGGGTGTGAGCTTACCCATTTCAGTGGGAGCAAGGCACATCTTGTTATATATGTGTATATGTGTGTTTGTGTTCAGATGATCTCTTTTGCTTGCGTGGCAAGTTAGTAACAGTAGTAGATAGAAAAACATGGATCATGTGATTAAGTTTGATGCATATGTTCCGGTGATGGATGTGAGTGAATTTTGCACTATCCATGTTGTAGAAGTGTATTTGGTTGAAGTTGTTTCAGGTTTGGAATTTCTTGGTTTCTCCGTCAAACTCAGAGTCAAACCATTTCGACCTTCCTACTACGTTCTGACACACCCCTCTCAAATCAACAAATCTTCAAACAAATGGGCTTGGACCACCACACCAAGAGGACTCCGTTTATTGTTACCCAAGTCCGGTTCCCGCATTATGCCACCTGGCGTTCTGCATCACGTGAGCTTCCGCAGAGGGGGTAACAGTAACAGTGGAAGACCAGAGGGATGATGGAGAACGTGGGTAGGTCGTGGAGGTAACCGCTCCCAGCTTCCTCTCCTCGGTCTGTGACTTGTTGCTAAGTACTGGGTGGCGAAGGCCCTGCCTGGAGAAGCCAGTAGGTGCGAAGCTCTCCTCGGGATGCCTTCGCGCGATGCGATGGCATCGCGGTCCGTATCCTTAGGCGCTTACAGCTCTGGATGATGGAGAGGGGCGTTTGCTTGGGTAGTGTACCATTAAGGAAGAGGAAAACCTAAAATCTAAGGTTGAGATGTTGACTAGGGAGCTAGAAAGGTTAAAAAGCAAAGAATTAAAACCAGCACATGTGGTTAATAATGTAGAGACTTTAGGACCATGTTTTGTGTGTGGTGGGATTGATCACCTTGCTCCGTATTGTGCCACTTTTAAGGAGATGAAAGGAGTGTATGAGGAACAATGCAATAATTTGGGTGTGTACAAGACACCATTTTCACCTTTTTCTAAAACATATAATTCTGGATGGAGAAATCACCTCAATTTTAGTTGGAAATTAGAAAATCGGCAACATGGACAACATCCTAAATAATATTGTGCACCATATCATGCACCATCATCATCTAGGAGCCCATTAGAAGATACTTTACATGCTTTTATTGAAGCACAAGGTAAAACTAATCAGATATTTGAATCTTTGATTATTCAGGTTGTTGAAGAGAACAAGGAGATAAAGAATCAAGTGTCTAAACTGACAAGTTCATTAAGTGTGACTGAGAGAGGTAAGTTCCCTTCTCAATCTCAGTCCGCACCTCAAGGTTCATACATGAACCAGAAGAACCTTTTTTTTTGAACAGCTAACAAATTTCATTCAAATAAAAATGACAGCAAAAGTAACAAATACAACAAGAACAAGAACAAAAACAAAAGTGGATAGGCAAGCAGATAGCCCCTTGAGATAGGGGGCAACAGAACTAGCCTACCAACACCTCCCAGTAGAAACTAAACAGCCCACATCCTTGCAGATCGCACCCTACCGAACAAAGACCTACAAACCAACTACCCCATCCCATCTGTCACAGCCACCCCGCCCGGTTGCGGAGGCGGAGCCAGCCGCGACGTCGAGAACCGGAACCTATGGCGGGGAGCACGGCAACGGAGCATCGAGCTCAAATAACAAAACAATCAGGTAACCACTAGCAACCTAATTACTCAAGCAAGGCAAGCATATATATATAGCAACCAACTTCCACCAACAAGCAGTTCATGGCTAATTACGTTTCAATTATTGCCACAACACAAAAGCACCAAAACCATAATATAGCAATTCCGATATAGGCAAGTCGGGGCTCCGCCCACGACTCAGAAGACAAACAAAAGCAGAATATATCTCAGGTTATACAACATTTACAAATACATGATCTGATCTATATGCATGCAGTTACAGCTACAGAGCCAATAAACACAATCCTATAAATACCTAGCGCGGAATCCGAAGCCTCTCGCTCGAGGATCTCCGCACGTGGTGCTGCTGCTGCAACCACGACCTCAAAAACGTAGGAAGCACCGCGGATCTCTACTCCGCTGGTTGCTTGTCAGGTCGGCCTGAAAGTGGTAAACAAATAAAAGGGTGAGTCCTCGAAAGGACCCAGTAAGGGCTAATGGTAAAACGCAGTTGCTCAAGTGGCAACAAGCTGAACTCGCAAAATGAATATCACAAGTATATACATAACAAATGAACGTATAACATGAGGTAAACCGAACCCCAATCATATGCGGTCCAACCGCCGTAACGACCCATAACGACAGCCCTCTAACGGAGGTCGAATATACGTAATGCAACGTAAAGCTCGGCATCGGCTGGGGTTGCGATCCCCAAACTATCGTAGGGTCACGTATATATCAGCACCCCAAGTGCGGATATACACGTAATGTCGCACCTCCAAAGGCGCATACACCACGTATCAGATCCAAGGAGTACCCGTGGCCTTTAAGACCATCCGGGACTCGTCACAGAACAGAACCATACAATAATAATACTGCATAAGTATAAACAGCACTACACCACCTTATATGCACATACAGTAATGTAAAAGGAACCCGGGCCTCCATGGCTATCCGGCCTTGAGGCGTAACAAACAGACATTTTACCATATGACGGGTCTCGGGATCACGTAACCACGACCTCACCCGGAACCCGCCCCAACTAAACCCGATACACATCACATAACTCCCCGAATGTATAGCGAGAGAAGTTGAGCCCTTACCTCAGAAACGCTGCCCCGCAGCACAAAGCTCGGGAAATCCCAGCTCCCGGCCCGAAACGTAAAATTTGGCTCTCACGGTCCCTCGCTACTCCAACCACGAAGAATCAAGCTGTACAACCATAATTGAGTCAGAACACATCCAAACAAACCCCAGAAACCAACTCCCGCACAATCCCGCATTTTCCGCAAAAATCCACAGAAAGCTCGGTTTTACAAACCGAGCCTGAACATTGTTATTCATACACCACCAAACCCATTCCAACCTTTAAACCCACATTCCAGACACTTTTCCTAAAACCCGCATAAACCTAACTTTTCCTACCATTGTCCGAAAATGATGTTTCAAACACCATTATGTAACTATTTTCATCCACAATACCAATTTAGGATTCAAACCAACCAAAACACAACCTTAACATTGAAAAAGTTTCACTTGAACATTTTGACCACTAACCAATTTTCACCACACTTCCAAATCAAACCATACAAGCTTCCAAATAATCATACTAATTACCAATTCCACTTCCTAAGCATGCTTACTAACCAATTGCACCAAAATCAACAAAACCTCTTCACTTAACAATTCGGCCAAAGAGGGGTTTTCCCACCCAACTTCCATTTCAATCCAAACAAAGTTCCATTAGCACTCTTTAATCACCAATTACACTTCTTAACCAAGATTACTAACCAATTTCACTTAAATCAACCTAAATCAACATAAACCCTAGCTTGATAAATTCGGCCATTTGGGGATTTTTACTCAACTTGTTTTCCATCAAACTAAAACCATAGATTGTCTTAGAATCATGCTAGGAACAACATACTTGAAGCATGATTCAAGAACACAAACACACACAATTTTAGAAAAATCACCAATATTTCGGCATCCCTAGGGTTCCACCCTCCATGGAGTTTTCCCAACATTTAACCATAGATTCTTACTCCCTCAAGCCCAAGAACAACATACTAAAAGATGGGAGGGAGAGGATCACTCTAGCATGTAGACAAGAGTAAACACATAGCTTGAAAACCATCTCTTTTCTCCACCAAACCTTGTTTCCAACTTGAAAGGAAGATGAAAGGGAGAAGCTTACCAATTCTTGAACTCAAATCCTTGAAGTTTCAGCAAAGGGAGATGAAGAACATGGAGTTTAGAAGAGGAAGAACATGGCGGCAGGAAAGGGAAGGAAGAAGAAGAAAGAAAGAAAATGTTATGATTTTATTTCCATGTAATAATTATAACCTTATATACTTATCCTACTTTACCAACTTAAATTATAAAAGGACAAGTGTCCTCCCTCTTGCTGCAGCCGACAAAGGCCCATTTCAGGCCCAACATATTAGTGACTTTTGGGTTAATAACAATTTAACCCCCCAATTCTCCAAATCTTTGCAATTAAAACCCCAACACAAGTAACAAATTCCAAATGAAACCAAAACTGGCCACAACCCTCAGAATATCATAAAATGCCCAAATCTTCTTTCCAAAGTCCATTTGGAAAATCAGAGTGTCCTACCGGGTCCGCTGAACCCGAGTAATTCCCGACGTGCACGTATTAACCCAAACCAAAAATCACACCACAACAAAAAATTCACAAATATTACCATAAATTCCGTCTTAAAATATAACATACCTCACACCGAAGCCGTCTGGAAAAATCCATCCCGAGCCTCCGGATTCCGCCCAGAGCCCCGGGAGTCGCCTCGAACCGCACGTCCCGCCTCCCGAAAATATGCTCCGTGAAAAGATGCAGGGACGTTCCCACGATCCCAAATATGCGAACGGTTTTCCAATCTGAGGTCCCGGGAGCGCTACCGAGCCCGCTGTACATCCCGAGACAACCCCGGCCCCCAAAAATATTTTCGCGAAAACGTCTGGGAACCCACACAACCTCAAATCCCGAAGGATTTCAGAAATGATGCTCGAGATAAGTCTCGGAGCCAAATAACCGCCTGTAAACGTGACCCGCAGCCAAAACCGAGCCCCGGGTCATCCGGCCGCAACCCGCTCGGTGGTGACCGTAACACCATCTCGTTGCTCTCAGCAGAGGGTCTTGAAGCCAATCCACCCATGACAGTTCAACTTCCTATCTCTCGCTAGCAATCCAGAGAAAGGATAACACCTGCAAGTCAGTAAAGATTGCAGCAGCTCTCCAAGGGGAATTCTGCATCACAACCTTATTCCGCGCCTTCCAAACCGACCACATCGTAACATACACGATAGATTGCCACAACTGGCCCACTTTTGGAGGCCCTTACTTGAGGAATGAATCATGAAGAACGTCCGTAACATCTTGCAGATTAGAGACATCCGTATTGCACCACCTTGCAATTGCACACCAAATCTCCGAAACCCAGGGGCAATGCACCAGCACATGGCCCGGGGTCTCGACTGACGCTTCACAGAGCGGGCACTTGGTTGAGTCCACCAGAAGAACCTGAAGCCTTTAAATGATCCAACAATAAACACATCAGAAGAGGATTCCAGATGAGCATTTACTTTCTATTGATTCTCTACCATGGTTTGCTCATATTGTAAATTATTTGGTTGCAGGAGAGATTCCGGAAGATTGGGGAGCACAAGATAGGAGGAAGTTCATGAATGAGGTACGCAATTTCTATTGGGATGACCCTTATATTTTAAAATATTGTCCTAATCAGATTTTAAGGCGTTGCATCCCTAATGATGAGATTGCTAGTGTGTTAAAATGTTGCACTCTAAAGCTTGTGGAGGCCATTTTTCAATGAAGAAAACTGCAGCAAAAATTTTACAATGTGGATTTTATTGGCTAACTTTATTTAGGGATGCAAATATCTTCTGTCGTTCATGTGAAAGGTGTCAAAGGTTAGGAGCTATCTCTCGCCGTCATATTATGCGTTTAAACCCAATTTTAGTGATTGAGGTATTTGATTATTGGGGTATTGATTTTATGGGACATTTTTCACCTTCTTTTGGATATTTGTATATTATTGTGGCAGTAGATTATGTGTCTAAATGGGTAGAGGTAGCAGCTTTTAGAGCTAATGATAATAAGATGGTAATTAAATTTCTTAAAGAAAATATGTTATCTAGATTTGGTACACCACGGGCTATCATTAATGATTAGGGTACACATTTTTGCAACTGTTCTATTGAGGCTTTAATGAAAAATTATGGGGTTATACATAAATTTTCTACTGCCTATTATCCCAAGACAAGTGGGCAAGTTGAGCTTGCTAATAAGGAGATTAAGCAAATCTTAGAAACAACAGTGAACTCGGATCGTAAAGATTAGTCTTTAAGATTAATTGATGCACTTTGGGCTTACCGTACAGCTTTTAAAACTCCTTTAGGCATGTCTCCTTATAGGCTTCTTCTTTTTGGTAAACCTTGTCACATTCCTATAGAGCTTGAACATAAAGCTTATTGGGCTATAAAGAATTTTAATCTTGATATGAGTGAAGTAGGTAAGCTTAGGAAATTGCAGTTGAATGAGTTAGAAGAGTTAAGGAATAATGCATATGAAAACTCTAGGATTTACAAGGCTAAAATGAAAGCATTTCATGATAAAAATATTTTGAGGAAATTTTTTAAGCCTAATGATCGAGTTCTCCTATATGATTCTAGACTTCACAAGTACCCAAGTAAACTTAGATCTAGGTGGACTGACCCTTTTGTTGTGAAAATGTTTTTGATCATGAAGCTGTAGAAATAGAGGATCCTAGGGACCACCGGATTATGAAAGTTAATGGTCAGCGTCTGAAAGGGTTAAATGATTGTTACGTTCCTGAAGTGGAAGATATTCCACTTGTGGATCCAGTTTATCAGTCTTGACCACACCATGCAGGTATGTAGGTTTTCGTTTTGTTTGTTCTTTCCTTTTGTTTTCTCTATTTATTCATTTTTATTACTAGTGTTTTCTTGTTTGGATTTTTGTTGTTTTGTTTTAGTTTGCAGGTCAAATCCCTTTAGCTAATTCAATCGCCATGTTTGAGTGACTCCAAAGTTGCCCGTCATATATCAGGTGTATTCTCTCCTTTTTCTTACATCCTCAGTTATATTTGATTCTAAACATTGAGGACAATGTCTCGTTTAAGTTGGGGTGTCCGGGTAAAAATTAAAATTTGCATTGCTCAGGCCTGCCATAAGCAATTTTCTCTTAGGCATTCACAGAACTTTATTGCACTTATCCAAGCTTTGTGATAAGATGGTGGTTTAACACATGTAGCTAGAGAACTCTTACTTATGGTTTCATGGGAGTGATAGAGAGAATCTGTTAACTGCATATGTAGTAAAATAGTGATGAGCATTCATTGATCTGTTGAACTAGAACTTTCTTTTGAGAAAATGATTTGTGGTAAGATTGTGGATATACTTAGAATATGATGAAGGTCAACTCATAACTGACGTTTGAGCCTTTCAAGCCAACCCTTCCTATCATAAATTCCTAGTTATCCCAAAAGTTTTCCAAGGAGCACTTATGTCCTTCATCTTCCATTATTCATGCCTCTTTATGCTAATTTATTGTCACCACTCCAAAAAAAATCTACCATTTTTATCTTCTACTTCCAAGTGCATATTAGTGCAGATTTTATCAGTGGAAGTAAAAGTTATAGAAGTGAGAAAGGATACAAAGTGTTGTATGGTTGCTTGTACTTAAAAGTACAAAAAAAATCCGAAAAAGAAGAAGAAAAATAGAACGCAAAGCAATTTTGCCAATGTTCAGCAAAGTGAAAAGTACTTCAATTGGGAAGTGAGTTCTCTTGGATATTTCATTAGATACTTGTATGTGCTTGGAAGTTCCAATTATCTTTTCCTACCAATATTTGACCCTACCCAAGTTACATTTGACACTTTCAAGTTGATTATTCTGATTTTAAGTAAGTTTGTGGTAAGACCGGTATATGTCTCAACTGCTGGTGTTTCTATCATAAGGTCAATGTTTGTTTGTTACTTATCCTTGATTTTCCATGAGAGTGAGTGTGCACCCTTTGTTAACTCCAGAGATTTTTCATTTTAAACACTTTATACCTGTGAGCTGTGGGTTGAATCCTTAAATGGAGGTGTTCTTGATGATGAATGTGTTAGGATTGTTGGTAAGATGGATATAGATTAGAACACACACTTATACTCTATGACTTGCTTTAGTGAATTATTTGTGGTAGGTTATTTGAGCTTGAGAATTGAAAAGTATGAGTTGATAGGTTGCTTAAGTGATAATTATTCTTTTCCTATCTCTTTTGCATAAAAATTGCTAGGGACTAGCAATGAACAAGTTGGGGGGTGTGATCAGTGTGTGAAAATACACTCTCACTATCCTATTTTTTGGCTTAAAAGTTAATTAATATGAGTAAGAACATTGAGATTAATGTATAATTTACATTGAGTTATTATTTATTATTGGACATTTCTAAATGTATTTTTGTGTTTAATTGTAGATTTATTGAAGAGTAAAGTTCAATGGTGGAGAAATAATTGGATCAATTTATCAAATTAAAGTAAGAAAAGAAAGAAATAGAAGCAAGTTGGGTTAAAACCCAATTGGCCCAAAAAGAAGAAGGGATGCTATTCCTATTTCTAATAGGTTTCAGCACATATTGGAAAGAAGGAAAAAAAACACTAAAGTCTGCCGGAGGCGGCGCATGAGACAAAACATAATTCAATTAGGATTGGAAGGGAGCTCGATCGGCGCTATTAAGGCCAAGCAAGAGTTACAGATTCAAAAAAAAAAAAGGAGAGCCACGAATCAACATGACAGGAAACAAAATTTGGAGACGAATCCGAAGCAAACCGGAAATTCAAGATGGAGAGTGCTGCACCCATGGCTATCGGTTATGTACTCCTCATTATTGGATTTTTGTCACTCAAATTCATGGGTAACTAATTTTTTTATAAAGCTAAGGATGAATTTGCACATGAATGATATTTTATTTATCCTAGATTTTTAAACAGGTTTGAAAAAATATAAATCTTTAATTTATTATTCTCAGATTTTTATTGAGTTTTGTTCTCCGAATAGTTATAGGTTTATATTATTCATGAGTTTAGTTATGCTTTTCCCATTAAGTGGTTAATTCTATAATTATTTTTGGATTGATTACTTATCTATATTGATTCAGTTCTCTGCTGCGGTATTGCCTCTAGGTATATTGTCGTCACTGAATTTTCTCAATAGTGATAATAATATTTGTGCTTTAAAGGTTGAGAATAATTTATCAGAGAGTTGTAGTTAATCCACTTTGGTTTATATATATTTATCTTGAAAATTTTGTGGAATTTGGACTTCATTGAAATTAGAATAATTAAAATATTAACTTGTGCAAGGGATTCTCGACGCTTTATTGTTGGTCAAATTTGAGTACTTCAATTAATTTGTTGGTTGTTTTTATTTTCTTCAAAAATTCCATTCTTATTTCAAAAAAATTACTAAATATTTTCTTTCAGTTTAATTGTTCTTTATAGTATTTTCTTTACTTTGTCTCTCTGTGGAATTGACACCCCAAAGCTGTGCTACAACTACCGCGTTATTCTTTGGGCGTAATCAGGTGGGTGGGAGGATTGGGGAATGATTGGTGAGACTGTTAAGGGGTGAAACGATTAAGGTAGGTTTGTCAGTGTTAGAAAAGGTCAAGCTTCAGCTAGAAGATTAACCTACGAAATTTAATGTAAAGCTTGACAGAGTTAACAATTGAGAGTTTAACTATAGATTTCACTAAACATCAAGGGTGTTTCTGTAGATTTGAAATATGGAGGCAAACAGAAGGTTAGGCCTAACCTCAGAGTTATTTTGTAAGTTATACTCCCTTTGTCCCCAAAAGTTTTCCACTTTCCTTTTATGATTTTTTTCATGAATTGGTAGACATTTACAACTAAACTTTTATATGCATGCAATAATTTGAAATCTAAAAGTTCTAATAAGGAGTATATTTTTTGTGAATTTTTGTTCACTAATTATATTTGTAAAAATTTGAATCAAACACTGAACATTGAAATATGAAAGTCAAACTGGAAAACGTTTTTGGGACAGAGGCAGTACCATTCGACACTATCACTTTACGAGAGAACAACATTGATTGAATGCATAGTATTAACTGGATCATATATAGGCCAAATTACTGATTAGTACCCTAGATTATTATGACTCAGTGATATAAGAGTCTGAATTATGACTCGTTCAGACTCGTTTGTAAACTATTAGATTATTGCAGTTCATGTTGGAATTCTCTGGCGCACCAAGAACTTTCTAAGCTAATACTCCAGCCTAGAGGAGCTGAGAGCAACTTGACGGAGAAAAAACGATTAGAGCACATTTATCAAAGTAGGGGTATTTTGGTAAATGTGCACTAATGAGCTTAAAGGAGCTCGAATATGTAAAATGGAAATGATTGAAATTACTTTGTGTAATTCGGACCTCATTTATCAATCATAACGACCTCTAAAGTCATGTATCAAAGTAAGAGTATTTTGATAATTTTGGTGTAAGGTGTATGTACCTTGAACCATGGAATAACTCCATCTTTGCCAATTTATGAGGTTGGCAATATGGTTTCCACATTGATGGTAGGCAATGTGGTTGACACATTTAAGGGAGAACTTTTGGTAGCTCTCATCCATCTATAAATAGATGGGAGGAAGTGCCTCATTCTCCATTCCCTTATTCCATCATCTTCTTCTCTTTCTTAATCTCTCTTAAAGTGCCAAATTCTTGAGGCAAGTTTTGGAGCATTAAGGGTGGAATTATTTGTGTATTCCACACAACATCTTCAACGTACTTCACATCTCATCCGTACTCTTCCCCTCTCCTCTTGGGTGCAAGACGCCATCATCAACATCTCTTGAAGCCGAGGGCTGCAATTGGAGCAGGCTTGAAAGCTTAAGGAAGGAGCATACGTCGGATTGGAGCAAAGATTAAAATAATCCTTAAGCGGTTTTCCCATTTGGTGCAAGGTATATTTTCGCCTCTTAGTTTCATATTTAGGTGTTCATCTTCATACTCTTTTATTGCTGGATTTGTTGGTTTCATGGTGTGATTTGATGAAATAATACCATGCTTGTAAAGAATAAACCGCTAATATATATTATGTAAAGTGGAGCATTACATGTATATGAGAAAGATCAACATGAGAGCATGTTTAAAGGACCTCTAAAATCAACAAATGGTATCAGAGCATGAGGTTAATGATATCTTACATATGTATGCTTGAAAAAATTTTGGTTTGAAAATGCATGAGAAATTGGCATAAAACTAAAAAACCGAAAAGTGTGATAAGCTTGTTGTCTTGGTGACTTGTATGCTTGTTGAATGCTATAAATTCATGAAAGCTGTGTGAACATCATGTGTTGATGTATGGATTCTATGAGAATTATTGAATGACCGAAAGTTGGTAAACATTTACTTGCGATGTAAATAACTCGAGTGTTGTGCAGATGTGCACTAGTTTTGACCGAATCGTATAAGCATGAAATTGCAATCTGTTTGCTTGTTTAAAATGCTTATAATTTATGATTATTGTCTCTAAATCAATAGAACATGTATGTATGTGTGTTGTAGAACATGGATATACAAATGAGATTTATACATGTCCTTCAATGATTGCATGTAAGTGTCATGCTTGTAATTTAGGCTACAAGTATGTACTCTAAAGTCTAATAATAGAGATTTTGTCTAAGAAGGTGGATTTTAAGTGAGACCATTGTGACTCCTCCATGTTTCCTGGGAATTATCCTTATGGTGACTAAAGGGTTGAAGAACTATAGTTTAAGATTATGGTATAATGGTACATGCATTTATTGCATGACCAAGTGTACAAGTGTACAAGTGTAACAAGTGAATATAACCCTCTTGAGACTCATAGAAGAACATGTGTATGAAGGCATGGAAACATGTTTGTATATTTCTAATTGGGTGTTATATGCACTTCTTTTGCTATGTGTGAACGTGCTTGAAGTGATTTTATGCAACGTGTTGCTTGCATGAGTCTTGTTGTGTTGACTGAACATTAAAAAAACATGTGATTGCATCTTTGTAGATGCATGTAAGAATATCATTGCTGAGTTGAACAAGGACCTGATATTGGATGGTGAAAACTATTCAATTTGGAAACAAAAGGTCAAGTTCATATTGATTGAGCAAGACACGCTTGATATGTTGAGCAATGAGGTTGCACCTCCTGAGGAGGGTGGAAATGGTGATGCATATGTGGCATACCAGAAAAAGAACAGCTTGTGTCGAGTCACCCTTCTCTATACTATGGTGGATGAGATAATGATGGAATTCTCGACAATTGAAAGTGCACGGGCATTTGGGACGTTAAAGCTAAGTTTAGTGATGTTTCTATTGTGATAGTCTCGTTCCTTTGCAGGTCCGGACTCTCAGATAATTTGTTGATGGTGTTGTGTTCGTGAGGACTCCAAGCTTGCTGTTCAAAGTGGTCTGCAAGAGATAAAGAGAACACTTAGGAGTAGCAAGAGAGGAGTGGGGGGGTGTAGTGTCTTACCCAGTTTAAGGTGGACATCACCCTATTTATAGGGTGATGCCAGAGCCTCCCCCAGTTTAAGGCGGCTGATGATGAGTGTGTCAGTAAACCGCCTTTGTCAATTTGTGTGTTAGAGGATATCTGTTGTGCGAATCTGGTGAAGATCACTCAGGCTTGTGCTGACCGTCTTCCTTATTGGTCGCTTGATGTCAGATGACCAAGTGGTCTTCCCTAGTTGAGCATGAAATGGCGAAGGCCAGCATGGGGCGAAGGCCAGCATGGGGCGAAGCCAATAAAGGTAAGAGTAAGGGTTGCACAAACCGTGAGTGCAAGGGCCTTGTCTGGCGGGGCCAGTATAGGCATAAGGGACCTCGCGAAGGTGAGCTGTGAGACCGCGAGGGCGAGACCCGCGGAGACCTGCGGATACGAGACTTGAGAATGCCATTGTGGGGAGGGGGCGATGGTAATGCTGATCCTTGTCCAATTCTGATGTGATGTGAGAACGCCTTTGCTTGGGTAGTGTACCAAGATGCCTCCTCCTAAGAGCAGAGTATGGGCAGGGTCATGTACTCTATGTGTAGCTAGAGGACTGAGTTTGCGCGGAGCGCGATGACCTTTTCATGATCTCGTACCCCGTGTGCTTCTTTATTTGTAGCTTTGCTTTTATCTTGCGATAGTCTTATAGGGAACGTTAGCTAGGTTAACAACCGTAGGCTAAGTCCCGTTCATGGCGAAGGGCTTGCTGGGATTCGCGACGGAGAAGCCACATAGATCACTTTTTGAGACAAGCTGAAGATCAGTTTTGCGACGGCGATGCCTCAAAAGAGACCATGGGTGAGATTTTCCCATCTGGAAGGTTTCTTTGGGGCTCGCCGAGGCGGCGTACTCCAGAGACCTTCTGGCGAGGCCACAAGGGGAAAGCCCTTGGATAGTGTACCATATTGAGAAACAAAGGTCCACCATCTTGAAGTTTGAGAACTATGTCATGAGACCGGATCACACCATGAGCTCCCACTTGCGTGAGATATTATGCATGATCCACCAATTGAAGGAAGTGGGACATGACCTCACTAATGAGCAACAAGTACAAGCTATCATTAGGTCCTTGTTTGATGAGGAGTGGCAGTTGATGAATATCAACTTGCGCCACAACCCTTAAATTATGTCATTTGATGATATTGCCCGCCATTTGTTACTTGAAGCGGAAATTACGGCTCTTAAGAATCATTCCAAGGCATATGTTGCATCCACTTTTTCCTCCAATAAGAATTGGAGTGAGAAAGGGAAACGGTTTAGTAAGGGCAGTAATGGGAATGGCATGGGTAAGGCAAGTGTCAATGGAAACAACGGTGGAAATGGACCCAACTTGAATAAGTTCAAGAAAAAGAGGGATGTTTCCAAGTTGAAATGCTTCAATTGTGGCAACAAGTGCCATTTTGCTGAGGATTGTAGAAATCCTACCAAGGATGAGTACCTACTACTTCAAATGTACATGTGTCATGTACCATGCTTACTATAAAAGAAATTCTTTGTGGATTGTAGATTTAGGAGCAACAAACCACATAGCTTGAGACAAGTCTTGGTTTGTGGCATTCAGAAAACTCCCTATGTGTAATGGATATTACGTTTATCTCGTAGATACACTTTATGTACCTGTTATTTGTAGAAATTTGGTTTCTATTTCGAGCTTATTGAAGTACAATTATAGATTAACCTTTTTTAATAGTGGTGTTACTATTATGAAAAATCATAAAGTCGTGTGTGAATATATGCCTAACATTGGGTTGTATGAACTTAGACCAAGTAATCGCTGATTTTAGGATCGTCTTTAAACATGCTTCTCATGTTCGAAGTCATCAATATCGAAGAAGGGATTATGAGTATGTACCTTTCTTCTGGACGCAGCTTAAGAATCTTAGAGATTCTTGCTCCTTGTTGATGTTGAAGACTCGGCCTGGGAACACCTTAAGGGCGGCTTGAAGATGATTTGTCTCCAAGGTGAGTTCCACTCACAATGCTCCTAGAATGCCTTCTAGTTTCGCAAGAGGAAGTAGGAAGAGAGAAGAGAGAACCAATGCTGGTTGTGGGATCGAAGACATGGCGCATCCTCCCTCTATTTATAGAGGAGGATGGGCTGCCAATGAGAGGGCACAATGCCCTTTCATTTGCGAAATAACATGTCCCTAGGACCAAGGGCTGCAACCAATGCCCTTGGTCCATGAGACATGTCTCATGCCTTTGCCTTTTCAATTAACTAATTAATTAGAAAAGGAATAAATAAATAATTGTGTCTAATAGGAAATTAATTAACTAATTAATTAATTATCCAAATATGGTGAAGAGGCAAGGGAGGTGACCCATGCCCCTTGCCCATTCGGCCATGGGACATGAGACATGTCCCTTTGGCCGAATGGTGCAAGGCATGGGGTGCACCACCTGCCTAGAGGCACCTAGGGCGAAGGGGCACTCACACCCCTTGCCTATGGCCGAATGGGTGTGAGGCCCCCCTTAGGGTGCCCTTTCGGCACCCAAGGGTGCTACGCACCCTTCGGCCTAAGCCGAAGGTGTGCTTGGCCCTCTCCGACACCTTTTCACCAATTTACGCACCTTTCCGCCAAGAGACACGTCTCTTCGCCAAAAGGTGCCTAGACACATTTGTACCGAGCTCACATAGAGCTAGTCCAAGACATATTAAATCATCCATTGAGCTCCTTGAGCTCATATCAGCTCACTAAGAGCAGATACACATCTCTCTAGCTCAAACACTCAGATTGAGCTGAGTTGAGCTGTGCTTAGCTACCTTTAGCTAGCCCAGTCATCTTGGTGCGCAAGAATTCCAACAAACTCCCACTCGCACCAATGATGATCTTTGAGCACAAGCTCCCACTCGAATAAAACACTTCCTCATACTAAACCAAACACTTTGGCAAACTATATAAAAGGAGTTGTGAGTGCGACCTTAAGGCATCCACACTGCACCTCTTCCATTGAGGTTGTTAGACTCTCAAATGGAAGATTGTCCTCTCAAACTCACTTGAACACTTCAAGTGTTTGTGTGTTATTCAAATTTTCTTGAACTTAACAAGACATGCTTGAACATCTTCAAGCTTTACTTGAACTACTTCAAGTAGTGCCTTTAGAACCCCAAGACATATGGTACGTATTCTTAACCACAGTCAGTCTCTTTCATTTTAATGATGACTGTGTTAAGTGTCGAGTACTCTTTAATTCGTATTATCCCCAATTCAGACCTTATCATGTTGCACCAATGCAACATGTGAGCTCAAAGGTTCAATTTAGGACTCACGTACCAAGTTTCACTTGTCTTTCCTTTACACTCTACCTGCTTAATGATCCATATAGATTTAGTTACCCAAAAGGAGGATACTCCAGCCGCATTCATCTGCGACCTTCGACAACCAATCAAAGTAACTTTGTCAATGTGAATCATTAACAGCGAGTTAAAGTGATTAAGGGTCCAATCGAAGAATTCTCACACTACGCAAGGTTAGAGACAACTTGCTTAAATTCTTCTTTTGGTCGAATTTCATGGTCATAGGATCTTTGCAACATACTTACAAAGATTCTATTAACACTTCTTAGGGTGTTTTACAAACACCACTCCCACTTGGAGTGATATCACTTAGAATGAGGGGTGTGTCATTTCTCCCTCTTAAAACACATATAAAAGGAGGACATGTCACAAGCCATGAAATTTCTGTGCAAGCCCGAGCTTACACTCACACATAGGCTAAAATGTATCGTGTCATACAAAATCGGTGCAGAGCACCTCATCTTGATTATTCAGATCAAGGCGACATAAAAGTATACCAAAGTGTCATGTGTTGTAACATGACTCCCACTCAATAGAGTAACATTGCATGTCACATGTTTCCTGAAGAAACAACACACTATTTGAGTCTTTGGTAGTCTCATCCTTGGTCTACTTAAGATCAAGGGCGAATGACTTGGTGTGAGAAAGTCATTCTCAATGCCTATGGTGGACATGTTCATTTGTTCATTGTGTGTTATTAATGGAACTAAGTAAATGACATCAAATAATTACTTTATTGATCATCATTATACATATATACATGTGTGACACCAAAGTGGTGAAAGTCATACAACAATTAGTATATTTACAATCTCCTAAGACCCATTGCTCGGACATGACGAGCAAACACAATGGGTGGCAATGGCTTAGTGAGAGGATCTGCCACCATAAGGTCTGTTGAGATGTATTCAATTTTGACTTCACCTCCTTCAACTGCATCTCGAACGAAATTATATTTCATGCTAATGTGTTTGGTTTTTCCATGATACTTGGGGTCCTTGGTGTAGGCCATAGCTGCCATACTATCACAGTAGATAGTAATGGGCTTACTTATTTTGACCATCGACTCCAAGTTTTTAAGAAAATAACCAAGCCACAGGGCTTCCTGGACAGCCGAGGCACAAGAAACGAATTCTGCCTCCATGGTTGATAAGGCTGTACAGGTTTGTTTCTTACTACACCAAGTAGTGGCGCCCCCATTTAGCAAGAAAATATAACCACTTGTAGATTTGCTAGAATCTCTATCTCCTCCCCAATCGGCATCAGAATAGCCGTGTAAACCAAGGGTTTTTCCTTGATAACATAGCCAATAATCCTTAGTACCTTTAAGGTATCTAAGAATCCTTTTGACATTCTTCCAATGCTCCATGCCAGGGTTCAAAGAATATCTAGCAAGTAAACCGACTGCTTGACTTATGTCTGGCCGTGTACAAATCATGGCGTACATAAGGCTACCAATGGCACTAAGGTAAGGTATCTTAGTCATTTCTTCCTTGTCTTTTGGAGTCTTAGGACATAAGTCCTCTCCAATTTTGCAACCATATGCAAGTGGGGTGTTCATTGGCTTAGAGTTGGTCAAGTTAAACCTCTCAAGAACTTTATCTATATAAAGCTCTTGTGAAAGTCCTAACATATGCTTCTTTCTGTCCGATGTATCTTAACACCTAGGATATAAGAAGCTTCCCCCAGGTCCTTCATTTTGAAGGTGGAGGACAACCATCCTTTGATGGCGAGCAACAACTCCAAGCTACTACTTGCAATTAAAATGTCATCGACATATAATGTCATAATGGCAAAACTGGACTCTTTGAAGAACAAGTACACACAATGGTCTTCATGCATCATCACAAAACCATAGCTTGTGACTGCATGATGAAACTTCAAGTACCATTGTCTTGAAGCTTGTTTGAGACCATATATAGACTTCTTTAGTCTACATACCTTGTCTTCTTGACCTACTTGTACAAACCCTTCGGGTTGTTTCATGTAGATCTCTTCACTCAACTCACCGTTGAGGAAGGCTGTGGTCACATCCATCTGATGCAACTCAAGGTCCAAGTTCGCCACTATCGCAAGTAGCAATCTGATGGAATTAAACTTAACCACGGAGAGAAAGTGTCTTTGAAATCAACACCTTCCTTCGTGTAAAGCCTTTGGCCACCAACCGGGCCTTGTACCTTTCGATACTCCCATCGAGTTCTTCTTTATTTTAAGAACCCACTTATTGCCGATCGCCGCCACGAGGAAGATCAGACAATTCCCATACCTCATTTTCATGCATTGAATGCAACTCATCATTCATTGCCTTTAGCCACTCTTCTTTCGTGCCCCTTCAAGAGCTTCTTTGACATTACTTGGCTCATCGATCTCGCACGAGACCAAGTATGTCTCACCTTCCGATAGTCCCCACCTTTTAGGTGCTTTGGACTCCCGAGTTGATCTTCTCAACCGGGGTGGAGGTGTTGGCTCTTGAAGTACCTCAACTCCTCTTGAATGCATCCCCGCCTGTGGATCCTGCTCATTTGAGTCCATGTTTATGGGCTCATTCTGAAAGCCTCAGCTTGTTCCAGCTTGAGGTACTCCTCCGGAGTAGGTACAGCCTCCTCGTAATCGCACTTGTGAAGCGCCCGGTTGACCTTCTTCTAGGATCGGACCTATTGAGGCTAAATCATCACTTTCGCCAACTTTTGGAAACTCCGTTTCCACAAACTTGGCGTTTCTTGCATCAAACACCAAACCCTTCTTTAAACCGAGATCCAAGAACACATAGCCCTTGGATTCCGTACAATATCCGAGAAAAGCACACTTCTTTCCTCTTGGTCCCAATTTTCCCAACGGATGGTCGGGAACATGTACGTAAGCTAAGCAACCCCAAGGCCGTAAGTAGCTTAAGTTCGGGTCCTCTTCATCCATAACTCATATGGAGAGGAGTCGATGTCCTTGGTAGGTACCCTATTGAGAATGTGCACCGCACATAGCAGCGCATCACTCCAATAGGTCACATCCACGTTGGCTTTAGCCATCATGGACCGTACCATGTCCATCAAAGTTCAGTTCTTTCTTTCGGACACACCATTTTGCTGGGGTGTCCAAGAAAGGGTGAACTCTCTAGCAATGCCTTTTGACTCACAAAAGGCCTTGAATGCAAGTGAACAGTACTCACCACCTCTGTCAGTCCTTAAGGACTTCACCTTCTTATCTACTTGGTTCTCAACCAAGTGTACATATTTCTGAAAATATGCTAAGGCCTCTGCCTTGGTTTTGAGTAAGAAGACGTGGGTGAATCGTGTACAGTCATCAGTAAAAGTGATGAAGTACTTGAACCCATTTCTGGATTCAATTCTCATAGGTCCACAAAGATCAGAATGGACTAAACTTAGTGCCTCGGTTCTCCTAGTTGCCCTCCCAAAGGGCTTTCTCGTTGCCTTGCCTTCTAAGCAAGGTTGACAAGTTGGCAGGACAACCTTGGTCAAGGATTCAAGCAAGCCACTTTTGGCTAACTTATTCATCCTATCTTGTCCTATATGTCCCAACCGCTCATGCCATGATTTTGATCTATGACTTTAGTCACGTGGCAACTAGGAGTTGCAACAGAATGGCCATCGGGCCTTAACTCATACATCCATTATTAACTAAGAATTTTGTTAGAACTTGATTATCCTTTAATATAGTTACACTATCATTAAAGAATTGAAAGCAATAATTGTACTTCAACATGGCAGAAATAGAAATTAAATTTCTACAAATATTAGGTACATATAATGTGTCCACAAGATACAAATATCTATTACACAAGGGAACCTTACAGGTTCCTATTCCTACTACTTCTAATTTTGCATCATTCCCCACCGAGACGTGCTTCACACCTCTTGGGAGCTTGCGGTACGCCACAAACCAGACTTGTCCCGAGCTATGTGGTCTGTTGCTCCCGAGTCTACAATCCACAAAGAATTGCTTTCGCTTAGCATAGTACATGACGTCACATGTGCTATTGAAGTAGAAGGTTCAAAATGTACCTTAGGTGCACTTTTGCAATCTTTTGCAAAGTGTCCTTTCTTGCCACAGTTGAAGCACTTGAGCTTCGAAACGTCCCTTTTCTTCTTTCCGGGCCCGTTTCCTTTTCCCTTTCCCTTACCCTTGCCTTTGAAGCCGCCCTTTTTCCCACCCTTGAACCACTTCTTCTTTTTACCCCCATTGTTATCGGAGGTATTGGCAACATATGCCTTGGAGTGGTCCTTGAGAGCCATTACTTCAGCCTCAAGTAAAAGGTGACGGGCGATGTCATCAAAGGTCTTAATCTGAGGGTTGTGGCGTAAGTTGACCTTCATCAACCGCCACTCCTCATCGTAAGGACCTTATTATTGCTTGCACTGCTGCTCGTCGGTGAGGTCGTGCCCAGCTTGTTTAAGCTGATGAATCATTCGTGACATCTCACGAAGGTGGGCACTCATGGTGTGATCTGCTCGTTTACCATAGTTCTCAAACCTTAGTATCATTGAGCGTTGTTTCTCCACGGAAACATCTCCATACTTGGCCTTCACAAGATCCCGATGCCTTTGGCCGAGGGTAGCATGGAGAACTCCACCATGATCTCATCCACCATTGTGGACAAGAGTGTGACTCTACACATAGAGTTCTTTTTAAGGTAGGCTTCATAAGCCACCCTACTTCCCCTTCCGGGGGTTGACCTCGCATCGAGCACCTCAAGTGTCTCTTGCTCGCTTAAGATGAACTTGACCTTCTGCTGCCAAATTAGATAGTTTTCACCATCCAATTTGAGGTCACGGTTCAACTCGCTACTATGTTCTTAGTAGCCATCTACAAATATGCAATTCACATGTTTTAGATTCCAATTCACACAATTAGACTTATTCAAGCAATATGTTCATGAAATAACTTAGTTTATACCCAGACGTAGCAAAAGGTATGCTTATAGCATCCGATTAGAAACGCCTAAGCATAACTTTGCCATTTTATGAACATACCCTTAACAAGCCTATACATTCAATCAATCAAGGGCAACCAAGCATACATCAGTTTATAACCTCACTTGACCTTCCAAGAAGGCCTGAATCACGCACTCATGCGTGATCGTAACAACCATAGCACTTCACTTAAACGTTAGTCTCATCACCCATAAGTCTCCTTAATACAATGCCCAGGTCGTTGGTGGAGTCACAAGCGGTCTCACTTAAGTACCACTTCCTTAGACAACATTATATTAGCTTGACACCCTAGAGACCTTAGTTTAATGAAGTGTCTCATCAATTGAATCAAGTTTCAAGTCCTTCAAGTTCACCGTACAAGTACTTGAACTATCTTAAGGTAGAATCTCTTGTTTCAATAGACGTATGTTCCCTCACTTAATTTAAGCTTCAATTCCCTCAAGTCCATCATAGTGGTACAAAACCAGTATTAAGACTATCAAGGGGCTGAAATTCTTAAATTAGGTAAAGAATAAATGTCACATGCATGCCAAGTCTATGTCACACATGGACCTTAGGAACCACGAGAGGAGCGCTCCCAGGAAAGATGGAGGGGTCACAGACGGTCCCACTTAAAACCCACCTCCTAGACAGAGCACATTCCGGCAATTACCTCAAGGTATAATGTGATATAGAATTTTGGCACACATTTTCTTTAGGTTCATTTAATCATTCATGGAACAAATAGGCAAGTCAACATGTTATACAACCATTTTCATCATACAACATTCAAGCATGATTCAAAAACACATACAACATTCATGCTTCCCTTTTCCATTTAAACGAATATAACCCCTTCGAATAACCTTACCGGGGGTCTCAACTAACATGTATCATGCTTCATATAAACATATCGAACAAGTAAGCATGTATCACAAAGAGAAACCTTAAGCTCTGATACCATTTGTCGATTTTAGGATCGTCTTTAAACATGCTTCTCATGTTCGAAGTCATCAATACCGAAGAAGGGATTATGAGTATGTACCTTTCTTCTCGGACGCAGCTTAAGAATCTTAGAGATTCTTGCTCCTTGTTGATGTTGAAGACTCGGCCTGGGAACACCTTAAGGGCGGCTTGAAGATGATTTGTCTCCAAGGTGAGTTCCACTCACAATGCTCCTAGAATGCCTTCTAGTTTCGCAAGAGGAAGTAGGAAGAGAGAAGAGAGAACCAATGCTGGTTGTGGGATCGAAGAAATGGCGCATCCTCCCTCTATTTATAGAGGAGGATGGGCTGCCAATGAGAGGGCACAATGCCCTTTCATTTGCGAAATAACATGTCCCTAGGACCAAGGGCTGCAACCAATGCCCTTGGTCCATGAGACATGTCTCATGCCTTTGCCTTTTCAATTAACTAATTAATTAGAAAAGGAATAAATAAATAATTGTGTCTAATAGGAAATTAATTAACTAATTAATTAATTATCCAAATATGGTGAAGAGGCAAGGAGGTGACCCATGCCCTTGCCCATTCGGCCATGGGACATGAGACATGTCCCTTTGGCCGAATGGTGCAAGGCATGGGGTGCACCCTGCCTAGAGGCACCTAGGGCGAAGGGGCACTCACACCCCTTGCCTATGGCCGAATGGGTGTGAGGCCCCCCTTAGGGTGCCCTTTCGGCACCCAAGGGTGCTACGCACCCTTCGGCCTAAGCCGAAGGTGTGCTTGGCCCTCTCCGACACCTTTTCACCAATTTACGCACCTTTCCGCCAAGAGACACGTCTCTTCGCCAAAAGGTGCCTAGACACATTTCTACCGAGCTCACATAGAGCTAGTCCAAGACATATTAAATCATCCATTGAGCTCCTTGAGCTCATATCAGCTCACTAAGAGCAGATACACATCTCTCTAGCTCAAACACTCAGATTGAGCCGAGTTGAGCCGTGCTTAGCTACCTTTAGCTAGCCCAGTCATCTTGGTGCGCAAGAATTCCAACAAGAACCACACCGATTCTCCATCTAGTTGCCATGTGACTGAGGTCACGAGTGAAATGACATGACATGAAAGGCTTGGTCACATAGGTCAAGATAGGATGAATAAGTTGGCCAAGAGTGGCTTACTTAGGTCATTGACAAAGGTGAACTTGTCGAGTTGCCAATCATGCCTTAAAGGAAAGGCAACAAAGATGCCATTTGGGCAAGGCACTAGAAGGGAAGAGCTACTAAGTTTAGTACAGTCATACTTGTGTGGTCCTATGAGAGTGGTATCTAGAAATGATTTTAGATATTTTATAACATTCACTGATGACTATTCTCGATTTACCCATGTATTCTTACTCAAAACCAAGGCAGAAGCCTTGTCATGCTTTGAGAAGTATGTGAATTTGGTTGAGAACCAATTGGGCAAGAAGATCAAGTCATTGAGGACTGATAGAGATAGAGAGTATAGCTCATTGGCATTTAAGTCATTTTGTGACTCCAAGGGCATTCAAAGTGAGTTCACTTTTCCTTGGACTCCACAACAAACTGGGGTGTCCGAGAGAAAAAATAGAACTTTAATGCACATTCTCAATAGAGTGCCTACCAAAAACATTGACACTACTCTATGAGTTATGGAAAGAAAAGTCCCCAGACTTGAGCTACATGCACCCTTGGGGTTACTTAGCATATGTACATGTCCTGGACCATCCTTTGGGAAAGTTGGGACCAAGAGGTAAGCAATGTGCTTTCCTTGGTTATTGTACAGAATCAAGGGGCTATGTGTTCTTGGATATAAGTCACAAGAATGGTTTGGTGTTTGACGCCAGAAATGGAAACTTTGTGGAATGCGAGTTTCCTAAAGTTGGTGAATGCAAAGACATAAACTCTTTTGGACCAATCCATGAAGATGATCAACCAAGTGCCACATGGGCACTGATTGCACAAGGTGTGTCTATTCCAATCAGAATATCTCAACCAATTGGAGTTGTGACTTCAAATATGATTCCAAATCAAAGGAAACAACTTGAACAGAATCTACAAGTGGTACATCTGTTCGAGAGGGAGTTGAGATTAATCAAGAGCATAATGACATTCCTCATGAATCGGAGCATGAGTTACCTCCAAATAAGGATGTAAATGAAGTTCTTCAAGAGAGAGTGCATGAGTTGCCACCGCTTGAGGATGTCCATATCGATGTGCCTCCACAGATGGAGCAAGAGATTGCTCCACATAATCCTCCTTTGAGAAGATCAAAGAGAGAATCCAAAGAACCCAATAGATGGGGACTCTCGGAGGGTGAGACTTACTTGGTTACATCAGAAGTTGATGAGCCAAGCAACATTAAAGAAGCTCTTGAAGGTGCACAATAAAATGAATGGCTAAAGGAAAAGCAAGAGGAATTGTCCTCAATGCATGAAAATGGTGTGTGGGAGTTGTCAGATCTTCCTCCTGGCAGAAAGGCCATTGGAAATAACTGGTGCTTAAGATTAAGAAAAATTCTAATGGAAGTATCGAGAGATACAAGGCACAGTTGGTTGCAAAGGATTCACACAGAAGGAGGGTGTTGATTTCAAAGACACCTTCTCACCTGTAGTGAAGTTTAATTCCATTAGAATACTACTTGCTATTGTAGCAAAGTTGGATCTAGAATTGCATCAAATGGATTTAAAAACGGCTTTCCTCAATGGTGATTTGAGTGAAGAGATATACATGAAACAACCTGAAAGATTTGGTCAAGATGGTTGTGAGAACAAGGTGTGTAAACTTAAGAAGACTATCTATGGCCTTAAACAAGCTTCAAGACAGTGGTACTTGAAGTTTCATAATGCAATTACTAGGTATGGCTTTGTTTTGATGCATGAAGACCATTGTGTCTACTTGTTCTCATCAGGATCCAACTATACTGTTATTACCATGTACGTAGATGACATATTGATAGCAAGTAGTAGACTTGAGTTAATGAAAACCATTAAAGGATGGTTGTCCTCCACCTTTGACATGAAGGATATGGAGGAAGCTTCTTTCATTCTAGGTGTAAAGATACATCGGAATAGAAAGGAGAGGTTGTTCGCTCTTTCACAAGAGTCGTATAGTGATAAGATTCTGAAAAGATTTAACTTGACAAACTCAAAGCCCATAAACACCCCACTTGCATATGGGTGCAAGATTGGTGAGCATAAGTGCCCTAAGACTCTAGAGGAAAAGGAAGAAATGGAAAACATTTCATACCTTAGTAGTATTGGGTCCTTGATGTATGTCATGTTGTGTACAAGGCCAGACATTAGCCAAGCAGTTGGCTTATTAGCAAGATATTCTTCAAACCCTGGAATGTAGCATTGGAAAAGTGTTAAAAAGGGTTCTTAGGTACTTGAAGGGGACCAACGATTATTGGTTATGTTATCAAGGAAAGAAACTTGATTTACATGGCTATTCTGATGATGATTGGGGTGGAGATAGAGAATCCAACAAATCTACAAGTAGATGTGTATTCATGCTTAATGGTGGGGTAGCTACTTGGTGTAGCAAGAAACAAACTTGTACATCGTTGTGAACAATGGAGGCTGAGTTTGTCTTATGTGCCTTGGCTGTACAAGAGACCCTTTGGCTTGGGTTCTTCCTTAAGAACTTGGAGTCTCAGATTAAAATGGAAAGGCCTATTACTATCTATAGTGATAGTATGACGGCCATGACTTACACTAAAGATCCCAAGTATCATGGAAAGACTAAGCATATTAGCATGAAATACAATTTTGTGCGGAATGCAATTGAAGATGGTGAAGTTAGAATAGATTACATTTCTATGGACATTATGATGGCTGATCCTCTCACTAAGCCATTACCACCTCTTGTGTTTGCTCGACATGTTAGAACAATGGGTTTGTGTAGATTATAGAGTACTTCACCACTTTGGCTGTCACACATGTTTGTAAGGAATGTTGGATGATTAATAAAGTTGTTTGTTTATCATCACATTCTTTTGTTCAATCTTAATTTACACAACTAAAATTAGAACATGTCAAACATATGCATAGATAGACTTTCTCACACAGGTCTTTCTCCCTTAATCTTGGGTAGGTTATGGATGAGACAATTAAGGACTCATAGTATGTTGTTTCTCTGAAAACATGTAACTTTAGGTAAGTTATACTTTTGAGTGGGAGTCTTGAACCAACACAAGACACCTTAGCTATATGTCGCCTTGATTTAGATGAAATCAAGATGAGATGAACAAGTTCATCGAGTTTATATGACCACCATACATCCTAGCCTATGATAGAAGTAAGCTGGGGCTTGCTTAGATATATTTCATGGTTTAAGAGGGAGAAAATGACACACCCCTCCACATTGGTGGCATCATTCCGAGTGGGAGTTGATAGCCTCGTTCCTTGACGGGACTTGGCTTCCAGATGCTTTGATGGTGAGGAAATGACCAGAACGACGATCTTGAGCTCCAGAGTAATCTGCAGGATGTAAAACGGAATACTCAGGAGCAGAAAGAGGAGTGGAGGTGTGTAGATAGGGTATACCTTTCCCAAGCCATCCTTTTATAGGAGGCATTGAGGTGGCGGTTGTCCCGTGATTGGAGTAGTGGAGTGCTCCCCCACGTCCTAGAGTAGTGGAAGACTGGAGATGAATATAGAGAACGTGGGTAGGTCATGGAGATGACCGCTTCCAGCTTCCTTTTCCCAGTCTGTCATGTTATTAAGTGATTGATGGCGAAGCCCAGGGAATGCGAAGGTCCTGTCTGGCGAGACCAGGAGATGCGAACCCGCGAGGTCCTGGCGAGGCCAGCAGGCGCGAAGCTCCCTTGACAATGCCTTCGCGCGATGCGGTGGGATCGCGGTGTGTTTCCTTGTCTCCTGTTGAAGATGACGCGAGTGGCGATGGCGTGAGGGGCATTCGCTTGGGCAAGGTTCTCAGACTCGCGTTTTGGCCCAAAAGTCGACCGTTGGGCAACAGTCACTTTGACGGTAGGTTGACCGTTTCCTCCCGTTAGTGATATCAACCACGTGGCTCGCTGGGGTTGGCTCCTCGTCTGTGGCGACGTTTCGGCTTCGTTATGGTTGGGCCTATAAATAGCCGGTTTTGTTCGTGAATCACACTCTTTCGCATTCTCGTTTCTCCTGCTGGAATCTTCCCTGTCTCGCATTTCGTTGCTTCTTTCTTGTTTTGAATATGATATTCGTGGTTTGTATTCGATTTTCTGTCTTCTTTCTGCTGTTCTTATCTTGGTCTGCCCTTGCCCTCGTAATTTCAGGTTCGCAACCGCTCTCTTGTTCCTTGCACGCAAGGTGTTTGATAAAATTACTAACAGCCAGTCTGACAGTCCGCTCGTCTTCTCAGCCCTTTTCTATTGTTGCTGCCATGGATGCCAAGGGAGTTACTCGTCCCGTTGTCCCTGTCGTGGACAACACCACCGTGAAGCCTGAGAAGCTTCACCAGGACCTTGAGAAGGCTTTCTTTCCCATCGAGGCTGTGCCGGTGTACACGGCGCGGACTGGGCCTTGCAAGGCGCTGAAGCTTCCACAGACGCCGGAGAACCTGGAGGGCGCCGCTCTCTGCCTCTATACTGCCTAGATGTCCTCTGGTTTGAGGTTTCCTCTGCTCCCTTGGTCCAGGAGTTGTGTACTCTGTGGGGTCTCCCACATCACAACTTGGGCCCAACACCTTTATTCACATCCCCGGCTTCCTTGTGGCGTGCCGATTGGCTAGGGTGGAGCTGTCCGCGGATGTCTTCTTGCGGTTCTATCGGCTAGACCTGCGAACAGGGGGACAATTTTTTCATGTTACCCCCCTTAGTGTTGGGGGGAACAATTCTGTGTCTTTTGGTGTTCCTCTGAAATCCCATCATGACTGGCATGGTAGTTTCTTTTTCGTTTGCAGGGATGAGTCCTAGAGGTTTCCAGTGGCGAGGACTTCAGAGGCCGTGCAGAGCGTGGCCCCCAAGCCTGTTTTACACGCGGATGGGCGACGATGGCGCGAATACGTTCGTCTCTTGGGGTGGCTGGACGACGTGTTGGCCAGGAAGTCCTATGATGAGCTCTTCCCCTTTTCTCTCGCGCAGCTGGATGAGGTGGTCCTTAGGTGGGCTAACATCAGCACTGGTTACCTTATTGATCCCAAGGTGCCCCCACCTTATGAAGGATGGGCACCCGCGCATCGTGGTGAACTGGTGGACGCACTCCGTGCTGCCCTCGCAGGTTCCAGAGGTATGCACTGAGCAGTCTTTCCTTCGTTTTTTATCTGTGTGCTGACCTTTGTGTTTCCAGATGCTCCCGCTCGCCCTGACGAGGAGAGAGGAAAAATGGGATCAATGCGCGCTGCGGCGTAGATTCAACTTGCTTGTGCATATAGGCAAAATGCTTCTCCTGCTGCGGAGAAGATTTTGGGTGCTATAGAGCCTCTGCGGAGAAAAAGGCCAGCCTCTGGCGTAGGTTTTCCGCTTTTAGGCGAGGTGAAGAGGAAGAAAGTGTCCAGTGACACGGCGCAGCTGAACGTGGGGAGAGCTCCTCGTGAGGCAGACCAGGCTACTCCGTGAGGGCTGTCCAGGGTGGACTTCCCAACGTGGAGGAAGTGGCCAAGAAGGGGGCCTCTGAAGGTGTTCCTGAAGAGGGGGTTCGCGAGGCTTCCGCGATGGAGACCGCTGGCACATCTGCAAAGGCTGCAGTACTGGCTGAAGACGCCAGAATGGACGCCTTTGTTTCTGGGCTACTGGCGAGCCCTCCCAGGGTGGGGGTTGAGGTTCCCCCTGAGGGCGCTGTTTTGTCCACCCCTTCTCAGGTTCCTAGTTGCTCCCAGTTGGAGGTTCCCCCCAAGGTGAATGCCCCCTCCTAGGCGGAGGCCTCTTCTCAGATTGAGGCTTTTCCTCAGGTGGGGGGATCCCTTCCAAAGAAGGCAATCTCAGCCGGTGACCTTCTGCTAGCCATGAGAAGGAAGTCCATGTCTGCAGCGAAGGCCAACAGTTCTACTAGGGGCCAGGTCTCAACCGGCCTGGCAGGGAGTGGTACGTCTGCGTTGGGTGATACCCAGCCGGAGATAAGAGGAGATTCTGGGGATGCTCTCCCAACAAGCAGCCAGGCTTCCCAGAAGGAAGGGGCTCCAGAGGGGGTACCCCCAAGCGTCCCAAGCGGTGCTGTTAACGACGCCTTGGTGGCGAAGGAGGTTCCTGTGAAGACAAGCGCTTGGGATGTAGTCCGCACTCCCTGCGAACCGTCTGGGAGTGGTGCCTGGGTGAAGCCGCAGTGCAAGCCACCTACTGGCGAGGCCAGTCTTGCCCTTGATCAGGGCCCTTCGCCAAGTGAGTTCCTTTTCTCGTTTCCTTATGCCCCAAGCTTTCTTTGTTGTGCTGACAAGTCGTTTGGTGCAGGGGCGGAGCAGTCCAACCCGCCATGCAGCATTCGCCAAAGCGTGGTGGACTTGGGCGCGACGGTGACTGTGCTGGAGGAGATCGGGGTTTTGTCGCACTTCCTTGAGAGGAAGCGTGTGACTGCCCAGGAGACCCCCAAATGGTCTGAGGACCCCGCTGCTTTGAAAGCCTTGAGGGAGGACCTCAGGGTGCAGGTATATAAGGAGGAGGGCATGCCCCTAGAAGGAGCTTGGGATTCTGTTTTTCTCTTGAACAAAAAGTCCTCCTTGTTGTTGGGGGGAGAGCGCGCGTTGCTGTCCTGCCTGGAGGGGCTTCGCACTCCTTTCGACAGGGAGCTGATGGATCGAAGCTTGGACTCCCCAGTTGAGTTCATGAAGGAGGCCGCCAAGCGCAACCTTCAGGTAAGTCATCTCCTTTGCTTTCTGTTTTTTGTTTTCTAATTTTTGTACTGACCCATCTCATTACAGGCTGCCATTAATGAGTACGCTAGTCTCAGCCAATGGCACCAGATTCTTGAGCTACTCGAATACGAGGGACAGTGCCCAGATTAGTGAGATCGCCCGCCTGAGAAAGGAGGCGGAAGCTGCCCAAGCTGCCAAGGCTGAGGTGGAGAAGGCCAACAAGAGGGTGGCTGAGTTGGAGACTGGTGTGTTGCTCTCACCGGGGAGGAGGAGAAGTCCCTTTGGGGCATTTGGAAAGGGACACTCTTTAGAGAAGCTCTGGTTTGGTGTCCCGCCCGTGAGGCGGAGCTAGCGAGGAAGGAAAACGAGTTGGCGGGAAAACGGCTGAAGTCGCTGTTTTGAAGACGACGCTTTCCTCTCTCAAATCGAGATAGAAGTTCTCTGAAGGATGCTGTAGACAAACTTGCGGATGCAGAACTTGGTAAGCCGGACGTCGCGAACCAGCATGCCGACTTGTTCTCGGACTTCATGCGCGTGATGCGAGAAGTCTTCGCGCTTGAGCGAGACCTCGGGCTGGAGCAGTACCCTAGAGAGGATCCCAAGCATGAACTGACTTATGTGGCGAAGATCCATGAGAGATGGCCGCGGTTGAAGCAGAAAGTTGACGAGCTTATGACCCAGGGCGAAGTCGCAGCGCAAGGGTACGAGGAAGGTTGGTTGCGATGCCGCTTCCAACTAGAGCAGTTGCACCCTGGGTTGGACCTGGGTGCCTTGGATGCTTCCAAGACTGATGACCCCGAGGCGAGTACTCTGCTTGACTGGGGTGAGCAAGGGAAGAAAATGGGTGCAGGGTGGCACGCCATGCTAGATTAGGAAGGGGCCTAGGTCTTGTTTGACCCCCCTTAGATAGGCTGGCCCTTGGGCGTCATGATTTTGTACCTGTAAACAATGTACAGTTCTAACATTATTGATGAACAAATCAGCTTACCTTGTCCGTCTACGTTCTTCCTTTATTCTCGCGATAGCTTTGTAGGGGGCGTTAGCAATTTGCTAGGCCAAGTCATCGTACGCCTGTTGAGATTCGCTTCGCGGGGTCCCAAAGGTTGGAGGGATTGGTTATGGCTCGCGTGACCTCAATGCGAAGGCCGATGGAGATCTGTTGGGGTTCGCATCTCGTGGCCCCAAAGATCAGTTGAGGGGTTGTGGTTCGCGTGGGCGAGACCATCAAAGACCTCTGAAAAGCTGTTTCGAGCTTGGGGTCTGTTGGGATTCGCATCGCGGGGTCCCAAAGATTTCTCGCAAGGTTCGCGTTGGCGATGCCCTTGGGTAGTGTACGCATGTTTGCGTGAATGGGCGACCTGACAAGGTCTGGTGCCGTGACCTGTATAGGTCAGGCGTTTAGCCGTTCTGACCGGTCGGGTGCAGAAGGCGTTTGGGCGATCGTTGGTGAGATTATTCTGCAGTAGTGTTAAGAATTGGAAACATTTCATTCATTCAAGCCATGGGGTTACGATGATTTACACATAGTATGGACGGAGGTCGTCCGCATGGAAGTTGCGAGGGAGTTGTTTCCCATCTTGGTCCTGCAACTCATAGACGCCCGGCCGGACTTGTTTGTGGATGATGTAAGGAGCATCCCAGTTGGGTCGCAGGACGCCCTACTTGGGGTCGCGAGCGGTGAGGACCGATCTGAGTAGCGGAAGGCCCCCCGGCTTGAGTGCCTTGGGTTTAACCTTGTCATCGTGTTGCAAGTTGAGACGCTGTTTGAGGGCGAACAGGCGAAGGCGTGCCCCTTCGCGCAGTTCTTCGAGCATGTCTAGTTTGGCTCGAAGTCCTCGAGTGTTAGCCTCATCGTTGAAGTTGATCATCCTTATTGTTGGGAAATCTGCCTCAATGGGGAGGAGTGCATCATTGTGTCTGAGGTTTATAAAGGCAATACTCGATTAGTTCAAGTAAGCTTGATAGGTTCAAGCAATGTTTGAAGAAGTTCAAACAGAACAGACAGAAGTGCTTGATAAGTTCAAATGCATTAAGGAGTTCTTGATAAGTTCAAGTGCATTGAGGAGTGCTTGATAAGTTTAAGTACATTGATGAGAGGACAATCTTTCATTGTGAGTCTAACAACCACAATGAAGGAGATTTGGTGTGTGTGCCTTGGGGTCGCACCCTTAACTCCATTTATATGAACATGCCTTGGTTTGGCTTATGATTGAGATTTAATTCCAGTTGGAGTTATAACTCAAAAGTATCTTAGTGCGAGTGAGAGTTTGTTAGAATTCCCTAGCGCACCAAAAACATCTGAGCTAATACTCCGGCCCAGAGGAGCTGGAAGTAACTTGAAGGAGAAGAAATGATTAGAGCACATTTTATCAAAGTAGGGGTATTTTGGTAAATGTGCACTAATGAGCTTAAAAGAGCTCGAATATGTAAAATGGAAATGATTGGAATTACTTTGTGTAATTCGGACCTCATTTATCAATCATAACCACCTCTAAAACCACTTATCAAAGAAAGGATATTTTGATAATTTTGGTGTAATGTGTATGCACCTTAAACCATGGAATAACTCTATCTTTGCCAATTTATGAGATTGGCAATGTAGTTTCCAATTTATGAGGTTGGCAATTTATGAGGTTGGCAATGTAGTTGCCACATTGATGAGGTAGACAATGTGGTTAACATATTTAAGGGAGAACTTTTGGTTGCTCTCATCCATCTATAAATAGATGGGAGGAAGTGCCTTATTCTCCATTCCCTTATTCCATCATCATCTTCTCCTTCTCAATCTCTCTCAAAGTGCCAAATTCTTGAGGCAAGTTTTAGAGCATTAAAGGTGGAATTATTTGTGTCATTCCACACAACATCTTCAAGGTACTTCACATCTCATCCGTCATCTCCCCCTCTCCTCTTGGGTGCAAGACGCCATCATCACCATCTCTTGAAGCCGAGGGCTGCCATTGGAGCAAGCTTGAAAGCTTAAGGAATGAGCATATGTCAGATTGGAGCAAGGATTAAAATAATCCTTAAGCTGTTTTTCCATTTGGTGCAAGGTATGTTTTTGCCTCTTAGTATCATGTTTAGGTGTTCATCTTCATACTCTTTTGTTGCTGGATTCGTTGGTTTCATGGTATGAATTAATGAAATAATACCATGCTTGTAAAGATGAAACCGCCAATATATATTATGTAAAGTGGAGCATTACATGTGTATGAGAAAGTTCAACATGAGAGCATGTTTAAAGAACCTCTAAAATCAACAGTTCAGAGCCTTGACCTAAACTCTGTTTGTTGACTTACAGAAAAATGGAAAGAAAATCACACGCTTAATCCTTAAACTTTTAATAATTTGGAAATGTATCAAAACAATAAGGACTATCATAATTTTGTCTTTTTATTTGTACTAACAAGAGATTTGACCAATGAATTGCAGATTTTTTAATATAAATTTGCAAGATTTTTTAATCAAGTATATATTTTTTTTAAAAGAACCATTTTTAAAATATATTTTAGAAACTCTCATATCAAGGAAATAACTTTACATCGTATAAATGATAGTTTTAAAAGTTGTAGAATATAGGAGTAACTATTAAATTTTAACTTTTTTGAAATAAAATATGTATGTTGTACTTGTATTAACTTTTTCGATATATTTTTTTAAAAAAAATCAAATCTTCAATTTCAAACAAAAAAGTACTAATATACATTAAAAGCCCTACAAAGATACAAAAATTCCAAAAAATGAACAAAATAAAAACTTTTATGATAATTTTCTACATTCATATAAAATAAAAATAACAAATTATTTTAAAATTTTTAGAAAAGACAACAATAAATTTACTACTCCTATCCCAAAAAGACTCGAACATTTCATTTTCAGCATTTAATCTATGATTGTTTTCTTCAACATTTTGATGTAAAAAACTAAATAACTTATATGAAAATGATAATTCAACTTTTCAAGTTTCTAAATATATTTTTTATTGTCACACCCCCATTTACCCACCAGGAAATTTTAGGGAAAATTTGAGACTTTTTGAAAAACAACTTGTTCGATAAAAATAGTACAAAACATTCACATAAAATAACGATAAACGCGAGTGCTACTTAGTCACACCAATAATATAATATAAATACATAAGTGCGGCGGAATATAAGAAAAGTTCGTTTTATTATCCCAAAGTCCACTAAGTCAGAAAGCTATGTCGAGAATTTATAGCGCGTCTCCACCAGGTAGCTGCTCCTCAAAGTACGTTTGCTCGTACTCCGAGTCAATGGGGTTGGCATAGTAGTCCTCCCCGTAAAACTGACTTGTAATTAATAGGGTGAGCGTTCATTTGCTCAGTAATGAGGAAAGATTACACGCCCTTCATCATGGTCGTAATACTTCTATAAATAAACAAATTCTAAAATAATGATTCTAAGCAAGATAGATTCTGAGATATAAGTATATAACACATTATTTAAATAGTAAACAACCAGAAAACAATGATTTATACCAATATCTAAATGTAAGAATATTCTTTAACTTAATCACTGTACGCCATAAAACAATTTGAAAATCATTTTCGAAAACTTGCCGTCGGATGAACCTAGGGTGGTGGGTGTGTACATCACCACATTCTCGGGAATGCCCCTTGAGCAATCACTGGGGATGCCGCTAGGCTAGAGCACAACAAGAAATATATGGGATGTCTACGCCAAGACAAAGCCTCTCGTGAATGCCAACCAATCCAGGAGACAGAGCACATGCAGAGGCATGAACCTAACGTGGTGGGTGTGTACATCACCACACTCTAGGAATTGTGTCACGGGTGCGCCCGCGCCCGGTTGCGGAGGCGGGGCCGTCCCGCGACGGCGGAAGCGGAAGCTACGGCGGACACGGAAGCGGTCCAACCGAGACCCGCTGAGTGTGGTGGTCCCGTGACCCGGCCCGCAAAGTCTCGTTCTCAAAGGCCCGGTGCCTGAGAACACTTTGCTCACGGAGTATGCAGACAGAGTTATGCGCTTATAACCTTCGGTCGTGTTTCGACCCACAACCTACAATTCCCAAACATGGCAAGTATACAGAGTAAACCCTAACTATCCATGGCGAGCCCCGCCCCACTGAAATAGGCGAGCACTCTACCATCACCAAACATGCAGTTCATGGATAACATCATTCATAAAATCCACAGAATCATACAGATACAGAATGTGTCTTAACACATCGTAATATGATCATACCCCGTGTCCCGCCTCCACTATCATGGGTGAGTCCCGATCCTACATAGTATCCAAAACATTCATACGAAGCGAGAATGTATCTAAGATACATAGCATGATCGACAGATGAAATTCATGCATATACACATACAGAGCCGACCAAGGAAAACCTTAGAATACCAAAGTGCGGGATCTATCTGAAACTCCGAGATCAGAAGATCCCCGCAAGTTCTTCTTCTTGCTAACACATTAACATAAGAGAGAGATAAGTTAACTATGAGTTAACCTAAATGTTATCCGTAGCATAAATCCGTAAGTCGAAAACGGACTATAGATTCAGACCCGAATACGGATACGATTTCAGACAACAATTCAGATTTCAGATATCGACCCAGATTTCAGACAATGATTCAGATTCGGACTACGACTACGAGACTCAGATTCTTACTATATATTCAGACTTCAAATATCAGATCCCAGACTATAGTTACTCAAAGAGATTGCCCTTACAGACAGATAAATCAGACAAAACAGTATGGGTACAAACAGAATCGACAACACACCCCGCACTCACTTTGCGGGTTGTTGGTCGTACTCAAACAAGAAAACAAAAGGGGGTAAGTCCTCTTTTGAGAACTTAGTAAGGGCTTGGAGATAAGCACGGTTTATCTTTACGTAACAACCTGCACAACAAAGACAAAGAAAATGCACACAAGCAGCAGATAACCAACATATGCTCAACAAATGCAAAACAAACATATGCAATGCACATAAGTGGAATTGTTAGTATAGCAAATAGACGCTCTCTGAATCGATATTCCATTCTGGCCCAGCTACGTAATGAACTACCGCAAACACATGAGACTAGTACCAGCTCGAGGTAGCTAACCCTATCAGAACACCAATCCGTAGGAGTTGAATCAGAATACCACCCCCGTAGGAGTTGAATCAGAACATTAGCATCTTCGAGTCCTCGCACCTGTACACCAATGCCTATCCCAACTGACCAAGTTAGGGTATCATCTGGCCACCCTCAATCCAAACTTAGACTCGGTACACCCAGACACACATTTCATAATGTAATCCAAAATGCGAAACGAGAATAATACTAAAACCCTTACGACACTATTACCGACCCGAGAAGAATCGACAAAATCCCGACGCTCGGCCCGAAACGCGGTAGTGTGATTTCCAAAGTCCCGCACTACTCCACAACTGTTGATTCAAAGTGAACAACCACACACAAATCAGAAATCACCATTCCAGACCTCCGGGAACTAATCCCGCACAATCCCGCACTTTCCCGCAAAAATCCACAGAAAACTCGGATTCTCAAACCGAGCTAGAACATTGTTATTTACACTTAAACAAGCACAACCAAGCATTCAAATCATACCTTCTTCCCAAATCGTTCACACAAGTCCGAATCAAAATTCCCGTTCAGTCGTCCCGGTACAAATTTTGGCAAAGTTTCAGCTGCGTTTCTGACTACCCATGTTCACATATGATCCATGACAGAGAATATATGTTTAGAATTCACAGAATCAGCCAATATCATTGGCGCCAAAACCGAGGCTTGGCCCGGGAAAAACGGCTTTCACACCGAGCCTTTTCTGACAAAACCAAATAGCACAACAGACTCATCTTCACTCTGATCACAAATATATCCTTACCTTTCACTAAAAGCAAAGTTGATTTTTCGCACCAAATCTTTGAACCGATTTTTGCAACGCTTCCGGCGCATTTCTGCTCACACTCCTGTTATCAAACATACACAAGAAGGTGCCAGGAACACTTAGAAACCAATAAATCAAGCAGAGAAGGTAGTTCCATAATTACTTCCAAATTTCAGCAGCTCACGGTTTACAAACCGTGCTGAATCTTCACAAACCGACCTCAGATTACTCACTTACACAACACAAGGATCGTTTTGGTAACCTTACCTCAAAGCTTCTTCGAGTTTTCACCAAGTTCACCTTTGGCCATTAATGGTGGTCTTCATGGAAGCTTCGCGGATGAAGAAGAAGAAGAAATGAAGAAAATTGTATTTTCTTCCCTTTTATACTTTCTTTTCCTTTTTCTTTCTTTTCTTTTTCTTCCAATTTAACCAAAAAGGGACAAGTGTCCCTTCTCTCTTTCCCCTAGCCGACTTCAACCTTTCTTCCTTTCCAATTATTGCTAACTTTATGCTAAATTACAATTTGGTCCCCAAACTTTCCAAAAGTTACAATTTAGCCCAACCTGAAAATTGCAATTTTCAAACCGTGACTCAAACGAAACAAAATCGAGACACATTCTTGGGACCTCATATCACACACAAATCATGCTTCACATGTTTAATTATAAGTCCCGAGTGTCATACCGTCCCAAAGATAACCCGAGCAAATCCCAACGTGTGCGCTTGCTAGCTTAACCGAGTAATCCCGTCATGCGTACTTGCTTGGTTATCACCACACTACTCATCCCAAGTCATATCATGCCTCAAACCAAAACCGTCACAAAACTTTCATCCCGAGCCCCGGGCGTTGCCGGGGAACGAATATCCCGTCCCAAAAAATATACTCCGTAAAATGATGTGAATTGTTCCCACGATCCCAAATATGCTGACAGTTCCCTTTTCCGAGGTCCCGGTAAAGCTACCGAGCTTACTGATCACCCAGAAACAAGTCCCGCTCCCGAAAAAATATTTTCCGCGGAAATGTCTGGGTAACCCGTGCAGCCTCAAATATGAAAGCATTCGGGAGCTGTCTGACCACCCAAATACATGCCCCGCATGCTTGAAACGGAGCCCTGGAATACCAAAGTCACTACCCGATCGGGGTAACTGTAACAAAATGCCCTTTAAGCAGAGCCACTATGGATGCCGCAGGCCAGAGCCATGCATAAAAAGTACGGGATGTCTACACCGAGACAAAACCTCTCGTGAATACCAACCAATCTAGTAGGCAGAGCACAACATATAACATAAATGGGTTTGAACCATCCGTTTCTTACCTAATGGTGGGTCGTGTAAGTTCGTTTTTTCGGTACCAGACACGTCGGGCCAGTAATAGGGTCTTATGTCCTTATAGTTGCCCTAACTTGCCGTCTATCCCCTTAAAACAATTTAAATTTGTCCAAAAAAATCATTTTGTCTCATTTCGAATACAATCATGCGATGCAGTATATCAAACAATATGTCACATCGAATTGCGTCTTAGACTACTTGCTACACTATTAGGTATTGCTCGTTTGGCCTGTTTGACTGTTGTGTGTGCAAACACGCACACATTTATGATGTGTTTAGATCATAAAAATTAATCTTTTGAGCTTAATTTGGAAGTGTTAGATGCTCTTTGCTTATAATTGCATAAGATTCTTTGCAGGAGCAAAATTACGGAGATATGGAGCAAAATGCATCAAGATCAAGGCTGAGAAGGTATGGTAACATCTTGGAAGAAGCTCACACCAAGCCTTGGATCAAATGGAGAATAAATAATGAAGAAAAGAGGGAAATGTGGCTTTGTGCACTACATGCGCGCTATGCGCGCACTCCCTCTCATTAAAGACATGGCACCTTCATTATGGGACGAAGTACTCAGTAGAGTGTCAAATTTGAATGGAAGTATCTCCATCGTCTGACCTTCAAATTGGACGATTAAAAATTCTAAGTTGAACTTCAGGAAACGAGCTTTCCAAAAAGACTAATTTTGGCTCATTTAGAAGTCTGTAGCGTTCAGGAGAGTTGTTATAAGATATAGTGTCTATGCTAATGCCCAGAAGTTGACGCGCGCGCTGTGCGCGCCAAATGCGCATTAATGCGCGCCGTCTGGAGCATTTTGCTCTGAATTGAGGCAGGGGAGTCCAAGGGTCAAGGCTATGCTTGTCCCATGCGTGCCCAACTTGCGCGCATATCAGAGCACGCATATATCGTCGACAGTAAGGAATTTCTCCGTTTTTATCCGATCCAGCTCATTTTTAACACATTCTAAAGACCATTTTAGCCTTAATTAGTTTAACCTTTTGATTTTCCCTCTTTTTCCCCCTTTCATATGTATGAGGACATGCTCTGATTTGGGTCCGGAGTAGTGGAAGACCGGAGGTGTGATGTAGAACGTGGGTAAGTCGTGGAGATAACCGTTCCGAGCTTCCTTTCCTCGGTCTGTGGTATTGTTGCTAAGTGTTAGATGACGAATGTCACGCGATGCGAAGGCCCTGCCTTGCGAAGCCAGGAGATGCAAATCCGCTAGGTCCTGGCGAAGCCAGCAAGTGCGAAGCTCTCCCGATAAAGCCTTCGCGAGGCGCTGTGGCATCGCAGTGCGTATCCTTGGTTGCTGATGATGATGACGTGAGGGACGATGCGCGAGGGGCATTTGCTTGGGTAGTGTACCAAGGTGCCTCCACCTAGAGGCGGAGTATGGGCAGGGTCCTGTACTCCGCGTTTTGGCTCGAAGTTGACCGTTGGGCAACAGTCACTTTCACGGTAGGCCAAACATTTCCTACCGTTACTGATTCCTGACACGCAGCTCGTTGGGACTGGTTCTCCGTTTGAGGTGACGTTTCGGCTTCGTTTGGGTTGGGCGTATAAATACCCGGCTCGATCGAAGCTTTCCAGTCTTCGCATTCTCGCTCTTTGTTCAAATGTTTTCTCGATTCGTATTCTGTTGCTTCCTTTGCTCTTTTGCTTGAATCTGATACTTTTTGTGTCTTCGTGTTCGTGCCTCTATCGCTTCTGTTGCTTCTGCATTGGCTCATTTTTGTCTTCGTAATGTCAGGTGAGGGTTCGTTCTTCCGCTCCTTGCATGTAAGGTGTTTGACGAATTTGCTGATTGACTGTTCGTCTTCTCACAGTCTCTTTCATTCTTCTTTCTATCGCAATAATGGCTGCTAAAGGAATTGCTCGCCCTGTCGTTCCCGCCGTGGAGAAGAGCGCTGTGAAGGTTGAGAAGCTTCACCAGGAGCTCGTCAAGGGCTTCTTCCCTGTCAAAGAAGTGGCGGTGTTCACGGCGCGGTAAGGGGCCTGTAAGGCGCTCAAGCTTCCGCAGACGCCAGAGAACCTGGAGAGCGTCGCGCTGTGCCTCTACACTGACCAAATGTCTTCTGGGCTGAGGTTCTCCCTGCCTTCGTCCAAGACCTGTGTACCTTTTGGGGTCTCCCACCGTCACAGCTTGGGCCCAACACCTTTATCCACATCGCCGGGTTCATCGTGGTGTGTCGGATGGCTGGGGTGGAGCCATTTGCCGATGTCTTCTTGCGGTTCTATCGGTTGGATCTGCAGACAGGGGGGAAGTTTTTCCATGTCACCCCCCTTAGAGTTGGGGGGAACAACTCTGTGTCTTTTGGTATTCCTTTGAAGTCTCATCATGATTGGCATGGTGGTTTCTTCTTTGTTTGCAGGGACGAGTCCTGAAGGTTCCCAGTGGCGAGGTCTTCAGAGGCTATGCAGAGCGTGGCTCCAAAGTCAGTTCTGCACATAGACCGGCGAAGGTGGCGTGACTACGTTCATCTTCTGGGATGGCTAGATGATGTGCTGGCAAGGAGGTCCTGCGATGACCTGTTTCCATTCTCCCTCGTGCAGCTAGACGAGGTGACCCTAAGGTGGGCTAGCGTTAGCACGGGTCACCTGCTGGATTCCAAAGTGCCTCCACCTTATGAAGGTTGGCCACCTGCGCAGCACGGAGAAGTCTTGGATGCACTTTTCGCTGCCCTCGCAGGGCCAAGAGATATGCGCTGATTAGCTTTCTTATTTCTTATGCGAACATGTACTAACCCTTGTGATGTCCAGATGCCCCTGTCCATCCTGATGAGGAAAAAGGGAAAAGGGTATCTATGCGCGCCACAGAGCAGATTCATCTGGCCTGCGCGTAGAGGCAGAATGCTTCCCTTACCATAGAGAAGGTCTTGGGTGGCATTGAGCCCCCGCGAAGGAATATACCAGCCTCTGGCGTTGGCGCGGCGCTCTTAGGTGAGGAGAAGAGGAAGAAAGTGGCCAACGATACGGCGCAACTCCATTCGGAGAAGGCTCCCCGTGACTTAAACCAGGTGAAGGCGCGAGGGCCTGTCTAGGGAGAACTTCCCATTGTGAAGGAAGTGGCTAAGGAGGGGACTTCTGGAGACACCCCTAGAGAGGAGACGCCACGCGAGACCCCTGCACTACAGACGACATCGGCTGAAGACACCAGAATGGACGCCTTTGTTTCTGGGCTGCTGACGAGCCCTTCCAGGGCAGGTGGCGAAAGTGCCCCTGAGAATGCTGCTGCAGAAGCCTCTCTATAGATGGAGGTTTCTCCCCAGGTGGCTGTCCCGGAACCAAAGGGGATAATTTCAGCAGGTGATCTTCTGCTGTCAATGAGGAGGAAGGCCAAGCTGGTCGCGAAGACCAGTTCTATTGGAGAGAAAACGCCAGCTGCCCTAGCAGGGAGTGGGGCGCCCATGTTGACTGACACCTAGCCAGAGGTGAGAAGTGATGTTGGGGGCGCTTCCCCAACAAGCAGCCAGGCTTCCCAAGGGGAAGGGGCTCCAGAGGGGGTACCCCCAAGCATCCCAGTTGCTGCTGCCAACGATGCTTTGGTGGCGAAGGAGGTCCCAGAGAAGGCGAGTGCCTGGGATGCGTTTCACTCTTCCTGCGAACCATCTGGGAGTAGCGTCTGGGTGAATCCACAGTGCCAGCCGTCGACTGGCGAGACCATCCTTGCCCTGGACCAGGGCCCTTCGCCGGGTAAGTGCCTTCCTCGTGTGCCTTTGTGTTCAAACTTTCCTTGTTGTGCTAATAAGTCACTTGATGCAGGGACGCGTCTTCTTACCTGCACGGTAGCATTCGCCAGAGTGTGGTAAACTTGGGTGCATCAACGACCGTGCTTGAGGAGACTAGGGTTTGGTTGCACTTTCTTGAGGGGAAGCGTGTTGCTGCCAGAAGACCCCCAAATGGTCTAGGGACCCCGCTGCGCTGAAATCCCTGAGGGAGGAGCTCAGGGCGAAGGTGTACAATGAGGAGGGCATGCCCTGGAGGGGGCCTGGGACCCTGTCTTCTTATTGAACAACAGATCCTCCTTGTTGTTGTGAGGGGAGCATACGCTGCTGTCCTACTTGGAAGGGCTTCGCACCCCTTTTGATAGGGAGTTGATGGACCGCAACCTGGACTCTCCAGTCGAGTTCATGAAGGAGGTTGCCAAGTACAACCTTCAAGTGAGGCATCTCCCCTATTCTCTGTTTTCTGTTATCTGATTCCTGTACTAACTTCTTTTGATACATGCTACCATCAACGAGTACGCCGGTCTCAGCCAGTGGCACAAGTTCCCGAGCTATGTGAATGCAAGGGACAGCACCCAGATCGCTGAAATCACCAGCCTGAAGAAAGAGGCAGAGGCTACCCAGGCTACCAAGGTTGACGCTAATAGGGCGAATAAAAAGAGTGGCTGAGCTGGAGTCCTAGTGTGCTGTTCTCACCAAGGAGAATGCGGAGTCCCGCCTGGAGCACTTGAAGAGGGACGCTTTTCTGGAGAAGCTCAAAGTTTGGTGTCCCCGCCGTGAAGAAGAGCTGGCGAAGAGGGAGGATGAGCTCGCGGAGAAGGAAGCTAAGGTTGTTGTTTTGACGGTGGCACTTTCTTCTCTGAAGGCAGAGGCAGAGACCCGCCTGAAGGATGCTGCGGACAGACTCTTGGACGCAGAGCTCGATGGAGTGGAGATTGCAAACGAGCACGTCAATCTGGTCACGGACCTTATGTATGCGCTAGGGGATATCTTCCAGCTTGAACAGGACCTTGGGCTGGAACTATTCCCTGGAGAGGACCCTGATCATGAGTCAACCTATACGGTGAAAATCAACGAGAGGTGGCCTCGCCTGAGGCAGAAGATTGATGAGCTCAAGACCCAGAGCGAAGTTGGAGCGCAAGGGCATGAGGAAGGCTGGCTGCAATTCTGCTTTTAGCTGGAAAAGCTGCACCCTGGGTTGAACTTGGATGCTTTGGTTGCCTCCAAGACCAATGATCCTGAGGTGAGTGCCCTGCTTGACTGTGGCGAGCGAGGGAAAAAGATGGGTGCTGGGTGGCACGCCATGCTAGATTAGGAAGGGGTCTTAGGTAATGTGTTTGACCCGCCCATAGTTAGGCTAGCCCTTGAGCCGTTGTAATTTTGTACCTGTAAAGAATATATAGTTCTAACAGTATAAATGAACAAATCAGTTTACCTTGATCGTCCATGTTTTCCTTCATTCCTGCGATAGCTTTGTAGGGGACGTTAGCAAATTGCTAGGCTAAGTCGTTTGTGTATCTGTTGGGATTCGCTTCGCGGGGTCCCAAAGATCAGAGGGATTGCTTGTGGTTTGCTAGGGTGAAGCCATCAAAGACCTCAATGTCCAGGCTGGTTCCCAGCGAGGGGATCTGTTGGGGTTCGCATCGTGTGGCCCCAAAGATCAGTCGAGGGGTTGTTCGTGGTTTGCATGGGTGAAACCATCATAAATCTCTTGCAAAGAAGCTGTTTAAAGCTTGGGGATCTGTTGGGATTCGCATCGCGGGGTCCCAAGGATCTTTCAAGAGATTGTTTGAGGCTCGCATGGGCGAAGCCGTCAAAGACCTCTGCAAGGAAGCTGTTTTCAAGCTTGGGGATCTGTTGGGATTCACTTCGCGGGGTCTCAAAGATCTGTGCCACAAGGTTCGCATTGGCGATGGCCTTGGGTAGTGTATGCATGTTAGCGTGTATGTGTGACCTGACAAGGTTTGATGCCATGACCTTAATAGGTCAGGCATTTAGCCGTTTTGACCGGTCGGGTGCAGAAGGCTTTGGGCGATTGTCGACGAGATTGCTCTGCAATAGTGTTAAGAGGTGGAGAAGTATTTCATTCATTCGAGGCATGGGATTACCATGATTTATACAAAGTATAGGCAAAGGTCGTCTACGTGGAAGTTGCGAGGGAGTGGTTTCCCATCTTGGTCCTGCAACTCATAGACTCCTGGCCGGACTTGTTTGTGGACGATATAGGGGCCTTCCCAGTTGGGCCACAGGACGTCCTGTTTGGGTTCGCGAGCAGTGAGGACAGACTTGAGTAGTGCGAGGCCTCCAGGTTTGAGTACCTTGGGCTTGACTTTGGTGTCGTGATGCAAGTTGAGACGCTGTTTGAGGGCGAACAGGCGAAAGCGTGCCCCCTCGTGTAGTTCCTCGAGCAGTTCTAGTCTGGCTCGAAGTCCCTGAGTGTTGGCTTTATCACTGAAATTGGTCATCCTGATTGTTGGGAAGTCTGCCTCGATGGGAAGGAGTGCGTCAGTGCCATAGACAAGGGAGAATGGTGTCTAGCCTAATGGCGTTCTTGTTGTTGTTCTATAATCCCATAGGACGCTTGGGAGCTCATCAACCCATCGCCTCTTTGGGCCAGTCAGGCGCTTCTTGAGTCCCTCTTTGATTGTGCGGTTGGTGACCTCAACTTGGTCGTTGGATTGGGGGTGTGCCACTGGGGCATACAACATGCGGATCCTGTTGTCCTCAGCCCATTCTTTGGGCCAGCGTGGCTGGCGAATCGGCTGTCGTTATGCAGTGATGATGGCGCGGGGCTGCCATATTTACAAATGATGTTTTTCCACAAGAATTTGATGATCTTGGAGGATGTTATCTTTACCAAGGGCTCGACTTCAATCCACTTTGTAAAATAGTCCATGGCGACAACACAGAACCGGTACTGACCTGTCGCCTTTGGCATTGGTCCAATGAGGTCGAGACCCCAAAGGGCGAAGGGTACAGGGTTTGTGAGTGCGGGAGATTCCGTGGATGGGAGTCGTTGGATGCGTGAATTGATCTGGCATTGATGGCACGTTTTGACAAGTGAGGCTGCGTCTTTCTTCAAGGTAGGCGAGTAGTATCCCTGGCAAAGGGCTTTGTGTGTCAGGGCCTCCTCAGCAATGTGAGCACCAAAGCTGCCTTGGTGGATGGTTTCCAATACAGTGAGTCCCTCCTTGGCGGTGAGGCAACGTTGGAGGGGTGAAGAGAATCCACGATGCCACAGCAGCCCGTTTATGAGGACGAATCTCGTCACTCGAGTACGGGTGCGTGGATCTGTGGGGTTCCCCTTGATCTGGGCGATGACGGGAGTTCGCCAGTCATCCGGATCTTCTTCCGCTTCAAGTGAGCCAATGTCCATAGCTCAGTCAATCGACGGTCGAGCCAGAGTCTCCAAGGCGGAAGGTGTCTTTCCCTTGGAGAGCATATCCGCTATGGTGTTCTCAGAACGAGGGATATGAATGAAGTCTGCCTCCTCGATGTTCGTCCGCAGTGAGTTGACAAGCTTGAGGTACTTGATCAAAGTGGTGGTACTCAGACTCATGTGAAATGGGACATCAAGCCCGGAGTCCCATCTTCGAGTCCTGGGGAAGGCATGAAACTCGTAACCGGGTACGAGAAGTCCGTGATTTATGAGACGCATGGGAACGCCAGTTGGACTGGTATGCCAACCTGGTCTCTAACATGGGGTGTGTAGATAGGGTGTACCTTTCCCAAGCCATCCTTTTATAGGAGGCGTTGAGGTGGCTGTTCTCCCATGATCCAGAGTAGTGGAGTGCTCCCCCACGTTCCAGACTATTGGAAGACCGGAGGTGTGATGGAGAACGTGGGTAGGTCATGGAGATAACCGTTCCCAGCTTCCTTTCCTCGGTCTGTGGCATTGTTGCTAAGTGTTGGATGGCGAATGTCACGCGATGTGAACGCCCTGCCAGCAGGTGCAAAGCTCTCCTGATAAAGCCTTCGCGAGGCGCTATGGCATCGCGATGCATATCCTTGGTTTCTGCTGATGATGACGTGAGGGGCGATGCGCAAGGGGCATTTGCTTGGGTAGTGTACCAGCCTCCTCTGCTCCAGGGCATGGAAGATGTTGGTGCGGGAGTCCCTGAGCGGGGGAAGGATCTGATATGTCCTGTCCCTGCTGCCCTGTGGAGGTTGCTGCCTCCGCTGCCCATGAGCCCTGGAATCAGGTATGCATGAGGGCTGCCCCCTCGCATCAGTTGTGGTGCCCTTGAAGTAGGGCCTGGTTACCTCCTCGGTATGCATGAATGTGGTTGCTCTATCGAGGAATTTTTCCATGTTGTGAGGAGGGTTGGTATGCACATCAACAAAGAACAGTGAGTCCCAAAGGAGATCCTGTAAAGCGGTCAGGAGACGAGTCTCCTCACCCAGGTTTGGGACCTGGATGGATTCTCCCTAGAATCGTTGGAAGTAGTCCTTGAAGGACTCATCCTTCCTCTACCGCACCTTGAGAAGGTGCCCTGCGATTTTGGGGGAGGCTTGGAAACAACAAAGTGATTAGAGAAAGCATGGGAGAGTTCCTCGAAGGAGTCGATCTGCTTACCGCGAAGGGTGGTATACGAGTTGCCAGCGGCTCCAGTAAGGGTAGAGCTGAAGGCTTTGTAGAGAGTGCTATCATCTGCCCTCGCGATCGCCATCACAGAGATGTAGTGCTGAAGGTGGATATCTAGTTCCGAGAGGCCATCGTAGACATCCAGTTTAGACTGGCGAATTTGCTCCGGAAGTGGAGCTTCCAGGATCATCTGTGTGAAAGGCTGGGTCCAGACGTGGTCTAGATCAAGGCTGGCGGAGTAAGGTGCGTTGGCCCTTACCTCCCTCTTCTCCATCTACTCCAGGCACCGGGCGAGAGCTGGGAGTGGGATCAGGATGGTTTTCCTGCTGCGGAGGAGCAGAGGGAAATTCTAGGTGGTTCTGTGATTTCTGATTCACCCGAACCACCCTTGCAGAATCTAGGACTCCCCTGAGCGTGCCCGCTAGAGTGTCACGGAGGTTGTGGGCAACCGCCTCTGTAATCACCGTGAGGATTGCGGGATCAAGGCCGGCCAGTGAGGGGTTCTGAGTGATGGTGTTGTGTTGAGCCCCCACGCCAGTTGGTTGTGATTTTTTGAGAGTGCGACGAGCCCAGTTCGTACGGTGACGTCTACCCCCGTCGTGTGGATGAGTCCCTTGAGGGAAGGCCATTGTGGTCACCGTGGGAGGAGCTTTCTCCCGTCGAGTGGACCGACAATCCACCATGCCCTGGCGGGACGCTGGTGGCGGGCACGTTGTTGGCAATGGTAGTAGGCGGATTCCTCCTACCACAGCCGTTCTGCCGGCTTGCACTTCTTGTCGTGGCCATATCTAATCTTCGTGGTTTCTTCGTGGGATTAATGTGCTTCCCACAGACGGTGCCAATTTGATAGCCTCGTTCCTTGACGGTTCGGGCTCTCAGATACTTGGAGGGATGTTGTAGCGTTGAGAACGACGATCTGTAGCTCCGAAGTATTCTACAAGAGGTAAAACGGAATACTCAGGAGCAGAAAGAGGAGTTGGGGTGTGTAGATAGGGTGTACCTTTCCCAAGTCGTCCTTTTATAGGAGGCATTGAGATGGCGGTTGTCCCATGATCCAGAGTAGTGGGGTGTTTCCCCCACGTTTTGGGTAGTTGAAGACCGGAGGGATGATGGAGAACGTGGGCAGGTCGTGGAGGTAACCATTCCCAACTTCCTTTCCTCGGTCTCTAAGTTGTTGCTATGTACTGGGTGGCAAAGGCCAGGAGATGCGATGGCCCTGCCTGGCGAAGCCAGGAGGTGCGAAACTGCGAAGGCTTGGCGAAGCCTGTAGGTGCGTAGCTCTCCCGAAGATGCCTTCGCGAGATGCGATGGCATCGCGATCCGTGTTCTTGTGATGCTTATGCCTGTAGATATTGCGAGGGGCGTTTGCTTCGGTAGTGTACCAAGGTCGTTTATATCGAATACCCCTCTAAACACCGGGATCTGAAAAAACGATGCAACGTTTTCAAGATGAAGCCCTAACATTTCAAAGGTGAAGGTCGTCAACGATCCGTGTCAAATTCATCTGAGGATATCACCGAGCCGAGGAACGAAGTCGATCCTCTAGAGGATCCAAGAATTAAAGAAACCATAGTCGTGACAGATATGTAGAATTAGAGATTCATATCATGATGTGTTTTCCATAATCATGCCTCTCCACTTTCACAAGGAAGAAAGAGGAGAAGGAGGAGGAAGAAGTAGAGATAGGAGGCGTACCTTGCACCCTTAGAAAACAGCAAAAGGATCTTATGTCCTTGCTCCAAACGTATGCTCCAAGTCTTCTTCGAGAACGCCTTTAAACTCCAAGTATGAGAACCGATTATATGTGAGATGGTAGGGGTGATTTGTGTTGAATGGACACAAAAGATGTTCACTCAAAATGCTCTAAAGAATGCTTGATTAATTCGGCCTAAAACAAGAGAGAAAGAAAGGAGAAGTTTCGGATTTTAGTGTTTCCATGTGTTGTGGCCAAATCATCTATTTATAGATGATGTAGGGAGTTACAAGGAAGGGTTACAACTCCCTTATGGCCGAAAGTACACATACTTTCGGCCTAGGGTGTGGTTACTTCCTCCTTGTACACTCCCTTGTCCAAAAACAAAGTAACTACCCTATATGGCGAAGGGGTGCCTTCCCTTGAGGTGCCTCTTCGCCAAATTAAGGCTCTCATGGCTGATTTATGCTTGGTAACTTCCAAGGGATGTGCACACATGCACTAGGGTGCATACACCATGCACCTCAATTGCCACAATTCACATAGTTGAATTCCATAGAACTCATTTCAGCTCACTTTGAGCTCAAATCACTTCTTCATCTGAGATGAGCTCAAAAGGACTTGGTGTGCTAAGAATTCCAACAAACTCCCACTTGCACTAAGTTATCTTTTGATTGTGAACTCCCACTCAAATAAAATCTGTTTAACACATATGTAGGCCAAAGTAAATAAGTACATTCACACAAGTAGAGATAAGGGTATAAAATCACTTTCATTGTGGTTGTTAGACTCACAATGAAAGCTTGTCCTCTTCAAAGTAACAACATGCTTGAACCAATCAAGCAACGGTGTATTGTTTGAACTCATCAAACATGCTTGAACTTCTTCAAGCTCACTTGAACTCATCAAGTGGTGCCTTTGCTGACCCTGACACAATGATACACTTCACTTAATTACAATCAGTCTTTTCTTGAATTTCAACCATTTGAAATCCATGATTGTATTAAGAAGTGAGATCTCATTCACAAGTGCTCATAATTCAATCTAAATCATACTACACATAGCATGTGGGCCCAAGATTAATTTTAGAGCATCTGTATCATAAAAACGGTGTCTTTCCAATCAACTTAAACTACTTAGGTCATTGTACCAACTCAACTACCCAAATGGAGGATATTCCAGTCTTTTTTCTAAGACCTTCAACAACCAATCAAAATAGGTTTATTGTTACAATTTCCTAATAGCAAGTCAAAGTCACTAAGAGTCTGAACCAAAGAACCTCACACTAAGTAAGAACAAAAACAACTTACTTAAATTCTTCTTTGGTCACATTTCATGGTTATAGAACACTAAAGTTCTAAATGAACACTACTTGATGTTTTACTTACACCACTCCCACTCGGAATGATGTCCACTTTGGGAGATGTGTCATTTTTCTCCCTCTTAAAACATTCACAATCCATGAAATGTTGTCAAATAAAAGGATGACATGTCACAATCCATGAAATGTTGTCAAGTAAGCCAATGCTTACACCAATCATAGACTTGGATGTATGGTGGTAATACAAACTCGATGAAACTTAGTCATTTCATCTTGATTTACATAATCAAGGCAACAAGAGGCTAAGGTGTCATGTGTTGGATCATGACTCTCACTCAAGTATTACTTTACTTAGTAACATGCTTCATTTAATAAACAACATACATTGAGTCCTTAGCTAGTCTCATCCTTAAGTTTACACAAGATTAAAGGCGAAAGGTTCGTGTGAGAAAACCCTTTCTAATGTCTATGTTTGACATGTTCTAATTTTATGTTGTGAAAGCATAAAGATTGAAAAAATTAGATAATGGCAAACAAACAACTTTATTAATCATTAATCATATAATACATGTGTGACACCAAAGTGGTGAAGTACATCCAACTTAATTACAATCTACAAAGACCCATTTCTTTGACATCCAACTTAATTGCATCTCTTACGAAATTGTATTTCATGCTTATGTGCTTGGTCTTTCCATGATACTTAGGATCTTTGGTGTAAGCCATGACCACCATACTATCACTGTAAATAGTAATAGGCCTTTCTACCATGATTCGGGATTCCAAGTTTTTAAGAAAGAATCCAAGCCAAAGGGCTTCTTGTACAGCCGGGCACATGAGATAAACTCAACCTCCATGGTTGACAATGTTGTACAAGTTTGTTTCTTACTACACCATGTAGTAGCCCCACCATTAAACATAAATACATAACCAGATGTAGATTTGTTGGAGTCACGATCTCCACCCCAATCAGCATCAGAGTAACCATGCAAATCAAGCTTATTGCCTTGATAGGATAGCCAATAATCTTTAGTACCTTTAAGGTACCGTAGAACCCTCTTGACACTCTTCCAATGCTGCATTCTAGGGTTTGAAGAATATCGAGCCAATAAGCTAACTGTTGGGCTAATGTCAGGCCTTGTACACAACATGACATACATTAAGGAACCTATAGCACTCAGGTATGGTATGTTTATCATTTCTTCCTTTTCTGCTGGAGTCGTGGGACACATGTCCCCTCCAATATTGCATCCATATGCAAGTGGGGTATTCATGGGTTTGGAGTTGGTTAAATTAAACCTTTCCAGGATCTTATCAATATAAGGTTCCTGTGAGAGACCTAACAAGCGTTCCTTTCTATTCCGGTGTATCTTGACACCTAAAATAAAGGAAGCTTCTCCCATGTCTTTCATGTCGAAAGTGGAAGATAACCATCCTTTGATGGTTTTCATTAACTCAACTCCACTACTTGCAATTAGCATGTCATCTACATACAAGGTCATTATAGCATAATTAGATCTAGACGAGTACAAGTATACACAATGATCTTCATGCATCGTTAGAAATCCATAGCTTGTAATTGCATGATGGAACTTCAAGTACCATTGTCATGAAGCTTGCTTAAGACCATAAATAGACATTTTAAGTCTACATACCTTGTCCTAAAGACCTTCTTGGACAAACCCTTCTGGTTGTCTCATATAGATCTCTTCACTCAAATCACCATTGAGGAAGGCTGTTTTAACATCCATTTGATGTAACTCCAGATCCAAGTATGCCACAATGGCAAGTAGTAATCTGATGGAATTGAATTTCACTACAGGTGAGAAAGTATCTTTGAAATCAATACCTTCCTTTTGTGTGAAACCCTTAGCCACCAACCGGGCTTTGTATCTTTCAATACTTCCATCAGAATTCTTCTTTATATTTAACATCCACTTATTACCAATGGCCTTCCGACCAATAGGAAGATCGGACAATTCCCACACACCATTCACTGCCATAGAATGAAGTTCTTCATTCATGGCATTTAGTCATTCTTCTCTTTGTGCACTATTAAGAGCTTCTTTAATATTACTTGGTTCATCTATTTCAGATGACACCAAATAAGTTTCAACCTCCAAGAGACCCCACCTTTTGGGTTGTCTCGATTCCCTAGTTGATCTTCTCAACATAGGCGGAGGTGATTCTATCTCTTGTTAATCCTTAACTCCCTCTTGAACAAGTGTATCCTCTACAGGATCTTGTTCCATGTGATCCAACACATTGGATTCATCATTAGGAGTCACAACTCCCTCTTGTTGAGGTACTCCTTGTGGAGTAGGTGCACCTTGTGCAACTGGTACTTCTGAAGTACTAGGTTGATCCTCTTCAAGGATTGGACCGAAAGAGTTAAGATCATTACATTCACCAACTTTAGGAAACTCACTTTCCATGAAGTTGACATTTCTGCCATCGAATACCAATCCTTCTTTGTGACTGATATCTAAGAACACATTTCTTTCCCCGAGGACCCAATTTTCCCAAAGGATGGTGCGAGATATGCACATAAGCAAGGCAACCCCAAGGGTGCATGTTGCTTAGGTTAGGCAACCTCTTCTTCCACAACTCATATGGAGAAGAGTCGATGTTCTTAGTTGGTACTCTATTGAGGATGTGAACTGCACAAAGTAGTGCATCGCTCCTACATATACCATATCCATTAGAGTTATGTTCTTCCTTTCAGAAACTCCATTTTGTTGGGGTGTCCAAGAAAGAGTGAACTCCCTCTGGATTCCTTTCATTTCACAAAAAGGTTTGAAGGCATTTGAATTATACTCTCCACCTCTATCCGTTCTCAAGGATTTTATTTTCTTACCAATTGGTTCTCAACCAAATGTACATACTTCTCAAAGTATGATAAAGCCTCAGCTTTGTTCTTGACTAAGAAAACATGTGTGAATCGAGTATAATCATCAGTAAATGTAATGAAATATCTATAACCAATTCTAGATGTCACTCTCATAGGTCCACACAAGCCAGAATGAACTAAATCTAATGCTTCTGCTCTTCTAGTTCCACGCCCAAAAGGCTTTCTCGTTGCCTTTCCTTCAAGGCATGCTTGCCAACTTGGCAAGACAACTTTGGTCAAGGATCCAAGCAAGCCATTTTTGGCTAACTTATTCATCCTATCTTGACCCACATGTCCAAGCCTTTCATGCCAACTCATTTCACTTGAGACCTCGGTCATATGGCAACTAGATGAAGCATTAGTGTGGCTACTCGGTCTAAGTTCATACAAGCCATTATTTACTAAACATTCACACACAACTTGATTATCTTTGAAGATAGTCACACTATCATCGGAATAAGACAGGCTATATTTATACTTCAATAAACTACTTATAGAAATCAAATTTCTACAAATATCTGGTACATATAATGTATCAATAAGATATAAAGATCCATTACATACGGGGACTTTACATGTCCCAATTCCTACTACTTCTATTACAGCATTGTTTCCCATCGAGACACACTTTGCACCTCTTGGAAGTTTCCTGTAAGCCACAAACCAAGACTTTTCTCGGACTATGTGGTCCGTTGTTCCTGAGTCTACAATCCACAAAGAATTGCTTTTAGTTAGCAAAGAACAAGATGCAACATATACATCTGAAGAAGTAGTAGGTATATGTACCTTAGAAGGACTTTTGCAATCTTTTGCAACGTGCCCCTTCTTTCCACAGTTGAAGCATTTGAGCTTAGAAACATCCCTTTTCTTTTTGAACATATTCAAATTTAACCGTTTCCACCTCCTTTACCTTTGCAATTTCCGCCCTTGTTCTTTCCACCTTTACCAAACCATTTCCCTTTTCCTTTGTTTCCTCCCCTTTTGTTGGAAAAAGTAGAAGCAACATATGCTTTGGAATGGTTTTTGAGAGCCATTACATCGGCCTTAAGTAAAAGATGGTGGGCTATGTCATCAAACATTTTGATCTGAGGATTGTGGCGCAAGTTGACCTTCATCAACTGTCAATCCTCATCTGGCAAAGATCGGATTATAGCTTGGACCTATTGTTCATCTGGGAGGTCATGCCCAGCTTGCTTCAATTGGTGGATCATCTGAGATATCTATCGAAGGTGAAAACTCATGGTGTGATCAGCTCATTTCTGATAGTTCTCAAACCTCAGAATCATCGATCTCTGTTTCTCCACATAAACATCACCATATTTGGTCTTGACAGTGTCCCAAATTTCTTTGGCACTGTCAAGGGTTGAGAACTCAACCATGATCTCATCCACCATGGTCGAAAGAAGGGTCACTCGGCAAAGACGATTCTTTTTCAGATAAGCCACATAGGCTGTCTGGTCTTGCCCTTCTTCCGGTTGAGCAACCTGACCTGCATCAGATAAAACCTCAAGTGTGTCCTGCTTAGTAAGAATGAACTTGACCTTTTGCTGCCAAATCGGATAGTTGTCACCATCCAATTTGAGGTCCTTGTTCAGTTCAGCTACAATATTCTTACATGCCATCTACATGATGCAAATCACATGTATCAATGTTCAATCAATCACAACAAGACTCAACAAAGCAACAAATACATGCAACTACTTCAAACATGTTCATATATGGCTAAAGGAATGCATATAGCATCCAATTTGAAACACACAAACATGTTTCCATAGTTTTACAAACATGTTCTAATTGAGCCTCCAAGAAGGTTCAAATATCTTACTTCATGTACACATACATGAATAGCTTATGTAACATTACATATGATATTTCTTCCAAACCTTAGTCTCATCACTCATAAGTCTCCTTGATACAATTCCCAGGAAAGGTGGAGGGGTCACATTGGTCTCGCTTAAAACCCACCTCCTTAGTCAGAATCATACCAATTTGACAGGTCCCTAGAAACCTTAGCTTATAGAAATATTATATCCTCCTTAAACCAAGTCTCAGTTCCCTCAAGTCCATCATAGTGGTGAACAAATCACCAGTACTAAGACCATCTTAGGGTGGTTCTTAGTCTAAGTCGAGGGACAATGTCACATACATGTAACTTATGCATACTAGTAAGAACATGTAGAAAATACACAAAGAACACATCCTAGTTTATCCCTCCTTGAATTAAGTCTCTCATCCCTCAAGTCACCATAGTGATAATTCCCCGGAAGGAGGGACACAATGGTAGCGCTTAAGTGAAGAACAACACAAAGAACTTATCTTGTGCATCTCATGCCATAAACACAATTATATCATGTTCTATCTTTCATATAGATATTCATGTGAATCACAAAGAAGTAACATATACATAAGCATACAATGATTCACATTCATTTATAACCCCTTCGTATAACCCAATCGAGGGTCTCTGCGTGCGCGAACCTTGCCCCTTACGAGCATGATTCCTGCTCCTCGCAGAACACGGCTTGCGAACCCAGCCTTCACGGGCCACGAACACGGATTGGCGAACACTGTTAGGCGAAACCCTCATGCCGCGAACGCCTGTCAGGCAAAGCCTTGACACCGGTGAACGTCTGTCAGGCGAAACCTTGACACTGGCGAATGCCTGCTGTGGAAGCTCGACACCGCGAACGCTCGAGAGGACCGCGAGGCGTCATACAAGGTTCTCATACAAGATACATTTATCTTGACCGAATTCACATATACATGTAATTTTCATGATTTTAATCATCTTCAAACATACAAGCATGCATACGGTTCATACTCTTCATGAACGATCATAACAATTGCATGCAATACTCATTTAACCCTAAATGCATATTTTCATGGAACATGCATATGAGTTCAAGCAACACAGGCTCTAATACCATTTGTAGATTTAGAGATTCATAGCATGATGTGTTTTCCATAATCATGCCTCTCCACTTTCACAAGGAAGAAAGAGAAGGAGGAGGAAGAAGTAGAGATAGGAGGCGTACCTTGCACCCTTAGAAAATAGCAAAAGGATCTTATGTCCTTGCTCCAAACGTATGCTCCAAGTCTTCTTCGTGAACGCCTTTAAACTCCAAGTGTGAGAAGCAATTATATGTGAGATGGTAGGGGTGATTTGTGTTGAATGGACACAAAAATTGTTCACCCAAAATTCTCTAAAGAATGCTTGATTAATTCGGCCTAAAACAAAAGAGAAAGAAAGGAGGAGTTTCGGATTTGAGTGTATCCATGTGTTATGGCCAAATCATCTATTTATAGATGATGTAGGGAGTTAAAAGGAAGGGTTACAACTCCCTTATGGCTGAAAGTACACATACTTTCGGCCTAGGGTGTGGTTACTCCCTCCTTGTACACTCCCTTGTTCAAAAACAAAGTAACTACCCTATATGGCGAAGGGGTGCCTTCCCTTGAGGTGCCTCTTCTCCAAATTAAGGCTCTCATGGCTGATTTATGTTTGGTAACTTCTAAGGGATGTGCACACATGCAATAGGGTGCATACACCATGCACCTCAATTGCCACAATTCACATAGTTGAATTCCATATAACTCATTTCAGCTCACTTTGAGCTGAAATCACTTCTCCATCTGAGATGAGCTCAAAAGGACTTGGTGCGCTAAGAATTCCAACAAGATAATGATGTGTGCGTATCACTAGTTGATTGTTAAGCCAAGCTGGAGAGACTCGAATTTAAAAATGATGTACAAGATGAGGCGAATTAGGAGTTTGCGATAATTTACGTATATTTATGTTTATGTATTTATGTTTCAATATTTATCTTTGTTAAAAATTTGTTTACAGTTAATATTAATTTGCATATATTAAGTAGTTAAATATATATAAGTATATATTTTAGAAAAATGAAGCTGGTAGCGGGAGTGGTACGGGGTAGCCCGCTACCATGCAATTAATTGGCTGGGCAGGCGGTTTGAAATTCAAAACGCTCCTCGGAACCATAAAAAGCAGACGTTATAGGGTTGAGTGAGGGGCACCCGCTACCATCTGCCCGGTAGCGGCCTTGGCAGCGGGCTCCCCGCTACCGAGCCTTTTAAATACGTTTCAGCTTCCTCTCTCCCCCATTTCTTCCCCGACGCATCTGTCATTATCCTTCAAAAACCTCCGCCGACCACCGCCTCTTTCCCTATTTTCGGTGCCATTTCACTTGCTTTTAGGTGGAACTACATCAACAAGTTCAGGTATCTTCTTCTCTTCTCTTTTTTCGGTTTTTTATGGTTAGAAAGAGTGTATTTGACAACTATTTTTTTAAGTTAGAACACCGCCGCCGCCACCACTGAATTTCCGTTACCGGCCGTCTCCACCACCATCTACAGGTATCTTTTTGGTATTTTATGAATTTTAGTATTTTAGGAATTATTTTAGTATTTAGGAATTATTTTTGTATACATTTAATTATTTTAGTGTTTTAGGGATTGCTTTGGTATTTTTGTATTTTAGAAATAATTTCAGTATTTTTTGAATTTATCTAGTTATTTTAGGTATTATTTATGAATTTGTTTGTATTTTATGGAATTTTAGTATATACTTTACGTATTTTAGGAAAATATGAATATTTTATGAATTTTAGTATTTTTGAATTATTTTAGTATTTTAGGAATTATTTTTGTATATATTGAATTGTTTTAGTGTTTTAGGAATTTCTTTGGTATTTTAGTATTTTAGGAATTATTTTAGTATTTTGGACTTTATTTAGTTATTTTAGGTATTATTTATGAATTTGTTTGTATTTTATGGAATTTTAGTATATACTTTACGTATTTTAGGAAAATATGAATATTTTATAAATTTTACGAATTATGTTGATCAACATCAATACCTTGTTAGATCGACATCAATACATTGTTAGATCAGCATCAATACCTTGTTAGATCAACATCAATACCTTGTTAGATCAGCATCAATATGTTGTTAGATCAACATGAATACCTTGATAGATAAGCATGAATACCTTGATAGATAAGCATTAATACCTTGTTAGATCAGCATGAATACCTTGTTAGATCAGCATGAATACCTTGTTAGATCAACATCAATACCTTGTTAGATCAGCATCAATACCTTGTTAGATCAGCATCAATACCTTGTTAGATCGACATGAATACCTTGTTAGATCGACATCATTACCTTGTTAGATCAGCATCAATTCCATGTTAGATCAGCATCAATACCTTGTTAGATCGACGTGAATACCTTGTTAGATCGACATCATTACCTTGTTAGATCAGCATCAATTCCATGTTAGATCAGCATCAATATGACAATACCTTGTTAGATCAACATCAATACCTACTACATAAATTCCTAAAATACTAAAATACCAAAGCAATTCCTAAAATACTAAAATAATTCAATATATACAAAACTAATTCCTAAAATACTAGAATAATTCCTAAAATACTAAAATTCATAAAATATTCTTATTTTCCTAAAATACCTAAAGTATATACTAAAATTCCACAAAATACAAACAAATTCATAAATAATACCTAAAATACCTAAATAAATTCCAAAAATACTGAAATAAATTCATAATTCTATAAAATTTGTTGATCAATCTTCTTAGAACATGTCATGTTGATCTTCTTGTTTACCGTGTTGATCTATCTTCTTGCCACGCCTAGTACTAACTACTATGTCTTGTAAGGATATGATGTCTCCGACGCGTGATAGTGGCACTCCGCAGTCCGGAAATTCTGCTGGATCCTCGCGCACTTCTGCATCACAGCAGCCCGTGGAGGATCTGCATGAGACCCCGACAGATGAAGCGCTCGTGCAGTTGCTCCAACCTCCAGAGATAGCTCCAGATGGTAGGAGCCTGATTGTTACTGTTACCCCCCCCCCTCTGCGGAAGCTCACGTGATGCAGAACGCCAGGTGGCGTAATGCGGGAACCGGACTTGGGTAACAGTAAACGGAGTCCCCTTGGTGTGGTGGTCCAAGCCCATTTGTTTGAAAATTTGTTGATTTGAGAGGGGTGTGTCAGAACGTAGTAGGAAGGTCAGAAGGGTCTGACCCTGAGTTTGATGAAGAAACCGAGAAATTCCAAAACCTGAAACAACTTCAACCAAATACACTTCTACAACAGGGATAGTGCAAAATTCACTCATATCCATCACCAGAACATATGCATCAAACTTAATCACATGATCCATGCTTTTCTATCTACTATCACTAACTTGCCACGCAAGAAAAAGAGATCATCCGAACACAACCACACATATACACATACGTAACAAGACGTGCCTTGCTCCCACCGAAATGGGCAAGCTCACGCCGCTCCGCAGTGCTCCAAAATACAACAGAACACGAGCAATCCTTATATATATACATATGTGATCCAACATATATACACACATGCATGGGTTTACATGTACAAAGCGCAAAACCTTGTGTTCTCGCATACACACGTGGAGGGATCTGGTGCAACAAGATCCTGAAAACAAAACTCCACGTAGGACACCTGCTGCTGCTAGACAGATAATAGAAAACAAAACCGTCAGTAAACTCATAATGTGCTCAATAAGGGTCGGACTCTGCAACTGAGCAGAAATCTCAACCGAGACCACCCTTACAAACTCAGAAGACAAACTCAAACATAGTAATACCTGAAACCAAAACACAAGTAAACACTGGAGAGATCTACTCTCCGGGTTTCTTATCAGATGAACTGAAAAGGTAAACATATTTAAGGGTGAGTCCTTGATGAGAACTCGGTAAAGGGTCAGGCATAGGATAAGGTTTTTCAGAAATTCTGAATAATCCCGAGCTTATACACCTGCACAAGAAAACACAAAAATACCAAATGCAAAACAAATATGAAAGTAATAATAATAGCAACTCTGAACAGATCGGCAGACCTCTAAGGCTTTTAGCCTTACAGAAGAGGATTTTTCATAACGAACCGAATTAACCGATAAAATATATTTCCTGAGACATGGTACCAGCCAGGGTCCGATTCCCATTGCCGTCGAGCAGTAACAACATAACGAAATTAACAGAAAACTTACCGGATAGGGTATCCTATACCCTATACCCGCACACCTAAACCTATGCCATAAACCGAGTTCGGTATCACCGACCCACCTCAACTCGAACTCAGCCCCAATTAACCCTCGACAAACATATTATAATTATCCTGAAATGCAGAGTCAAGGAAAAGCTGAACCCTTACCAACTTTACCCTAAGCAGAACCTTTCCACTTTTTCAAACGGTTCGACGTGAATTCGGCAAAGACTCGTCGTTTTCGTACTCCTTAGAACACAAAATAATCCATCGACAAAATAATCCACCGACAAAATGGCAATGAACACCCAAACAACGCTTAGAACCCAAAATAATCGACCGACGAAAGTATCATAAATTAACCCAAATTTCAAACGTTCACGGTTTCCAACCGGAGCCATAATCACAAAAACCGATTTATAAGGAGTTAATTATTTCTCCTAAGGATCGATTGAACCAACTCACATTCAAGATTTTGGTGAGAAATTGAGATATCCCAAATTGCTCCCTTGAGCGTCGGCCATGCGCAGAGAAGAAAGAAACGTGAAGACTCTCTGATACTTCTTTCTCTTCTTTCTTCTAATGTTATATATATACGTACTTATATATATATATATATATATATATATATATATATATATATATATATATATATATATATATATATATATATATAATAATACTAACCTCATATGTGTCTCACTAACACACACACCACCTCTTTAAAAAGCAACCGCCTCTCTCCTGCCGTTTTAAATTCACTTCCTTTCTTTTCTTTTCCCGCAAAATGTCCATTTTGCCCCGAAAATGAAAATTGTAAAATCGTTCAGAACGCACGCACCTCAAAAGTGCTCAAAACTCTAAAAATGAGGTCTAGATAAAATTCCGGGACGCGCTGATCCACAGAAAACATGACCCGCATGTTTAAAATCGAGCCCCGGTCTTCGCGGGAATCAGCAAACGGCGGACATATGTACAAATATACATCAGAAGTCACCCCCGCACGTGGCGTTTGTAACAATCTCCCCCTTAGAACTCTTGGTCCTCCAAGAGGGTCCTCAATCTCTAATATTCCTCGGGATATCGCTCCATGAAGTCCTTCTCGGTCTCCCAAGTCGCTTCCCGGTTAGAGTGATGTGACCATCGATGTTACGGTCACCCTGAGCGGGTTGCGACCGGGTGACCCGGGGCTCCGGTTTTGGCCTGCGGGTCACGGTTTTGGGCGTTCAGACGGCCCCTGAGCCTTATCCGAGCATCATTCTGGTGAGCCCTTTCATATTTGAGGTCGTGTGGGTCCCCCGGACATTTCCGCCGAAAATATTTTTCCGGCGCCGGGGGGTTGTCGGGGTTGGCTCGGGACGTACAGCGGGCCCGGTAGCGCTCCCAGGACCTCAGATTGCGGAATCGTTATGGATTTGGAATCGTGGGAGCGTCCGGAGATTTTTACGGAGCATATTTTTCGGGACGGGACGTGCGGTCCCGGCGACTCCGGGGCCTCAGGCGGAATCCCGGGGCTCGGGATGGAATTTCTCCGACGGCTCTGGGGTAAGTCATGTTATATTTTAAGGTGGATTTTATGGATATTTTTGTGGAATTTTGTCGTGACGGGTTGTGGCTCAGTTATTATGCGGCACGCCGGATTTGTTCGGGATCAGCGAGCTCGGTAGGACGGTATGGATGGGTAAATAAATATTTGAAAAATGTTTTATTTATGTTATGATATTCTGAATATTCTGGTCAGTTTTGGTTTCATTTGGAGTTCGTTACCTATATTTGGGGTTTTAATTGCAAAGATTTGGAGAATTGGGGGGTTAAATTGCAATTAACCCAAAGGACATTAATATTTTTGGGCCTGAGATGGGCTTAAGTCGGCAGCAAGGGCTGGGGCTGGACACTTGTCCATTTATCATTTAACTTGGAAAAGAAAGAAGTATAAAAGGCAAAAAATTACATAATAATTCAAGTTAATTCATTTCATTTTCTTCTTCTTCCTACTTCTTCTTCTGCCGCCATTCTTCTTTCTCTTCAAGCTTCATGTTCTTCATCTCCCTTTGCTGAAACTACAAGGAGTTGAGCTCCAAGTTTGGTAAGCTTCTCACTTTATTCTTCTTTACAAGTTGAGGTCATGAATTGGGTGGATAAAGAAGGTGTTTTCAAAGTAAGAGTTTGTTCTTGTCTACTTGAAAGAGTGATCCTCTCCCTTCCATCTTTTAGTATGTTGATCTTGGGCTTGAGGGGAGTAGGAATCTATGGTTGGATGTAGGAAAAACTCCATGGTAGATGGAAACCTAGGGGTGCCGAATTTGTAGGGATTTTTCCAAAATTGTGTGTGTTTGTGTTCTTGAATCATGCTTCAAGTATGTTGTTCCTAGCATGATTCTAAGACTATCTATGGTTTCAATTTGATGGAAAACAAGTTGGGTGAAAAACCCCTCTTTGGCCGAATTGTTAAGTGAAGAGGTTTTGGTTGTTTAGGTGAAATTGGTTAGTAATCTTGCTTAAGAATGGTAATTGGTGAGTAAAGAGTGCAAATGGAACTTTGTTTGGATTGAAATGGAAGTTGGGTGAGAAATTTCCCTTTTGGCCGAATTGTGTATGAAAGGGGTTTGTTGATTTTGATGCAATTGGTTAGTAATTTTGGTTAGGAAGTGAAATTGATGATTAATATGATTAATTGGAAGCTTGAATGGTTTGATTTGGGAATGTGGTGAAAATTTAGTTAAGGACCGAAATGCTCAAGTGGTTCTTTTTCCATGTTAGTGTTGCATTTTGGTTAAATTGGATGGTAAATTGGTATTGTGGATGAAAGTAGGTGCGTTATGGCGTTTGAAATATCATTTTCGGGTTAGAAATGAGAAAGTTAGGTTTATGCGGGTTTTCCGGAAAAAGTGTCCGGAATGTGGGTTTAAGGGTTGGAATGGGTTTAGTGGTGTATAATTAACAATGTTCAGGCTCGGTTTGTAAAACCGAGCTTTCTGTGGATTTTTGTGGAAAATGCGGGATTGTGCAGAAATTTCTTTCTGGGGTTATTTGGATGTGTTCTGACTCAACCGTGGTATTCCAGCTTGATTCTGCGTTGGTGGAGTAGCGTGGAACTGTAGGAGTCAAGTTGTGCATTTCGGGTCGGGAGCTGGGGTTTCACGAGTTTTGGGCTGCGGGGCAGCGTTTCTGAGGTAAGGGCTTAATTTGGTAAAGTGTACGTTTGTTACGCTCCGTATATGTTATCGTGTATGATATTTCGTTGTATTTGCATATTTTATTATATGTTCTGATTCTGTAACGAGACCCGTATGGTTGGAGAGACCACGGGTACTCTTTCGTTCTGTTCTGTGTATCCGCACCGGGAGTGCCGATACTTCTGTTCTGTGACCCTACGACAGTTTGGGGATCGCGACCCCAGCCGGTACCGTGCTATCTGCTCGCTTTGATTTGTATATTCGACCTCTGCTGAGGGCTGTCGTTCTGGTCGCTCGCGGTTGGACCGCATATGATGGGTTCCGATTTACTTCATGTTCTATGTTCATATGTATATGTATATATTGTGGTATTCTGCTTTTGCGAGTTCGATTGTTGCCCTATGGGCAAACCACATTTTTACCTTAAGCCCTTCATCGGGTCCTTTCGAGGACTCACCCTTTTTATTTATTTACCACTTTCAGGCCGTCCTGATAAGCTACCGTCGGTGTAGAGATCCGCGGTGATTCCTACGTTTTGAGGTTGTGGTTGTAGCAAAGAAGCACCACGTGCGGAGATCCTCAAGTGAGAGGCTTCAGATTCCGCGCTAGGTATATATTAGAATTTTGTTGTTGGCTCAGAGTCAGAATCGCATGCATATATATCGATCATGGTTTTGTATATGTGTATATATATCCGAGGTATATTCGCTTATCTGTCTTCGAGTCGTCTTCGAGTCGTGGCGGAGCCCGACTTGCCTGTAATAGAATTGGTAGCGATGATTGATGTTGATACACCATGAACCGCATGCACGTTAGAAGTTGGATAGTTTTGCATGCTTGCTTCGTATGAATCTCTAGGTTGCTAGCCGTTGCACGACTGCTCATTATTGAGCTCGATGCTCTGTTGCCGCGCTTCTGCTATATTTCCATTCCGTCGCCGCAGCCGGCTCCGCCTCCGCAACCGGGCGGGGTGGCTGTGACAATCGAACTTTGACCATCGGAATTAACTTACTGGTATGTCGATCCGTTGCCTCGGTATGTCGATCCGTTGCCAATCGAACATCTTCACGAGCAGTCAATCGAATCCAACAGACACTTCTTGAGCATACTAGCATGGAATACGTTATGTACTGCAGACATGTTAGGTGGCAATGCCGACGGTAAGCTACCTCGGTTGCGGCCACCCCGGAGGGTTGCCCGGTGACCCGGCTCCGGTTTTGGCCTGCGGGTCACGTTTTTTCGGCGTTTAGGCGGCTCCTGAGCCTTATCCGAGTAACGTTCTGGCGAACCATTTCGTTTTTGAGGTCGTGTGGGTCCCCCGGACGTTTCCGCCGAAAATATTTTTCCGGCACCGGGGGGTTGTCGGGGTTGTCTCGGGACGTACAGCGGGCTCGGTAGCGCTCCCGAGACCTCAGATTGAGATGCCGTTTGCAGTTTTGGAGTCGTGGGAATGTCCCGGAGGTTTTTATGGAGAGTAATTTTTGGGGCAGGACGTTCGGTCCCGGGCGACTCCCGGGGCTCGGGACGGGAATCCCGGGGCTCGGGATGGAATTTCTCCGATGGCTCCATGGTTGGTTATGTTATAATTCAAGATGGATTTTATGAGTATTTTTGGGGAATTTTGGTGTGACGGAATTTTGGTTCAGGTTGACACGCTCGCACGCGTCGGTATTCGTTCGGGTTCAGCGAGCTCGGTAGGACACTCTGGATTTGTAAATGAACTTTTGTAACATGTTTTACTATGTTATAATATTCTGAGGGTTGTGTCCAAGTTTCGTTTAATTTGGAGTTCGGTAGTTATGTTGGGCCAAAATTGGAACTTTTGGAAGAGTTGGGAGGTTAATTTGCATTTGGGCACAAAATAAAAATAATTCAGCATGGGCAGCAGCAGCAGCTAATTTCGGCAGTTTGTGGGAGACATTAAGGGACACATGTCTTTCTTTTATTTAAGTTGAGAAGGGATGGGTTAAAGAGAAGGAATTATTTATATTAGGCTATATTTCATAAAATGGGAATTATTTCATTTCTTCTTCTTTTTCTTCTTCTTCCTCTCTTTATGCCGCCACCATGGGAGTTTCTTCCAAGCTTTGAAGTGCTTCATTTTGGCTAGAATCATCAAGGGTTTGGCTTCAATCTTGGGTAAGTTTCCTTCCTTAGCTCACTTCTCTCCTTGGAAACAAGTTTGGATGGATAAAGTGATGATTTTGAGAATTTTGGGTTTGTTCTTAGCTACTAGCTAGGATGATTCTCTTCCTCCCATCTTTTAGTATGTTGTTCTTGGGTTGTAGGGGAGTGATAATCAAGTGTTAGATTTTGGAAAAAACTCATTGGATTGAAAAACCCCATTTTGCCGAAATTAGAAGGAAATTCTATAAATGGTGTGTGTTTGGTTTCTTGAATCATGCTTCTAGTATATTGTTCCTAGCATGATTCTAAGCTTTTGTTTGGATTCAATTTGATGGAGAACAAGTTGGGTAAGAAAACCCCAATTTGGCCGAAATGTTTGTTGATGTTCAAAGTTGATTTTGGTTGTTTTGGATGCAATTGGTTATCATTCTTGGTTTAGAAGTGTAATTGGTGGTTAGAATGATTAATTGGAAGCTTGAATGGATTGAAATGGAAGTTGGGTAAAAATTGGCAAAGGAGCCGAATTATTGGATGATTCTTTTCCTATGTTGGGGTTTGATGTTGGTTGAATTGGATGCTAAAGTGGTATTGGGGTTGGATTTAGGTGTGGTTTGATGTTTGAAACATTGATTTCGGGTATGGAATGGAAAAGTTACCATATTGTGGGTTTATCGGAAAAGTGTCGGGGAGGAAGGGTTTAAAGGTTGGATTTGATCAGTTCTGCTTGTTGAATTGTGTTTGTCAATGTATAATCCTGCATTGTCGATTGACAGTTTGGTAGTGTGGTTGGTAAGGTTGCTAATTTAGCTTGAATTGACAGATTCTGAGGTCCGGAAGTTAGAAAAAGAGGGGTTTCTGAGTTTCGGGCCGTGGTTTGGAAATCGTCCAGAATCGGTCAAATACTCTGGATTTGTGAGGTAAGGGTTTGGTTCTGTTATTTTGGTAAGATAGGTATATGTTTTGTTTCACTTTCTGTTCTGCAAGTATTTCGGTATTATATGCCTTAGGGCATATTCTGTAGTCTGTAGGTGTATGTGTTGTTGCACTTCTGTTTTGCAGGTATTTCGGAAATTTGTGCCTTAAGGTACGTTCTGTAATTTGTAGGTGTATGCCTTGTGGCATACTCTGTCTGTTAACCCTACGTTTGTAGGTGTATGCCTTGTGGCATACTCTGTCTGTTAACCCTACGACAGTTGTGGGTTCGCTACCCCAGCTGGTGCACCATGCTTCTGTAATAGCTTCGGCTTCTGACTCCCTTAGAGGGAGGTCAGCGTTCGATTTGTTATAAGGGTTTATGGCGATTTAGAATCGCACATCCTTCGGGATTCTGATCTGTTTTCTTACATGCACGAAATTCGTACTCTGTTGAATATATTCTCGTATATTGCTATCTTTCTGCTTTTGCGGGGTTACATATGCTTATCTTACCCCAAATCCCTTACGGGTCCTTTCGAGGACTCACCCTTTTTGGGTTCTGTTTTTGGGTTTCTGTGTTTGTCACCACCACCCCGTCAGACACCTTCCGACCCGGCGGGAAGCGGTCGCCGGCCGGTGGGCGGTGGTGAGCAAGGTGGGACCGGATAGCGCAGCTAATGTGAGAGTATTTCGCGGGCCTTTAACTAACCCAGAGGTCCCTTTCTAACAACAGATCAAGTATGACAATTCATGCACAGAAACAGATCACAATAACAGAAGCAATGGGCTCCGCCCATGATCAGAATATCAGAAGCAGGATATCAAAATCAGATTATCAAAAAGGAAGTCTGTTCTTTCACTACCGAACAGAGGCTTCCACACGTATCAACATACTCATTCAATCAATTCAGAGCGAACGCATATATATATATACATAACCATAATCAAACTTAGATGAATAGACAGATCTAATGATAACATGCTATCATAATACTACATGCCAACAGAGTATCATGCTACGAGCTATCTACAGTGAAGATGCAACCGTACAAGAGTCGGGCGTCGGATAAAGAAACCGACGAGGAACCCAAGTCTAGATCCAAAAGCTGCTAAACCCTCAAAATAGCTAACCGAACAGCCTGGCGGAAATCCTACTCCGCTGGCCCAATCCTTATCTCCTGAAAAATATTAAGTAAGGGGTGTGAGTTTTCCTTAAAGGAAAACCCAGTAAGAGCTTAGGTAGTAGTAACGATGTTCTTCCGACAAACCTGCAAAGACATGTCAGAGCAGAAATACATACAGATAGCAATATACAGATCAAAGCATATACGGAAATAAATAATGTATGATGTGTGCACAACATCCGAATGTAACGGGTCATGGCTAGATCTTCCCCGACCATGGCTAGATCTTCCCCGGACGCACCGGCATTCGCCATGCGTCGGCATTCGCCATGCACCCAACAAATCCCATATAACACGGACCATGGCTAGATCTTCCCCGACCATGGCTAGATCTTCCCGACGCACCGGCATTCGGCATGCGTCGGCATTCGCCATGCATCCAACAAACATCATAAATCCCGGACCATGGCTTGATCTTCCCCGACCATGGCTTGATCTTCCCCGGTCGCACCGGCATTCGCCATGCGTCGGCATTCGCCATGCATCCACACACACGTAACAACCTGCGCACCGATGCTCCTACCGCGCACCGATACTCCTACCATGGGACTAGCCTTGGGGCTCCACAATCCCGATCTAAGACCGAAGTCAGAGACCGACGCCCAAGACTTGCCTCAACCATCCTACATTACAATAACATAGGTAGGTCGAACCCTTACCTCGAATTGGAAGCAACCGCAACCGTAGAGGGTAGCAGCCAAGCACCACACACCAAACTTCTTCCTTATGCAACCTCAAACCTTGCTTCACATAACACCTAAACAATTCACACACTTTCCACATTACACTTTTATTCAACACATCAATATCCATTGACAATTGGACCTCACTCCAAGACTTAAAGTTGCTCAAATTCATTGCCTAAACATGCTTGAAACCTTAAACCACACAAAACACATGCTTTTACTTTCCACCAAAAATCCGGATGAACTTTGTCTTAGGTATATAATCGGAGCATATTTGGACAATGTTCCAATTATCAATATTGCTCTAAACATACCCAATAACAACAATTTGGATTGAATTCAACAAAACAACACACTTCAATTCTCCACCATAAAACCTATGAGTTTTCTCTTAGCTCATAGATTAACCCATAATTGGACCTTTTACCAAGTATTAATGTTGTTCCAAAACCACCCAACAACACTAATTTGAGGTCAATTTAACAATCCCCCAAAATTCGTTCATCCTAGCTCAAGAACCCTAATTCGAATTTCCTTCAATTCATGCTCAATTCGTGTTGTAAAATGTGTTTCTACCTCTAATCCAACATAGAAACACTACTACTAACTCAATTGCATCAGAAAATCACGAAAATACAAACCTCACAATTTGGGAAATTCACCAAATTCATCCACCAAGTGTTGTTGGAGCGAATCCTTTGTTAATTCGTTGTTCTTGAAGTGATTCCCGCACGAATCCTTCGTTTCCACGCACCAAAGAGTCCAAAATCACTTAGATAGGAGCAAAACCGAATTGAGAGTGAGTTGGGAGAGTTTTCGGAGCTGAAAACGCGAAAATGAAGTTGAAACCGAGCTGCTCGACTTAAATAGCCGAGCCAGGCGATCGCGCACAGCCTTGCGCACAGGCTTGTGCACAGCGCACAGCCTTGCGCACAGATTGTGCACAGGCTTGTGCGCAGCGCACAGGCTTGCGCAGCGCACAGGCTTGCGCATTGTGCACACAGTTGTGCACAGCTTGTGCAGCAAGCAGCTTGCACACAAGCACAAGCTTTGTGCGCACAGTGCACAGCACAAAGTGTCCAGCAACGCAGCGCTTGCCCTCGTCCGCGATCGCACAGACAAAACTCACAAAATTCAGCCTCCAACAAGACTTAACCCAAAACCATTCCACTCCCAACACAACAATCAACAACAACAACAACTAACAAACTCCTCAAATTACAAATTTAAACATACCTCCAGAACTCCAGTCACCGGAGACTGTTGCCGGAAAAGGTGGGGTGTAACATCCTCCCCCCCTTAAGACTCTTGGTCCTCCAAGAGCTCCTTAAGGCGTTGGTACTCCTGAGGGTAGCGTTCGATCATATCTTTCTCCGTCTCCCAGGTTGCCTCCTTGTCAGAATGGTGCGACCATTGCACCTTCACCATGGGAATTAACTTGCTCCTCAATTTGCGAGTATCCTCGCCAACAAAGCAATTGGCACTTCCTTATAAGACAAGTCAGGTTCCAATTGCACTTCCTCAACTGGAATCGTTTGCGTCGGATCCATGACACACTTTTTCAGCATGCTCACGTGAAACACATTATGCACAGCTGACAAGCTCTCCGGTAGTGCTAAGCGATAAGCCACCTTTCCAATCCTTTCTAAAATATCGAATGGGCCAATATACCTCGGAGCTAACTTCCCTTTCCGACCAAATCTCATTATTCCCTTCATTGGTGCCACCTTCAACCACACTTTGTCGCCAACTTCAAACTCTAAGTCGCGACGCCTTCGCATTCACATAAGCCGTGGTTCTATCATTTGCCGCTTTCAATCTTGCCTGAATTGTTTTGATCTTTTCTGTGGTCTCTTCAATCAATTCCGGACCAAGTTCAACCTTATCTGACGGTTCAGACCAACAGTGAGGTGTCATACACCTCCGTCCATAAAGAGCCTCGTAAGGTGCCATCTTGATTGTACTCTGATAACTATTGTTATACGAAAACTCTATGAGCGGTAGATGTTGATCCCAATCACCTCCGAAATCAATCGCACAGCTCCTCAGCATGTCCTCAAGTACCTGTATCACCCTCTCGGATTGCCCATCAGTTTGTGGGTGATACGCGGTACTAAGGTGCAACCGGGTACCGAAAGCTCGATGGAAAGCATTCCAGAAATGGGCTGTAAATCTTGGATCCCGATGCGAAACTATAGAATCCGGTACACCGTGCAACCGCACGATCTCTTTGATGTAGAGTCGTGCTAACTTGTCCAACGGGTCGGTGACCTTAATGGGCAAGAAATGCGCACACTTAGTCAACCGGTCCACAATTACCCAAATGGCATCATGACGTGCTCTCGTAGTGGGTAATCCGGTAAGAAAATCCATAGTCACGTTTCCCCACTTACGAAATGGGATAGGTAACGTCAAGCGTGCCCGCGGGCTTCGATGCTCAACCTTTACCTGTTGGCAAGTGGTGCACTTTGCCACACACTCCGCAATATGCCTCCTCATACCTGGCCACCAGAAGTGTGACCTCAAATCGTGATACATCTTTTCACCGCCCGGATGAAAACTTAAACTGTTATTATGAGCTTGATCCAAAATCTCATCTCTAAGAGCCACATCATTCGGCACGTACAAACGCCCTTTGAAGTATAGCAATCCTTGCCTATACTCAAAGAATGGACGCATTGCTCCTTTAGCTTCTCCAGAAACCTGCTTCAAACTCTGATCTCTCATCTGAAATTCTCGGATCCTGTCGATCCAAGAAGACTGAACTCTCAACACAAATATCTGCTCCTGCTCTTGTAGCTGCCAACGGTGCCACAAGGCGTTCAGGTCCGTAAGCTCTGTTCGGTTTCCAGGTTCTCCACCTCTAACTATCCCGGTGTATGCCCTACTCAAGGCATCTGCCACCGTATTCCCTTTGCCTGCGGTGTACTCGATACTACAGTCATAATCTTTCATGTACTCGAGCCACCTTCTTTGGCGCATATTCAGATCTTTCTGCGTGAACAAGTACTTCAAGCTCTTATGATCAGTAAAGATTTGAAATTTGTTTCCCAACAAATAATGCCGCCATTGCTTGAGTGCATACATAACCGCAGCAAGCTCCAAATCATGAGTGGGATAGTTTTCCTCATGTGGTCGCAATCGCCGCGACCCATAAGCAATTACCTGCTGGTTTTGCATAAGCACACACCCTGCACTGTTCGTGAGGCATCGGTATAAATGACATAAGGCTGAGACGGGTCGGGTAGAACCAGAATCGGTGCTGTGTCGGTCTACACTTGAGCTCTTGAAAGCTCTTCTCACATTCATCCGACCATACAAACGCCTTACCCTTCTTTGTCAGTTGAGTGAGTGGAGAGGCAAGAACCGAGAAGGCTGGTACGAACTTACGGTAGTAACCAGCTAACCCGAGAAAACTACGGATATCCTTTACTGATCGGGGTTGCCTCCACTCTTGAACAGACTTGATCTTCTCCGGGTCGACAGAAATTCCGTTCTCATTGATGATATGCCCGAGAAATGCTATCTCGCGCAACCAGAAATCACACTTCGAAAACTTTGCATACAGCTGGTTGTTAGACAAAGTTTCCAAAGCAATTCTCAAGTGCTCTTGATGTGTGTCCTCATCCAGAGAATAGATGAGTATATCATCAATGAAGACAACAATAAAATCGTCCAAGTAGGGCGGAAAACCTCATTCATCAAATTCATGAAAGCTGCCGGGCATTTGTCAGCCCAAAAGGCATGACAGTGTACTCATAGTGACCATAACGCGTGCGAAAAGCAGTTTTCGAATGTCTTCTTCCTTCACACGCATTTGGAAATAACCTGATCGGAGATCAATCTTTGAGAACACTTTAGCTCCTCGGAGCTGGTCGAACAGATCGTCAATCCGTGGTAACGGATATTTGTTCTTAATCGTCACCGCATTCAACCTTCTCGTAATCAATACGAGTCTAAGTGTTCCATCCTTCTTCTTAACAAATAACACGGGGCTCCCCACGGTGATCTGCTCGGTCGGATAAACCCCTTATCCAACAACTCATCCAACTGCTTCTTCAATTCCTTCATCTCCACTATCGGCATGCGATACGGAGGAATGGAGATAGGTGTAGCTCCGGTCTGTAACACTATCTCAAAAATCACCTCCCGCTCGGGTGGCATACCTGGCAACTCTTCAGGAAACACCTGCGGAAAGTATCTAACAATCGGAATTTTATCAAGTTCCATCCGCGTACCTGCATCATTGAGTCCAAAGTACTCGCCTTCATCCGTCACAGGTAACTTCTCCATTACCTGAAGCTCCATGCTATTCTGAACAATCTCTACATCTGAGGGGGGAACAAGTGGTAATACTTGATCCGACACCACCAACTGTCGCTGCGCACAATCTATCCGTATGGAATGCTCCGAGAGCCAATCCATACCCATAATCACATCATAATGTGACGTATCCAACACCAACAAATCAGAAGGAATCTGCCGCTCACCAACAGTTAACATGCAACCCTTGATAAGCTCATTACTGAACAGATACTGACTCCCGGCAGTTCGTACCAGGAATACTTGAGACAGATGAGTCACAGGAAGTTGCAAAGACTTTGCACACTTCTGTGACACTATAGAAATCGAAGCACCTGTGTCAAAAAGAGCACGAACGGAAATACCATTCAGAAACACCATACCTGCTAGTGCTCCTTTCTGAGCCGCATCACCACGCTCAATCTGGAACACTCGTCCCTGCCTTGCCTGCTGGTGCGCTGGCGGCGGGGCCTGCTGTAGTGGTGGCCGCATCTGCGGTGGTCGGGGTCGTGGTCCAAACTGAGGAACACCACGCCCACGAGGAGCATAACTCTGAAATCCTTGTGGCCTTGCAACTCCCTGAGTCGCCATCAAAGGACAATCTCTGATCATGTGGTCAGTAGACCCACATCGGTAACACATACCTGACTCTTTATAACAAACCGAGCCGGTGTGACTCCGGTCACAAGTCTGACAGTACCAAGGCTCTGCTACCTTTGCCTTCCCTTTGCCCTTATCCTTCGATCCAAGCCCACTAGAACTACCGCCGGTCCTGTGGTGTCGTGCAGGTCCACCACGTCCGGATCCTCTAACTCCACCAATGACAATCCCCGTAGATCTCGGTGGCTGTGTCACCGAAGCTGTATCCAAGTCCTCATTCTCAATCTTCTGTGCTTTCTGCACAGCCTCATGGTACCTATCAATGTTCAACGGTGCCAAGTACTTCCTGATGTCATGCTTCAACCCTCTCATGAATCTCTTTGCCTTGGCCTCCTCACTGGTGTTGTAATGAGGCACATAACGCACCAAGCGTTCAAACTCGTGCCCATACTCCGCAACAGTCTTGCTTCCCTGAGTCAAGGTATCAAACTCCAGTTGCCGCCTATCTGTTGCGGCATAACCAATCCACTTCTCATGGAACAAGTGGGAAAATTCATCCCACGTCATACCCGGGTCTCTCAACTGCCTACGCACAAAGTCGGCCTTCCGAGTAGCCATAGTGGTCTCCCACCAATCATATGCCCAGTCACGCAAATAAAAGGTAGCCAAAGACACCATCTCATTTGCCGGAAAACCAAGTCTGCCAAGCAACCGATCCATGTCCTTATACCACGTCTCCGCCGAATCCATTCCACCCTTGCCCGAGGGGGTGGTTTGAATCGCTCAAACCGCTCCATCAAAGAAAGTTTATCAGAGCTGGTCGCACTATCAGATTTGAGCCGCTGGGCTCTCGGTATCTCAACAACAGAATCGGGCCTAGCCCGCACTCTCCCTCGACGGGGCTGTGGGTCGACTTCCGCACCTAGATTCAGATTCCCCTCTTCTGTATCCACATGCTCTTCGAATTGCACATCATCCGCCTCAACGTCCTCCTCATGAGCCTGATAGCTAGGATCAGTCGATCCTACCGCAGTAGGCTGAGAACTCATAACATGTGTACTTCCTTGCTCTTCAACTCCTGTCCCTGCCCACATGTTATTGAGCAGTACAGTCATTTGCCCCAACACTTGGGCCATCTGTTCCGGATCAGGTATCACATGCGGCTGAACTGGTGCCGCTCTTCGCTGAGGTCTCCCTCGACCTCTACCTCTTCCTCTATTCACATCTGGAGCAGGATTTCCTCCTCCTGCTTCATCATCCAACGCTCGAGTCCGTCGAGTGTTGACCATTTACTGAAATTCCGGAACATAAAGGGTTCACTTAACGGTTAGCATTACCTACGTTGGTAATCCTATCAGCTCTGTAGCATGAATGCAATGCATGATGCAAATCAATTCTCAAAATTACTTATACAAAACAATCCCTTAAAACCCGTGGTACTGCTTAGGAATAACACACTTCTCACTCGGCATCCACCGTCTGTTTTTAACGAGAGAGGTAATTTAAATTACCATCATGCACCTTACGGCATCTCATTCCCCAGGCACCTCTTATAGCACCCAGAGTCAATTACTGGTATCCTACGCAGTAACCACAGACAGTACCAAGTCACAAACTACCAGTACCAAAGAAATCATCTCTTGGTTGTTCTCAAGTGCGCTTAGACAAACCGCCTACTGTTCCACTTACCATTCCAACATGGTTCTTGTGACGAGGTGGCCAGTCTCACCACACAACCATACTGGAATCGATCAGTCGACCAGGGCTGTCAATCCTAACACACCCTCGACGCAACCAATTAACCACGCTCTGATACCAAATTGTCACCACCACCCCCGTCAGACACCTTCCGGACCCGGCGGGAAGCGGTCGCCGGCCGGTGGGCGGTGGTGAGCAAGGTGGGACCGGATAGCGCAGCTAATGTGAGAGTATTTCGCGGGCCTTTAACTAACCCAGTAGGTCCCTTTCTAACAACAGATCAAGTATGACAATTCATGCACAGAAACAGATCACAATAACAGAAGCAATGGGCTCCGCCCATGATCAGAATATCAGAAGCAGGATATCAAAATCAGATTATCAAAAAGGAAGTCTGTTCTTTCACTACCGAACAGAGGCTTCCACTCAGATCAACATACTCATTAAATCAATTCAGAGCAGAACTCATTTATATATATACATAACCATACTCAATCTTAGATGAATAGACAGATCTAATGATAACATGCTATCATAATACTACATGCCAACAGAGTATCATGCTACGAGCTATCTACAGTGAAGATGCAACCGTACAAGAGTCGGGCGTCGGATAAAGAAACCGACGAGGAACCCGAAGTCTAGATCCAAAAGCTGCTAAACCCTCAAAATAGCTAACCGAACAGCCTGGCGGAAATCCTACTCCGCCGCCCCGAATCCTTATCTCTGAAAAATATTAAGTAAGGGTGTGAGTTTTCTTAAAGAAAAACCCGGTAAGAGCTTAGGTAGTAGTAGCGATGTTCTTCCGACAAACCTGCAAAGACATGTCAGAGCAGAAATACATACAAATAGCAATATACAGATCAAAGCATATACGGAAATAAATAATGTATGATGTGTGCACAACATCCGAATGTAACGGGTCATGGCTAGATCTTCCCCGACCATGGCTAGATAATCCCCGGACGCACCGGCATTCGCCATGCGTCGGCATTCGCCATGCACCCAACAAATCCCATATAATACGGACCATGGCTAGATCTTCCCGACCATGGCTAGATCTTCCCGACGCACCGGCATTCGCCATGCGTCGGCATTCGCCATGCATCCAACAAACATCATAAATCACGGACCATGGCTAGATCTTCCCCGACCATGGCTAGATCTTCCCCGGACGCACCGGCATTCGCCATGCGTCGGCATTCGCCATGCGTCCACACACACAGAACAGAACCTGCGCACCGATGCTCCTACCTGCGCACCGATACTCCTACCATGGGACTAGCCTTGGGGCTCCACAATCCCGATCTAAGACCGAAGTCAGAGACCGACGCCCAAGACTTGCCTCAACCATCCTACATTACAATAACATAGGTAGGTCGAACCCTTACCTCGAATTGGAAGCAACCGCAACCGTAGAGGGTAGCAGCCAAGCACCACACACCAAACTTCTTCCTTATGCAACCTCAAACCTTGCTTCACATAACACCTAAACAATTCACACACTTTCCACATTACACTTTTATTCAACACATCAATATCCATTGACAATTGGACCTCACTCCAAGACTTAAAGTTGCTCAAATTCATTGCCTAAACATGCTTGAAACCTTAAACCACACAAAACACATGCTTTTACTTTCCACCAAAAATCCGGATGAACTTTGTCTTAGGTATATAATCGGAGCATATTTGGACAATGTTCCAATTATCAATATTGCTCTAAACATACCCAATAACAACAATTTGGATTGAATTCAACAAAACAACACACTTCAATTCTCCACCATAAAACCTATGAGTTTTCTCTTAGCTCATAGATTAACCCATAATTGGACCTTTTACCAAGTATTAATGTTGTTCCAAAACCACCCAACAACACTAATTTGAGGTCAATTTAACAATCCCCCAAAATTCGTTCATCCTAGCTCAAGAACCCTAATTCGAATTTCCTTCAATTCATGCTCAATTCGTGTTGTAAAATGTGTTTCTACCTCTAATCCAACATAGAAACACTACTACTAACTCAATTGCATCAGAAAATCACGAAAATACAAACCTCACAATTTGGGAAATTCCCAAATTCATCCACCAAGTGTTGTTGGAGCGAATCCTTTGTTAATTCGTTGTTCTTGAAGTGATTCCCGCACGAATCCTTCGTTTCCACGCACCAAAGAGTCCAAAATCACTTAGATAGGAGCAAAACCGAATTGAGAGTGAGTTGGGAGAGTTTTCGGAGCTGAAAACGCGAAAATGAAGTTGAAACCGAGCTGCTCGACTTAAATAGCCGAGCCAGGCGATCGCGCACAGCCTTGCGCACAGGCTTGTGCACAGCGCACAGCCTTGCGCACAGATTGTGCACAGGCTTGTGCGCAGCGCACAGGCTTGCGCACAGATTGTGCACAAGTTGTGCACAGGCTTGTGCGCAGCGCACAGGCTTGCACACAGTGTAGCACAAGCTTGCACAAGTTGTGCATGGCGAAGCTTGTGCAGCGAACCGCTTTCTTGCGCACAGCTTGCGCTTCAGCCTCCAACAAGACTTTAACCCAAAACCATTCCACTCCCAACACAACAATCAACAACAACAACAACTAACAAACTCCTCAAATTACAAATTTAAACATACCTCCGAACTCCAGTCACCGGAGATTTGCCGGAAAAGGTGGGGTGTAACAGTGATGTTCTCGTCCGTTTTCGAGAGGCGAGACTCACCATGGGTTTTGTTTTAGTTATATGTATGAAAATTTCAGGTTGCTTCCACAATCGCTACGTTTTTCGGGTCCGCTACGCGCGGCAGGTCTCGATGGACCTGCCACTTCTGTATTATTCCGGCTTCCGCTTCCAACGTTCCGGCGCCCCCGCCTCCGCAACCGGGCTCGGGTGGCGTACGGGGTGACAAGTTGGTATCAGAGCAGGTAAGTGACCATATTGGTCGTCAGTGGTGACTTGTAGTGACAACTATTGTTGCACATTTTATTTTTGAATGGTTTGGTATGGAGATTGGCCACCTCCTTACTTGAACCACTTTAAAATAAAATTGAGGGACAAAGTTTGGTACTTCAAGTTATCCTGATAGTTGCAGTTTACGGAGTTCGGGATTTCTGGATTCTGGTGAAATTATTATGAGCAAGGGATTGTGGAAAAAGGTTCGGGTACGTAAACTTGTGTATTAGGAAAAGATTTGGTGAAATAAGCATGAACTGCTTCTGTGATTTGGTGAAATACATGATTTTAGCATTCGAGAAATAATTTCGTGTCAAGTCTTGCATTGCACTACTGAGCCTTAGGAAGCTGCCGCTAGCTTCGTAGGGATTAGGAGTGACCGATTTGTCTAGACTCTGTTTGGTCTGAAATGTCTCGAGTTTGGTTAACACGCGTAGACAGCGTGTTTTGCGACCGGAGGGGGGGGACTGTAATCCCACGCCTCCGAGAGATAGGGTTTGAACTGTTGGTTATGGGTTGAGTTGGTATATGGTTTGGAAATTTGGTTTGGGATAAGTTGTTTTTCTGGTTGGACTTGGTTTGAGGAATTGTGTACTACATGCGAATAGCGTGATTTGGTACCGGAGGCGGGGACTGGGATCCCACACCTCCGTGGAATAGGATACGGGTTCAGCGTAACCCAGGGTCTGAACAACCACACTCACCGCCCCCGAGGTTTAGCGGTCGTAGGGACCCCTCTCTGATTTGGTATTACCCGCCAGCCTAGCCGGTTCGGGGGCAGATGGCGGGGAAGATCTGATCATGCCACGGTAAGGGCATTCTGATTAGGTGGTGATAGCGAGACTTAAGCCACTGCTCGCCACAGCTTTGGGATTGGTAAGTGAGTGACTCCGAGAAGGATGGTCACTACGACACCTAGACTTCTCGTCGGTCCTATTAACGACGGGGAGATCTGAGGCACCAGTCTGACGAGGTCAGACTTCTGGAGAGGTTTTAGAGTTTGAACCCCCCGAGGTTCAATGACCGAGAAGGGCCAGAGGTAGTAGAGACTTGGTTTGTAGGAGTTGACTAACTCCTGGCGGAGGCTACATTTTCCACCAGCAGTGCAACGGGGATATAGCCAGGGGTCTGCGTCAGGCACAGTTTGATGAGCTTCATCAGGGAGACAGGATTGTCGCAGAGTATGAGTGAGAGTTTGACCGGCTGGTTTACTACGTACCGTAGTACCATGGAATGGAAGAATAGAAGGCCAAGAGGTTTATTCGTTGACTGCGCCCGAGTACAGATGGGCTTTGAGACCATTAGATATTATTTCGTATCGGGAGGCGGTTCATAAGGCCCAACTCCTCGAGTAAGAGGAGGTTGAGAGTCGCCTCATCTCGCAGCGAGGTCAGGGGAGTACGAGGGGCTCCACACAGCAGGGACCCCGGCAGATTTCTGGACGGCCGAACAGGCCTGGGCAGTCTAGTAGAGGCAAGGGAGGAGCACCACCGGCACGATCTTGTCCGATTTGCGGTAGGTATCACCTCGGTTGATTTTGTTACCGGCAGGAGGGCCGATGTTTACGTTGCGGGTCTGACACTCACTGGGTACGGGATTGCCCTCTGTCTGTAAGGCAGGGTTTTGGCAGTTATCAGCGTTCACAGTCTCGGGCACAGCCCAACGCGCCGCGAGGGCGTGGGTTTCAGCAGGGTGGCCCGAGACCTCAGCAGCGACAGCAGTTTCAGCCACCCCCTCCACCACAGCAGCTCAGAGCAGGACAAGTTTTTCATATTGAGGGGGGAGGCCCTAGTTATCAGGGAGGACCTAGTCAGCGGTCAGGTACCAGCCAGCAGGGAGGCTCGAGTCAGCAGGGAGTTCTGCAGGGTACTTTATTTCTGAATGAGGTGTCGGTTCATGCATTATTGGATACAGGAACATTTATTTCCATTGTAACACCGAAATGTGTTACATCTCTGTATCTGTCTGTTAGTACCTTGCCTCAAATGTACTTAGTAAAAACTGCTGGGAGTCAGTTTCTGTTTTCTAATGAGATGGTTCGGGGTTGTACGACATCTGTAGGCGGACATCTGATAGTATCGGATTTGTTGGTTTTGACACGCCGAACTAAGATATTATTCTTGGGATGGACTGGCTATCCAAGAATTCTGTGCACATTGATTGTGCAACCCGTACCATTATGGTTTCTGGAGAGGTACTACCTCTCACGGCTCCGACCGGTTTGACTATCGCGCAGCATAGTATAGAGTTACAGATTCTGGATTCAGCTGTCGATAGTTGGTGTAGGGTAATGCTATGATCTGTTTGAGGCTGGTACTAGGTTGAAGTTGGATGGTTTACCAGTGGTTCGAGTTTTTCCGTAGGTATTTCCGGAGGAGTTGCCTGGATTACCATCAGAGCGGGAAATTGTGTTTGAGATCTACCTACAGTCGGGTACTGCTCCGATATCTATTCCTCCTTATCGGATGCCTATTTCTGAGATGCAGGAGTTGAAGAAAGCAGATTGGAGGAATTACAGCGAAGGGCTTCATCCGACCGAGCACTTCACCGTGGGGTGCTCCGGTTACATTTGCTAAGAAGAAAGATGGGACGCTCCGACTTTGTATTGATTACAGGCGGTTGAATGCACTTACTGGAAAGAATAAGTATCCGTTGCCGAGGATTGACGATCTTTTTGATCAACTTCGGGGTTCGAGAGTTTTCTCAAAGATTGATCTCCGATCTGGGTACTTTCAGCTTAGGGTGAAGGATGAGGACATACCTAAGACTGCTTTCCGCACCCGTTATGGACACTTTGAGTTTACGGTCATGCCATTTGGGCTGACCAATGTTCCGGCGGCATTCTTGGATCTGATGCATCGGGTGTTCCGAACGTACGTGGACTCATATTTGGTGGTTATTATCTATGCTATTCTGATTTATTCTAGGGATGAGGACTCGCATCTGGAGCATCTGAGGGTAGTTCTGCAGACACTTTGGGAACATCAGCTTTATGCTAAATTCTCAAAGTTTGAGTTCTGGATTCGGGAAGTCGTTTTTAAGGACACATTATATCTGAGCATGGTCTGTCTGTGGATCCAGAGAAGGTGAGGGCAGTTCGGGATTGGAAACAACTTACCACGGTACGGGGGATCAGGAGCTTCATGGGGTTAGTAGGATATTATCGGAGGTTCGTACCGGGGTTTTCTATTCTGGCATCTCTGCTTACGCAGTTGACCAAGAAGGGTCAACAGTTTATCTGGTCAGAGAAGTGCGAGTGGAATTTCCAGGAGTTGAAGCGGCAGTTGACTGACGCTCCGATTCGATTCTTTTAGATCCGAGCTTACCGTATGTGATTTATACGGATGCTTCCACGTCCGGTTTGGGGTATGTGTTGATGCGGAGCGTATTGTGGTAGCTTATGGGTCGACGCAGCTGCGACCGCATGAGCTGAACTAACCGACACATGATGCGGAGTTGGCTGCGAGTGATTTATGCGCTGAAACATTGGAAGCAATATCTGTTTGATAATAAATTTCAGATTCTTACCGATCATAAGAGTCTGAAATATCTGTTTCTGTGAAGAAGCTTAATATGAGGCAGCGCAGATGGCTCGAATACATTAAGGACTATGATTGTAGTATCGAGTACATCTCTGGCAAGAGCAACACGGTTGCCGATGCACTTTGGCGAAGTATACCGGGTTGGTTAAGGGAGGAAATGTTGGGGATCGATCCGAGGAGAGTGATTTGACATGCCTTTGGCACGGGGGCAGCTACGGGAGCGTGCTCGGGTTTATACACTTACTATACATTCGAGTGGCTTGACAGGTGCGCGAGGCGCAAGGTAGAGAGATCCGGGGTTGAAGAAATTATCTGGGAAGATAAGGGTTTATTTGTTACCGACGTTTCAGTATAGGCGAGGATTGCTATACTTCGAGACCGCCTTTATGTACCGGAGGATCGGGAGTTACGGAATGAGATTTTAGAGGAGGCATACTCGAGCAGTTTGAGCATCAGAAACCGGCAGGGACACTGCAGACTTTGCCCATTCCAGTTCGGAAGTGGGGCAATGTTACTATGGACTTTCTGACTGCACTGCCTCTGACACGGTCTCGTCATGATGCTATCTGGGTTTTTGTGGATCGGTTGACAAAGTGCGCACACTTTCTGCCTATTCGGGTCACAGACCCTCTGGAGAAGCTTGCCCGGCTTTACATCAGGGAGATTGTACGATTACATGGAGTACCAGACTCCATTGTATCTGACCGTGATCCGCGTTTTACAGCACGGTTCTGGATTGCTTTTCATGAAGCACTGGGCACGCGACTCCATCCGAGTACTGACTTATCACCCACCGACGGACGGGCGGTCGGAGCGGGTGATTACGTCTTGGGGATATTCTGCGAAGCTGTACTTTGGATTTTGGAGGAGATTGGGACCAGCAGTTACCTTTGTTAGAGTTCTCGTACAGCTTCCAGACTACGATTGGCATGGCAACATATGAGGCGTTGTACGGGAGGAAGTGTATGACACCACACTGTTGGACGGATGCGTCTGATAGGGTTAAGCTGGGACCCGAGCTTTTTGAGGAGTTTACGGCAAAGATCAGATTATTCTTGGTGCGGATCAAAACCGCGAATGACCGCACCACCTCATGTGTGAGCAGATGTCACCGGGACTTAGAATTTGAGATTGGTGACGAGTTTGGTGGAGGTAGCACCGTTCGGAGGGACAAGAAGATTTGGTAGGCGGGGCAAGTTACCCCGAGTTATATCGGTTCTCATGAGTTTCGAGTAAGTTGTTAGGTTGGCCTTACCCCCAATTGTTTACGTATTACGTGATGTCTTCGGGATAGCCTGTTGAGGATCGATTAGATTTAGATTCGATGCTGTGGGGTTGTCGGGTAGAAATACCGGCAAGCTGACTCGGGTGCAATAAGATGCACCGGAGGGTGGGACGCCGTTGAGAGGCTCTGTATGGTAGTCTAAACTACCACTCCCGCCGCACCAGAACGGTGGTCCGATTGTTCTTAGTAAGGGGAATATTTATATATTCTGGTTGGTAGCGACACCTGTATGGATGGTTCAGGCTACTCTTAAAGGACCAAGAGTTCTAAGGGGGGAGGATGTTACGGTCACCCCGAGAGGGTTGCGACCGGGTGACACGGGGTTTTGGCTCGGTTTTGGCTGCGGCTCCCGTCACGTTTTCGGCGTTCGGTGGGTCGGCTCCCGAGCCTTATCCGAGTAGACGTCAGATTGAGATATCGTTTGCAGTTTTGGCGAACCCTTTCGTAATTTTTGAGGTCGTGTGGGTCCCGGACGTTTCCGCCTCGAAAATATTGGTTGGTTAGTTTCGTGGATTTTATGAGTATTTTTGGGGAATTTTGGTGTGACCAAGTTTCGTTTTCGGCGATTTGGAGTTCGGTTTTAGTTGAGGGTTGTGTCCAAGTTTCGGGAATTCGGTAGTTGTGTTGGACCAAAATTGGAACTTTTGGAAGAGTTGGGAGGTTAGTTTGCATTTGGGCACAAAATAAAAATAATTCAGCATGGGCAGCAGCAGCTAATTTCGGCAGTTTGTGGGAGACATTAAGGGACACATGTCTTTCTTTTATTTAAGTTGAGAAGGGATGGGTTAAAGAGAAGGAATTATTTATATTAGGCTATATTTCATAAAATGGGAATTATTTCATTTCTTCTTTTTCTTCTTCTTCTTCTTCCTCACTTGCTGCCGCCACCATGGGAGTTTCTTCCAAGCTTTGAAGTGCTTCATTTTGGCTAGAATCATCAAGGGTTTGGCTTCAATCTTGGGTAAGTTTCCTTCCTTAGCTCACTTCTCTCCTTGGAAACAAGTTTGGATGGATAAAGTGATGATTTTGAGAATTTTGGGTTTGTTCTTAGCTACTAGCTAGGATGATTCTCTTCCTCCCATCTTTTAGTATGTTGTTCTTGGGTTGTAGGGGAGTGATAATCAAGTGTTAGATTTTGGAAAAACTCATTGGATTGAAAAACCCCATTTTGCCGAAATTAGAAGGAAATTCTAAAAATGGTGTGTGTTTGGTTTCTTGAATCATGCTTCTAGTATATTGTTCCTAGCATGATTCTAAGCTTATGTATGGATTCAATTTGATGGAGAACAAGTTGGGTAAGAAAACCCCAATTTGGCGAAATGTTTGTTGATGTTCAAAGTTGATTTTGGTTGTTTTGGATGCAATTGGTTATCATTCTTGGTTTAGAAGTGTAATTGGTGGTTAGAATGATTAATTGGAAGCTTGAATGGATTGAAATGGAAGTTGGGTAAAAATTGGCAAAGGAGCCGAATTATTGGATGATTCTTTTCCTATGTTGGGGTTTGATGTTGGTTGAATTGGATGCTAAAGTGGTATTGGGGTTGGATTTAGGTGTGGTTTGATGTTTGAAACATTGATTTCGGGTATGGAATGGAAAAGTTACCATATTGTGGGTTTATCGGAAAAGTGTCGGTGGGAAGGGTTTAAAGGTTGGATTTGATCAGTTCTGCTTGTTGAATTGTGTTTGTCAATGTATAATCCTGCATTGTCTAAGTCGGTTCTGAATTCTGATGTTTCTGCGGGAATCTTGAATTTTACTGAAATTCTGCCGGATTTTCGGTTTTGGGGTCGGGGGTGACAGTTTGGTAGTGTGGTTGGTAAGGTTGCTAATTTAGCTTGAATTGACAGATTCTGAGGTCCGGAAGTTAGAAAAAGAGGGGTTTCTGAGTTTCGGGCCGTGGTTTGGAAATCGTCGAGAATCGGTCAAATACTGGATTTGTGAGGTAAGGGTTTGGTTACATTATTTTGGTAAGATAGGTATATGTTTTGTTTCACTTTCTATTCTGCAAGTATTTCGGTATTATATGCCTTAGGGCATATTTTGTAGTCTGTAGGTGTATGTGTTGTTGCACTTGTTTTGCGGTATTTCGGAAATTGTGCCTTAAGGTACGTTACATGTCTGTAGGTGTATGCCTTGTGGCATACTGCATGCATTAACCCTACGTGCAGTAGGTGTATGCCTTGTGGCATACTGCATGCAGTAACCCTACGGCGGTTGTGGGTTCGCTACCCCAGCTGGTGCACCATGCTTCTATAATAGCTTCGGCTTCTGACTCCCTTAGAGGGAGGCTGTCGTTCTGATTTGTTATAAGGGTTTATGGCGATTTAGAATCGCACATCCTTCGGGATTCTGATCTGTTTTTCTTTACATGCACGATATTCATTACTCTGTTGAATATATTACGTATATTGCTATCTTTCTGTTTTGCGGGGTTACATATGCTTATCTTACCCCAAATCCCTTACGGGTCCTTTCGAGGACTCACCCTTTTTGGGTTACATTTTTGGGTTTCGAGTAAACACAGTAGCAGCAGACTTTAGCTTTACCTTGCGGGCGGGGATTTTGTAGAGGTAGAGGTTTTGGTCTGTATCCCGCTCGAGGTATCAGAAGTTTAGGCTTTAGTTTGGCTCTGTAGTCTCATGTTCATACTTTCTAGATTGTTGTGTTGATTGTATATATATAAGTATGTATTATGTTATGTTGCATGTTACGGCGCTTGGCGCTTGTTAGATACCCTAGGTTCGGGAATATTGTGTGTTCTATGTTATATGCGTAAGTACTCGTCCTCGGAGGCGGGGCTTACTTTGTTGTTATTACATGAATCTGTATGTATGGTGATGGTGATGTTCTCGTCCGTTTTCGAGGCGAGACTCACCATGGGTTTTTTTTTATTTATATGTATGAAAATTTCTGGTTGCTTCCACACTCGCTACGTTTTTCGGGGCCGTTCCGCGCGGCTGGTCTCGATGGACCTGCCACTTCTGTATTATTCCGGCTTCCGCTTCCGACGTTCCGGCGCCCCCGCCTCCGCAACCGGGCTCGGGTAGCGTACGGGGTGACACATACGAGGTGGTTCTCGTTTGCAACCTTCAACCGTGTCTGAATCTTCCTAATCTTCTGCGTAGTTTCCTCGATAATTTCGGGGCCTAACTCAACTCTATCTGAAGACTCTGCCCAACAATGAGGCGTCATACATCTCCGTCCAAACAGAGCCTCGTAAGGCGCCATGCCGATGGTACTCTGATAACTATTGTTATACGAGAACTCTACCAACGGTAAGTGCAGATCCCAACCACCTCCGAAATCTAACGCACAACTTCGCAGCATATCTTCCGTATCAGATTAACTCTTTCGACTGTCCATCATCGAGGGTGATACGCCGTACTCGGATGGATATGCATGCCCAATGCTTTATGAAAAGCATTCCAGAATCATGCGTTGAAGCGCGGATCCCGATCAGGTACTATGGAGTCTGGTACTCCATGTAACCTCACAATTTCCCTGATATATAGTTGGGCAAGCTTCCAATGAATCCGTCACTCGGATAGGGAGAAAGTGAGCACACTTAGTTAATCGGTCAACAATAACCCAAATAGCATCGTGATGAGATCGTGTCATAGGTAAGCCTGTCAGAAAATCCATCGTGATATTTCACCATTTCCTAACTGGAATGGGCAACGTCTGCAACGTTCCTACCAGTTTCTGATGCTCAACTTTCACTCTCTGACATGTAGCACACTTCGAAACATAGGTGGCAATGTTCCTCTACATGCCAGGCCACCAGAAGTGCATCTTCAGATCTTGGTACATCTTCTCGCCTCCAGGATGTATATTCAATCTATTCGAGTGAGCATCTGCCAAAATTTCATCCTCGAGTGCCTGAATGTCGGGCATATATAACCGATTTCTAAAGTACAACAACCTCTGTCTATACTTAAACAATGGATGTAATGCTCCCTTACTCTCGCCCGATAGTTTCTTCAGTTCTGGATCCTTTCCCTACGCATCTCGAACACTATCTAGCCACCCAGACTGAATAGTCAGTGTAAATACATGCGCCTCTTCCCAACGCCTCCATTTGTGCCATAAGCACACTAGATCATCCTCCTTCACCTCCTGATCGGTGTCTCCGCCTCTGACCAATCCTGTATAGTTTCTGCTCAGAGCATCCGCCACAGAGTTACTTTTACCAGCGGTGTACTCAATGCTGCAATCATAATCCTTAATATACTCGAGCCACCTACGTTGTCTTATGGTCGGTATATATCTAAAATCTGCTCCTGAGCAAATAATGTCTCCACTGCTTCAGAGCATATATCACGACGGCCAATTCTAGATCATGTGTCGGATAGTTCTGCTCATGCGGTCGAAACTGTCTTGACCCATAAGCAATAATGTTATTCCCCTGCATCAGAACACATCCCAATCCAAATCGTGATGCATCTGTATAGATAACATATGGTGCATGTGGATCCGGTAATATCAGAATTGGTGCGTTCGTCAATTTATGCTTAAGCTCCTGGAAATTGAGCTCGCACGCGTCAGACCAAACAAAAGCTCGTCTCCTCTAAGTTAACTGAGTAAGAGGTGAGGCTAGAATGGAAAAGCCCTGAACAAACCTCCGGTAGTATCCCGCTAATCCCAGAAAGCTTCTGATCTCTCGCACATTCGTGGGTTGCTTCCAATCTTGTACAACCTTAACCTTCTCGGGATCCACAGATAGGCTGTGTTCTCCGATAATATGACCCAGAAAAGCGACCTCACGAATCCAAAACTCACACTTGGAGAACTTGGCATATAGCCGGTGTTCCCACAATGTCTGTAGCACTATCCTCAAATGATCCTGGTGTGCATCTTCATCCTTGGAATAAACTAGGATGTCATCGATGAATACCACAACAAATGAATCTAGGTAAGGGCGGAATACTCTGTTCATCAGATCCATAAATGCTACCGGAGCATTAGTCAGACCGAACGGCATAACTATGTACTCATAATGTCCATAACGAGTTCGAAAAGCAGTTTTCGGTATGTCTTCCTCCTTAACCAGTAACTGAAAGTATACTGACCGCAGGTCGATCTTCAAAAAAATCTTTGCTCCCTTCAACTAATCAAACAGATCATCGATCTTAGGTAACGGATACTTGTTCTTCACTGTAATTGCATTTATCTTCCTATAATCGATACACAACCTGAGGGTTCCGTCCTTCTTCTTCACAAACAGAACCAGAGCACCCCATGGAGAAGTGCTCGGTCTAATGAACCCTTTCGCAAGCAATTCATCAAGTTGCTTCTTCAACTCATTCATCTCAACTATTGGCATGCGATAAGGGGGAACATAAATCGAAGGAGAACCTGGTTGGAGCCGAATCGCAAACACAATTTCCCTCTCCGGTGGTATCCCTGGAAGATCCTCTGGAAACACCTGTGGAAAATATCTCACGATCGGAATTTTCTCCAACTCCATTATGGTATTTGCCGGATTCAATTCATAATATTCTTCTTCACTCACCACTGACACCTGATCCCAAACCTTAAGTTCCATGCTATGTTTCACGACTTCTATGTCCGGCGCAATAGATAGAGGTAATACCTCCCCAGATATCATAATCTGCCGCTGGGCACAATCAATCTGCACAGAATTCTTGGATAGCCAAACCATCCCAAAAATCACATCATACTTCGCTATATCCAAAACTAACAGATCGGACAAAAACTTGTGTATCCCCACCGTCAAGACACAATCCCAAGCTAGCTCATTCGAGAATAGATATTGACTTCCAGCAGTTTTTATCAAGAAAATATCAGGCAGATAACAATTAGATAATTGCAGAGATTTAGCACATTTCGGTGTCACAACTGATATGGAAGCACCAGTATCAAAAAAGTACATTGACAGATATATCGTTAAAAAATAACGTACCTTTCAGTGCTCCCTGCCGAACCGACACGCCTTGTTCGATCTGAAAAACTATGCCGGCTTAGGGCTGTTGTGATGATGGGAGTGGTGGTCGTGGTGGTTGTCGTGGACCTCTTTGAGGCGTCCCATGCCCCCTGCGCGTACTAGGCTGAGGTTGAGACTGTGCCTAAGGAAAGCTGCCAGAATCCTGTCTGGGCATCTGAGGGCAATCGCGAATCCAGTGATCCGTGGACCTGCATCTCAGACATCGGTCGAATTCACGGTAACACGGTCAACCAGGGTGGAATGTCCCATAGCCCCTACATGGAAGTCCAGATGGTGCTGCTACTACACCCTTTCCCTTCTCTCTCGGCCCGGCCTTAGACGATTCCCCGGTACCCCTGAAAAATCTCTGTGATCTTTGAAATCCTAAACCTCGTGCACTCTCACGAGGTCGATAAGGAGAGTCTTCCTGCTTCAGAAATTGAGCCTTCTGGACAGCCTCGCGATAGGTGGTGATGCCTAATGGTCGCTAGGCCCATCTGATATCGGGGTGCAATCCCCATATAAACCGCTTTGCCTTCTGCTCTTCAAATCCATAGTACTGGGGGACAAACCGGACCAGACGATCAATTTCCAGCTCATACTCATGTACGGTCATGCTACCTTGCTGCAGATTGTTGAACTGTCTCTGGCGAAGGTCTCTGACTGCATCACCGATGTAGTACTCAAGGAACAATTGAGAGAACTCCTCCAAGTCTATTCCCGGATCTTGCTCTTCTCTATGCTCATACTCCACTCTCCTACCACTGTGTACACTCCTCCACCACTGATCTGCTTGCCAGACCAAGTTATACGTAGCCAAGGATACCATGGTAGTGGAAGGCAACTGTAACATCCCAAGTGTCTTCTCCATGTCAGTAAACCAAGTCTCCGCTGTTTCGGGTCCTCCTCTACCATCAAACTTTGTAGGATTCAGACGCAGGAATCGTTCAAGTAACCTGACTTCTCCTGATCGGAATTCCTGCTGATTATGTCACCTACGAGACCTACAAGAACTTTCTGACTCATCATAATCATCATCTCTATGTCATCGACGATGTCGATGACTCTCATCATCCCGGTGCCACTCCTCCTCAGAACGATCAGATCTGACCTCATGGTCAACCTCTGATCGTACCCTCCTAGCCCGAGGGTGTCATCTCTCTACATCCTCCTCATCGGTACTCTCTCCCTGCTCCTCCTGTAACGAATACTAGTCCGAGCTGTGGCACGTGTGACGGTGTTCTCCTCGCTCAGCACCTGATGAACCCTCGGAACTCCCTGAGCCATTACAGGCAATAACGCGGTGACTATATCTCTGATCTGCTCCAATGTATAGGCAAAGTCGGGAGGAGCCTGTTGTTGCTGAGGGTGTTGTTGCTGCCCTGAATCCTGTTGTTGCCTGACATTTCTTAGAGGGTTGGGATCTCTGTCCCGCAACTCCAAATCTCTCTCTCTGGCGGCGAGTATTAACCATGGTTCCTGTAAATTCACATATACAGAGAGCACATACAAAACGGTTAAGTGTCTAACAGAAGCTAGCAGTGGTATTTCTATAGGCTCTGTAATGTAAATGCAATGCATGACGCATAACACCTAATCTTAGAATCACATATGCATATCATACACACCCACATTTATATGATATTCATGGACAATGAAACATATCAGAAGGTTTCACTCTGAACTTCAACCTTCCCTGATATCCTGATCTGATCCTATATAGTACGTCTCGAAGGACCACCCCTTGCTCTGATACCCCTTCCAAAATTGTTCAAGTAAGGGGGTGGCCAGACCCCTTACCGAACACCCCCATAATTTGGTAGCAAAATAGTGGACTCGCCCTATCAAGCTCGTACACAGAACAGAAGTCCTGGTGTGGACTAGTCAAGGCTCAGAACACAACCCCTGCTTGGTCCTCTTACTTGAATAAACCTACTCTGATACCACCTAGTTACTGTTACCCCCCTCTGCGGAAGCTCACGTGATGCAGAACGCCAGGTGGCGTAATGCGGGAACCGGACTTGGGTAACAGTAAACGGAGTCCCCTTGGTGTGGTGGTCCAAGCCCATTTGTTTGAAGATTTGTTGATTTGAGAGGGGTGTGTCAGAACGTAGTAGGAAGGTCGGAAGGGTCTGACCCTGAGTTTGACGGAGAAACCGAGAAATTCCAAACCTGAAACAACTTCAACCAAATACACTTCTACAACATGGATAGTGCAAAATTCACTCATATCCATCACCAGAACATATGCATCAAACTTAATCACATGATCCATGCTTTTCTATCTACTACTGTTACTAACTTGCCACGCAAGCAAAAGAGATCATCTGAACACAACCACACATATACACATATGTAACAAGACGTGCCTTGCTCCCACTGAAATGGGCAAGCTCACGCCCCTGCTCCGCAGGCTCCAAAATACAACAGAACACGAGCAATCCTTATATATATACATATGTGATGCAACATATATACACACATGCATGCGTTTACATGTACAGAGCCCAAAACCTAGTGTTCAGAGTACATACACACGTGGAGGGATCTGGTGCAACAAGATCCTGAAAACAAAACTCCACGTAGGACACTGTTCTGCTAGACAGATAACAGAAAACAAAACCGTTAGTAAACTCATAATGTGCTCAATAAGGGTCGGACTATGCAACCGGCATCGCGCAAATCTCAACCGAGACCACCCTTACAAACTCGAAGACAAACTCAAACATAGTAATACCACTTGAAACCAAAACACAAGTAAACACCGGAGAGATCTACTCTTCGGGTTTCTTATCGATGAACTAGAAAAGGTAAACATATTTAAGGGTGAGTCCTCTAAATCTCAACCGAGACCACCCTTACAAACTCGGAAGACAAACTCAAACATAGGATAAGGTTTTGAAACACTGAATAATCCCGAGCTTATACATCTGCACAAGAAAACACAAAAATACCAAATGCAAAAGAAATATGAAAGTAATAATAATAGCAACTCTGAATAGATCGGCAGACCTCTAAGGCTTTTAGCCTTACAGAAGAGGATTTTTCATAACGAACCGAATTAATCGATAAAATATATTTCCTGAGGCATGGTACCAGCCCGGGGTCCGGATTCCCCACTACCGTCAGAACAGAACAACATAACAAAATTAAAATAAAACTTACCAGACAGGGTATCCTGTACCCTATACCTGCACACCTAAACCTATGCCATAAACTGAGTTCGGTATCACCGGGCCCCACCCTCAACTCGAACTCATCCCCAATTAACGCTGACAGTCATATTATACTTATCCCAGAATGCAGAGTCAAGGAATACTGACTCCTTACCAACTTTACCCGGAGGCAGGAACCTTTCCACTTTTTCAAACGGTTCAGACGTGAATTCGGCAGTACTCCGTCAGTTTTCTCGTACTCCTTCTTAAGACAAAATGGCAGCTGAACACCCAAACAACACTTAGAACCCAAAATAATCCACCGACAAAAGTATCACAAATTTACCCAAATTTCAAACGCTCACGGTTTCCAACCGGAGCCACAATCACAAAAACCGATTTATAAGGAGTTAATTATTTCTCATAAGGATCGATTTAACCAACTGACATTCAAGATTTTGGTGAGAAATTGAGATATCCCAAATTGCTCCCTTGTGCGTCGGCCATGCGCAGAGAAGAAAGAAACGTGAAGGATCTCTGATACTTCTTTCTCTTCTTTCTTCTAATACTATATATATATACGTACTTACATATATATATATATATATATATATATATATATATATATATATATATATATATATATATATATACTAATATAATATAATAACTAACCTCATATGTGTCTCACTAACACACACCTCACCTCTTTAAAAAGCCTCCGCCTCTCTCCGCTTTTTTCAATTTCGTTTTCTTTATTTTTTAACTTTTCCACTTTTCCCACATCCATTTTGCACCCGAAAACAAAAATTCGTAAAATGATCCTTAACGCACGTATGACCTCAAAAGTGCTCAAAACTCTAAAAAATGAGGTCTAGATAAAATTTTGGGACGCGCTGATCCACAGAAAACATGACCCGCATGTTTAAAATCGAGCCCCGGTCTTCGCGGGAATCAACAAACGGCGGACATATGTACAAATATACATCAGAAGTCACCCCCGCACGTGACGTTTGTAACACTGATTCTTTTCGGCTAGTAAGTGTTTAGATTTATGTTTAATTTTATAATTTTAATTTATGTATACGAACTTTATTGTTTTAATTTTTTTTCCTTTTAATTTCTATAGCCTTGGATCGACGTTTCACAATGTCTACCAGGACGTTCAGGCTGTCTTCCGTGAGCGTTATGTTGGTTTCCTGCCGACTTACATGGAGTTGTCACAAGAAGACAAGGACGCATGGGTGGCAAAATTCGCGGTATACTATTGCTTAATTAATATGTTGTTTATTCATTAATGTATAGTTATATAAAGTATTAATTTCATGTTTTCCGACTCTGGAAAAAATATGTTTGGCGTCCGCGCACATCTGCTGCAGATGATGTAGAGGAACATCTACACTAGATGTGGGCCAAGATGTACCGGGGGAGGAAGAGTAAGATCATCTCCGACTACCTGGCCAAATACCCCCTCACCGAGGAGAATCCGACTAACGATCACTGGCGATCAAAGAGGCCAAAAGGGATCCCTCAGGCCAACTGGGATAAGCTGATTGATGGGTTGAATACCGATGAGTTCAAGAAGATCTCTGATAGGGCCCGGAAGAATGCGACCTCCGAGGCGGCATTGAAGCCACGAAAGAAGCACGACTATAAGACGACGCAAAGCGCCTACGAGGACATGGTGATCCGAGAGCGTCGGGTCATCACCATCACCGACTTCCGACGTCATTGGGATGGGGCGGGGAACACTCAGTTCGAGGTAAAAAGATCAAAGTTATCGTCCTTGTAATTTTAGCATTTACATTTATTTATCCTAACCGGTGCATTATTTATTTACTAGGAGGAGTATACACGGATGGTGCTGGAGAAGTATCCGGATCATGACTTGCCACCTTTTGATGAGACGATATTCCGAGCTGTGACAGGTGGGCCCTACAAAGGCCGTTGGGTTGGCCCCGCTACTAGTCCATCCGGAGGTGTTCCGACCACCTCGGCCATCTCGGGTAAACTAATTTGAAACTAGTTAGAAGTTTTTTAAAATATCTACAAGCTTTAAAAATTTTCTAAAGTTATTTTCATTCACATCTTTCCAGCGCGAGCTTTCCGCTGAAGAGGCGCGCTGCAAGGTGGAGAAGGATCTCCTCAGGATGTAGGATGAGTTGCGTACACTAAGGGAGCACTAGGCTGAGTACGAGGTTCATATGAACCGTACTCTTCAGAAGAAGCGACGTCGGATTGAGGAGAAGCAACGGGCTCTTCGTATGGAGCTGCGGTGGCAGTACGACGCATCCTTCAGTGTCCTTTTTCCAGCGTTTCTAGAGCGGGTCATCTTACAATAGCATCAGGTGCCCCGGGACTTGGTTGCGGGAGTATCATCCCGACCACCGCAGGACCAGTACGTGCCGCCAAACTACTCCATATATATGATCCCGACATCGCAGTCGCAACCTCAGTGGTCCTCCTGGTGCATGACTACAGGGTTCCAGACACCCAACTTCCGCGGTGCTGATTATTATACCCCGATGATGCCGACGCCACAACAACAGCACCTCAACAGCCGCCGCACAATAACATGTACGACCCGGAGTTGTTTAGGCGGAGCAATGTGTCATTTAATCCATTCTCTTTGGGGTTCAACAGACAGACGTTCGACGATTCAAAGCACCATTCCCCGCCGCGTGAGAATCAAGGTGACGATTACGATTTGCTTCCCACGTAGGACACTTTTGTAAAAACTATTTGATTTTGGATGTTTTTTTATTATAATTGAAACATTTGGTTAATTTATAATTTAATTTATTTATGTTTTTAATTATAATCTATAAATACCAATAAATAATATTATTATTCAATCATTTATTAAATGATGCAAATAAAGAAATCATTTTTTTTTTAAAAAAAGATGGTAGAGGGCAGGGTAGGGGGCGGGCCGGCGGGGAGCTACCAGCTCTGTCAGCTGACAGCGCCCACGTGGCTTGGTGGTAGCGAGTTGCCCACTACCGAGCCCCTTACTACTGGTAGCGGCTGGGTAGCGTGGGTAGTGCAGTCTCGCTACCATGGTAACGGCCTGGGTAGCGGCTCGCCGCCTACCCAATGCCCATTAAATACGTAGTGTGTATTTAATAAAATGACTTTTGTTGTCTTAGGTTGAAATTAGTAGTACTGTAACCCATCTATTTACTACTAGTAACTGAGAAGTTGATGGACTATATGAGCTTTTTTTTATATTGAGTTTGGGATGTCATAATAAAACTCTATAATTAGTGGTGTAAAATTAATAAATTTTTGAAGACTGTCTAAAAAGATTACAAATATCTATATAAGATTTGTATTTTTTGAGTGGTGTTACTTGACACCACTCATTGTATGCTGCATCCACCCCAAGATTCAGGTAAAAAAGGTTTGAATATTGAATCATTCAAACTCGTACTCTGAATTATTAAACCCGGTGAGTTAAGAGCCTTGGCCAAAATGTTTTTGAGAAACATATTTTTGCCAATACTTTTGAGAAATATATTTTTTTTCAAATTTTATTCAGGATAACTTGTCGACAAGTTTACGTATTCAACAATCTGGATCTGTTTGGTTGGCGGTGAGGATTCGGACCACAGGCTGGTACCATGCCTCGATTTTTAAAAAAACCTCTTCTGTAAAGCTAAAAGCTTCAGAGGTGTGCCAATTCTGTCTGACTACTAACATTTCCAATATTGTTATCATTATTATAAGTATATATGTTTTCCGTTTGTATCTATGCTTTTCTGTCCAGGTATATTGATTCGGCATACCCCGAACCTTAGAACCCTATCCTATGCCTGACCCTTACTGAGTTCTCGTCGAGGACTCACCCTTATATATGTTCACTTTTTCAGACTCATCTGATAAGAAGCCCGAGGAGTAGAGTCTCTTGATGCTTTCTGGTGTTTGATTTCAGGTACTGTTAATTCTAAGCCTGACTTCTTATTCGAAAAATGGTTGTCCCGTTTTAGATTTTTCTGTCATTCTGCAAGATCCGATTCTTATCTAAGCATATTCTGAGGTAACTTACGGTATGTCTTCTATTATCTGTTTAGCAGCAACAGTGACCTACGTGGAGTTGTTTTCTGACGATCTTGGTGCACCAGATCCCTCCACACACGTAGGTATTCTAGATATTAGGTTTTGGCTCTTTACATGTGAACGCATGCATGTAAAGTTATGTTGCATCACATATGTATCTGTATAAGGATTTCAGTATTCTGCTGCATTTTGAAGCCTGCGGGGCATAACTTGTGTTGTCATATCTGTGTGTATGTGCATATGTGTGTTTGTGTTCAGACGATCCTCGTTACTTGCATTACAAGTTAATGGCATGAGTAGAATAAAGAAAAATTTTAATCAGATGGGTTTGTACCACTACACCAAGGGAACTCCATTTACTGTTCCCCCGATTATGGTTCCCGCTTACACCACCGGGCGTTCCGTATTTCGTAAGCTTACGCGGAAGGGGGTAACACTACCAGTGTGCAAAATGCAAAGTGATCGCCTCACCTCCAGGTTCAAAAAACCCTAGCTCCTCCTCCTCGTTCCTATAAATAGTGGCTCTGCTCAACCCCAAACTCTTATGTGTCCGGTAGTGATGCATTCACAGATCACTACCGGATAGATCATGGGTTTCTACTAGGTGCTCTGCGGGATTCAACAAGAGCATATCCCTGTTCATTGGGGGTTTCTCACTAGAATGTGCCAAGGGCCTTCAGACTGGTACTATGGTGATTATAATGTCGCATTGGGTGGTCGGGTAAGGTGAGAGCTTCCAAAGCTGTAGTGTTGAGAATGGCGCCGAGATAAGAGGCCTTAGCTTGATATTTATCCGACCTCCCTACTTACTATTTTTAAAACTACATCTGTTCTAGTCTTCTTGCCCTACCTGGTGAATATTGGAGGCTTTTACTTCTACATTTTACATCAGCATTTACTTTCTACATTTATTTCATTCAGATCAGCAATTTCTAAAATTTCGACGGACGGAAAGGGGAGCATCGGTCGAGCCTGATCTCTATGGATCGACCCCACTCACCCTGGCAACAATAGACATCCCTTCTCTTGGGGAAAGTGTGAGCGGGTTATAAATTTAAAACTTGATATTGAGCACGATTCCCAAATCTATATCCCGCACATCATACAACTAGAGGAAAATAGAGAAAGCACGATAGCAGACCATATTTTAAAATACACCACTTTCTCGGGCTATAAACATTTACCATGAAACAATCGACAAACCAAAATGCTAAAATAATAATTTAAACAATTAGGAGGCTTGATTTTCATGCTTCTACAAATATTTGGGCGAAGTTTGAGCTAAAACATATTTTCTCGGTAATTTTGAAACATTTTTAAAAGCTAAGAGTGCCTTAATTATCAAAAACAAAACTTGGAGGCTAAACTGTCGAGCCATAAAAGTGCGGGGGCCAGCTAATCAAGAGTGTTTTCACTCCCTTGTGAATGAGGCTTTTCTAATCCTAAGTAGTCATTAATATGAAGTACTTGAAGTACACCCTCCAACTATTTGAACATTCATGTTTTAGTCCTTATAGTATAAACTTGGCTCTGATACCAATTACGCCCAGATATTATACTGATATTAAACAGAGAGATAGAATGATATGAATCACACAACTGATATTAAAATATTAAATATGAACTTACAGAATCTGGTGAATACCAGATGATTACAGCACACAATGGTTGTTGGATAAACACACTAAGCACACCAAGCTTCCAACAACAAAAACACACGAACAAACCGAACTTGAAACTAGGAAAATATTAATAGTAGTAGAAGAGTGTTCAACACATGAACATGGAAGGCAGAGAGAAAGATATAATGCTAAGTAATGGATGCCTACTTCATTTGCTGAAGTTTCCTTTTATAGACAGATTTCTGTGAGGGAAGTCCTCATCTTCTTTTACAGCTGTAATGCACTAATGCTACAGTCATTATGCATTTTTGCTGAGTGCGTCTCCTTTACAGAAGTGGACAAGAGATAATTGTCCCACTAGTGCATTTTTTATTCTTCTCCACATGGTTCTATCTGCCATTAAACTAGTCCACCAGATGATGACCCTTGGCTAGGCCCGCCTTTTGCCAGCTGCTCTTTGACAGATTTGAAAGCTAATTTCATTAGCTTATACTTCATTTCTTCTAATGGGATGTCTGCTAGCTCTGATCCAGAGTAAAGCTTCCCAAGAACAACATCAATGTTTTCTTCCTCCAAGAGTTCAGACAGACCAATTCTCTTGAGAGTGATATTTTCTATGAGATATGCGTTGATAACGCATTTATCCCACCAATGGGAAACCCACACTTTTTCTAAGATTGGACCATATTTTTCTTGATTTATTTCATAGTGCCATCTAACAATCTATGAGATTCGATAAATGACCAAGAAATAAAACTCAGAAAAAGGAATTACCATCTTTCTAGATTTCTGTTTCTTGAACTCAACAAATTTTTCATAAGATTCTTTGACAGCATCTGGAAGCTATTCTGAAATCAAACCTCTCTTTTCAAACCAGTGATGAAACCAGTTTGGAAATCTTATCTGGTCTGTTTTAAAGATTATCAGCCAAGAATGTCTTAGTTCTTAGTTCTGGATATTAAAGACTTCTTCCCATGTTTGAATATAGTCCCAATAATTATAAGCATGGTTACTATATCCCCCAAACAAGAATCTTTTTCTAGAATGAGGAGTTCCCCATTCTTTTGGAGTCCAGACTTTTAGAATACCCAGTTTCGAAATACCTATTTCCTTGAAATACCTTCCTTCAGGAGATTTGGTATTTCTGTTTTTATGTTCTATCTCCGCAGATCCTGTTTCTAGGAGAACTAATTCAAAGTATTCATTTTTTCTAATGGGGTGAAACTCCCATACTAGATGTCTATTTCTAGGCCAATATTTTCTTGCCATTTCTGAAGAAGTTAAGGCCCTGACATCTTTGTCTTCTACAGGAAAGAGAGACTCTCTTTCCATTTCTCTTTTCTCTAGAAGAATTCCTAGAGAAAATAAAGTAATATCCTGGGATTTTGCATTAATTCTAGGAACCAGTATTCCTTCAAAATATCTATTATCTTTTCAATAAGTATGAGGATAGGGGTAAGGGAAAGCCCTTCCTCTTTTTAATTCATTAGGAGAAGTAGGTATTATAGACACATTCTCCTTTGCTTTTTCTGAGAGGGTTCCCCTCTTTCAATTCTCTGGGAGGATTCTCCTTTCTCAATCCTCAATTTCTGTCTAGAAGATAACTCATAAAGTTCCTCTGAAATTGGTTCTTGAGCTCCTATTTGAAGATAGGGAGCTAACTGACTATCTTCTTGAGAAGATTGATATTCTATGTCCATGAGATTACTCCCATGAAACAATGTTTCCAAAAGATCTTCTATGTTTCTTCTTACCTCATTCTTGGATTTCCTCATGTCCTCCCTGCAAAAATTATCGGGTCAGAAAGTCAGGAAACAATTTTTTGATCCATCAATATGTTCAATATCAAAGTCAAAAACAGCTAGTATTGATTGTCACCTAGCAAATATTTATTTAGACATGAGATTTTTAATGTCCTTAAGCAGAACACTTTTTGCTGCTTTACAATCAGTTATGATCAGAAATCTCTGATTTAGTAAATCTTCTTCAAACTTAGTGAGACATAGAACTATTGCTAAAATTTCTTTCTTTAATGTAGCATAGTTCTGTTGAGCTTGATTCCAGACTCCTGATGGGAATCTTACCAATTTTCCTTTTCCATCTATTTTCTGTTTTAAGATTCCTCCATATCCTATTTCACTAGCATCAGTTTCAACAATATTAAAAGCTTCAGGAATAGGAAGAGTGACGTAAGGGATTTCTTTAACTTTTCTTTTCACAAGTCTAATTGTCTGTGTCTAATCTTTCATCCATTCTGGAGGATTTTTCTTTAATCTATCAAACAGAGGTTTGCAATCCTTAGCCATATCTTTATAGAATTCTGAGACATAATTCAAGCTACTTAAAAACCTCTGTAGTTGCTTCTTTTCTTTGATCTCATCAGAAAATTTTTCTGTAAAACTTATTGATCTATCAATAGGTTTTATTGTACTCCTATGTATCATATGTCCGAAAATCGAACATTAGTCTGGACTAGTTCCATTTTCTTTGCAGAAAACATTAATCCTGCTTCTTCAACTATTTTCATAAATTTATGTAAGTGCTTCCAATGCTGATCAATAGAATGTGAAAACATCAACAAATCATCAATGTAAACAATAGTAAACGAACTATAAGGATAAAGATCTCATTCATGATTCTCTGAAATTCTGAAGGTGCATTCTTTAAACCAAATGTCATCACATTCCATTCATAATATCCGAAAGAAACATTTACGTTATAGTCACCCCGAGCGGGTGGTGACTTCGGTGTATCCCGGGGCTCCGTTTCAAACATGCGGGGCATGTTTTCTGTTGGTCAGACAACTCCTAGATCTTTTCTAGGTAACATTCTCGAGAATGTTTATATATTTGAGGTCGCACGAGTCCCCCGTACCTTTCCGCGGAAAATATTTTTCCGGGTAAGGACGTTCGTTCTCGGGCAGCGCTCGGGGCTTGGGATGAATAATTTGATGGCGCCAAGGGTGTGAGGTGAGATATGACTCGGGATGAGTAATGTGTTGATAACCAAGCAAGCACACATGACGGGATTACTCGGTTAAGCTAGCAAGCACACACGTCGGGATTTGCTCGGGTTAAGTTGGCTCGGGATGAACAATGTGGTGGCGCCGATGGTGTGCGGCTCAGGACTTATAATTAAACATGTGAAGCATGATTTGTGTGTGATATGATGTTCCAAGGGTTGTGTTCAGATTTCGTTATGATTGGAGAAGCGGTTTGAAAGTTACAATTTTCGGGTTGGACTAAATTGCAACTTTGTAAAGTTTTGGTTCTAAAGTGAAAAAGTGGAAAATTGAAACATATATGATTAAAGAAAGGTATATGTGGCGCCACATGAAAGGCAAGAAGGAAAAGAAGAAGAAGACAAAATAGAAAGGAAAGGAAAGGAGGAGATAATGGTAAAAGAAAAAAAAGAAAAGAAAAGGAAGGATAAAACGTGAGAAAGGGAAGAAAGAGAAAGAAAAGGAAAAGAAAAGGAAAGAAATGGGAAAGATATAAAAGGAAGAAAATGGCCAAATTGGCCATTTCTTCATCAAAGAAATGGGAAAAATATAAAAGGAAGAAAATGGCCAAATTGGCCATTTCTTCATCTTCTTCCTCTTTCTCTCACGCACTTCTTCTCCATAAACACCATGGATGGGCTTCAAGTGAACTTCACCAATATTAGCCCGAGCTTCGAGGTAAGCATATCAAACTGATCATTGTGATGAGTTAGGAAGTTATTACGGATCAAATTTTGTGAAATCAGCTCCGTTTGGAAACCGTGAGCTTCTGAAAATTGCTCCATATTTATGGACCTTCTCCTTTGGTTGATTTTATGGTTCCTAAACCTTCCTTGCGTCTTCTATTACGCCTTTTGTGTCAGGAGTGTGAGCTGAAACTTTGCAGAAGTGCTGCCGGAATCCGTTTCAGATTTCCTGCGTGGAAACTCAACTTCAGCCGTGGTGAAAGGTAAGGGTATATTATTGATCAGGGTGAAGAGTTACATCTGTTGTGCTATTCAGATTTTGCTGGCAAAGCTTTGTGTGAAAGCTGTTTTTTTCCTGTCTGAGCCCAATTTTTGGCACCATTGTTGTGGGTCAATTATGTTAATTCTGAGTATGTATTTGTATTATGTGGATCAATTGTGTACAGGGAGTGGGCAGAAACGCAGCCAAAATTCTGCCGAAACTTGTACCGGGACGACTGAACGAGAATTTTGATTTTGACTTGTGTGTAAGGTAAGGGTGTGTTAATAGTTATGGTGTGTTTCGTGGGTGTATTGGTAGTGACATGATATCGGGAATTGAAGCAGATAACAAACGGTGTTTGGAACATCATTTTCTGGAATTGTGAACGTAACTGAGCTACTTTCTTGCTTGCGTAGATTTGGGAAAAAGTATGATTTAAATGCTTGGTTGTGCATGTGTGAGTATAAATAACTATGTTCTAGATCGGTTTGAGAATCCGAGCTTTCTGTTGAATTTTGCAGAAAGTGCGGGAATGTGCGGGATTACTTCCGAGTGCAGATTGGTGATTTCGATTTGTGTGTTGTTGTTCACTTGATTCGGCGGTTGTGGAGTAGTGCGGGACTTGAAGTCACACTACCGCGTTTTGGGACGAGCGTCGGGATTTTCTTGGGATTACTGCTGTGGATCGGTAATAGCACGGTAAGGGTTCAACTTCTCTTGTTATACATTCTGGCAGGGATATCATGTGTATCGGGGTTAGTTGAAGCAAGTTCCGGTTAAGGATAGTAGTCCGATGATCCGGGACCAGATTATATGGTAAGGTACATGTATGCGGTTCAAGGCCGGGATGGTCTTAGAGACCTCGGGTTCTTCTTCGGTAATCTATATCTGCAATGGGTGCTGATATTCTATATATACCCTATGGTATATTCTGTGACCCTACGATAGTTATGGGGATCGCGACTCCGGCTGGTACCATTCCTTTGTTAGCTTGACTTGGCCTCTTGGATAGGGTTGTCGTTCTATTGATTTTGTTTTTAAGGGTCTCTGGCGATGCACGCTGCGTCCTTCGGGACACTGTCTAACCACGTCCTTCGGGACTCCGTTTTTATTTATATCTATTTGTATATATGTGTTTTCGTGTTTCCTTTGTTTTGCAGGTAACCGCGCACTTAGCTTGCTTATTGCAAACTGTACCTTACCTCAGCCCTTACTGGGTCCTCCCGAGGACTCACCCCTTCTGTTTACCACCTTTCAGGTCGACCTGACAAGAAGCCAGCGGACTAGAGATCCATGGTGCTTACTGTTTTGTGATCGGTATCGGCAGTTCAGGCACGAAACTTCGTTAAGATATAAGGGTAGTCTCGGTAGAGGTTTGAGTCTGCTTTCTGATTTCAGAATTATGGGTTCTCTCATAGTTAAGTTACTTCTCTCTTATGTTTGTGTGTTAGCAAGCGTAGTACTTGCGAGGATCTTCGATTTCGGAGTTTCTCTTAGATCCCGCACATAGGTATTCCGAGGTCTTTCTCGGTTGGCTCTGTAGGTGTGTATGCATGCTTGTCATCTGTCGATCATGCTATGTATCCTAGATACATTACATTACCGACACCCGGTTAGCACTTAAGTTAATTACGCGATTAGCGCTAATACCGGGATTAGCAAATTTTACGTGCCTCGGGACTTATAATTAAGTATATGAAGTATAATTGGTGTGAGATATGGAGTCAGGGATGTGGTATAGTTTCAATTCTTTGTTATCGCCACCCGGTGCGAATTTCAACTAATTACGCGATTAAACGTATTTTCCGGAAATAGCGATTTTTGTGGGGCTTGGGACTCACAATTAGTCATATGAAGCATGTTTAGTGTGTGATGTGAGGTCCCGAGAATGTGTCTCAGATTTCGTTCCGTTCGGAGTTACGGTTTGAAAGTTGCAATTTTCGGATTGGACTAAATTGCAATTTTTGAAAGTTTGGGGGCTAAAGTGTAAAAAGGAAAACTTTGCACAATAATTCTGAAATGGGACAAAAGTGTGGCGGCTTAGTGGAGATAAATTGGGACACATGTCCCAATTTTATGAAATAAGGAAAAAGGAAGGGAAAAAAATATATAAAGGGATGGGAAAAAATGCCAAAATGGCATAAATTGGTCATCTTCTTCTTCCTCACCCTTGCTGCCGAAAACACATCAGCCATGAAAGCTCCTTGTGAGCTCCAAAACTGATTGCAAGTAGTATACTTGCCCAAGCTTCGAGGTAAGTATATCAAACTGATCCTTGTGATGAGATAGAAAGTTACTACAGATCAGATTTTGTGAATTCAGCTCCGTATGGAAACCGCGAGCTTCTGAAAATTGCTCCATATTTATGAAGCTTCTCCTATGGTTGATTTTATGGTTCTAAGCATTCCTTGCACCTTCTATTACGTCTTTTGTGTCAGGAGTGGAGCTGAATCTTTGTAAAAGTGCTACCGAAATTGTTTTGAATTTCTATTTCTGAATAGAAACTCAGCTTCAAGCTTGAATTGATGGAAGGTAAGGGTATATTTGTAATCAGGGTGAAGAGTTATACGTGTTGTGCTATTCAGTTTTTCCAGAAAAGGTCGTATGTGAAAGCCATTTTTTTCCTGCCCGAGCCTTAATTTTGGCGCCATTGATGTGGATTGATTACGTGAATTACGAATGTGTATTTTGTATCTGTGGATCATGTGTGAACAGGGGGATAGTTGGAAATGCAGCCAAAACTCTACCGAAATACGTATCGGGTCCGCTGATCGGGAAATTCCATTATGTCTTGTGAAGGTAAGGATTCGGTGAGTCTTACAGTGCGCATTATTCGGCATGCGTAGCAGAATATATCTTGAAGCTAGGTTTAGTCCGAGGGGTGGCCCGGTGACGCTAAACCTTGTCTCGTGGTTTAAGCATCGGTTTGCAGGTTCTAGGATACTCCTACAATGGTGTTATACGCGTGTGGGATGTGCAACCGCACCTAAATGGTGTGATGTGTGTGATACACCTTTATGGTGTTTGTGATATGACGGTAGGGCTCGCGACCTCGAGCTGGCCATTGTGTCTAACTTCATATTAAATCGTTGTTTGATATGCATTGCACTTGATTGAAATTGCATTGGTTGAGCATGTGTATGCATTTTTATTGCATTATATTTGTATATTCTGTGCTTCTCTCTGGATGCAGGTTCCTTGTGCAACAAGTTATACTGTGCTTATATTTGCGCCCTAACTAAGTTCTTTCGAGGACTTACCCCTTATTCTCCCATTTCAGGAAAGAGTACTAACAAGCAACCCACCGAGTAGAATCCGGGGGTTAGCTTTTGTGTTGTGCTATTTCAGGTATCATTTGTGCATTCTGACCAGTTATGTTACGTTGTGTGTGCGGGATAAGGGGTAAGGTCCGTAGTGTGGGCGATTCTGTTTGATCAGCTTTCCGTTGTGAATATGTGTGATTTGGGGTCCCGGGATTTCGGCTAGTGTATGTGTATGTGTGATTCTGCAAATTCAGTCATGTGTGTGTGTTGTGTGTGAATCGGCATGGCAATGGCATTTTGGTAATTTGGCTCGATTTGTGTTACATGTGTGATTCTGTATGTTCGGATGGAGTTATGCGAGTGTGATTAGTGAATTCTGGGAAACTCGGTTGAAATGTTTAGTTTGTGTGAATCGGTGAGATTTGCATGTTCTGGGTTTTCTGGCATGTGTATTCAGTTTTTGGTATTCTGTAATGCGATTGGTTAAATGAATGGCTTAGTAAGTACAGTTTTCAGTGTTATGGGTTTAGTTTGGAATTGTGTGTGCAAGTGTTCAGCTTTGAATTCGGATTATATAAATAAGCCTTGAAGGTTACTCACGCTTAAACTTTCTTATAGATGTAGCAGCAACAACATCCGTTACGTCGAGGATTGTGGTTAGACCTTGGAGTGTCACCCCCTCGCACGTCACGTATGTATTCCAATTGAATATTTCTGGCTCTGTATATTGTAAATGACATGCATACTTGTAGTAGTATCATATTTGGATTTGTGCTGAATTCTGGAAGAGTATGAAACATGTGTTGGAAATCGGTTGTGAGTCAGTAAATGTGTGTGATGAGTTTGTGCAAAGTTTGTGAAAATGTGTGAAAATGTGTGAAAATGTGTGCAAAGTTTGTGAAAATGTGTGAAAATGTGTGAAAATCTGTTATGAATGGATAGATGTACGGAAATATGTGTGTTGTGCGGGAATTGTGAAATTGTCCGTATGTACCATTTTATGACCTTGGGTTCGAGAAATGCGCAAGTCGATTAGGTGTGATTGATAATGATTATCATGCTCGATCATTGTTATGATCAAAAATTTTAAGTGGCCTTGGGGTTAGAGTGGCACACTTAATGATTGTGTGTTCTATGTGCGCTGTTACCCCCGAGTAAAGTGTGTAATCAGGGTGATTAGCGATAATCCTAATCACCCGTACGCTTCCGCGGTATGGGGGTAACAGAAGGTGGTATCAGAGCATGGTTATGTCAGTACTGAAATTTCTGTTCTGTTGAATTCTTAAATCTGAATTGGTTTTCTGTTCTACTAAAATCTGGTCTGGAATCTAATCTAGTATTTGGATTTGGTATGTAGCGATCCTGTGGTCCGTGATTTGTGATGCAGGGTAATCGTTTCGAAATGGGACACTATTACAAGATGCATTTGCATTTGCATATACATAGTCAATTGGAATACTACTGCTTGCTAGTTTCTGGAAGTTTAACCGTGATATATATGTGCTCTTCAATTTTGTGTGAATTATTCAGGAAAATTGTGAGTACCCGAACAAGAGTGGATCGGGATGAACAGGGGAGACTGGACAGAGAGCCCAAACCCCTGCAGAATGTGCCACGGTAGTGGGTCGAGCCACGGCCTTCTCCGGCATTAATACGGGTTCTTGAGCGAGATCCGAGACAGTCTGGTCTTGCTACTTCCGGTGTATCACGGGAAGGGCGGTCAGCCTTGAGGGCGTGGCGGCAACAACATGATGTGGATGTAAGTGGTGTAGGGTATAATGAACCCCTTTGTGACAGATAAATCCTTCCGCGCATGAGGATTTGAGTATAGATGAGAAAAGGTGACACCCTCGGGCCGGGAGGGTGCGTCAGAGGATGGCCCATCATCGAGACATGATTGTGATGCCCACAGCCATTTCAATGATAGTAAGCATGGTCAATGGTGACGCCGACGTTAGGATGAGGATGTGGGGCCGCACCGACCTAAGAGACGCACAGAGGAGCACGAGTGGCCAAGCAAGCCGCTTGAGTGATTTCAGCGCTTGACCCCACCTGTTCAGCGGGAAAGGCGGGCTGAGGCTGCGAGATCTGGTAAAACCAGATCAATTCAAGGTTCGAGAGGCTGGAGTTCCCTACCACTACGATGGTTTCCACGACAACATACAATTTGGAGAGCCGGGTCGTCATCTGGTAGGAGAGTGTCGAAGCAGACACCGGGCCGTATGTCTTTGCACGAAGAGAGCCCAGCGTGGATATGTCACGGGATCCGTTCAGCTATTTTTCTTGTGAGCGATGTGGGTAGACGCTCCGAGATTACTTATCCGGCAAGTTACCTCCCGATATCACTCGGGATAACTTGTCCGGAAAGTTTACTTTTGCATTCCGGCTTCGGATTTGTTGGTAGCGAGGATAACTTGTCCGACAAGTTACCTCTGTTCTCTCCGGGATAACTTGTCCGGCAAGTTATCTCATGCATTCGGTATTAGGAGCTACATTACGCTCGGGATTACTTGTCCGACAAGTTACCTCCGCATTCTAACGTATGGATGCATTACGCTCGAGAAAAACTTGTCCGACAAGTATCATACATTTTACGCTATCTGGATATGCCATGTTACGATCGGCGGCGGGATTGTGGCCCAACATTCAGATGGCCTTATGACCACCGGGCATTACTACTTTTTATGAGGCAACACGAAGGCCTAGTTGGTGGAGCAGAGGAGATAGAGAATGAGAGGTGCCATATGTTGGAATTCTTGCGCACCAAGATGACTGGGCTAGCTAAAGTAGCTAAGCACCAAGATGACTGGGCAACTCACGGCTCAACTGAGTGTTTGAGCTAGAGAGATGTGTATCTGCTCTTAGTGAGCTGATATGAGCTCAAGGAGCTCAATGGATGATTTAATATGTCTTGGACTAGCTCTATGTGAGCTCGGTACAAATGTGTCTAGGCACCTTTTGGCGAAGAGACGTGTCTCTTGGCGGAAAGGTGCGTAAATTGGTGAAAAGGTGTCGAAGAGGGCCAAGCACACCTTCGGCTTAGGCCGAAGGGTGCGTAGCACCCTTGGGTGCCGAAAGGGCACCCTAAGGGGGCCTCACACCCATTCGGCCATAGGCAAGGGGTGTGAGTGCCCCTTCGCCCTAGGTGCCTCTAGGCAAGGGGGTGCACCCCATGCCTTGCACCATTCGGCCAAAGGGACATGTCTCATGTCCCATGGCCGAATGGGCAAGGGGCATGGGTCACCTCCCTTGCCTCTTCACCATATTTGGATAATTAATTAATTAGTTAATTAATTTCCTATTAGACACAATTATTTATTTATTCCTTTTCTAATTAATTAGTTAATTGAAAAGGCAAAAGGCATGAGACATGTCTCATGGACCAAGGGGCATTGGTTGCAGCCCTTGGTCCTAGGGACATGTTATTTCGCAAATGAAAGGGCATTGTGCCCTCTCATTGGCAGCCCATCCTCCTCTATAAATAGAGGGAGGATGCGCCATTTCTATCATCCCACAACCAGCATTGGTTCTCTCTTCTCTCTTCCTACTTCCTCTTGCGAAACTAGAAGGCATTCTAGGAGCATTGTGAGTGGAACTCACCTTGGAGACAAATCATCTTCAAGCCGCCCTTAAGGTGTTCCCCAGGCCGAGTCTTCAACATCAACAAGGAGCAAGAATCTCTAAGATTCTTAAGCTGCGTCCAGAAGAAAGGTACATACTCTTAATCCCTTCTTCGGTATTGATGAATGCGAACATGAGAAGCATGTTTAAAGACGATCCTAAAATCAACAAATGGTATCAGAGCTTTCGGTTTCTCTTTGTGATACATGCTTACTTGTTCGACATGTTTATATGAAGCATGATACATGTTAGTTGAGTTCGAAGTAACATGTATGAATGTATGATATCGGACTAAACATGAATACATGTAAATTCGGCCGAAACATGCAAGTTTAAATGAGACCCCCGGTAAGGTTATTCGAAGGGGTTATAGTCGTTTAAATGGAAAAGGAAGCATGAATGTTATATGTGTTTTGAATCATGCTTGAATGTTGTATGATGAAAATGGTTGTATAACATGTTGACTTGCCTATTTGTTCCATGAATGATTAAATGAACCTAAAGAAAATGTGTGCCAAAGTTCTATATCACATTATACCTTGAGGTAATTGCCGGAATGTGCTCTGTCTAGGAGGTGGGTTTTAAGTGGGACCGTCTGTGACCCTCCATCTTTCCCCGGGAGCGCTCCTCTCGTGGTTCCTAAGGTCCATGTGTGACATAGACTTGGCATGCATGTGACATTTATTCTTTACCTAATTTAAGAATTTCAGCCCCTTGATAGTCTTAATACTGGTTTTGTACCACTATGATGGACTTGAGGGAATTGAAGCTTAAATTAAGTGAGGGAACATACGTCTATTGAAACAAGAGATTCTACCTTAAGATAGTTCAAGTACTTGTACGGTGAACTTGAAGGACTTGAAACTTGATTCAATTGATGAGACACTTCATTAAACTAAGGTCTCTAGGGACCCTGTCAAGCTAATATAATGCTGTCTAAGGAAGTGGTACTTAAGTGAGACCGTTTGTGACTCCACCAACGACCTGGGCATTGTATTAAGGAGACTTATGGGTGATGAGACTAACGTTTAAGTGAAGTGCTATGGTTGTTACGATCACGCATGAGTGCGTGATTCAGGCCTTCTTGGAAGGTCAAGTGAGGTTACAAACTGATGTATGCTTGGTTGCCCTTGATTGATTGAATGTATAGGCTTGTTAAGGGTATGTTCATAAAATGGCAAAGTTATGCTTAGGCGTTTCTAATCGGATGCTATAAGCATACCTTTTGCTACGTCTGGGTATAAACTAAGTTATTTCATGAACATATTGCTTGAATAAGTCTAATTGTGTGAATTGGAATCTAAAACATGTGAATTGCATATTTGTAGATGGCTACTAAGAACATAGTAGCAGAGTTGAACCGTGACCTCAAATTGGATGGTGAAAACTATCTAATTTGGCAGCAGAAGGTCAAGTTCATCTTAACTGAGCAAGAGACACTTGAGGTGCTCGATGCTGAGGTCAACCCCCCGCAGGAAGGGGGAAGTAGGGTGGCTTATGAAGCCTACCTTAAAAAGAACTCTATGTGTAGAGTCACACTCTTGTCCACAATGGTGGATGAGATCATGGTGGAGTTCTCCATGCTACCCTCGGCCAAAGGCATCTGGGATGCTGTGAAGGCCAAGTATGGAGATGTTTCCGTGGAGAAACAACGCTCAATGATACTAAGGTTTGAGAACTATGGTAAACGAGCAGATCACACCATGAGTGCCCACCTTCGTGAGATGTCACGAATGATTCATCAGCTTAAACAAGCTGGGCACGACCTCACCGACGAGCAGCAGGTGCAAGCAATAATAAGGTCCTTACCTGATGAGGAGTGGCAGTTGATGAAGGTCAACTTACGCCACAACCCTCAGATTAAGACCTTTGATGACATCGCCCGTCACCTTTTACTTGAGGCTGAAGTAATGGCTCTCAAGGACCACTCCAAGGCATATGTTGCCAATACCTCCGATAACAACGGGGGTAAAAAGAAGAAGTGGTTCAAGGGTGGGAAAAGGGCGGCTTCAAAGGCAAGGGTAAGGGAAAGGGAAAAGGAAACGGGCCCGGAAAGAAGAAAAGGGACGTTTCGAAGCTCAAGTGCTTCAACTGTGGCAAGAAAGGACACTTTGCAAAAGATTGCAAAAGTGCACCTAAGGTACATTTTGAACCTTCTACTTCAATAGCACATGTGACGTCATGTACTATGCTAACTGAAAGCAATTCTTTGTGGATTGTAGACTCAGGAGCAACAGACCACATAGCTCGGGACAAGTCCTGGTTTGTGGCGTACCGCAAGCTCCCAAGAGGTGTGAAGCACGTCTCGGTGGGGAATGATGCAAAATTAGAAGTAGTAGGAATAGGAACCTGTAAGGTTCCCTTGTGTAATAGATATTTGTATCTTGTGGACACATTATATGTACCTAATATTTGTAGAAATTTAATTTCTATTTCTGCCATGTTGAAGTACAATTATTGCTTTCAATTCTTTAATGATAGTGTAACTATATTAAAGGATAATCAAGTTCTCACAAAATGCTTAGTTAATAATGGACTGTATGAGGTAAGGCCCGATGGCCATTCTGATGCAACTCCTAGATGCCACGTGACTAAAGTCATAGAGCAAAATCTGGGGCATGAACGGTTGGGACATATAGGACAAGATAGGATGAATAAGTTAGCCAAAAGTGGCTTGCTTGAATCCTTGACCTAGGTTGTCCTGCAATCTTTTCAACCTTGCTTAGAAGGCAAGGCAACGAGAAAGCCCTTGGGGAGGGCAACTAGGAGAACCGAGGCTCTAATTTTAGTCCATTCGGCTCTTTGTGGACCTATGAGAATTGAATCCAGAAATGGGTTCAAGTTCTTCATCACTTGTACTGTTGACTGTACACGATTCACCCACGTCTTCTTACTCAAAACCAAGGCAGAGGCCTTAGCATATTTTCAGAAATATGTACACTTGGTTGAGAACCAAGTAGATAAGAAGGTGAAGTCCTTAAGGACTGACAGAGGTGGTGAGTACAGTTCACTTGCATTCAAGGCCTTTTGTGAGTCAAAAGGCATTGCTAGAGAGTTCACCCTTTCTTGGACACCCCAAAGAAAATGGTGTGTCCGAAAGAAAGAACCGAACTTTGATGGACATGGTACGTTCCATGATGGCTAAAGCCAACCTGGATGTGACCTATTGGAGTGATGCGCTGCTATGTGCGGTGCACATTCTCAATAGGGTACCTACCAAGGACATCGACTCCTCTCCATATGAGTTATGGATGAAGAGGACCCCGAACTTAAGCTACTTGCGGCCTTGGGGTTGCTTAGCTTACGTACATGTTCCCGACCATCCGTTGGGAAAATTGGGACCAAGAGGAAAGAAGTGTGCTTTTCTCGGATATTGTACGGAATCCAAGGGCTATGTGTTCTTGGATCTCAGTTTAAAGAAGGGTTTGGTGTTTGATGCAAGAAACGCCAAGTTTGTGGAAACGGAGTTTCCAAAAGTTGGCGAAAGTGATGATTTAGCCTCAATAGGCCCGATCCTAGAAGAAGGTCAACCGGGCACTTCACAAGTGCCGGTTACAAGGACTGTACCTACTCCCGAGGGAGTACCTCAACTGGAACAAGCTGAGGCTTTCCAGAATGAGCCCATAAACATGGACTCAAATGAACAGGATCCTGAAACTGAGGGATCTGTTCAAGAGGGAGTTGAGGTACTTCAAGAGCCAACACCTCCACCCCAGTTGAGAAGATCAACTCGGGAGTCCAAAGCACCTAAAAGGTGGGGACTATCGGAAGGTGAGACATACTTGGTCTCGTGCGAGATCGATGAGCCAAGTAATGTCAAAGAAGCTCTTGAAGGGGCACAGAAAGAAGAGTGGCTAAAGGCAATGAATGATGAGTTGCATTCAATGCATGAAAATGAGGTATGGGAATTGTCTGATCTTCCTCGTGGCCGAAAAGCGATCGGCAATAAGTGGGTTCTTAAAATAAAGAAGAACTCTGATGGGAGTATCGAAAGGTACAAGGCCCGGTTGGTGGCCAAAGGCTTTACACAGAAGGAAGGTGTTGATTTCAAAGACACTTTCTCTCATTTGGTTAAGTTTAATTCCATAAGATTGATACTTGAGATAGTGTCAAACTTGGACCTTGAGTAGCATCAGATGGATGTGACCACAGCCTTCCTCAACGGTGAGTTGAGTGAAGAGATCTACATGAAACAACCCGAAGGGTTTGTACAAGTAGGTCAAGAAGACAAGGTATGTAGACTAAAGAAGTCTATATATGGTCTCAAACAAGCTTCAAGACAATGGTACTTGAAGTTTCATCATGCAGTCACAAGCTATGGTTTTGTGATGATGCATGAAGACCATTGTGTGTACTTGTTCTTCAAAGAGTCCAGTTTTGCCATTATGACATTATATGTCGATGACATTTTAATTGCAAGTAGTAGCTTGGAGTTGTTGCTCGCCATCAAAGGATGGTTGTCCTCCACCTTCAAAATGAAGGACCTGGGGGAAGCTTCTTATATCCTAGGTGTTAAGATACATCGGGACAGAAAGAAGCATATGTTAGGACTTTCACAAGAGCTTTATATAGATAAAGTTCTTGAGAGGTTTAACTTGACCAACTCTAAGCCAATGAACACCCCACTTGCATATGGTTGCAAAATTGGAGAGGACTTATGTCCTAAGACTCCAAAAGACAAGGAAGAAATGACTAAGATACCTTACCTTAGTGCCATTGGTAGCCTTATGTACGCCATGATTTGTACACGGCCAGACATAAGTCAAGCGGTCGGTTTACTTGCTAGATATTCTTCGAACCACGGCATGGAGCATTGGAAGAATGTCAAAGGATTCTTAGATACCTTAAAGGTACTAAGGATTATTGGCTATGTTATCAAGGAAAACCCTTGGTTTACACGGCTATTCCGATGCCGATTGGGAGGAGATAGAGATTCTAGCAAATCTACAAGTGGTTATATTTTCTTGCTAAATGGGGCGCCACTACTTGGTGTAGTAAGAAACAAACCATGTGACAGCCTTATCAACCATGGAGGCAGAATGTTTCTTGTGCCTCGGCTGTCCAGAAGCCCCGTGGCTTGGTTATTTTCTTAAAAACTTGGAGTCGATGGTCAAAATAAGTAAGCCCATTACTATCTACAGTGATAGTATGGCAGCTATGGCCTACACCAAGGACCCCAAGTATCATGGAAAACCAAACACATTAGCATGAAATATAATTTCATTCAAGATGCAGTTGAAGGAGGTGAAGTCAAAATTGAATACATCTCAACAGACCTTATGGTGGCAGATCCTCTCACTAAGCCATTGCCACCCATTGTGTTTGCTCGTCATGTCCGAGCAATGGGTCTTAGGAGATTGTAAATATACTAATTGTTGTATGACTTTCACCACTTTGGTGTCACACATGTATATATGTATAATGATGATCAATAAAGTAATTATTTGATGTCATTTACTTAGTTCCATTAATAACACACAATGAACAAATGAACATGTCCACCATAGGCATTGAGAATGACTTTCTCACACCAAGTCATTCGCCCTTGATCTTAAGTAGACCAAGGATGAGACTACCAAAGACTCAAATAGTGTGTTGTTTCTTCAGGAAACATGTGACATGCAATGTTACTCTATTGAGTGGGAGTCATGTTACAACACATGACACTTTGGTATACTTTTATGTCGCCTTGATCTGAATAATCAAGATGAGGTGCTCGCACCGATTTTGTATGACACTGATACATTTTAGCCTATGTGTGAGTGTAAGCTCGGGCTTGCACAGAAATTTCATGGCTTGTGACATGTCCTCCTTTTATATGTTAGAAGGAGCACACTCTGAGGTGTTTTAAGAGGGAGAAATGACACACCCCTCATTCTAAGTGATATCACTCCAAGTGGGAGTGGTGTTTGTAAAACACCCTAAGAAGTGTTAATAGAATCTTTGTAAGTATGTTGCAAAGATCCTATGACCATGAAATTCGACCAAAAGAAGAATTTAAGCAAGTTGTCTCTAACCTTGCGTAGTGTGAGAATTCTTCGATTGGACCCTTAATCACTTTAACTCGCTGTTAATGATTCACATTGACAAAGTTACTTTGATTGGTTGTCGAAGGTCGCAGATGAATGCGGCTGGAGTATCCTCCTTTTGGGTAACTAAATCTATATGGATCATTAAGCAGGTAGAGTGTAAAGGAAAGACAAGTGAAACTTGGTACGTGAGTCCTAAATTGAACCTTTGAGCTCACATGTTGCATTGGTGCAACATGATAAGGTCTGAATTGGGGATAATACAAATTAAAGAGTACTGACACTTAACACAGTCATCATTAAAATGAAAGAGACTGACTGTGGTTAAGAATACGTACCATATGTCTTGGGGTTCTAAAGGCACTACTTGAAGTAGTTCAAGTAAAGCTTGAAGATGTTCAAGCATGTCTTGTTAAGTTCAAGAAAATTTGAATAACACACAAACACTTGAAGTGTTCAAGTGAGTTTGAGAGGACAATCTTCCATTTGAGAGTCTAACAACCTCAATGGAAGAGGTACGGTGTGGATGCCTTAAGGTCGCACTCACAACTCCTTTTATATAGTTTGCCAAAGTGTTTGGTTTAGTATGAGGAAGTGTTTTATTCGAGTGGGAGCTTGTGCTCAAAGATCATCATTGGTGCGAGTGGGAGTTTGTTGGAATTCTTGCGCACCAAGATGACCTGGGCTAGCTAAAGGTAGCTAAGCACAGCTCAACTCAGCTCAATCTGAGTGTTTGAGCTAGAGAGATGTGTATCTGCTCTTAGTGAGCTGATATGAGCTCAAGGAGCTCAATGGATGATTTAATATGTCTTGGACTAGCTCTATGTGAGCTCGGTACAAATGTGTCTAGGCACCTTTTGGCGAAGAGACGTGTCTCTTGGCGGAAAGGTGCGTAAATTGGTGAAAAGGTGTCGGAGAGGGCCAAGCACACCTTCGGCTTAGGCCGAAGGGTGCGTAGCACCCTTGGGTGCCGAAAGGGCACCCTAAGGGGGGCCTCACACCCATTCGGCCATAGGCAAGGGGTGTGAGTGCCCCTTCGCCCTAGGTGCCTCTAGGCATGGGGGTGCACCCCATGCCTTGCACCATTCGGCCAAAGGGACATGTCTCATGTCCCATGGCCGAATGGGCAAGGGGCATGGGTCACCTCCCTTACCTCTTCACCATATTTGGATAATTAATTAATTAGTTAATTAATTTCCTATTAGACACAATTATTTATTTATTCCTTTTCTAATTAATTACTTAATTGAAAAGGCAAAAGGCATGAGACATGTCTCATGGACCAAGGGGCATTGGTTGCAGCCCTTGGTCCTAGGGACATGTTATTTCGCAAATGAAAGGGCATTGTGCCCTCTCATTGGCAGCCCATCCTCCTCTATAAATAGAGGGAGGATGCGCCATTTCTTCTCATCCCACAACCAGCATTGGTTCTCTCTTCTCTCTTCCTACTTCCTCTTGCGAAACTAGAAGGCATTCTAGGAGCATTGTGAGTGGAACTCACCTTGGAGACAAATCATCTTCAAGCCGCCCTTAAGGTGTTCCCCAGGCCGAGTCTTCAACATCAACAAGGAGCAAGAATCTCTAAGATTCTTAAGCTGCGTCCGTAAGAAAGGTACATACTCATAATCCCTTATTCGGTATTGATGACTTGAACATGAGAAGCATGTTTAAAGACGATCCTAAAATCAACAGCTTGAGATGTATGATATTTCTGAATGATATGCCTGCAACTGTTCTGTTTGATACAGGTGCTTTTGTATCTATAGTTGCACAGAGATACGTTATGTCCCAGCATTTGTGTGTTCATTCCATGCCTTGTATTGCATTAATTAAAATTGATGGGGATCATTGTTTGCTGTCTAATGAGATAGTCAGGGGCTGTGTGATTAATATGGGGAAGCATCGGACTTCTATTGATCTGCTTGTGCTTGATATTTCGAAATATGATGTGATTTTGGGAATGGATTGGTTATTTGAGCGTATGCAGACAGTTGTGTGAAGTGAGAGGGTGTGCTATACTCTAGTAAGGTACTTCCTTTATCTGCTTCTTCCGAATGTTTGTGCGAGATACGTAGTCTAGAATTGAAAATTCTAGTTGAGATATGTGTGATTGATGAGGATGAGTATTTCGGTCTGAATTCTGTTGATATCAGAGATGAGATAGATCAGATATCTGTTATGAGAGATTTTTCGCAGATATTTCCCAAGGATTTGCCAGGTATGCCGCCAGAGCGGGAAATTGTGTTTGAGATCCGGCTATAGCCAGGATCAATTCTCATATTTGTTTCCCCCTACCGTATGCCGATTCTTGAGAGGAATGAACTCAAAAAGCAACTTGACGAGTGGCTTGCTAAAGGGTTCATTGACTGAGCACGTCTCCATGGGGTGCTCTTGTGTTATTTGTGAAGAAGAAGGATGAATGTGAGCATCAGGATCATCTATGAATTGTGCTGCAAACATTATGTGATCATCAGTGTATGCCAAACTCTTCAAGTGTCGATTCTAGATTCGGGAGCTGTCATTTCTTGGGCGCATCATCGGAGAGCGGCGTGATATATATGTGTAACACAAGTGGGAGCAGTAGGAGCATACTCAGTTATATAGCTTGATTATCCAGTCCGAATGGCTGGATAAGGTGCAGGATGTGCAAGGGACCGATCCGACATTAAGGAAAATATCGGGAGAGGCAAAAGGGAGCACTTCACCCATCTTTGAGTAAAAGCAAGGCCTTACGTATTTCGAGACCGACAGTATGTGCCAAATGTTCCGATACTCCGAGAGGAGCTACTTGAAGAAGCACATGCAGGCCGATTGAGTGTGCACCCTGGAAGTGAGAAGATGGATCATGATTTGAGATCTCACTTGGTGGCCGGCATGCGAAGGGACGTCGCCACATATGTCTCTAAGTATGCCACATGTCGAGGGTGAAGGCTTTGTGCACGTGACTTCATTGAAGTACGACTTATCATCCTCAAACGGACGAATAATCGAGTGAGTAATTCAGATTCTGGATAATATGCTACACGATCGTATCTTGGACTTTGGCGGTGAGTGGGATCAACATTTTCCATTAGTAGAATTTTCTCAAAATTACAGTACCATTGGTATGGTACCTTATGAAGCTCTGTATGACCAACGTTGTGTGACGCCACATTGTTGGGTAAAGGCTTTTAACAGGGTTGAGCTGGGTTACAAGTGATTAGAAAGATTCAGAGTCGGTTGAGAGCCGCCAATGACAGGACTACTTCATATATGAATAAGCGGAGACGAGATCTGAAGTTCGAGGTTGGCGACAAAGTGTGGTTGAAGGTAGCACTGACCAAAGGAACTATCGATGCGGAAAGAGAGGGAAGTTAGCTTCACGATATATGGGTGTATGTTCAGTTCTTGAATTTGGGCTGTGTATGTCTGTTGCGTGTGATCAGTTGTGTCTTGAGATTTCTGTTGTGTAAGTCTGTTGTGTGTGTGAATTGATAAGATCAGTGTGACAGGGGTTCCTTGTATGTGTGTTATGTACTGGAAATTCTAAGAAGTATGATTCGGTTCTAAATTCAGTTATATATGAGCACTTTGGGGTTTCTCATGGTTAAACTTTCTTATGTGTGTAGCAGCAGCATCTGTTACGTCGAGGATTGTGGTTGGACCTTGGAGCGTTGCCCCTCGCACGTCACGTATGTATTCCAATTGAATATTTCTGGCTCTGTATATTGTAAATGGCATGCATATTTGTAGTAGTATCATATCTGAGGTTTATGCTGGAAATTCTGTGTGTATATATGTGCTGGAAGTTCTGTGAGTTTTGTGTGGAAATATTGTGAGTATATGTGTTGATGGCACAAGATGTGTGCTGATCTTCAGTGCTGGAATGTGAGAATGTGCAGTGATATGTTTGTGTAGGAAGTAATAGTGTTGTGTAAATGTGTGCAAATACTGTGTTGGGCCGGAGTTTGTGATTGATCTGCGTTGAAATTATGTTGTGTGAATGAAATGTGTAAAGTGTGAGGTTTTGTGCAGAAAATGTGAAATGGTGCGAGTATGCACCTTATTGTGACTTTGTGTTTGTTGCGCATAGTATCGTGATCCTGGGTCAGTTTTGAATTGTAATCATGTAAAATCATTGGTGTGATCGAAAATTTTAAAGTGACTTGGGTTAGTGTGGCTCACCTATGAATAAGTTATGCGTGTGTTGTTACCCGGGAGCGTGTGATTCGGGTGATTAGCGAAATCTAATCATCCGTGCGCTTCCGTGGTGAAGAATGGGGTAACACATTCTGCTTACGTGTATATGTTCGGATACTTTGTAGGACCGGGGACTCGCCCATGACAATGGACGGCGGGACCCGGGATGTGATCATATTCTGATGTGTTAGACACATTCTATATCTGTATGATTCTGTGGATCTTATGAATGATGTTATCTATGAACTGTATGTGTGGTGATGGTTGAGTCTTCGCCTATTTAAGTGGGGCGGGGCTCGCCATGGATAGCTACGGTTATACTGTATACTTGCCATGTATGAGATTTGCGGGTTGCGGGTCGAAAAGCATTGTAGAGTATAAGCGTATAGCTCTGTCTGCATACTCCGAGAGCAAAGTGTTCTCGGCACCGGGCCTCCGAGAACGAGACTTTGCGGGCAGGGTCACGGGACCACTACACGCAGCGGGTCTCGGTTGGACCGATCGCTTGATTTCGCTTCGTCGCAGCTTCCATCATGGCGGGGCGGCCCCGCCTCCAACCGGGTGCGGGCGCACCGTGACAATTAAACCCTGTTTATACTTATCATGTTACGCAATCCAGTTGCCAATACTCGATTTCATGTCAAATTTTGAGAATACGGTTGAACTGTATAATCTTGACAAGAGGTCTTTCTTATTAGGTATTGGATACCTAATCCATTTCAAAACTTTATTAAGAGACTTATAATTGATGACCAACATTGGAACTCCTCTTTCTATTTCGCATTTTTATTGATATAAAAAGTGAGCAACTCCATGGTGAAGAACTCTTTCTTATTAAACCCTTATCAAGAAGGTAATGTATTTCCTTCTTACAATGGACCATTAATTCTTCATTCATTTGAATGGCTCTTGATCTAGTGGATATGTTTCTTTCTTCAAATTACGCTTCATAAGGAAAATTAACAATATACTTTTTTCTTTCACAAAAAGCATTAGGAATATCAGCACAAAGTTTTCTATTCATGACTTCTTTAAAAGTTTGAATTTGTTTCGAACTTCCCGAGTCTTTATTTTCTCTTCGAGACTCTTGTGTCTAATATGCTCTGAAGACTCATCGGTGTTTCTTGCCTATTATTAAATTGGCGGTAAGTGCTTCTAGTAAGCTGGCCCAAGGTGGTTCAGCAAACTTAAAAACTATTCTTCTTCCAAAATTCTTGGTTGTCAAACCATTTCTATCAACCTTATATGGTGTGATAGCACTAAGAAACAGTGTTCCAAGAATTACATCTTGGTTCATCGAGCAAGCACTTTGTAAAATCTTTGTGAGATACAAATCTCCTCATTGCAGATATGTACATGAGTTAATTTAAACCTCACAGGCATTACCTGTTTATTAGCAGTCGTGATGTAACCAAAAGTTTTTTCTAAGTATTTATGAGGAATCAAACCTTCTTTGATCACGTTTCTATCAGCTCCTGAATCAATTAAGACAATAGTAGTAATCTCAAATTGTTTCTCAATCTTCAAAGTAATTAAACTAGTATACCTTTGATTAGGTACATATTCAATTTCATTTATCTGAAGTGGCTTATTCTCAAGGGGTAACTCATCAGATTCTTCTCCAAGCATTATTCCTTTTTTCTTGGTGATTGAAATTATTTAAATTTTCAATGACATTATCCTCTTTTGGGGATATTCTTCTTGGGGATAATTCTCTATCACATGTAATTCTAAAATCTCAATTCTCTTTCGAGATCTTTTACCTCATTCTTAACTGGTGTAGTTCAGACTTTATAGTTTATCTACAGGTTCTCTATCTGAGCATGTCCTACTCTATATAATATCTCATTAAAACTATATATCTAAGCTTTATTCAATTCTTTCCAATTTGGCTTCTTCTTTTGCCATTTTGGAGCTTCTTGTTCTTGATTACTTATTTTTCTAGATACTTTAAAAGAACTTCTTTTCTTGTATCTGAATCTTCTATATTATTTGCTATTTCTAGAATTACTTCATCTTCTTCGTAATAGCATTAATCTTATTCATATTTAATTCTAGCTTTCCAAATGTCTTTTGAATCTCACAAGAATCACATTGGCATAATCTGCATGAGACTCTGCTTTAGACCTTCCTCAATTTCAAGAGAGTTTAACTTCTGTTTAACCCTACATTTATTTTGGAAATGTCCTACTTTTCCACACTTCCAATGACTAGTTGTTTAGAGTCATTCTTTCAGATATTCAGGTTTATTCTTCCTGAATTTTTTTTTCTCTAAACCTATTGTACCTCTTAGGTCTTTCTTCTCTTCTTTCGAACCTTCTTTCTTTATACCTTTTATAAGGTATATATTTTCTATGCTTCTTACCGTGATTATCATCCAGACTGTATCCGTATTGAGCACAAAAACTTCCCATTTCTTTTCTTCCTTCTTGACTTGCTTTCTCCATTTTAACTCATGACACATTTTAAGACCAACTTCTTTTATTTCTAAGAGAATTTGGCCATAAGTATAATATTCTATATTCAAAATTCCTCGGTTCTTTTCTTTTAAGTGATCAATAACTAATTGACCAAAATGTCTTGGTAAACCCTGAATAAATTTTTCTTTCTAGATAGTGGAATTGCAATCCTCTCTTTCATAGACTCTTGAAAGAAACACATCATTATACCATTCTAAGTCTGATAAAGTCTTACATTTTAAATTAAGCCGGAGTTCTCCATTTAACTTTTGCTTAAACTCTTCTGATCCTATAAAATGCAAGTAAATAGTCAATATTAAAGAGTTAACAACATCAGATTCTGATGATACTAAGGTTTCATTCCCTTGTACCATTGTTATTTCTTTCTTAGCATTTCTTATTTCTTACTTAGCTTGTTCTGACATACACTTATCCCACCAATTTCTCAGTTGCCCTGAAAAACCAGAAATTATCATTTCTGCTACTTGCATATCAGATGGGTTTGTGGATGTACTTCTGACAACTATCCCATACATTATCATATGATGAATAATCTGGGATATTTGGTATTCTGAAAAACATGTGAATTGCATATTTGTAGATGGCTACTAAGAACATAGTAGCGAGTGTTGATTTTCGGATCGTCTTTAACATGTTTGTCATGCTTACATATTACATGGATACTACATTTATGTAATAGCACGATGTGTTTCTTCCATAATCATGCCATATATTCATTAGCATCATACAGAGAACCTAGCATGATACTAATGGCAAAGAACCTAGCATGATACTAAAGAAGGGATTAAGGATGTGTACCTTTCTTCTGGATGCTCAAACCTTGGAAGACTTCAATGGAGGACGGACTTGGAAGTGCACCAAGGAAGCGGACAAGAAGTGAAAGGCTTCTTCTAAAGTTTCACCCATAAACTCTAAGTAGAATTCCTACTAAGGCTTATTGAGAGAGAAGAGATGAGAGGCAATCCTGCCAAATGGATGGATATAATGGCGCCATCCTCCCTCTATTTATAGAAGAGGATGGGCTGCCAATGAGGGGGCACAATGCCTCCTCATTTGCGAAGTAACATGTCTCTAGGGCCAAGGGCTGCAACCAATGCCCCTTGGTCCATGAGACATGTCTCATGCCTTTTCCATTAAGTAATTAATTAGAAAAGGAATAAATAAATAATTGTGTCTAATAGGAAATTAATTAACTAATTAATTAATTATCCAAAAATATGGTGAAGAGGCAAGGAGGTGACCCATGCCCTTGCCCATTCGGCCATGGGATATGAGACATGTCCCTTTGGCCGAATGGTGCAAGGCATGGGGTGCATCCCCTTACCTGGAGGCACCAAGGGCGAAGCGGCACTCACACCCCTAGGCCTACGGCCGAATGGGTGCAAGGCCCCCTTTAGGGTGCCCTTTCGGCACCCAGGGTTGCTACGCACCCTTAGGCCATGGGCGAAGGTGTGCTTGGCCCTTTGGGTGCCTCTTCGGCACCTTTTCATAAATTACGCACCTTTCCACCAAGAGACACGTCTCTTCACCAAAAGGTGCCTAGACACACTTGTACTAAGCTCACATAGAGCTAGTCCAAGACATATTAAACCATTCATTGAGCTTCTTTGAGCTCATATCAGCTCACTAAGAGCAGATACGCATCTCTCTATCTCAAACACTCAGATTGAGCTGAGTTGAGTTGTGCTTAGCTACTTTTAGCTAGCCCAGTCATCTTGGTGCGTAAGAATTCCAACAAACTCCCACTCGCACTAATGATGACCTTTATGCACATGCTCCCACTCGAGTCATAAAACAATCTACATTTAAATAGAGTTGTGAGTGCGACCCCAAGTCACACACACCAAATCTCTTTTATTAAGTTTGTTAGACTCTCAATAAAAGATTATCCTCTCTTGTAAGTCTCACTTGAACATTTCAAGAGCTTGTGTGTTTTTGAACTTATTCAAAGTTTCTTGAACTTATCAAGACATGCTTGAACATCTTCAAGCTTTACTTGAACTACTTCAAGTAGTGCCTTTAGAACCCCAAGACATATGGTACGTATTCTTAACCACGGTCAGTCTCTTTCGGTTTAATGATGACTGTATTAAGTGTCAGTATTCTTTAATTCATATTATTCCCAATTCACACCTTATCATGTTACACCAATTCAACATGTGAGCTCAAAGGTTGAATTTAGGACTCACGTACCAAGTTTCACTTGTCTTGCCTTTACACTCTACCTGCTTAATGATCCATATAGACTTAGTTACCCAAAAGGAGGATACTCCAACCGCATTCATCTGCGGCCTTCGACAACAAATCAAACTTTGCCAATGTGAATCATTAACATCGAGTTAAAGTGATTAAGGATCCAATCGAAGAGTTCTCACACTACGCAAGGTTAGAGACAACTTGCTTAAATTCTTCGTTTGGTCGAATTTCATGGACATGGGATCTTTGCAACATACTTACAAAGATTCTAATAACACTTCCTAGGGTGTTTTACAAACACCACTCCCACTCAGAGTGATATCACTTAAAATGAGGGGTGTGTCATTTCTCCCTCTTAAAACACCTCAGAGTGTTCTCCTTCTAACATATAAAAGTTGGACATGTCAATATCCATGAAATTTCTGTGCAAGCACTAGCTTAAACTCACACATAGGCTAGAATGTATCGGTGTCATACAAAATCAGTGCGAGCACCTCATCTTGATTATTCAAATCAAGGCGACATTAAATTATACCAAAGTTTCATGTGTTGAAACATGACTCCCAAACAATAGAGAAACATTGCATGTCACATGATACCTGAAGAAACAACACACTATATGAGTCTTTGGAAGTCTCATCCTTTGTCTACTTAAGATCAAGGGCGAATGACTTGGTGTGAGAAAGTCATTCTCAATGCCTATGGTGGACATGTTCATTTGTTCATTGTGTGTTATTAATGGAACTAAGTAAATGACATCAAATAATGACTTTATTGATCATCATTATACATATATACATGTGTGACACCAAAGTGGTGAAAGTCATACAACACTTAGCATATTTACATCTCCTAAGACCCATTGCTCGGACATGACGAGCAAACACAATGGTGGCAATGGCTTAGTGAGAGGATCTGCCACCATAAGGTCTGTTGAGATGTATTCATCTTTGACTTCACCATCTTCAATCGCATCTCGAACGAAATTATATTTCATGCTAATGTGTTTGGTTTTTCATGATACTTGGGGTCCTTAGTGTAGGCCATAGCTGCCATACTATAAGCGTAGATAGTAATGGGCTTACTTATTTTGACCCTTGACTCCAAGTATTTTAGAAAATAACCAAGCCACGTGGCTTCTGGACAGCCGAGGCACAAGAAATGAATTCTGCCTCCATGGTTGATAAAGTTGTACAGTTTGTTTCTTACTACACCAAGTAGTAGCGCTCCCATTTAGCAAGAAAATATAACCAATTGTAGATTTGCTAGAATCTCTATCTCCTCCCCAATCGGCATCGAGAATAGCCGTGTAAATCAAGGGTTTTTCCTTGATAACATAGCCAATAATCCTTAGTACCTTTAAGGTATCTAAGGATCCTTTTGACATTCTTCCAATGCTCCATGCCGTGGTTCAAGAATATCTAGCAAGTAAACCGACCGCTTGACTTATGTCTGGCCGTGTATAAATCATGGCGTACATAAGGCTACCAATGGCACTAAGGTAAGGTATCTTAGTCCTTTCTTCCTTCCCTTTTGGAGTCTTAGGACATAAATCCTCTCCAATTTTGCAACTATATGCAAGTGGGGTGTTCATTGGCTTAGAGTTGGTCAAGTTAAACCTCTCAAGAACTTTATCGATATAAAGCTCTTGTCGAGGCCTAACATATTGGTACAATACCCAAGCAAACGCGTCCTCGCGTCGCATCAGAATCATAAAAGGCCTCGTAGGTCTCGCTCCCATGGTCTCCAATCTCGCCTGAGCAAGGTCTCACCCTTGCGGTCTCCAGTCTCGCCTTCGCAAGATCTCCAGTCTCACCTGCGCGAGGTCTTGCTCTCGCGGGCCTTAAGTCTCGCCTTGGTGATGTCTCACACTCACCTTTGCGTCTCTTAGGCCTTCGCGGGTTGCCCTCGCGGTCTCAGGTCTCGCCCTTGTGATCTCACTCGCCTTCACGGATCTTGCTCCCGCGGCCTCAACTCGCCTTCGCAAGGGCTCTCATGCCTATCTTGGTCCCGCCCGAGATAAGGCCCTTACACTCGGAGTTCGTATGACCCTCACTCCTTATTTGGCTGTACTCTATCCGGGCCTTCGCCGCCACTTGCTCCACTAGGAGATAAACCACTTGGACATCGACATCAGGGCAGCCAATAAGGAGGCCAACACGAGCACAGGAGATCTTCACCGATTCATACGCGGACATTCTCTGACAAGCGAATCACTTAAGGCGGTTTGCTGAGATCTTCATCATCACAGCCGCCTTATCTCCAATCAGTCTGACACAGACTTATCTCTCCAAGTCTGACAGACTTGTCTCACACTTGTCCAAGGCTTCAACTGGGGGAGGCTCCTCCTGGCATCTCCCTATAAATAGAGAGATGTCCACCTTAAACTAGGTAAGCTACTACACGCCCCCCACTCCTCTCTTGCTACTTATGAGTATTCTCTTTATCTTTCCACAGAGTACTCTTAACATCAAGCTTGGAGCCCTCAAGAACACCATCATCATCAACCATTCAACTGAGATTCCGCTCCTGTTCTGGGAACGCGAATATCAGTTTGGCGCCGTCTGTGGGAACGAAAGAAACAAAAGTTCTTATCGTAAACCCATATCACAAACCACAAGTAGCAAGTCATGCCAACTACCCGGAGTGCAAGTAGGCACAGCCGTCAGGGAAGGAGGAATCCTCCCATGACGAATACAAACAATGATCCACGATCAGAACCATCTCCAAACAACGTTCCCCCACAACGGGAAGAACTCTCTGTTCATTCAATGGAGGAAAGCTCCTCCCATGTTAACCGGGCGTGCCTCGGGAGTGCAACACTCCACCACCAAACACTCCACCAACGAGCCTTGATCCGGCCGTTACGCAAACAATCACCGGGCGGTTGCTCACAACTTTCGTGAAACACTCGCCACCACTCTCGGGCGTTACGGATAGCGTTGGAGCGCTACGGACTAGTCAACCTGAACGCACCGCTACTCCTCCTCAACAAGTAAGTCACCTGACCCTCCATCGTCTATACTTATCGCGCTTACTAGACGATTAGAGGAAGTAGAAAAGAGGGAGGAAAGGGCCGGTGTTCATAATATCACCGAGGATGGGTCCGGACCACCTCGGACCCAACCTTTCACTCGGCCGGGTCTTGGAGAGCCCTCTTCCGAGATCAGTTTCGCCAGCCTAAGCTAGATGCCTATGACGGTCTCTCAGACCCAGATGTTCACCTACAACGTTACGTTTCCGCGATGGCCATCGCGAGAGCGGATGACAACACGCTCTGTAGAGCTTTCAGCTCCACACTCACTGGGGCCGCAGATGGCGGTATACTACCCTCCGTAATAAGTGTTTTTACTCCTTTGAGGACCTCTCTCGCAACTTCTCCAACCACTTTGTGGTGTCAAAACCTCCCCCAAAACGGCGGGACACCTCCTTAATATAAGGCAAAAGAAAGATGAGCCCCTCGGGTGGAATCCATCCAGTCCCTAATCTAGGGAGGAAGCCCGCCTACTTGCTGCCATTCGGGGTCTTCGCTGGGAGTCCCTTTTCTTCGTGGATGTACACACCAACCCTCCCACCAACATGGAATAGTTCTTGAGCACGACATCACGGTTTATGAACATGGAGGAGGTCACTCGACCACTCGCCAGGGCCGCCACGGCAGATGCGAAGGGACAGCCCTCGCGACCGGACTCCAGGTCCCAGGCGGTACCACGCCGTCCAATAGGGAGGGCGTGTTTTACTCTTCCCCACTAAGGGAATCTCGCACCAACATCCTTCATGCCCTGGAACAATAGAGAGAGTTCCCCTAGTGGCACCGCCCCTCTACCAGGAGGTCGTCAGGTCTAGTACCAAGTATTGTCGTTTTCATCGTGATAAGGGTCACGACACTGATGATTGTTTTGAGCTTAAGCGCATGATTAGGGATATGCTTGCTCGGGGCAAGCTCGAGTTCTTACTCCATGACGATGGGGGTCGCGGGCGGGAAAGTAACTAGGAGGACCGCCGTCGGAGGAACCGCAGACGGGTCGCTCCCAGCGGGAACCCAGATCGAGAAGGTCTGGTCGAAATTCCCCACCAAGGGGGCACATCAGTGTAATCACACAATGTGAGGCGCGGCGGCGAGACGCCGCCATATGAGGCAGATCTACCAGATCGATCACTCCTCTACCCACTTACTGCATCGCCGCGATGGCACCTCTGTGGCAGTACCTCACACGGACCCGTTGGTTATCACCGCCCGTATTGCGGGATGGGACATTGACAGAGTCTACATGGACACTGGGGCAAATGCCAACGTGATCTACAAGCACACTCTTGTTGAGGCCAAGGTGCCTTTGTCGCAAATCCAACCCGCGAAGGGGGCCACCTTTGGAGTGGGACAGGATGAAATCACAACTTTGGGGTCAATCACGCTCCCCTACATGATGATGGGGACCACCAAAGAGAAGAAGCAAGTGTGCCACTCCAGCTTTGTGGACTTTATTGTCCTGGATCTCCCTACACCATACAACGCCATCATTGGGCGTCACACGCATGGCCAGTTCCACGTCCGCTGTGATGTGCGGGCCCTAACTTTGGTTTTCCACACTGCGGCTGGGGATGCCTACATCTTTGTCAACCAAAACGTGGCCAGAGGCAATTATGTCTCTGCCCTCGAGGGACCTCCTCAGCTCCCCAGGCCATCAGAGCCTAAGAGAACGACACCCATGGAGGAAATGGGGCCTAATTGAAATTTCTCCTGGCAAGAAGTTCCGGGTGGGAAAAGACCTTGGAGAGCAAGATCAACAAGCACTCATCCATCATCTCCATACAAACAGCGACGTCTTCGCATGGAGCCCTGAAGACTTACCAAGTGTGGACCTGCTGTTATTTCTCACAAATTGAGTGTACTCCCGGCTTTAGCCCGGTTAGGCGAAAACAAGGGCATGGCCCCTGATCATAAGGACTTTGTACGCACTGAAGTGCAGAAATTGGTTAAGGCAAATATAATCAAGGAGGTTCACTACTCTGAATGGGTTGCTAATATAGTCATCGCCGACAAGGAGGGCAGTCAGTGGCGACTTTGCGTAGACTACAAAGGGGTTAATAGGGCCTGCCCAAGGGATCCCTATCCCCTACCCTCTATTGATCAGCTGGTTGACTCAACCGTTCATCACTCTGTCTTCTCTTTCCTCGACGCATATAGTGGGTACCATCAAGTCTTTATGGACCCAGAGGACGCGGTAAAAACCGCCTTCACTACTGGCGAAGCCGTCTACCATTATATCAGAATGCCCTTTGGTTTAAAGAATGCGGGGCTGCTTTCCAAAGGCTTGTGAATCAGTCTTCGTCAATCAAATTGGCAGAATCTCGAGGCCTATGTGGATGACATAGTGGTTAAAAGCAAGGCCACCTCTATACACCTCGCAGACTTGGAGGAAACATTCTCCAACTTTTGCAAATATAACATGCGGTTAAACCCAAAGAAATGCGTCTTTGGCGTTGGCGAAGGCAAGTTTCTGGGTTACCAGATTTCCAAGGGAGGGATTTATGCGAATCCCAAAAAGATTGAAGCCATCATCAATCTTCGCACCCCTAAGGGGCTCAAAGAAGTACAGCAACTGGCAGGAAAGCTGGTTGCCTTGGGACGATTCGTCTCTAAACTCAGCGACCGCAGCAGACCTTTCTTCGACCAAATCCGCGGGAAGAAGGCTTGCAGATGGACAGAGGAATGCCAGGTGGCATACGACTCGATCAAGCAACACTTGTAGGATCTCCCGCACTCAAGTGTCCAAGGCCAGGCGATGACCTGGTCCTCTATCTCGCCACCTCGGACAAGAGCGTTGCCTCCGTTCTTATTAAGGAAGAGGCTGCCAAGCAATGGCCAGTCTACTACACTAGCCACACTCTCCAGGATACGGAAACAAGGTATCCTCCTCTCCAAAAGGTTATCTTATCTCTAGTATATGCAGCTAGGAAGCTCAAGCCCTACTTCCAAGGGCACACAATTATAGTCCGGACGGACTTACCAATCCAGAGATCCTCGGGCGGCACAGAACACTCGGGCGCCTCGCCAAATGGTGTATCGAGCTTGGTGGCTTTAACATCAACTATGAGCCCAAAAAGGCAATTAAGGGTCAAGCCCTCGCCGACTTCATTGCGGAATTCTCGGATGTTGACATCATCCCGGCCCCTGAGCAGGGCCCCGCACCACAACCCATTCCCCCAGAGTGGGACATGTTCGTGGATGGCTCATCCAAACTCGGATCCCCCGCGGGGGGCGTATATCTGCGAGGACCATTAGGTATGGAAGCTTCCCTACGCGTCTCTTTTCAATTTCAAGTAACTAATAATGTTGCAGAGTATGAGGCCCTCATCGCGGGGCTCAAGCTCGCCATAAGGGCAGGCATTCGCCGCCTCCATGTCCATAGCGACTCGCAGCTGGTGATTCACCAGGTCCAAGGGTGCGCTGAATGCAAAGACGCTACCCTGATAAAATACCTTAAGTTGGTAAACGCCTTGCGAACCAATTTTGAAGAGGCCATCTTCATCCATGTTCCGCGTTCTGCGAACACTACAGCAGACATGCTGTCCAAGGGAAAGACTCCCTCCACTTTGGCTACCCTCGCCAACCCTTCCATTGCCGAAGCTATCGATATTGCCTCACTGGAAACGCAAAATCCGGTTACAGACTGGAGGGATCCCATTATCGCTGAGCTACAGGCCAGCACCGCGGACCCCCAAGCTCGCAAGCGGGCCATCCGCTTTGTTCTCATTAATGAACAATTGTGGCATCGCGGGTTCTCAGCACCTCTCCAGCGATGCCTCAGCACCCTTGAGGGACACTCAGTCTTGGACACTCTCCACCAAGGCAACTGTGGCGCACACATTGCTGCGGAGGCACTTGCCCACAAGGCCCTTCGCCAAGGATACTACTGGCCCACCCTGAAAAGGGACGCCGCTGCACTGGTCAAAACATGCCACCAGTGCCAGATCAACTCACGTATCCAACGACTGCCATCTACGGAGTCTCCAGCACTGATAAACCCAGTGCCCTTCGCCCTGTGGGGCCTTGATCTCATCGGTCCAATGCCTACCGCACCAGGTCAGTACCGCTTCTGTGTGGTTGCAGTTGATTATTTTTCTAAATGGGTCGAGGTAGAACCCCTGGTCTCCATCACTTCCGCCAAAATTATCAAGTTTCTTTGGAAGAATCTTGTTCGCGATGCGGCAGCCCTCGCGCTATCATCACAGATAATGGCACTCGATTCGCGATCATAGCGTCCAACAATGGGCCCGTGACAACAATATCCGCATGCTTTTTGCCCCGGTGGCGCACCCCCAGTCTAATGGGCAGGTTGAGGTCACCAACCGAACCCTCAAGGAAGGCCTCAAGAAGCGCCTGGAGGGGGCCAAGGGCCGCTGGATAGATGAACTCCCAAGTGTCTTATGGGACTATCGCACCACACCGCGAACCCCAACAAAGGCGAGACGCCTTTCTCCCCGGTATATGGCGCAGACGCGCTTTTGCCCATTGAGGCGAGACCTCCCAACAATCCGCATGATCAACTTCTCGGCGAAGCCAATGCTCGAGGGCTTCGCGCAAAACTCGACTTACTCGAGCGTTATGCGAAGGCGCTCGCCGCATGTTTGCCCTCAAACAGAGGCTCAATCTTCGTCATAATGCCGGTGAGACCCAAGGCGCTACAACAATGGGGCCTTGCCTTGCTTAAGTCTGCCCTCACTACTCGCGACTCCAAACAGGGGTGTCTTGCGACCCAAGCGGACGGACCTTATATTGTTCATAAACAAGTCCGCCTGTGAGTCTATGAACTGCAAGACCATGATGGTCGTCTTCTTCCTCGCAACTTTCATGGGGATGACTTACGCCCGTTTTACGTGTAAGTCCTCAATCTTACTTTTTCAATTCAATAAAATACAAGTGTATTTTCTCCTCTCTTACAGCATTACATGGCAACACGATTGCCCTCTCAAATCGCCATCTGCACCCAACCGGTCAGACTGGCCACTTGCCCAAAACCGCGGCATCCGACCTTGTCAGGTCCTACTCGCGCACCCACATAAAGGGAGGCTCCCTGCGGTCGCGCCAATGGTAGTTGCGGGTCTCATCCCCAACTGACCTTCAACTCGCCCCGCTCCAAGGGTAATCCTCTTGCGGTGCGGAAGGGTAATCCCCTTTTGGCTCCTTCAGGGAGGTCCCTGTGTAAGTCGCCCTCGTGCGCATCACCGGACCTTTCGTGCGGACTCCCCCACACAGGTAGTTGCGGGTCTCATACCCAACCCGACCTTCAACTGACCTTCCACATGGAGAAATCTCATCCATGATCTTCAAAGGCATCGCCTCTCCGAACCCTAAAACGAGTCCTCAACTTGTCTCAACAAGTGAATCCACAGATTGTCTAGAAAGATATTTCTGGCTCCGCCGTTGCGGATTTCAAGTGCATCGTCACTACGAACTCAAGCTAAAACTCCAGCTTCTTGACAACTGATCTCTGTGGCTTCGCCATTGCGAACCCCAGCACTCCTCGCCACAAACGGGACTTAGCCTATGGTTGATAACCTAGCTAGCGTACCCTACACTGCTATCACAAGGCAAAAGCGAGACTACAAAACAATGAAGGTAAAATGAAATTTTACTTCATTTACTACTATTAAAATATACATGACTGCAGGTGTCCTTGGTACACAAAAGAGGGGGGGTCATCCACAAATTGGAGCCTCCACCCTAGTCCAGCATGGCATACCATGCATCTCCCATCTTCTTCCCCTGCTCCCCCCAGTTGAGCAGGGCCTCTACTGCTGGATTGCTTTGGTGTTTGCGGCATCCGAGAATCCCAAGATTTAACTCGGGAACGCTTGCTCCACTTGGAAGCGGCATCGTAGCCAGCCCTTCTCATAGGCCTGCGCCTCTGCTTCACTTTGAGCTTGGATTTCACCGAGCTTCTCCATCAATCGAGGCATCCTCTGTGGGATGGACACCTTGATGGAAGAGGACTCAGGGTCCTCACCTGCAAAAGGAGGAAGGCCCAGAGCTTTCTCCATCTCCCATACTGAGGCCACCGCTTTCTCAAGATCAGTGACGACCTCCAGGTGTGCCTTCGCGGCAGCCTCAGCAGCAAGCCTGCCCTCCTCTACTTTCTTCTCCGCCAACTGGGCCTGGGCGATGGCCTGGCGCTTCGCCTCTTCAGCTGCAGCCTCTGCCAACTCAACTTTGGCCTTCACCACCGCAAGGGCAGCTTTTGTCTCAGCCTCCAAAGAGAGGAATGACTCCTTCATAACAAAGCAGCCTCAACTTGTCGGCTCCCAACTATGCTTCTGTTGAAGGAAACGGTCTTTGGAATGCATCAAGCAGACGGACTGCTCCCACCGACGCATCCTGCAAGTGGTCCGCTCCTTGTTAAGGAAGTCATACCAAGTCTCCGGTTGGGCCACACGCTTGGCCTGCTCCTCTTTGTGCACCACTTCCCTTCTCTGGATGGCTTCCAGCTCCCTCCCGAGAAATGCTATCTCAGCAATCTGGGCGTCGTCCCGCCTATTGGCATACTTAAGAAAGTCCTGCCATTGCTCCATGGCAGCGTACCCTTGGACAGCAGCCTGCATCCAAGTTTATTTAAGCAAGGCAGAAAGAAAACAAACAGAGCTTGTAAGCAAAGACCAGAAGTTGTCTTACCCGCAGATTCTGCTTAGCTGACTCCTTCATGAGTTCAGCAGGGGACTCCAGGCTTCGCCCCAGCACCTCCCTGTCATAAGGAGTGCGCAGCCCCTCCAAGCATGACAAGAGGGTCTTCTCCTCCCAACAACAATGAGTTGTCATTATTAAGGAAGAAGACTAGATCCCACGCATCGCGCACAGCCTTCCCTCTTCTTGGTACACTTTGGCCTCGAGGTCTTGCCTCGTGACCCTCGGCCAGAATCGGCTTTTAGACCATTGGGGGACTGTCTTAGCAGCGACGCGCCTTCGCTCCAAATAATGGGACCACACCCCAGTCTCCTCAAGGACCTCGATCATGGTCCCCAGGTCTGCTGGGACCTCGCGCGGGCCGCTCCCTTACCCTGAGGGCCCCGTACCTACAGCAGTTAAAGGTACCGGTACAACTGAGAAAACTGAAACACAATCTCAAACAAAAGAAACGCACTCTCAAGTCAAGTGACTTACCAGCAGAGGTTTGCACCCATCCACTAGCCTCTGGCTGGCTACTCGAAGGTTCGGCTGCTTCCCAAACACTTGTCCTCGAAGAGGACCGCGCCACCAGTGGCCCCTCCTCTGGGGCCTTGCTATCAGAAGAGGAGGAAGTCTCCTGAATTCTCAAGACCCCTTTCCCCTTCACCGCAAGGGCCTACTACCTTGAGGGAGTCACCTGCAGGGTCTCCTCCCCGAAGACACCGCCACGGGGACCTCCTCCCCTGCAGTAATGGCCTCCATCTCCTCCCCACAGGGGTGATCACCAACTCCTCCTCCACGGAGTGACCACGCGCCTCCTGCGGCCCAGGCTGCTGATTGCATTAGCAGCCAGTTGGCCCCTCCTTCTCATAAACAGCATGACTTCCCCTACAGACATCTTGCCTCTTGTGGGAGGCGCGTTTCCCTTGGCAGCAATTTCGCCGCGACCACGTGCCAACATCTAGCGGTTAGTAAACCTTTCTCCTTCCGTGCAGAAATAGAAAAGAGCTTTTAAAAAAGCGTAATCAACTCTGGCGCGCGCAACGTGCCGGCGTCTAACGATTAGTAAAGCTTCCGCCTCCCATTATCTCTCCCGCTTTAAATCCGAGAGAACCCCTCACCGCCATTACACTCCAAACGGTCCATAAGCGGCATAGTGCCCACACCAGCTCCAAGACTTTGACTTTTAAACGGAGTACAGGACCCTGCCCATACTCCGCTCTCAGGAGGAGGCATCTTGGTACACTACCCAAGCAAACACGTCCTCGCGTCGCATCAGAATCATACAAGGCCTCGTAGGTCTCGCTTCCATGGTCTCCAGTCTCGCCTAAGCAAGGTCTCACCGTTGCGGTCTCCAGTCTCGCCTTCGCGAGATCTCCAGTCTCACCTGCGCGAGGTCTTGCTCTCACGGGCCTTAATTCTCGCCTTGGCGATGTCTCACACTCACCTTTGCGGGTTGCCCTCGCGGTCTCAGGTCTCGCCCTTGGGATCTCACTCGCCTTCGTGGATCTTGCTCCCGCAGTCTCAACTCGCCTTCGCGAGGACTCTCATGCCTATCTTCCCGCCCGAGATAAGGCCCTTTGCCTATCTTGGTCCCGCCGAGATAAGGCCCTTACACTCGTGTTCGTACGACCCTCACTCCTTATTTGGCTGTACTCTATCTCGGGCCTTCGCCCCTTGCAGGCCTTCGCCGCCACTTGCTCCACTAGGAGATAGACCACTTGGACATCGACATCGGGCAACCAATAAGGAGGCCAGCACGAGCACAGGAGATCTTCACCAGATTCATACGCCGGACATTCGCTCACAAGCGAATCACTTAAGCGGTTTGCTGAGATCTTCATCATCACAGCCGCCTTATCTCCAATCGATCGACACGAGACTTATCTCTCCAAGTCTGACAGACTTGTCTCACACTGTCAAAGGCTTCAACTGGGAGGCTCCTCACGGCATCTCTCTATAAATAGAGAGATGTCCACCTTAAAGCTGGGTAAGCTACTACACGCCCCCACTCCTCTCTTGCTACTTGAGTATTCTCTTTATCTTTCCACAGATTACTCTAAGCGCAAGCTTGGAGCTCTCAGAACACCACCATCATCAACCATTCAACCGAGATTCCGCTCTGCTCGGGAACGCGAATATCACATATGTTTCTTTCTTGTCCCGATGTATCTTAACACCTATGATATAAGAAGCTTCCCCAGGGTCCTTCATTTTGAAGGTGGAGGACATCCATCCTTTGATGGCGAGCAGCAACTCCAAGCTACTTCTTGCAATTAAAATGCCGTTGACATATAATGTCATAATGGAAAAACTGGACTCTTTAAAGAACAAGTACACACGGTGGTCCGCATGTATCATCATAAAGCCATACCTTGTGATCGCATGATGAAACTTCAAGTACCATTGTCTTGAAGCTTGTTTGAGACCATATATAGACTTCTTTAGTCTACATACATTTTCTTCTTGACCTACTCGTACAAACCCTTCGGGTTGCTTCATTTAGATCTCTTCACTCAACTCACAGTTGAGGAAGGCGATGGTCACATCCATCGATGCAACTCAAAGGTCCAAGTTTGCCACTATCGCAAGTAGCAATCTGATGGAATTAAACTTTACAACGGAGAGAAAGTATCTTTGAAATCAACACCTTCCTTCTGTGTAAAGCCTTTGTCCACCAACCAGGCCTTGAACCTTTCGATACTTCCATCGAGTTCTTCTTTATTTTAAGAACCCACTTACCGTGAATCGCTTTTCGGCCACGAGGAAGATCGACAATTCCCATACCTTGTTTTCATGCATTGAGTGCAACTCATCATTCATTGCCTTTAACCACTCTTCTCTCTGTGCCCCTTCAAGAGCTTCTTTGACATTACTTGGCTCATCGATCTCGCACGAGACCAAGTATGTCTCACCTTCCGATAGTCCCCACCTTTTAGGTGCTCTGGACTCCCGAGTTGATCTTCTCAACTAGGGTGGAGGTGTTGGCTCTTGAAGTACCTCAACTCCCTCTTGCACAGATCACTCGGGTTCGGGATCCTGTTCATTTGAGTCCATGTTTACGGGCTCATTTTGGGAAGCCTCGGCTTCTTGCGGTCGAGGTACTCCCTGCAGGAGTAGGTACGGTTTGTGTAACCGGCACTTGTGAAGTGCCGGTCGATCCTCTTCTAGGATCGGACCTATTGAGGTTAAATCATCACTTTCGCCAACTTTTGGAAACTTTGTTTCCACAAAGTTGGCGTTTTCTTACACTACCCAAGCAATCGCGCCCTCGCTTTTATCGAATCATACGAGGCCTTGGGAGAGGTCTCATCCTTATGGTCTCCAGTATCGCCTTCGCGAGGTCCTGCCCTCGCGGGCCTCCAGACTCGCAGGGCGACGTCTCATACTCACCCTTGCGTTTCTAAAGCCTGCGCGGGCCCCCCTCGCGGTCTTAGGGCGAACCCTCGCGGTCTCCCTCGCCTCCATGGGTCTTACTCCCAGTCTCCTGCCTATACTGGCCCCGCCCAGATAAGGCCTTGGCACCCAGGTTCGTGCAACCCTCACCCCTTATTTGGCTATATTCTATTTTTGGGCCTTCGCCCCTATGGGCCTTCGCCCTTACAGGCCTTCGCCCGCCACTTGCTCCACTTGGAGATTGACCACTTGGTCGTCTGACATCAACTGGCCAATAAGGAGGGCAGCACGAGCCTGGGAGATCTTCACTGATTTATACGCGGACATTCTCGACAAGTGAATCACCTAAGGCGGTTTCTTGAGATCTTCATCATCACAGCCGCCTTATCTCCAATCGATCGACACGAGACTTATCTCAAACAACCTGTCTAAGGGCTTCAACCTGGGAGGCTCTTCTCCTGGCATCACTCTATAAATAGGGTGATGTCCACCTAAATCGGGTAAGCTACTTCACACCCCCCCACTCCCCTCTTGCTACTTCTGAGTATTCTTCCTATCTTTTACAGATTACTCTGAACAGCAAGCTCGGAGTCTCAAGAACATCATCTACTCCACCATATCAACTGAGAGTCCGGACCTTCCTTAGGAACGAGACTATCAGTTTGGCGCCGTCTGTGGGAAAGAAAGTTCTTGCTATAAACCCATATTACAAACCACAAGCAATAAGTCATGCCAACCACCGGAGTGCCAACAGAATGTCGTCAAGGGAGGAGGAATCCTCCCGGGGCAAGTACGAACAATGACCCACCATCGGAGCCTTCCCGAACCACGTTCCCCACAAAGGGAGAACTCTCTAGTCACTCAACAGAGGAAAGCTCCTCCCACGTTGCCCGTAACATGCCTCAGGAGCGAAACACTCCACCTCCAAACACCCCTCAACGGACCTGGATCCGGCCGTCCTGCAAACGATCACTGAGGCGGTTGCTTTCAACTTACGTGAAACTCTCGCCACCACTCTTGGGCGTTACGGATAGCGTTGGGCAGCTGCGGACTAATCAGCACGAACGCCCGGCTACTCCTCCTCGGCAAGTAAGTAACCCTGATCCTTCTTCGTCATTACTTATCGCGCTTACTAGACGATTAGAGGAAGTGGAAAAAAGGGACGAAAGGGCCAGTGTCCATAATATTTCCAGGATGGGTCTGGACCACCTCTGGACCCAACCTTTTACTCAGAGGGTTTTAGAAACCCCTCTTCCGGACCAGTTTCGCCAGCCTAAGCTGGACGCCTATGATGGCCTGTCAGACCCTGATATCCATCTCCAGCGTTACGTTTCCGCAATGGCAATAGCAAGGGCGGACGACAACACGCTCTGTAGAGCTTTCAGCTCCACGCTTACTGGGGCCGCTGCCAACTGGTACACCACTCTCCGGGACAAACGGTTTGATTCCTTCGAGGAGATATCACGCAATTTCTCCAACCATTTTGTGGTATCCAAACCACCTCCTAAAACGGCGGGACACCTTCTTAAGATACGGCGGAAAAAGGATGAGCCCTCGGAGAATATATTCAACGCTTCCGGGCCGAGTCTATCCGGGTCCCTAACACGGGAGAAGAAGCTCGCTTTGCTTGCAGCCATCCAAGGCCTCATTTGGGAGTCCCTTTTCTTTGTGGATGTCCACACTAACCCGCCCACCAACATGGAACAATTTTTAAGTACAGCGTCGCGGTTCATGAATACGGAAGAGGTCACTCGACCACTCGCGAGCCGCCACGGCGGACGCCAAGGGACAACCCTCGCGGCCGGATCCGAGGTCTCAAAGCGTACCACGCCCCAGGGGAAAGGGCATACATTTCTCTTCCCCGCCGGGGAATCTCGAACCAACATCCTCCATGCCTTGGAACAAGAGGGCGGTCCCCACTTGGCCTCGCCCCCTCTCCCAGGAAATAACAAGGCAAAGCAACAAGTTTTGCCGCTACCACCGTGACAAAGGTCACGACACTGAGGACTGTTTTGAGCTCAAGCGTATGATTGGAGAAATGCTGGCTCAAGGCAAGCTCAGGGAATACTTGCTCCAAACTGAGGACCGTAGAAGAGAAGGTGACAGCGAAGGGCGCCGTCCAGAGGACCGCCGGCGGGGGCGCTCCCAGCAAAACCCAGGTCAGGAGAATCTGGTTCAGTCCCCCGGCAAGGGGACACATCGGCGTAATCACACGGTGTGAAGGCGCTTGGCAAGACGCCGCCATATGAGGCAGATCTACCGGATAGACCACTCCTCTACTCGTTTTTGCATCGCAGCGATGGCACCTCGTGGCAATACCGCATGCTGACCCCTTGGTTATCACTTTGCCCGTATTGCGGGCTGGGGCGTCGATAGAATCTACATGGATACGGGGCAAATGCCAACGTGATCTACAAGCACACTCTGGTTGAGGCAAAGGTGCCTTTGTCACAAATTCAGCCCGCGAAGGGGCCACCTTTGGAATAGGACGGGATGAAATCCCAACCACAGGGTCGATCACCCTGCCCTACATGATGATGGGAACCACCAAGGAAAGAAGCGGTATGTCATTCGAGCTATGTGGACTTTATTGTCCTGGATCTCCCTACGCCATATAACGCCATCATCGGGCGACATACTCAAACCGAGTTCCATGTCCGCCGTGATGTGCGAACCACGACTCTAGTTTTTCACACTACGGTGGGGAAGCCTATATATTTGTCAGCGAGAATGTGGCGGAGGCAATTATGTCTCTGCCCTCGCCGGGCCCCGCAGCTTCCCCGGCCATCCGAGCCTAAGAGGAAGGCACCCGCAGAGGAAGCTGGTCCTGTGGGCGAAGCTGCTCCTGACTTGTCCGGAGCCTTTGAAGAAGTTGAGATCTCTCCCGGGAAGAAGTTTCGGGTGGGAAAGGCCCTCGAGGAAAAAGTCAAGCAAGCGCGCATCCACCTCCTCCATGCCAACAGTGATGTCTTCGCATGGAGCCCCGAGGACCTACCAGGAGTTGATCCTGCTGTTATTTCTCACAAGTTCAGTGTACTCCCCGGCTTTAGCCCGGTTAGACAGGACACAAGGTGCATGGCCCTTGACAGTAAGGAGTTTTTACTCACTGAAGTTGAGAAATTGCTTAATTCTAATATAATCATGTAAGTTCACTTATCTGAATGGGTTGGGAATATTGTGCTCGCCGATAAAGAGGGCGGTCGGTGGCGACTTTGCGTGGACTACAAGGGGGTTAATAGGGCCTGCCCAAGGACCCCTATCCTTTACCATCCATTGACCAAGCTGGTTGACTCAACCGTTCATCACTCGGTTTTCTTTTCTCGATGCTTATAGCGGGTACCACCAAGTCTTTATGGACCGGAGGACGCGGTAAAAACCGCCTTTACTCTTTGGCGAGCAAGTATATCATTATATCAGAATGCCCTTCGGCTTAAAAATGCGGGGCTACCTTCCAAAGGCTTGTAAATCAAGTCTTCGCAGGCAGATTGGCCGAAATCTTGAAGCCTATGTGGATGACATTGTGGTCAAAAGCAAGGCCGTCCCGACCCATCTCACAGACTTGAGGAAACATTCGACAACTTCCGCAAATACAATATGCGATTAAATCCAAAGAAGTGTATCTTCGGCGTGGGCGAAGGGAAGTTCTGGGATACCAAATCTCCAAAGGAGGAATCCATGCAAATCCCAAAAAGATTGAAGCAATCACCACCTTGCGCACCCCTAGGGGGCTCGAGGAAGTCCAATAGCTGGCGGGAAAGCTAGTGGCCTGGGACGATCGTCTCTAAACTAAGTGATCGCTGCAAACCTTTCTTCGATCAGATTCGCAAGAAAAAGCTTGCAAATGGACGGAGGAGTGTCGGGAGGCATATGCCTCCATAAAAGCGACACCTGCAGAACTACCGGCACTCAAGTGCCTAGGCGGCGATGACCTGGTCCTTTACCTCGCCACCTCGGAAAGAAGTGTAAACCTGTCCTTATTAAGGAAGAAGCCGCCAAGCAATGGCCGGTATATTAAACCAGCCACACTCACAAAGATACAGAAACAAGGTATCATCCCCTCCAAAAGGCTATATTGACACTTGTATATGCAGCAAGGAAGCTCAATCCCTATTTCCAAGTGCACACTATTATAGTCGAGCGGACTTGCCAATTGAGGACATCCTCGGGCGCCCCGAACATTCGGGCGCCTCGCCAAGTGGTGCATCGAGCTTGGCGGCTTTAACATCAATTATGAGCCCAGAAAGGCAATTAAGGGCCAGGCCCTCGCCGACTTTATTGCGGAATTCTCAAATGCTGATGTACTCTCGGCCCCTGAGCAGGGCCCCACTCCTCGTCCCACTCCTCCCGAATGGGACTTATTTGTGGATGGCTCATCCAAACTCGAATCCCCCGCAGGGGGTGTGTATCTACGTGGACCCCTAGGTATGGAAGTGTTCCTTCGGGTCTCTTTTCAATTTCAAGTAACTAACAATGTTGCGAGAATATGAGGCCCTCGTAGCCGGGCTGAAACTTCGCCACAAGGGCGAGGCATTCGCCGCCTCCATGTCCACAGTGACTCCCGGTGGTGATTCACCGGAGTTCAAGGGTGCGCCGAGTGCAAGGACGCCACCACGATCAAATACCTTAAGTTGGTAAACACCCTACGAACCGACTTTGAAGAAGTCATCTTTATACATGTTCCTCGTTAAAGAACACTACAGAACATGCTATCAAAGGAAAGACTCCCTCTACCACAGCCACTCGGCCAGTCCTTCCATCACGGAAGGTATTGATATTGCCTCTCTAGCAACGCAGGATCTAGTCACGGTGGAGAAACCCTATCATTGCTGCTCTAAAGGCCAGCACCACAGATCCCGAGGTTCGCAAGCAGGCCCTCGCTTCGTCCTCATTGATGACCAATTATGGCATCGCGGGTTTGCGGCGCCTACAACGGTGCCTTAGCACCCTTGAGGGCCTTCTGTCTTGGACACTCTCCACCAAGGCAATTGTGGCGCTCACATCGCTGCGGAGCGCTTGCCCACAAAGCCCTTCGTCAAGGGTACTCTTGGCCTACCTTGAAAAGGGCGCCGCCTTTGGTCAAAACGTGCCACCAGTGCCAAATCAATTCTCGCATCCAGCGGTTACCATCCACGGAATCTCCAGCACTGACAAATCCAGTGCCTTTCGCCCTGTGGGGCCTCGACCTCATTGGTCCAATGCCGACCGCTCCAGGTCAGTACCGCTTCTGTGTTGTAGCAGTTGATTATTTTTCCAAATGGGTCGAGGTAGAACCCCTGGTCTCCATCACTTCCGCCAAGATTATCAAGTTTCTTTGGAAGAATCTTGTGCGCGTGCGGCAGCCTCGTGCTATTATTACAGACAATGGCACTTTCGATTCGCCGATCCACAGTGTCGACAATGGGCACGAGGACAATAATGTCCGCATGCTTTTTGCCCGGTGGCGCACCCCGATCTAATGGGCAGGTTGAGGTCACCAACCGAACCCTCGAGAAGGCCTCAAGAAGCGCTGGATGGGGCCAAGGGCCGCTGGGTAGATGAACTCCCAAGTGTCTTATGGGACTATCGCACCACAACACGAACTCCCACAGGAGAGACGCCTTTCTCTCTAGTATACGGCGCAGATGCGCTCCTGCCTATTGAGGTAGACCTCCCTACAATCCGTATGATCAACTTCACTGACGAAGCCAATGCTCAAGGGCTCCGTGCCAAACTCGACTTAATTGAAGAATTGCGCGAAGGTGCTCGCCTTCGCATGACTGCCCTCAAACAGAGGCTCAGTCTTCACCATAATTCCCGGGTAAAACCCAAGGTACTGCAACAAGGAGGCCTTGCCTTACTTAAATCGGCCCTCACCGCTCGCGACCCCAAACAGGGTGTCCTGCGACCCAAGCTGGGACGGGCCTTATATTGTTCATAAACAAGTCCGCCCGAGTCTATGAACTACAAGACCATGATGGTCGTCTGCTCCCCATAACTTTCATGCGGATGACTTGCGCCCATATTACGTGTAAGTCCTTAGTCTTACAAATTCAATAAAATACATATGTATTTCCTCTGTCTTCTGACTTACATGGCATTTGAATGCCCTCTTCATCGCCCTCTGTGCCCGGCCGGTCGATCAAGCTACTGCCTGAGTTATGGCATCGGACCTTGTCGAGTCTCACTTCTCCACACAGGTGGTTGCGGGTCTCATTCCCAACCGACCTTCAACTCGCCCGCCCCAAGGGTAATCCCCTTGCGCTGCGGAAGGGTAACCCCCTTTGGCTCCTTCGGGAAGGTCTATGTGTAAGTCGTCCTCGCACGCCACGGCGGACCTTCCGCCCGGACTTCTCCACACAGGTGGTTGCGGGTCTCATTCCCCAGCTGACCTTCAACTCGCCCCGCCCCAAGGGTAATCCCCTTGCGCTGCGGAAGGGTAACCCCCTTTTGGCTTCTTCAGGAAGGTCTATGTGTAAGTCGTCCTCGCACGCCGCAGCAGACCTTCCGCTCGTACTTCTCCACACAGGTGGTTGCGGGTCTCATTCCCCCGACCTTCAACTCGCCCCGCCCCAAGGGTAATCCCCTTGCGCTGCGGAAGGGTAACCCCCTTTTGGCTCCTTCAGGAAGGTCTATGTGTAAGTCGTCCTCGCACGCCGCAGCAGACCTTCCGCTCGTACTTCTCCACACAGGTGGTTGCGGGTCTCATTCCCCAACTGACCTTCAACTCGCCCCGCCCCAAGGGTAATCCCCTTGCGCTGCGGAAGGGTAACCCCCTTTTGGCTCCTTCAGGAAGGTCTATGTGTAAGTCGTCCTCGCACGCCACAGCAGACCTTCCGCTCGTACTTCTCCACACAGGTGGTTGCGGGTCTCATTCCCCAACCGACCTTCAACTCGCCCCGCCCCAAGGGTAATCCCCTTGCGCTGCGGAAGGGTAACCCCCTTTTGGCTCCTTCAGGAAGGTCTCTGTGTAAGTCGTCCTCGCACGCCACAGCGGACCTTCCGCTCGGACTTCTCCACACAGGTGGTTGCGGGTATCATTCCCCAACCGACCTTCAACTCGCCCCGCCCCAAGGGTAATCCCCTTGCGGCTGGGTCTTACCCCAGAACCTCGGATGGTTCTCCACTTGTCTCAACAAGCGTCCCTCTGCCTTCGCCAAACGCGCGACTCCGCACTCCGAGTAAACCGAACCTTTTTACTGAATACTTATCGTATAAATGATGAGCAAATTACAGGGAACTTCTACTTGGTACACCGTCCACTACCCAAGGGCTTACTCCCTAAACAGTTGCCTAAGAAAGGGGCTCAACAAGTAAACCCACAAGTCATTTGGAATGACTCATGTGGCTCCGCCGTTGCGGACAGTTGCCTAAGAAGGGAGCTCAACAAGTAAGCCCACAAGTCATTTGGAATGACTCATGTGGCTCCGCCGTTGCGGATCTTGAAGTGCCTCGTCACTATAAACTTAAGACTAAATCCCCAGTTCCATAATAAATGGTCCCTGTGGCTTCGCCTTCGCGGACCCCAGAAGGACATCTCTCCACGAGACAGGACTTAGCCTATGGTTATTAAACTAAGCTAACGTACCCTACAAGGCTATCGCGAGTTAAAGCGAATCTACGAAGCAGTGAAGGAAAAGGAAGTTTTCACTTCATCTATTGTTCCCAAAAAGTGTGTAAATACAGGTCTTTATACAAATAGGGGGCATCCACATGTTGGAGCCTCCACCCTAATCCGAAGGCGTACCGGGCATCGCCCATCTTCCTTCCCTGCTCCCCCAGAAGCGGCGCCTCTGCCGTTTGCTCATTAGTGTTGGAAGCATCCAGGATCCCAAGACTTAGAGATGGAAACGCCTTCTCCACTTGGAAGCGGCATCGCAGCCAGCCTTCCTCATAGGCCTGCGCCCCTGCTTCGCCCAGGGCTTGGATCTCACCAAGTTTCTCCACCAGTCGAGGCATCCGCTCAGGGATGGGCACCTTAATGGAGGAAGAGGACTCAGGATCCTCACCTTCAAAGGGGGGAAGGCCCAGAGCCTTCTCCATCTCCCACCCTGAGGCCATTGCCTTTTCCGGAGTCGATTGTGACCTCCGGGCGTGCCTTCGGGGCAACCTCGGCGGCAAGCCTGCCCTCCCCACCTTCTTCTCCGCCGGTTGAGCACAGGCGGTGGCTTGGCTCCTCGCCTCCTCGGCTGCGGCCTCGCTGCTCAACTTGGGCCTTCGCCACCGCAAGGGCGGCTTTGGTTTCGCCTCCGAGGAAAGGAGGGACTCCTTCAAGACAGCACTTTCAAGCTGCTTGGCTTCCAGGCATTGCTTCTGCTGAAGGAAGAGTTGCTTCGCAGCGTCAAGAAGGCAGGCTGCTCCCACCGGTACCGCATGCTTTGTGCGCCCGCTCTTGGTTGCTATAATCGCACCAACTCTCTGGTGGGCTCACGCGCTTGGCATGCTCCTCCTTGAGCTCCTCCTCCCTCCTCTTTGAGGACTCCAGCTCCCTCCTGAGAGAGACAATCTCTGATATCTGGGCGTCGTCCCGCCTGTTGGCATACTTCAGGAAGTCATGCCATTGCTCAGCAGCAGCATGACCTTTGACAGCCGCCTGCATCCCAATACTATTAAAGCAGAAGCAGAAAAGGGCTAAACTAAGCTTATACATAAAGACCAGAGGCTGTCTTACCTGCAGACTTTGTTGAGCTGCCTCCCTCATGAATTCGGCGGGAGTCCAGGCTCGCTCGGTCACCTCCCTATCATAGGGGGTGCGCAGCCCCTCCAGTGGAGTTTGGAGGGTTTGCTCCCCCCCTGCAGCAATGAACTGCTGTTCCTCGGGAGGAAGACCGGATCCCATGCATCTTTCAGAGCCTCCTTGCTCCTGTACACCCCGAGTGCAGTGCAGTGCCTCTGGACTCTCAAGAGGTCTGGCACCTCGAGACCACTTGGGGCTGACTTGGCAGCAATGCGCCTCCGCTCCAAGTAGTGGGACCAGGCTCCGGTCTTCTCAAGGACCTCGCTCCTGGTCCCCAAATCGGAAGGGATCTCTGTAAGGACCCCTTGGTCCGCAAGAGCCTCACGGGGACCAGCCCCTTGGCCTGAAGGGCCCTCGCCTACAAAGAACAGGCATCAAGCAACTAGGAAACAGAAGTATGAACTCAAAAGCAAAGAAAATGCTGCCAAGATCAAAAAGACTTACCAGCAGAAGGACGCCCCCATCCACTGACTTCCAGCTGGCTGAAGGTTGGGCAACCTCCCAACCACTTGTCCTCGCAGAGGACCGTGTCACCAGACCCCCTTCCTCCGGGGCCTCACTGTTGGAAGAGGAAGAAGTCTCCTCAATCACCAGGGATCCTCTTCCCCTTCGTGGCGGGGCCTTCTCCCCTGAAGGGCCTCTTCAGGATCTCCTCTCTAAGAGGGATGGCTGCGGGGATCTCTTCCCTTGCTTTGGGGTCTCCGCCTCCCCAAGGGAATGACCGGTACCTCCTGTGGGCCGGTACTCCCAATGGCCTTTGCAGCCTGACTGCCCCTCTTTCTCATAGAGATCAGGACGTTAGCCGCTGACATCTTACCCTTGGGAGGAGGCACTCTGCCTCTGGTGATGATCTCTGCCGCGACCACATGACCGGTCAGGTCTTCGGCTTGAATCGTGAAGGGCTCGCGAAGAGCCCGGACACAAAGGCCTCGGCGGCCTCCTCGGAAGAAATGGGCTGCACCACCGAGATGGGCACGGCCTCAATGGGAACAGCGCTATCTGCTCGCGCCTCCTCCGGGCCCTCTGCGGAAGGCACGACCTCTTCAGCAGTAGGGGCATTTCAAGCTCCACCCTTGGCCTCTTCAGCCGGGGGCTCCCACTGGGAACCTCTTCCCAGAGCTCCACAGCCTCTTGGTGAAACGGCTGGAGTAGGACCCTCTTCCCAGCGAGGCTCCCTAACCTCTCCGGTTAAAATAAGCTGGAGTAGGCCCCTCTGCTCGGCCAGGATTCTCAGCCCCAGCCGACCCTTCAGCCGGGGTCCCCTCGGTGCGGCGGGGCCTCTCTTCCTCAGGCTGCGTGTCAGCCACTTTCCTCTTCTTCTTCTACGGATTAGAAGCCATCGAAGGCTTGATACCAGCCCTCTTTTTGGGCAGTTTTGGGACAATGGGTCCCAACACCTTGACCGCCATGGCGGGCGTCTTCCTCAAGTGCACATGCCGGTGCACTCGTTGGGCGATGCGCATGGATGCTTTCTTACCACAGGCTTCGCGGTTCTGCGGACGGCATCTGCAGACAAAGGGACTTGAGACCAGGTTTTACTGGACCTCTTACAAATTTACAATATATTAGTATGTATGCGCAGCGTACCTTTGGGCGCCGCTAGAGCAGCGAAGAAAGAATCTATCATTGTCCCACGGTGGACGGAGCCCATCCCTCGTATGGCGGGGGCATTCAGGGGTCGGCCACGAAACCCGTGCTAATCCCAGCCCACCTTAGGGTGGTCTCGTCCAATTGGGCAGCCGAGAAAGGGAAGAACGCCTCGCATGCGCTCCTCGAAAGGACATCGTCCAACCACCCCAGCGATTGAGCGTATGCACGCCACCGCACTCCCGTGAGTCGGCACGAGGCCTCCGCGCAATGCTTTGCACAGTTGTCGCGTCCTCGCCACGGGAAAGTCCCATGTGCCTTCGCGGGCGAAGAAAAAGGATCCGTGCCGGTTGTGGTAGGATGCAGGCGCGGCAGTGAAGGAGATGGAGTGGTTACCTCCAACATTTATGGGAGTAGCGTGAAGAACGCACCCCCACTCCTCGGCTCCAACCGATAGAAACGGTTAAACACATCGGCGAATGGCTTCACGCCGGCCATGTGACAAAGCGACGATAAAGCCCGCAATACTCGGGAAAGTATTGGCGCCAAGCTGAGTTGGGGGCATTCCCAATCGGCACAAAGATCTGCACCGATTGCGGGAAGGGATACCGCAATCCCACCGAAAGCTGCGCCGTGTGCAGCACGGCACCGGTTCTCCTTGTTCTCCTCCGTAACAGGCCAACCCTTCGCCCGGCAAACACCCGCACGGGACGCATATACCGGCGCTTTCTCCACGGGCCAGAAGGCCTCCACCATTTCCTGGTGAATTTTCTCAAACTTCACCGTGGTCTTCTCGAGAGGAGCGACCACTGGGCGAACAGCTTCCTTGGCATCCATCTCTGCAAAAGGAAGAACAGATAGGCATATAAATCAAAACAACCCAGCAAAGGCATTTCGGCAAGCGCTCAGTGCGCTCAGAGAACTTGAAGCACTCAGTGTGCGGAAAGAAAAAACTTACCTGAGTGGTTTAAAGCAGTGAGCAAGAACGAACGGAGGCGGTTGGCAAATGAGCAGTTGACCGGAGGAATCTCGAACGAAAGGGAGGAAAAACCGCAAATCACCTCTCAACCGCCGATGAAATCGCCAAGAAACGCAAGAATACGAAAGGGTTACTCAAGCGGAGCGAACAAATGCAAGAGTGGAGAAGAAAGGTTTCAATCTTCTCGCAGTGCGCTTTTATAAGCCCGCCAAAATGAAAAAGCGCTTTTAAGCGTGAATGACTCCCGAGGCGCCACGTGCCGGCATCCAGTGTTATTAAACCTCTCCCTGCCGTACAAAGGAGAAACGCTTTTACAAAGCGTAACCGACCCCTACGGCGCCACGTGTTGCGTCCCATAACGGTCAGTAAACCTCTCATCTTCCTTTATCTCTCCTGCATTAAATGTTGAAGAGACTCTTCGCTGCCTTCGCAATCCAACGGTCCGCAAACGGCCCAAGCGCCTTCGCCAACTCCAAAGACTTGGAATTTGAGCAGTACGGGACCCTGCCCATACTCGCCTTGAGAGGAGGCATCTTGGTACACTACCCAAGCAAATGCCCCCTCTCAAAACTCACAAGGATCATGAAGGATCCAACACGGAATATCAGGCCATAAAAGGTCATCGCGCTCCATACAAACTCGGTTACGCGATCACACGCCTCAACATGGTATTTTCAAACGGTATCTTCAACACGAGTAAAGGGTCGTGAAGGACCCAACACAAACTATCAGATTATGAAAGATCTTCACTTATGACTACTACATCGGTCCTCGGCCAAAGTACTTTCAAAAAGCGGAGTACATGGACCACGCCCATACTCCGCTCTCGGGAGGAGGCATCTTGGTACACTACCCAAGCAATCGCGCCTCGCGTTTTATCGAATCATACGAGGCCTTGGGAGAGGTCTCATCCTTATGGTCTCCAAGGTATCGCCTCGCGAGGTCACGCCCTCGCGGGCCTCCCGGACTTCGCAGGGGCGACGTCTCATACTCACCCTTGCGTTTCTAAAGCTGCGCGGCCCCCTCGCGGTCTTAGGGCGAACCCTCGCGGTCTCCTCGCCTCCATGGGTCTTACTCCCGATCTCCTGCCTATACTGGCCCCGCCCAGATAAGGCCTTGGCACCCAGGTTCGTGCAACCCTCACCCCTTATTTGGCTATATTCTATTTTTGGGCCTTCGCCCCTATGGGCCTTCGCCCTTACAGGCCTTCGCCCGCCACTTGCTCCACTTGGAGATTGACCACTTGGTCGTCTGACATCAACTGGCCAATAAGGAGGGCAGCACGAGCCTGGGAGATCTTCACCAGATTTATACGCGGACATTCTCGACAAGTGAATCACCTAAGGCGGTTTCTTTGAGATCTTCATCATCACAGCCGCCTTATCTCCAATCGATCGACACGAGCTTATCTCAAACAACACTGTCTAAGGGCTTCAACTGGGAGGCTCTTCTCCTGGCATCACTCTATAAATAGGGTGATGTCCACCCTAAATCGGGTAAGCTACTACACGCCCCCACTCCCCTCTTGCTACTTCGAGTATTCTTCCTATCTTTTCTGATTACTCGAGCAGCAAGCTCGAGTCTCAAGAACATCATCTACTCCACCATATCAACCGAGAGTCCGGACCTTCCTTAGGAGCGAGACTATCACGTTTCTTGCATCAAAAACCAAACCCTTCTTTAAACTGAGATCCAAGAACACATAGCCCTTAGATTCCGTACAATACTCGAGAAAAGCACACTTCTTTCCTCTTGGTCCCAATTTTCCCAACGGATGGTCGGGGACATGTACGTAAGCTAAGCAGCCCCAAGGCCGCAAGTAGCTTAAGTTCGGGGTCCTCTTCATCCATAACTCATATGGAGAAGAGTCGATGTCCTTGGTAGGTACCCTATTGAGAATGTGTACCGCACATAGCAGCGCATCACTCCAATAGGTCACGTCCAGGTTGGCTTTAGCCATCATGGACCGTACCATGTCCATCAGAGTTCGGTTCTTTCTTTCGGACACACCATTTTGCTGGGGTGTCCAAGAAAGGGTGAACTCTCTAGCAATGCCTTTTGACTCACAAAAGGCCTTGAATGCAAGGGAGCTGTACTCACCACCTCTGTCAGTCCTTAAGGACTTCACCATCTTGCGTACTTGGTTCTCAACAAAGTGTACATATTACTCAAAATATGCTAAGGCCTCTGCCTTGTTTTTGACCAAGAAGACGTGCGTGAATCGTGTATAGTCATCGGTAAAAGTGATGAAGTACTTGAACCCATTTCGGATTCAATTCTCATAGGTCCACAAATATCGAATGGACTAAACTTAGTGCACAGGTACTCCTAGTTGTCCTCCCAAAAGGCTTTCTCGTTGCCTTACCTTCTAAGCAAGGCTGACAAGTTGGTAGGACAACCTTGGTCAAGGATTCAAGTAAGCCACTTTTGGCTAACTTATTCATCCTATCTTGTCCTATATGTCCCAAACCGTTCATGCAATAGATTTTCATCTATGACTTTAGTCACGTGGCAACTTGGAAAGGCAACAGAATGGTCATCGGGCCTTAACTCAAATAGCCCATTATTAACTAAGGATTTTGTGAGAACTTGATTATCCTTTAATATAGTTACACTGTCATTAAAGAATTGAAAGCAATAATTGTACTTCAACATTGCATAAATATAATTTAGATTTCTACAAATATCATGTACATATTATTTGTCCACATTATATAAATTTCTTTTACTCAAGGGTAACTTACAGGTTCCTATTCCAACTTCTTCCAACTTTGCATCATTTCCCACCGAGGCGTGCTTCACACCTCTTGGCGGCTTGCGGTACGCCACAAACCAGGACTTGTCTCGATCTATGTGGTCTGTTGCTCCTGAATCGACAATCCACAAAGAATTGCTTTCAATTAGCATAGTACATGATGTCACATGTGCTATTGAAGTAGAAGGTTCAAAATGTACCTTAGGTGCACTTTTGCAATCTCTTGCAAAGTGTCATTTCTTACCACAGTTGAAGCACTTGAGCTTCGAAACGTCCCTTTTCTTCTTCCCGGGCCTGTTTCCTTTGCCTTTTCCCTTACCCTTGCCTTTGAAGCCGCCCTTTTTTCCACCCTTAAACCACTTCTTTGACTTTTTACCCCGTTGTTATTGGAGGTATTGGCAACATATGCCTTGGAGTGGTCCTTGAGAGCCATTACTTCGGCCTCAAGTAAAAGGTGACGAGCGATGTCATCAAAGGTCTTAATTTAAGGGTTGTGGCGTATGTTGACCTTCATCAACTATCACTCCTCGTCGAGTAAGGACCTTATTATTGCTTGCACCTCGCTCGTCGGTGAGGTCGTGCCCAACTTGTTTAAGCTGATGAATCATCCGTGACATCTCACGAAGGTGGGCACTCATGGTGTGATCTGCTCGTTTACCATAGTTCTCAAACCTTAGTATCATCGAGCGTTGTTTCTCAACGGAAACATCTCCATACTTGGCCTTCACAGCATGAGTGTGACTCCACCATGATCTCATCCACCATTGTGGATAAGAGTGTGACTCTACACATAGAGTTCTTTCTAAGGTAGGATTCATAAGCCACCCTATCTCCCCCTTCCTTCGGAGGGTTGACCTCAGCGGTGAGCACCTCAAGTGTCTCTTACTCAGTTAAGATGAACTTGACCTTCTGCTGCCAAATTAAATAGTTTTCACCATCCAATTTAAGGTCACGGTTCAACTCTCCTACTATGTTTTTAGTAGCCATCTACAAATATGCAATTCACATGTTTTAGATTCCAATTCACACAATTAGACTTATTCAAACAATATGTTCATGAAATAACTTAGTTTATACTCAGATGTTGCAAAAGGTATGCAAATAGCATCCGATCAGAAATGCCTAAGCATAACTTTGTCATTTTATGAACATATCCTTAATAAGCCTATTCAGGCAATCAATCAAGAGGCAACCAAGCATACATTAGTTATAACTTTACTTGACCTTCCAAGAAGGCCTGAATCACGCACTCATGCATGATCGTAACAACCATAGCACTTCATGTAAACCTTAGTCTCATCACTCATAAGTCTCCTTAATACAATGCCCAGGAATATTGGTGGAGTCACAAACGGTCTCACTTAAGTACCACTTCCTTAGACAACATTATATTAGTTTGATAGGGTCCCTAGAGACCTTAGCTTAATGAAGTGACCCATCTATTGAACCAAGCCTCAAATCCTTCAAGTTCACCGTAGTAATGTCGAGATATTAGTACTTGAACTATCTCAAGGTAGAGTCTCTTGTTTCAATGGATGTATGTTCCTTCACTTAATTTAAGCTTCAATTCCCTCAAGTCCATCATAGTGGTACAAAACCAGTATTAAGACTATCAAAGGGCTGAAAACTCTTGAAATAAGTGAAGGACAAATGTCACATGCATACCAAGTCTAGGTCACACGTGGGCCTTAGGAATCATAGGAGGAACACTCCCAGGAAAGATGGAGGGGTCACAGATGGTCCCGCATAAAACCCACCTCCTAGACAGAGTGCACTCGAGTAACACTAAGGTATAATGCGACATAGAACTAGGCACACACTAGATTCAAGTTCATACATTTTGAAATGTACAAACATGTATCACACAACAAACATGTTTCAAACATTCAGAACCGAAAGTAACCTTGCTTTGATACCATTTGTTGATTTTTGGGTCTTCTTTAACATGTTTGTCATGCTTACATATTACATGGATACTACATTTAAGTAATAGCACGATGTGTTTCTTCCATAATCATGCCATATATCCATTAGCATCATACAGAGAACCTAGCATGATACTAATGGCAAAGAACGTAGCATGATATTAAAGAAAGGATTAAGGATGTGTACCTTTTTTCTGGATGCTCCAACCTTCTAAGACTTCAATGGAGGATGGACTTGGAAGTGCGCCAAGGAAGCGGACAAGAAGTGAAAGGCTTCTTGTGAAGTTCCACCCACAAACTCCAAGTAGAATGCCTACGAAGGCTTATTGAGAGAGAAGAGATGAGAGGCAATGCTGCCAAAGGGATGGATATAATGGCGCCATCCTCCCTCTATTTATAGAAGAGGATGGGCTGCCAATGAGGGGGCACAATGCCTCCCGATTTGCGAAGTAACATATCTCTAGGGCCAAGGGCTGCAACCAATGCCTCTTGGTCCATGAGACATGTCTCATGCCTTTTGCCTTTTCAATTAAGTAATTAATTAGAAAAGGAATAAATGAATAATTATGTCTAATAGGAAATTAATTAACTAATTAAATAATTATCCAAATAATATAGTGAAGAGGCAAGGGAGGTGGCCCATGCCCCTTGCCCATTCGGCCATGGGACATGAGACATGTCCCTTTGGCCGAATGGTGCAAGGCATGGGGTGCATCCCCTTGTCTGGAGGCACCAAGGGCGAAGGGGCACTCACACCCCTAGGCCTATGGCCGAATGGGTGCAAGGCCCCCTTTAGGGTGCCCTTTCGGCACCCAGGGGTGCTACGCACCCTTAGGCCATGGCCGAAGGTGTGCTTGGCCCTTTGGGTGCCTCTTCTGCACCTTTCCGCCAAGTGAAACGCCTCTTCACCAAAAGGTGCCTAGACACATTTGTACTAAGCTCACATAGAGCTAGTCCAAGAAATATTAAACCATTCATTGAGCTCCTTTGAGCTCATATCAGCTCACTAAGAGCATATACACATCACTCTAGCTCAAACACTAAGATTGAGCTGAGTTGAGCTGTGCTTAGCTACTTTTAGCTAGCCCAGGTCATCTTGGTGCGCAAGAATTCCAACACAGAGTTGAACCGTGACCTCAAATTGGATGTTGAAAACTATTTAATTTGGCAGCAGAAGGTCAAGTTCATCTTAATTGAGCAAGAGACACTTGAGGTGCTCGACGTTGAGGTCAACCCCCCGGAGGAAGGGGAAGATAGGGTGGCTTATGAAGCCTACCTTAGAAAGAACTCTATGTGTAGAGTCACACTCTTATCCACATTGGTGGATGAGATCATGGTGGAGTTCTCCATGCTCCCCTCGGCCAAAGGCATCTGGGATGCTGTGAAGGCCAAGTATGGAGATGTTTTCGTTGAGAAACAACGCTCGATGATAGTAAGGTTTGAGAACTATGGTAAACGAGCAAATCACACCGTGAGTGCCCACCTTCGTGAGATGTCACGGATGATTCATCAGTTTAAACAAGCTGGGCACGACCTCACCGACAAGCGGCGGTGCAAGCAATAATAAGGTCCTTACGGCGAGGAGTGGCGGTTGAAGTAGGTCAACTTACGCTACAACCCTCAAATTAAAACCTTTGATAGACATCGCTCGTCACCTTTTACTTGAGGCTGAAGTAATGGCTCTCAAGGACCACTCCAAGGCATATGTTGCCAATACCTCCAATAACAACGGGGGTAAAAAGTCCAAGAAGTGGTTTAAGGGTGGAAAAAAGGGCGGCTTCAAAGGCAAGGGTAAGGGAAAAGGTAAAGGAAACGGGCCCGGGAAGAAGAAAAGGGACGTTTCGAAGCTCAAGTGCTTCAACTGTGGCAAGAAAGGAAACTTTGCAAGAGATTGCAAGAGGGCACCGAAGGTACATTTTGAACCTTCTACTTCAATAGCACATGTGACGTCATGTACTATGCTAAGCGAAAGCAATTCTTTGTGGATTTTCGATTTAGGAGCAACAGACCACATAGCTCGGGACAAGTCTGGTTTGTGACGTACCGCAAGCTCCCAAGAGGTCTGAAGCACGTCTCGGTGGGAAATGATGCAAAGTTGGAAGTAGTTGGAATAGGAACTGTAATGTTACACCCCACCTTTTCCGGCAACAGTCTCCGGTGACTGGAGTTCTGGAGGTATGTTTAAATTTGTAATTTGAGGAGTTTGTTAGTTGTTGTTGTTGTTGATTGTTGTGTTGGGAGTGGAATGGTTTTGGGTTAAGTCTTGTCGCAAGCTGTCATAAGCTGTTGCATGCTGTGTGCCATGACTGCACAACTGCACAACTGTGCACAATCATGCGCAAGGTCAGCATGCTGCGCACAACTGTGCACAACTGTGCACAATCTGTCGCAAGCTTTGCGCTGCGCACAAGCCTGTGCACAATCACATGCGCAAGGCTGTGCGCTGTGTGCAAGCTGTTGTGCAAAGGTCATGGCTTGCGATCGCCTGCTCGGCTATTTAAGTCGAGCAGCTCGGTTTCAACTTCATTTTCGCGTTTTCACTCCGAAAACTCTCCCAACTCACTCTCAATTCGGTTTTGCTCCTATCTAAGTGATTTTGGACTCTTTGGTGCGTGGAAGCGGTGGATTCGTGCGGGAATCACTACAAGAACGACGAATCAACAAAGGATTCGCTCCAACAACACTTGGTGGATGAATTTGAGAAATTTCCCAAATTGAGAGGTTGGTATTTTCGTGTTCTCTTGGTTCATTTGAGTTAGTAGTGGTGTTTCTATGTTGGATTAGAGGTAGAAACACATTTTACAACACGAATTGAGCATGAATTGAAGGAAATTCGAATTAGGGTTCTTGAGCTAGGATGAGCGAATTTTGGGGATTGTTAAATTGACCTCAAATTAGTGTTGTTGGGTGGTTTTGGAACAACATTAATACTTGGTAAAAGGTCCAATTATGGGTTAATCTATGAGCTAAGAGAAAACTCATAGGTTTTATGGTGGAGAATTGAAGTGTGTTGTTTTGTTGAATTCAATCCAAATTGTTGTTATTGGGTATGTTTAGAGCAATATTGATAATTGGAACATTGTCCAAATATGCTCCGATTATATACCTAAGACAAAGTTCATCCGGATTTTTGGTGGAAAGTAAAAGCATGTGTTTTGTGTGGTTTAAGGTTTCAAGCATGTTTAGGCAATGAAATTGAGCAACTTTAAGTCTTGGAGTGAGGTCCAATTGTCAATGGATATTGATGTGTTGAATAAAAGTGTAATGTGGAAAGTGTGTGAATTGTTTAGGTGTTATGTGAAGCAAGGTTTGAGGTTGCATAAGGAAGAAGTTTGGTGTGTGGTGCTTGGTGCTACCCTCTGCGGTTGCGGTTGCTTCCAATTCGAGGTAAGGGTTCGACCTACCTATGTTATTGTAATGTAGGATGGTTGAGGCAAGTCTTGGGCGTCGGTCTCTGACTTCGGTCTTAGATCGGGATTGTGGAGCCCCAAGGCTAGTCCCATGGTAGGAGTATCGGTGCGCAGGTAGGAGCATCGGTGCGCGGGTTACATTACGTGTGTGTGTACGCATGGCGAATGCCGGTTGTACCTGGGAATATCTATCCATGGTCCGTGATTTATGAGGTTTGTTGGATGCATGGCGAATGCCGACGCATGGCGAATTCCGTTGCGTCAGGGTAAGATCTAGCCATGGTCGGGAAGATCTAGCCATGGTCCGTGATTTATTATGTTTGTTGGATGCATGGCGAATGCCGACGCATGGCGAATGCCGGTGCGTCGGGAAGATCTAGCCATGGTCGGGAAGATCTAGCCATGGTCCGTATTATATGGGATTTCTTTGGGTGCATGGCGAATGCCGACGCATGGCGAATGCCGGTGCGTCGGGAAGATCTAGCCATGGTCGGGAAGATCTAGCCATGACCCGTTACATTCGGATGTTGTGCACACATCATACCTTACTTGTTTCGTATATTGCTATACGTATGTATATACATTACGATCTGTCTTTGCAGGTTTGTCGGAAGAACATCGTTACTCTTTGCCTAAGCTCTTCTTGGGTTTTCTTTAAGGAAAACTCACACCCTTACTTAATATTTTTCGGGAGATAAGGATTACGGGCCAGCGGAGTAGGATTTCCGCCAGCTGTTCGGTTAGCTATTTTGAGGTTTAGCAGCTTTTGGATCTAGACTTCGGGTTCCTCGTCGGTTTCTTTATCCGACGCCCGACCTTGTCTGGTTGCATCTTCAGCCTGTAGATAGCTCTGTAGCATGATACTCTGTTGGCATGTAGTATTATGATAGCATGTTATCATTAGTTCTGTCTATTCATCTAAGTTTGATTATGGATATGTATATTTATATATGCGTTCTGCTCTGAATTGCTTGAATGAGTATGGTGATCGGTGTGGAAGCCTCTGTTAGGTCGGGAACGAACAGACTTCCTTTTTGATAATCTGATTTTGATATCCCCTTACGATATTACGATCATGGGCGGAGCCCATTGCTTATTATTGTGATCTGCTTACGTGCATGAATTGTCAAACTTGATCTGTTGTTAGAAAGGGACCTCTTTGGGTTAGTTAAAGGCCCGCGAAATACTCTCACATTAGCTGCGCTATCCGGTCCCACCTTGCTCACCACCGCCCACCGGCCGGCGGCCGCTTCCCGCCGGGTCCGGAAGGTGTCGGACGGGGTGGTGGTGACAATTTGGTATCGGGCGTGGTTAATTGGTTGCGTCGAGGTGTGTTAGGATTGACACTGGTCGACTGATCGATTCCAGTATGGTTGTGTGGTGAGACTGGCCACCTCGTCACAAGAACCATGTTGGAATGGTAAGTGGAGCAGTGGCGGTTTGTCTAAGCGCACTTGAGAACAACCAAGAGATGATTTCTTTAGTCTTGGTAGTTTGTGACTTGGTGCATGTCTGTGGTTCTGCGTAGGATACCGAGTAATTGACTGCTGGGTGCTATAAGAGGTGCACAGGGAATGAGATGCCGTAAGGTGCATGATGGTAATTTAAATTACCTCTCTCGTTAAAAGCAGACGGTGGATGCCGAGTGGGAAGGGTGTTATTCCTAAAGCGGTACCACGGGTTTTAAGGGATTGTTTTGTATAAGTAATTTTGAGAATTGATTTGCATCATGCATTGCATTCATGCTCTGAGCTGATAGGATTACCAACGTAGGTAATGCTAACCGTTAAGTGAACCCTTTATGTTCGGAATTTCAGTAAATGGTCAACACTCGACGGACTCGGCGTTGGATGATGAAGCAGGAGGAGGAAATCCTGCTCCAGATGTGAATCGAGGAAGAGGTAGAGGTCGAGCGAGACCTCAGCGAAGAGCGGCACCAGTTCAGCCGCATGTGATACCTGATCCGGAACAGATGGCCCAAGTGTTGGGGCAAATGACTGTACTGCTCAATAACATGTGGCGAGACGGGAGTTGAAGAGCAAGGAAGTACACATGTTATGAGTTCTCGGCCCTCTGCGGTAGGATCGGCCCGATCCTAGCTATCGGAGCTCATGAGGAGGACGTTGAGGCGGATGATGTGCAATTCGAAGAGCATGTGGATACGAAGAGGGAATCTGAATCTAGGTGCGGAAGTCGACCCACAGCCGTCGAGGAGAGTGCGGGCTAGGCCCGGTCTGTTGTTGAGATACCGAGAGCCCGGCTCAAATCGATAGTGCGACCAGCTCGATAAACTTTCTTTGATGGAGCGGTTTGAGCGATTCAAACCACCCGTTTCTCGGGCAAGGGTGGAATGGATTCGGCGGAGACGTGGTATAAGGACATGGATCGGTTGCTTGGCAGACTTGGTTTTCCGGCAAATGAGATGGTGTCTTTGGCTACCTTTTATTTGCGTGACTGGGCATATGATTGGTGGGAGACCACTATGGCTACTCGGAAGGCCGACTTTGTGCGTAGGCAGTTGAGAGACCCGGGTATGACGTGGGATGAATTTTCCCACTTGTTCCATGAGAAGTGGATTGGTTATGCCGCAACAGATAGGCGGCAGCTGAGTTTGATACCTTGACTCGGGAAGCAAGGCATTGCGGAGTATGGGCACGAGTTTGAGCGGCAGTGCGTTATGTGCCTCATTACAACACCGGTGAGGAGGCCAAGGCAAAGAGATTCATGAGAGGGTTGAAGCATGACATCGGGAAGTACTTGGCACCGTTGAACATTGATAGGTACCATGAGGCTGTGCGAAAGCACGAGAAGATTGAGAATGAGGACTTGGATACGGCTTCGGTGACACCACCGAGATCGACGAGGATTGTCATTGGTGGAGTTAGAGGATCTGGACGTGGTGGACATGCACAACACCGCAGAACCGGCGGTAACTCGTGGGTTTGGATCGAAGGATAAGGGCAAGGGGAAGGCACGGGTAGCAGAGCCTTGGTGCATCGGACATGTGACCGGAGTCACACCGGCTCGGTTTGTTATAAAGAGTCGGGCATGTGTTTCAGATGTGGGTCAACCGACCACATGATTAGGATTGCCCTCGGATGGTGTCACAGCCACCCCGCCCGGTTGCGGAGGCGGAGCCGGCTGCGGCGTCGAGAACCGGAACCTACGGCGGAAAGAGCGGCAGCTGAGCATCGAGCTCAAGTAACACACAGCCAAGTGGCAACTAGCAACCTAGATACTCATTCAAGGCAAGCATACTAGTAACTCCAACTTCTACCAAACATGCAGTTCATGGTGTCAAACATCAAACATCACCACAACCCAGAACCACCAAATCCATAATATGACAACAACTCCAATATAAGCAAGTCGGGCTCCGCCTCGACTCGAAGACAAACAAAGGCGAGTATGTCTCAGTTATACGTCTTATACAAATACATGATCTAAACTACATGCATGCGGCTACATTTCTGAGCCATTAAACCAAAACCTATATACCTATTGTGCGGAATCGGAAACTTTCTCACTCAGGAGATTTTCCGCCCGTGGTACTACTGCTGCTGCTGAAACCCAAGAAATCCGAAAGCACCGCGGATCTCTATTCCGTCAGTTGTTTTTCAGAACAACCTGAAAGGTGTAAACAAATGAAAGGGTGAGTCCTTGAAAGGACCCAGTAAGGGCTAAGGTAAAAGTGTAGTTTGCCCATATGGCGCGAACTGAACCTGCAAAACAGAGCAGATACAAGCACAATCGCATATATATATATATGTACATGTATATACATGAATGCAAAGTCAGAGGTGAGTCAGAATCCATCGTATGCGGTCCAACCGCCAGAACGACCCAAAACGACAGCCCTCTCTAAGAGGTCAGAAATATACAGAACAGAACAGAACAGAACAGAAAGCACGGTACCGGCTGGGGTCGCGATCCCCAAACTGTCGTAGGGTCACAGAGGTATACCGGCACTCCCGGTGCGAGTATACGTAAAGTGTCAGCACCCTCCAAAGCGAGACACACGAGCAATACTGCACTCACAGTGCGGATACAGAACAGAACCAAAGAGCACCCGCGGTCTCTCCAACCATACGGGTCTCGTCACAGAATCAGAACAAATAATAATAACAATGCACAAATAAAAACAGAAGTATCATACCTGATATACACATACAGAACAGAATAAGAACCCGGACCTCTAAGGTCCTCCAGGCCTTGGAACTGAACAAACATACATTTTTACCAAATTTAGCCCTTACCTCGAAACGCGCTCCGCAGCCCAAAACTCGGGAAATCCCGGCTCCCGACCCGAAATGCACAACCTGGCTCCTACGATTCCACGCTGCTCCACCAACGCATCATCAAGTGGATAACCATAATTAGGTCGAACACATCAAACGAACCCCGGAAACCAATTTCCGCACAAACCCGCACTTTCCCGCAAAGTCCACAAAAGCTCGGTTTCTGAACCGAGCTAGAGCCTTATTATTCCAACACCCACAAACACATTCCAGCCTTCAAACCCGTATTCCAGACACTTTTCCCGGATAACCCGCATAAACCTAACTTTCTCATTTCTAACCCGAAAACGACATTTCAAACGCCATATCGCACCTACTTTCATCCACATTACCAATTTAGCATCCAATTCAATCAACACACAACATCCACATGGAAAAAGAATCTCTTGAACAATTCTTCCCTTAACCAATTTTTCCCACACTTCCTAATAAAACAATTCAAGCTTCCAATCAATCATACCAATCACCAATTACACTTTCTAACCAACATTACTAACCAATTGCACCAAAATCACAAAACCCCAACTTTGAATATTTCGACCAAAAGAGGGGTTTTCTACCCAACTTGTTTTCCACCAAATTGAAACCATAGGTTGTCTTAGAATCATGCAAGGAACAACATATCTCAAGCATGATTCAAGAACACAAACATACACAATTTTAGAAATTTCCCTCTTAATTTCGGCACCTAGGGTTTCTTCCAAATATAGAGTTTTTCCAAAATCTAACCATAGATTCTTACTCCTCTCAAGCCCAAGAACAACATACTAAAATTTGGGAGGAGAGGATCACTCAAACACATAGCCAAGAACAAACCAATCTTTCAAAATCCTCTCTTTCTTCCACCAAATCATGCTTCTAACTTGAAAAGAGAAGAAAGGAGGAAGCTTACCAATCTTTGGAGCCTTAAACCTTGAAGTTTCAGCAAGAATTGAAGGTCTTGGAGCTGCTGTGAACAGTACTCATGGCTGAAGTTTACGGGAAGAAGAAGAGGAGGAAGAAGAAGAAAGAAAAGAAATGGGATTTTTTGTGAATTTTACTTGATTTATTAGCCTATTATATTACTTCCCTTTTCCACAATTAATAAAAATGGGACAAGTGTCCCAGCCCAAGGCTGCTGCCGACTTTGACCCAAATCTGACCAAAAATATACTTAACTTTAGGGTTAATAACAACTTAACCCCCAAATTCTCCAAATCTTTGCAATTAAATCCCAAATATAAGTAACGAACCCCAAATATAACCAAAACTGACCAGAATCCTCAGAATATCATAACATTCATAAAACATTTTTCAAATATATATTTACCCTTCCGTGGCGTCCTACCGAGCTCGCTGAACCCGAACAAATCCCGGCGTGACCGCATAATAACTCTGGACCTCAATCCGTCACCACAAAATTCCTCAAAATAACCATAAAATCCACTTTAAAATATAACATGATTTACCCTGGAGCCGTCGGAGAAATTCCATCCCGAGCCCCGGGATTCCGCCCAGAGCCCCGGGAGTCGCCCGGGACCGCACGTCCCGTCCCGAAAAATATGCTCCGTAAAAACCTCTGGGTCGCTCCCACGATTCCAAATCCTTGAACGGTTTCTCAATCTGAGGTCCCGGGAGCGCTACCGAGCCCGCTGTACGTCCCGAGACAAGCCCCGGCCCCGGAAAAATATTTTCCGCGGAAATGTCCGGGGGACCCACACGACCTCAAATCCCGAAGGATCTCCAGAAATGATGCTCAGATAAGTCTCGGGAGCCAATTAACCGCCCAGAATCGTGACCCGCAGGCCAAAACCGGAGCCCCGGGTCACCCGGGTCACAACCCGCTCGGGGTGACCGTAACATTCTCCCCCCCTTAGAACTCTTGGTCCTCCAAGAGTAACCTGCTAGACTGTAGTTGCAGAAATCCTGACACTCGTCTGCACAACTCTTACCTTTCTTTCCCTATCATACTCGGACCACCGTGCTGGTGCGGCGAGAGTGGTAGTTTAGACTACCATCCTGAGCCTTTCAGCGGCGTCTCATCCCTCAGGGTGCATCTCTTTGCGCCCCGAGTCAGTTGCCGGTATTTCTACCTGGCAACCCCAGACAGTACCGAAACTATACCTAACTGCCCTTTTACAGGTCATCCTGGAAGACGTCACATGTAACAGACAAAGTCGGGGGGGTAAAACCAACCTATCAACCCACTCTAGAATCCCAAGAGAACCGATATACCTTGGGGTAACTCGCCCCGCCTACTAAATCTGACCGTCCCTCAGACCAATGCTACCGCCACCAAACTCTGTCACCAACCTCAAATCCCAAGTCCTTGCGATGTTTACCCACGTACGAGGTGGTGCGGTCAAACGCGGTCGCCATCCGCGCTGAATCATCCCGATTTGAGCTGTGTTTTCCTCAACAATCTGAATCATCCGCTCCGATTTCCCATCGGGTTGTGAGTGATAACTGTACCCCGATGGAATAGCGTACCCAAAACCTTATGAAAAGTATTCCAGAATCGTGCGGTAAAACGCAGATCACAATCAGACACCATGGAGTCCGGCACTCCACGTAACCGCCCAATCTTCTTTAGAGGGTCTCACACCGTATCGGCAAAAGCGAGCTCTCTTAGACACCTAAGTGGTGATATCTCCCCGCATATCTGGCCACCAAAAGCAAGCACGCAAATCCTGGAACAACCCTCTCCCTACCGAGGTGTATACTTAACCAGCTGAAATTGCCTCCTCCAGAACCTCATCCCGTAGTGTCTGATCCTCTGGTACCTACAGCCAATTCCCAAAGTATAATGATTCCCTTTGTATTGAGATTTCGGTAGCAGTGCTCCTCTGTCCTCTCCAGACAACTTCTTCAAATCCGGATCCTTCTCTTGTGCCTCACGCACCCTATCGAGCCTCTTTGAATGCTCTCAAAACTCCCACTTGTGCCAAAGGCACTTCAGCCATCTTCTTAGGTCCGATCCTCAGCGCTACCTTAAGTTCAGTTCCTTATCCCGCATACTGAGATGGGCTGTCTCCAATCCTATACAACCTTAGTTCTCTCGGATTCCGCTGATAACCCATGTTCACCGATGATGTGTCCCAGAAAAGCAGCCTCTCGAATCCAAAAATCACACTTCGAAACCTTAGTATAAAACCAACGTTCCTCAAAACGTCTGCAGAATAACCCTTAGATGCTCCCGGTGCAAGCCTTCATCCCAAGAGTAAATCCAAACATCATCGATGAGCACTTCCACAACCGAATCCAGATACAACCGAAACACCCGATCCCTCATATCCAAGAACGCTACTATGGCGTTTGCCAGACCAAATGGCATTACCGTACACTTATAGTGCCCATACCGAGTTCAGAAAACCGTCCTCGGCAAATCCTTTCCATTACCCAATCGGAATGACCCATCCTTTTCCTTGACAACCAGAACCGGAGTACCTCACGGCGAAGTGCTCGGCGAATGAAATCCTTCTCCTGTAGTTCCTTCAACTGTTTATTCCATCTCAACCATCTCCACTATCGGTCTCCGATAAGGAGGAATAGAAATTAGAGTGAAATCCCACAGCGGACGTATTTTAAACCCAATTTCCTGCTCTGTTGGCATCCCAGGTAAATTCTTTGGAAATACCTGCGGGAATTACCAAACAGCTGGAATTCTATCCAGCACCAACCGAGTATCTGCCATGGGCAGATCGTAGTACTTCTCCAAATCCACCGTCGAACCTGATCCTAAACCTGCATCGCCATGCTGCCCTTACTATTTCCATCCCATCAGAATTCATGAGAGGTAACACCTCTCCAGAAACCGTAATACTACAATTAGCACAGTCAATGTGCATGAGATTCCTGAACAGACCAACCACCCTAACAATAACGTCATACATCGGTGTGTCCAACCCAACAGATCTGACAGAATCCCGTTTCTGCCCATAAATAGTACGCTATCCTGTGCCATCTCACAAGGAAAGCAAAACCGGCTCTTAGCCGTTTGTACCAGAATCATTTGGCAACTCACTGCTGGCCAAATGCAGAAATTCGGCACACTTCCGTGCCCAAAACCGAAACTGACTCTCCAGTACTAAGTATATCCCGAACAGAAATGTGTCACTCAGAAACAGAATACCTTGCAATGCCCCATGCTGCAAAATGACTCCCTGCTCAATCTGGAGAACACGTCCAGCTCTGGGTTACTGTGGCGGAGGGGGTGGCCAATACGAAGGTCACCGCGGTGGTCTCAGAACGCCTCCCCCATGAACCACACCCTTGGGGTGTGTTGGGCTGGAACCAAGACTGCGGATATAAAACACTGCTGGATCCCTATCTCACCATCAGAAAGTAATCCCGAACCCAGTGGTTATCTGTCCCACATTGCAAGCACTGCCCCGGCTGCCTGAAGCATGGCCGGCCGGGATGCTGCCTGCCACAACTCGAACAAAACTGAACTATCACAGCCATCCAGCTGCCCCTGCCACTCTGCCCAGTCCTGCCTGCCTTACCCATAAACCTCGACGATCCCAGCTGTGCAGAACCTCTTCCTCAATCTTGGGGTCGGTGGGGGACGTACCGACTCTCAATCTCCTCCTGCTCCATACCGTGGTTCTTTGGTATGTAGCAACCCAGACCAGATCAAACTCTCCCACTCATACCACTTGACAGTCATGGTCCCCTACTCCATATCACCAAACTGCACCTATCGGAGGTCCCTGGCTACATCCCCGGTGCACTGCCGGTGGAAATTGTAGCCTCACCAGGAGTTTGTCAATTCCTGCAAACCAAGTCTCTACTACCTTCGGCCCTCCTCGGCCGTAGAACCTCGGGGGGGGTCAAATGCTGATACCTCTCCAGAAGTCTGACCTTGTCAGACTGGTACCTCTGACCTTCTCGTCATTGGTGGAACCGACGAGAGGTCCCTGTATTCATGTGATCGTCCACCTCGGAGTCATTCTCCGGCTGGTCCTGGACACTAAGGTGGCTGCTGCCCACCTCCTGGTCAGAAGGCCGTTGCTGTGGCCTAAGTCTCGCTATCACCTCCTGATCCGAATGCCTTTACCGAGGCATAACCAGATTTTCCCTCGCCTACTGCCGTCCCTCGAACTCTTTGTCTTTGGCGGTGAAGTACCAGCACAGTGCACAGTCCAACACAAATACCAAACAGAAAGGGTCCACCGTGTTTGCTAGAACCCCGGGGGTGATGATTGTGATTGTTCAACCCCTGAGTTACGCTGAACCCGTATCCCATTCTTCGGAGGTGTGGGATTCCAGTCCCGCCCCTCCGATGCCAAAACACGCTATTCGCGTGTAGTAAACATTCCCTTAAACCAAGTCCAACCAAAACCAACTTATCCAATATCCAAAAGTCCAAATCAACTAACTCTTCCCCATCTATCCAAAAGCCAGCAGCAGTATTCTAAGGCTCTGTAGTGTAATGCGATGCATGATGCAGAAATTCATTTTAGAATCACACAACCAAATATCAAATCCTCAAACACAGAATCAGTTCATGTTCATATCACAGAATCACACCATATACCAATCAACGAATTAAAGTACCTGGATCATATCAGAAGTCCAACATCCAAACCTTCCAGAATGCTTCAAAGAACCGCCCACGCTCCACACCCATTCCAAAGTGGTTCAAATAAGGAGGTGGCCAGTCTCCGTCTGAGAACCACCCCGAAATGAAACGTAGAACCCGGTGGCTTGCACTTCAAGTCATCTCTCACAAAACTTACCCATGAACTAGCATGACTTACTCCAAAAGTCCACTTCTGAGCTTGTATACTTGCCTTCCACAATCCACACTGAAACTGATCATACCTTACCTCTTGGGTCACACCGACCCGACCTGCTCTGATACCAACTTGTCACAGCCACCCCGCCCGGTTGCGGAGGCGGAGCCGGCTGCGACGTCGAGAACCGGAACCTACGGCGGAAAGCGCGGCAGCGGAGCATCGAGCTCAAGTAACACACAGCCAAGTGGCAACTAGCAACCTAGATACTCATTCAAGGCAAGCATGGCACCGTTGAACATTGATAGGTACCATGAGGTCATGCAGAAGCAGCTGAAGATTGAGAATGAGGACTTGGATACGGCTTCGGTGACACACCACCGAGATCGGCGGGGATTGTCATTCAAGGGAAGGCACGGTAGCAGAGCCTTGATGCTTGTCGGACATGTGACCGAGTCACACCGGCTCGGTTTGTTATAAAGAGTCGGGCATGTGTTTCAGATGTGGGTCAACCGACCACATGATTAGGATTGCCCTCGGATGGTGTCACAGCCACCCCGCCCGGTTGCGGAGGCGGAGCCGGCTGCGACGTCGAGAACCGGAACCTACGGCGGAAAGCGCGGCAGCGGAGCATCGAGCTCAAGTAACACACAGCCAAGTGGCAACTAGCAACCTAGATACTCATTCAAGGCAAGCATACTAGTAACTCCAACTTCTACCAAACATGCAGTTCATGGTGTCAAACATCAAACATCACCACAACCCAGAACCACCAAATCCATAATATGACAACAACTCCAATATAAGCAAGTCGGGGCTCCGCCCTCGACTCAGAAGACAAACAAAGGCAAAGTATGTCTCAGATTATACGTCTTATACAAATACATGATCTAAACTACATGCATGCGGCTACACTCTGAGCCATTAAACCAAAACCTATATACCTATTGTGCGGAATCGGAAACTTTCTCACTCGGGAGATTTTTCGCCCGTGGTACTACTGCTGCTGAAACCCAAGAAATCCGAAAGCACCGCGGATCTCTATTCCGTCAGTTGTTTTTCAGAACAACTGAAAGGTGTAAACAAATGAAAGGGTGAGTCCTTGAAAGGACCCAGTAAGGGCTAAGGTAAAAGTGTAGTTTGCCCATATGGCGCGAACTGAACCTGCAAAACAGAGCAGATACAAGCACAATCGCATATATATATATATGTACATGTATATACATGAATGCAAAGTCAGAGGTGAGTCAGAATCCATCGTATGCGGTCCAACCGCCAGAACGACCCAAAACGACAGCCCTCTCTAAGAGGTCAGAAATATACAGAACAGAACAGAACAGAACAGAAAGCACGGTACAGGCTGGGGTCGCGATCCCCAAACTGTCGTAGGGTCACAGAGGTATACCGGCACTCCGGTGCGAGTATACGTAAAGTGTCGGCACCCTCCAAAGCGCACACGTAATGCAAGTACTGCACTCGTGCGGATACACAGAACAGAACCAAAGAGCACCCGCGGTCTCTCCAACCATACGGGTCTCGTCACAGAATCAGAACAAATAATAATAACAATGCACAAATAAAAACAGAAGTATCATACCTGATATACACATACGTAATGAATAAGAACCCGGACCTCTAAGGTCCTCCGGCCTTGGAACGGAACAAACATACATTTTTACCAAATTTAGCCCTTACCTCGAAACGCCGCTCGCAGCCCAAAACTCGGGAAATCCCGGCTCCCGACCCGAAATGCACAACCTGGCTCCTACGATTCCACGCTGCTCCACCAACGCATCATCAAGCTGGATAACCATAATTAGGTCAGAACACATCTGAAACGAACCCCGGAAACCAATTTCCGCACAAACCCGCACTTTCCCGCAAAAGTCCACAGAAAGCTCGGTTTTACGAACCGAGCTAGAGCCTTATTATTCCAACACCCACAAACACATTCCAGCCTTCAAACCCGTATTCCAGACACTTTTCCCGGATAACCCGCATAAACCTAACTTTCTCATTTCTAACCCGAAAACGACATTTCAAACGCCATATCGCACCTACTTTCATCCACATTACCAATTTAGCATCCAATTCAATCAACACACAACATCCACATGGAAAAAGAATCACTCGAACAATTCAACCCTTAACCAATTTTTCCCCACACTTCCAAATCAAACCATTCAAGCTTCCAATCAATCATACCAATCACCAATTACACTTTCTAACCAACATTACTAACCAATTGCACCAAAATCACAAAACCCCAACTTTGAATATTTCGACCAAAAGAGGGGTTTTCTACCCAACTTGTTTTCCACCAAATTGAAACCATAGGTTGTCTTAGAATCATGCAAGGAACAACATATCTCAAGCATGATTCAAGAACACAAACATACACAATTTTAGAAATTTCCCTCTTAATTTCGGCACCTAGGGTTTCTTCCAAATATAGAGTTTTTCCAAAATCTAACCATAGATTCTTACTCCTCTCAAGCCCAAGAACAACATACTAAAATTTGGGAGGGAGAGGATCACTCAAACACATAGCCAAGAACAAACCAATCTTTCAAAAATCCTCTCTTTCTTCCACCAAATCATGCTTCTAACTTGAAAAGAGAAGAAAGGAGGAAGCTTACCAATCTTTGGAGCCTTAAACCTTGAAGTTTCAGCAAGAATTGAAGGTCTTGGAGCTGCTGTGAACAGTACTCATGGCTGAAGTTTACGGGAAGAAGAAGAGGAGGAAGAAGAAGAAAGAAAAGAAATGGGATTTTTTGTGAATTTTACTTGATTTATTAGCCTATTATATTACTTCCCTTTTCCACAATTAATAAAAATGGGACAAGTGTCCCAGCCCAAGGCTGCTGCCGACTTTGACCCAAATCTGACCAAAAATATACTTAACTTTAGGGTTAATAACAACTTAACCCCAAATTCTCCAAATCTTTGCAATTAAATCCCAAATATAAGTAACGAACCCCAAATATAACCAAAACTGACCAGAATCCTCAGAATATCATAACATTCATAAAACATTTTTCAAATATATATTTACCCTTCCGTGGCGTCCTACCGAGCTCGCTGAACCCGAACAAATCCGGCGTGGCCGCATAATAACCCTGGACCTCAATCCGTCACCACAAAATTCCTCAAAATAACCATAAAATCCACTTTAAAATATAACATGATTTACCCTGGAGCCGTCGGAGAAATTCCATCCCGAGCCCCGGGATTCCGCCCAGAGCCCCGGGAGTCGCCCGGGACCGCACGTCCCGTCCCGAAAAATATGCTCCGTAAAAACCTCTGGGTCGCTCCCACGATTCCAAATCCTTGAACGGTTTCTCAATCTGAGGTCCCGGGAGCGCTACCGAGCCCGCTGTACGTCCCGAGACAAGCCCCGGCCCCGGAAAAATATTTTCCGCGGAAATGTCCGGGGGACCCACACGACCTCAAATCCCGAAGGATCTCCAGAAATGATGCTCAGATAAGTCTCGGGAGCCAATTAACCGCCCAGAATCATGACCCGCAGCCAAAACCGAGCCCGGGTCACCCGGTCACAACCCGCTCGGGGTGGCAGAATGTGATGGCAACCTGTGGAGTTGCAAGGCCACAAGGATTTCAGAGTTATGCTCCTCGTGGGCGTGGTGTTCCTCGGTTGCCACGACCCCGACCACAGCAGATGCGGCCACCACTACAAGAGCCCCGCCGCCGCGCACAGCGAGCAAGGCGAGGGCGAGTGTTCCAGATTGAGCGTGGTGATGCGGCTCGAAAGGAGCACTAGCGGTATGGTGTTTCGAATGGTATTTCCGTTCGTGCTCTTTTTGACACAGGTGCTTCGATTTCTATAGTGTCACAGAAGTGTGCAAAGTCTTTGCAACTTCCTGTGACTCATCTGTCTCAAGTATTCCTGGTACGAACTGCCGGGAGTCAGTATCTGTTCAGTAATGAGCTTATCAAGGGTTGCATGTTAGCTGTTGGTGAGCGGCGATTCCTTCGATTTGTTGGTGTTGGATACGTCACATTATGATGTGATTAAGGGTATGGATTGGCTCTCGGAGCATTCCATACGGATAGATTGTGCGCGGCGGTTGGTGGTGTCGGATCAAGTATTACCACTTGTTCCCCCTCGGATGTAGAGATTGTTCGAGAATAGCATGGAGCTTCGTGTAATGGAGAAGTTACAGTGACGGATGAAGGCGAGTACTTTGGACTCAATGATGCAGTACGCGGATGGAACTTGATAAAATTCCGATTGTTAGATACTTTCCGCAGTGTTTCACGAAGAGTTGCAGGTATGCCACCCGAGCGGGAGGTGATTTTGAGATAGTGTTACAGACCGGAGCTACACCTATCTCCATTCCTCCGTATCGCATGCCGATAGTGGAGATGAAGGAATTGAAGAAGCGCTTGGATGAGTTGTTGGATAAGGGGTTTATCCGACCGAAGCGAGATCACCGTGGGGAGCCCGGTGTTATTTGTTAAGAAGAAGGATGGAACACTTAGACTCTGTATTGATTACGAAAGGTTGAATGCGGTGACGATTAAGAACAAATATCCGTTACCACGCATTGACGATCTGTTCGACCAGCTCCGAGGAGCTAAAGTGTTCTCAAAGATTGATCTCCGATCAGGTTATTTCCAAATGCGTGTGAAGGAAGAAGACATTCCGAAATCGCTTTTCGCACGCGTTATGGTCACTATGAGTACACTGTCATGCCTTTTGGGCTGACAAATGCCCGGCAGCTTTCATGAATTTGATGAATGAGGTTTTCCGCCCTACTTGGACGATTTTATTGTTGTCTTCATTGATGATATACTCATCTATTCTCTGGATGAGGACACACATCAAGAGCACTTGAGAATTGCTTTGGAAACTTTGTCTAACAACCAGTGTATGCAAAGTTTTGAAGTGTGATTTCTGGTTGCGCGAGATAGCATTTCTCGGGCATATCATCAATGAGAACGGAATTTACGTCGACCCGGAGAAGATCAAGTCTGTTCAAGAGTGGAGGCAACCCCGATTAGTAAAGGATATCCGTAGTTTTCTCGGGTTAGCTGGATACTACCGTAAGTTCGTACCAGCCTTCTCGGATCTTGCCTCTCCACTCACTCAACTGACAAAGAAGGGTAAGGCGTTTGTATGGTCGGATGAATTTGAGAAGAGCTTTAAATAGCTCAAGTGTAGACCGACACAGTGCACCGATTCTGGTTCTACCCGACCCGTCTCAGCCTTATGTCATTTATACGATGCCTCACGAGCAGTGCAGGGTGTGTGCTTATGCAAAACCAGCGGTAATTGCTTATGGGTCGCGACAGTTGCGACCACATGAGGAAAACTATCCCACTCATGATTTGGAGCTTGCTGCGGTTATGTATGCACTCAAGCAATGGCGGCATTATTTGTTGGGAAACAAATTTCAAATCTTTACTGATCATAAGAGCTTGAAGTACTTGTTCACGCAGAAATATCTGAATATGCGCCAAAGAAGGTGGCTCTAGTACATGAAAGATTATGACTGTATTATCTAGTACACCGCAGGCAAAGGGAATACGGTGGCAGATGACTTGAGTAGGGCATACACCGGGATAGTTAGAGGTGGAGAACACAGAAACCGAGCAGAGCTTACGGACTGTTGCCTTGTGGCACCGTTGGCGGCTACAAGAGCAGGAGCAGATATTTGTGTTGAGAGTTCAGTCTTCTTGGATCGACAGGATCCGAGAATTTCAGATGAGAGATCGAGTTTGAAGCGAGTTTTACGGAGAAGCTAAAGGAGCAATGCGTCCATTCTTTGAGTATAGGCAAGGATTGCTATACTTCAAAGAGCGTTTGTACGTGTCGAATGATGTGGCTCTTAGAGATGAGATTTTGGATCAAGCTCATAATAACAGTTTAAGTTTTCATCCGGGCGGTGAAAAGATGTATCATGATTTGAGGTCACACTTCTGGTGGCCAGGTATGAGGAGGCATATTGCAGAGTGTGTGGCAAAGTGTACCACTTGCCAACAGGTAAAGGTTGAACATCAGAAGCCCGCGGGCACGCTTCAGACGTTACCTATTCCGGTTCGTAAGTGGGGAAACGTGACTATGGATTTTCTTACCGGATTACCCACTACGAGAGCACGTCATGATGCCATTTGGGTAATTGTGGACCGGTTGACTAAGTGTGCGCATTTCTTGCCCATTAAGGTCACCGACCCGTTGGACAAGTTAGCACGACTCTACATCAAAGAGATCGTGCGGTTGCACGGTGTACCGGATTCTATAGTTTCGCATCGGGATCCAAGATTTACAGCCCATTTCTGGAATGCTTTCCATCGAGCTTTCGGTACCCGGTTGCACCTTAGTACCGCGTATCACCCACAAACTGATGGGCAATCCGAGAGGGTGATACAGGTACTTGAGGACATGCTGAGGAGCTGTGCGATTGATTTCGGAGGTGATTGGGATCAACATCTACCGCTCATAGAGTTTTCGTATAACAATAGTTATCAGAGTACAATCAAGATGGCACCTTACGAGGCTCTTTATGGACGGAGGTGTATGACACCTCACTGTTGGTCTGAACCGTCAGATAAGGTTGAACTCGGTCCGGAATTGATTGAAGAGACTACAGAAAAGATCAAAACAATTCAGGCAAGATTGAAAGCGGCAAATGATAGAACCACGGCTTATGTGAACAGAAGGCGTCGCGACTTAGAGTTTGAAGTTGGCGACAAAGTGTGGTTGAAGGTGGCACCAATGAAGGGAATAATGAGATTTGGTCGGAAAGGGAAGTTAGCTCCGAGGTATATTGGCCCATTCGATATTTTAGAAAGGATTGGAAAGGTGGCTTATCGGTTAGCACTACCGGAGAGCTTGTCAGCTGTGCATAATGTGTTTCACGTGAGCATGCTGACAACGTGTGTCATGGATCCGACGCAAACGATTCCGGTTGAGGAAGTGCAATTGGAACCTGACTTGTCTTATAAGGAAGTGCCAATTGCTTTGTTGGCGAGGATACTCGCAAATTGAGGAGCAAGTTAATTCCCATGGTGAAGGTGCAATGGTCGCACCATTCGACAAGGAGGCAACCCGGGAGACGGAGAAAGATATGATCGAACGCTACACTCTGGAGTTCAAACGCCTTAAGGAGCTCTTGGAGGACCAAGAGTCTTAAGGGGGGGAGGATGTTACACCCCACCTTTTCCGGCAACAGTCTCCGGTGACTGGAGTTCTGGAGGTATGTTTAAATTTGTAATTTGAGGAGTTTGTTAGTTGTTGTTGTTGTTGATTGTTGTGTTGGGAGTGGAATGGTTTTGGGTTAAGTCTTGTGCGCAAGGCTGATTTTGTGCAGTTTGTGCACCAGGCGATTGTGCACAACTTGTGCACAATCATGCGCAAGGCATGCGCACAAGCTTGTGCACAACTTGTGCACAATGCGCGCAAGCTTTGTCGCTGCGCACAAGCTGTGCACAATGCAGGCGCAAGGTCAGTGTGCACAAGCTGTGCGCAAGGCTGTCGCGCGATCGCCTGCTCGGCTATTTAAGTCGAGCAGCTCGGTTTCAACTTCATTTTCGCGTTTTCACTCCGAAAACTCTCCCAACTCACTCTCAATTCGGTTTTGCTCCTATCTAAGTGATTTTGGACTCTTTGGTGCGTGGAAACGGTGGATTCGTGCGGGAATCACTACAAGAACACGAATCAACAAAGGATTCGCTCCAACAACACTTGGTGGATGAATTTGAGAAATTTCCCAAATTGAGAGGTTGGTATTTTCGTGTTTTCTTGGTTCATTTGAGTTAGTAGTGGTGTTTCTATGTTGGATNAGAGGTAGAAACACATTTTNCAACACGAATTGAGCATGAATTNAAGGAAATTCGAATTAGGGTTCTTGAGCTAGGATGAACGAATTTTGGGGGATTGTTAAATTGACCTCAAATTAGTGTTGTTGGGTGGTTTTGGAACAACATTAATACTTGGTAAAAGGTCCAATTATGGGTTAATCTATGAGCTAAGAGAAAACTCATAGGTTTTATGGTGGAGAATTGAAGTGTGTTGTTTTGTTGAATTCAATCCAAATTGTTGTTATTGGGTATGTTTAGAGCAATATTGATAATTGGAACATTGTCCAAATATGCTCCGATTATATACCTAAGACAAAGTTCATCCGGATTTTTGGTGGAAAGTAAAAGCATGTGTTTTGTGTGGTTTAAGGTTTCAAGCATGTTTAGGCAATGAAATTGAGCAACTTTAAGTCTTGGAGTGAGGTCCAATTGTCAATGGATATTGATGTGTTGAATAAAAGTGTAATGTGGAAAGTGTGTGAATTGTTTAGGTGTTATGTGAAGCAAGGTTTGAGGTTGCATAAGGAAGAAGTTTGGTGTGTGGTGCTTGGCTGCTACCCTCTACGGTTGCGGTTGCTTCCAATTCGAGGTAAGGGTTCGACCTACCTATGTTATTGTAATGTAGGATGGTTGAGGCAAGTCTTGGGCGTCGGTCTCTGACTTCGGTCTTAGATCGGGATTGTGGAGCCCCAAGGCTAGTCCCATGGTAGGAGTATCGGTGCGCGGTAGGAGCATCGGTGCGCGAGGTTACATTACGTGTGTGTGGACGCATGGCGAATGCCGGTTGGACCGGGAAGATCTAGCCATGGTCCGTGATTTATGATGTTTGTTGGATGCATGGCGAATGCCGACGCATGGCGAATGCCGGTGCGTCGGGAAGATCTAGCCATGGTCGGGAAGATCTAGCCATGGTCCGTGATGTATGATGTTGTTGGGAGGCTTGGCGAATGCCGACGCATGGCGAATGACGGTGGGTCGGGGAAGATCTAGCCATGGTCCGTATTATATGGGATTTGCTGGGTGCATGGCGAATGCCGACGCATGGCGAATGCCGGTGCGTCGGGAAGATCTAGCCATGGTCGGGAAGATCTAGCCATGACCCGTTACATTCGGATGTTGTGCACACATCATACCTTACTTGTTTCGTATATTGCTATATTGTATGTATATCTGCTCTGATCTGTCTTTGCAGGTTTGTCGGAAGAACATCGTTACTACTGCCTAAGCTCTTACTGGGTTTTTCTTTAAGGAAAACTCACACCACTTACTTAATATTTTTCAGGAGATAAGGATTCTGGGCCAGCGGAATAGGATTTCCGCCAGGCTGTTCGGTTAGCTATTTTGAGGGTTTAGCAGCTTTTTGATATAGACTTCGGGTTCCTCGTCGGTTTCTTTATCCGACGCCCGACCCTTGTACGGTTGCATCTTCAGCCTGTAGATAGCTCTGTAGCATGATACTCTGTTGGCATGTAGTATTATGATAGCATGTTATCATTAGATCTGTCTATTCATCTAAGTTTGATTATGGTTATGTATATATATATATATGCGTTCTGCTCTGAATTGATTGAATGAGAATGTTGATCTGTGTGGAAGCCTCTGTTCGGTAGTGAAAGAACAGACTTCCTTTTTGATAATCTGATTTTGATATCCTGCTTCTGATATTCTGATCATGGGCGGAGCCCATTGCTTCTGTTATTGTGATCTGTTTCTGTGCATGAATTGTCAAACTTGATCTGTTGTTAGAAAGGGACCTACTGGGTTAGTTAAAGGCCCGCGAAATACTCTCACATTAGCTGCGCTATCCGGTCCCACCTTGCTCACCACCGCCCACCGGCCGGCGACCGCTTCCCGCCGGGTCCGGAAGGTGTCAGACGGGGTGGTGGTGACATGTAAGGTTCCCTTGTGTAATAGATATTTTTATGTTGTGGACACATTATATGTACACGATATTTGTAGAAATCTAATTTCTATTTCGCCATCTTGAAGTACAATTATTGCTTTCAATTCTTTAATGATAGTGTAACTATATTAAAGGATAATCAAGTTCTCACAAAATGCTTAGTTAATAATGGGCTATATGAGTTAAGGCCTGACGGCCATTCTGTTGCAACTCCTAGTTGCCACGTGACTAAAGTCATAGATCAAAATCTATGGCATGATTGGTTGGGACATATAGGACAAGATAGGATGAATAAGTTAGCCAAAAGTGGCTTACTTGAATCCTTGACCAAGGTTGTCCTACCAACTTGTCAGCCTTGCTTAGAAGGCAAGGCAACGAGAAAGCCTTTTGGGAGGACAACTAGGAGAACCAAGGCACTAAGTTTAGTCCATTCCGATCTTTGTGGACCTATGAGTATTGAATCCAAAATGGGTTCAAGTACTTCATCACTTTTACTGATTCTTGTACACGATTCACCCACGTCTTCTTGCTCAAAAGACAAGGCAGAGGCCTTAGCATATTTTGAGAAATATGTACACTAGGTTGAGAACCAAATAGACAAGAAGGTGAAGTCCTTAAGGACTGACAGAGGTGGTGAGTACAGCTCCCTTGGATTCAAGGCCTTTTGTGAGTCAAAAGGCATTGCTAGAGAGTTCACCCTTTCTTAGACATCCCAAAGAAAATGGTGTGTCCGAAAGAAAGAACCGAACTCGATGGACATGGTACGGTCCATGATGGCTAAAGCCAACCTCGGACGTGACCTATTGGAGTGATCTTGTTGCTATGTGCGGTGCACATTCTCAATATGGTACCTACCAAGGACATCGACTCTTCTCCATATGAGTTATGGATGAAGAGGACCCCGAACTTAAGCTACTTACGGCTGCTTAGCTTACGTACATGTCCCCACCATCCGTTGGGAAAATTGGGACCAAGAGGAAAAAAGTGTGCATTTCTCGGGTATTCAACGGAATCTAAGGGCTAAGTGTACTAGGCTCTCAGTTTAAAGAAGGTTTAGGTGTTTGATGCAACAAACGCCAAGTTTGTGGAACCGGAGTTTCCAAAAGAAGGCGAAAATGATGATTTAGCCTCAATAGGCCCGATCCTAGAAGAGGATCGACCGGGCACTTCACAAGTGCCGATTACATGACTGTACCTACTCAGGAGGAGTACCTCAACCGCAAGAAGCCGAGGCTTCCCAGAATGAGCCCAAAAACATGGACTCAAATGAACAGGATCCTGAACCTGAGGGATCTGTTCAAGAGGGAGTTGAGGTACTTCAAGAGCCAACACCTCCACCCCAGTTGAGAAGATCAACTCGGGAGTCCAGAGCACCTAAAAGGTGGGGACTATCGAAAGGTGAGACATACTTGGTTTCGTGCGAGATCGATGATCCAAGTAATGTCAAAGAAGCTCTTGAAGGGCACAGAGAGAAGAGTGGTTAAAGGCAATGAATGATGAGTTGCATTCAATGCATGAAAACGAGGTATGAGAATTGTCTGATCTTCCTCGTGGCCGAAAAGCGATCGGCAATAAGTGGGTTCTTAAAATAAAGAAGAATTCTGATGGAAGTATTGAAAGGTACAAGGCCCGGTTGGTGGCCAAAGGCTTTACACAGAAGGAAGGTGTTGATTTCAAAGACACTTTCTCTCCTGTTGTAAAGTTTAATTCCATCAGATTGCTACTTGCGATAGTGGCAAACTTGGACCTTGAGTTGCATCAGATGGATGTGACCACCGCCTTCCTCAACGGTGAGTTGAGTGAAGAGATCTACATGAAACAACCCAAAGGGTTTGTACAAGTAGGTCAAGAAGACAATGTATGTAGACTAAAGAAGTCTATATATGGTCTCAAACAAGCTTCAAGACAATGGTACTTGAAGTTTCATCATGCAGTCACAAGCTATGGCTTTGTGATGATGCATGAGGACCACTGTGTGTACTTGTTCTTCAAAGAGTCTAGTTTTGCCATTATGACATTATATGTCGACGACATTTTAATTGCAAGTAGTAGCTTGGAGTTGTTGCTCGCCATCAAAGGATGGCTGTCCTCCACCTTCAAAATGAAGGATCTGGGGGAAGCTTCTTATATCTTAGGTGTTAAGATACATCGGGACAGAAAGAAGCATATGTTAGGCCTCTCACGAGAGCTTTATATCGATAAAGTTCTTGAGAGGTTTAACTTGACCAACTCTAAGCCGATGAACACCCCACTTGCATAAGGTTGCAAAATTGGAGAGGATTTATGTCCTAAGACTCCAAAAGAGAAGGAAGAAATGACTAAAATACCTTACCTTAGTGCCGTTGGTAGCCTTATGTACGCCATGATTTGTACACGGCCAGACATAAGTCAAGCGGTCGGTTTACTTGCTAGATATTCTTCGAACCATGGCATGGAGCATTGGAAGAATGTCAAAAGGATCCTTAGATACCTTAGAGGTACTAAGGATTATTGGCTATGTTATCAAGGAGAAAGCCTTGATTTACACGGCTATTCCGATGCCGATTGGGGAGGAGATAGAGATTCTAGCAAATCTACAAGTGGTTATATTTTCTTGCTAAATGGGGGCGCTACTACTTGGTGTAGTAAGAAACAAACCTGTACAACCTTATCAACCATGGAGGCGAGTCGTTTCTTGTGCCTCGGCTGTTGATAGTCTCGTTCCTAAGGAAGGCCCGGACTCTCAGTTGAATGGTTGATGGTGATGGTGTTCTTGGGGCTCCAAGCTTGCTTGTTATGAGTAATCTGTAAAAGATAGAGAGAATACTCAGAAGTAGCAAGAGAGGAGTGGGGGGGCGTGTAGTAGCTTACCCAGTTTAAGGTGGACATACCCTATTTATAGGGAAATGCCAGGAGGAGCCTCCCCCAGTTGAAGCCTTGGATAGGCTGTGAGACAGTCTGACAAGTCTGTCAGATCTGGAGAGATAAGTCTGTGTCAGACTGATTGGAGATAAGGCGGCTGTGATGATGAAGATCTCAGCAAACCGCCTTAGAAGATTCACTGTAAGGGAATGTTTGGCGTACAAATCGGTGAAGATCACTCGGGCTCGTGTTGGCCTCCTTATTGGCTGATTGATGTCGAGACCTTTTCAAAGGCCTTGTATGATTCGATGCGACGCGACGGTGCGTTTGCTTGGGTAGTGCACCAGCTATCCAGAAGCCACGTGGCTTGGTTATTTTCTAAAAACTTGGATTCAAGGGTCAAAATAAGAATGTCCATTACTATCTACGGTTATAGTATGGCAGCTATGGCCTACACTAAGGACCCCAAGTACCATGGAAAAACCAAACACATTAGCATGAAATATAATTTCGTTAGAGATGCGATTGAAGATGGTGAAGTCAAAATTGAATACATCGCAATGACCTTATGGTGGCAGATCCTCTCACTAAGCCATTGCCACCCATTGTGTTTGCTCGTCATGTCCGAGCAATGGGTCTTAGGAGATTGTAAATATGCTAAGTGTTGTATGACTTTCATCACTTTGTTGTCACACATGTATATATGTATAATGATGATCAATAAAGTCATTATTTGATGTCATTTACTTGGTTCCATTAATAACACACAATGAACAAATGAACATGTCCACCATAGGCATTGAGAATGACTTTCTCACACCAAGTCATTCGCCCTTGATCTTAAGTAGACCAAGGATGAGACTACCAAAGGCTCAATAGTGTGTTGTTTCTTCAAGAAACATGTGACATGCAATGTTACTCTCTTGAGTGGGAGTCATGTTTCAACACATGACACTTTGGTATACTTTTATGTCACCTTGATTTGAATAACCAAGATTAGGTGCTCGCACTGATTTTGTATGACACCGATACATTCTAGCCTATGTGTGAGTGTAAGCTCGGGCTTGCACAGAAATTTGATGGCTTGTGACATGTCCTCCTTTTATATGTTAGAAGGAGCACACTCTGAGGTGTTTTAAGAGGGAGAAATGACACACCCCTCATTTTAAGTGATATCACTCCAAGTGGGAGTGGTGTTTGTAAAACGCCCAAAGAAGTGTTATTAGAATCTTTGTAAGTATGTTGCAAAGATCCTATGTCCATGAAATTCGACCAAAAGAAGAATTTAAGCAAGTTGTCTCTAACCTTGCGTAGTGTGAGAATTCTTCGATTGGATCCTTAATCACTTTAACTCGCTGTTAATGATTCACATTGGCAAAGTTTGATTTGTTGTCGAAGGCCGCAGATGAATGCGGTTGGAGTATCCTCCTTTTGGGTAACTAAGTCTATATGGATCATTAAGCAGGTAGAGTGTAAAGGCAAGACAAGTGAAACTTGGTACGTGAGTCCTAAATTCAACCTTTGAGCTCACATGTTGAATTGGTGCAACATGATAAGGTGTGAATTGGGAATAATACGAATTAAAGAATACTCGACACTTAATACAGTCATCATTAAACTGAAAGAGACTGACTGTGGTTAAGAATACGTACCCTATGTCTTGGGGTTCTAAAGGCACTACTTGAAGTAGTTCATGTCACCGCACGCCACCCGAGCCCGGTTGCGGAGGCGGGGCGCCGGACGCCGGAGCGGAAGCCGGAAAACAAGAGATGGCAGTCCATCGAGACCCGCCGCGCGTAGCGGACCCAAAGAGCGAAAGGATTATGGAAGCAACCTAACAAATATTTCGCGCATATAACTGAAAATAAAATCCAAACACACAATTCATGCGTTAACCACAGAGTAAGCCCCGCCCTCCGTGGACGAGTGCTTACGCACCAAAACATATATACATACAGAATTCACAGAACCTAAAATGTCTAGCAAGCGCCAAGCGCTGTAGTCTGAGTAATGAATATACAAATATATATACAGAAATACAATCATCACAGCCAATCAGAAACTATGCACATGCAGCTACCGAGCCAAGCCTAGGACTAAACGTCAAATACCTCGCGCGGGATTCAGCTCCAACAGACAATCCCGGGCCGCAAGGTGAAGTCAGCTGCAAAACACAACCGAGGTAGAACCTCTCGGAAACCTACTCCGCAGCCGCTTATCAGTCTACTCGAAACCCAAAAACAAAACCCAAAGAAGGGTGAGTCCTAAAAGGACCCGTAAGGGATTTGGGGTAAGATAAGTATATGTAACCCCGCAAAACAGAAAGATAGCAATATACGCAATGAATACGAGAATAACATGCATGTACGAGAAACAAATCGGAATCCCGAAGGATGTGCGATTCCAAATCGCCATAAACCTTATAACAAATCGGAACGACACCTCCCACTAAGGGAAGTCGAAGCCGAAGCTATTACGGAAGCATGGTGCACCACTGGGTAGCGAACCCACAACTGCCGTAGTGTTAATGCATGCAGTATGCCATAAGGCATACTCCTACAAACGTAGGATTAATGCATGCAGTATGCCATAAGGCATACTCCTACGAATTACGTAACGTACCTTAAAGCACAGATTTCCGAAATACCTGCAAAATGCAAATGCAACAACACATACACCTACAGACTACGAATATGCCCTAGGCACATAATACCAAAATACTTGCAGAATGTAAAGTGAAACTAAACATACACCTATCTTACCAAAAATAGCGAGAACCAAACCCTTACCTTACAAATCCAGTGTTTGACCGATTGGACGATTTCCAAACCACGACCCGAAACCCGAAACTTCTCTTTTTCTAACTTCCGGACCTCGGAATCTGTCATTTCAAGTTGAATTAGCAACCTTACCAACCACACTACCAAACTACACCCCGACCCCAAAACCGAAAATCCGGCAGAATTTCCGTAAAATTCCAGATTTTCACAGAAACGTCAGAATTCAGAACCAACCTAGACAATGCAAGATTATACATTGACAAACATCATACAACAAGCAGAACTGATCAAATCCAACCTTAAACCCTTCATTACCCGTCATTTTCCGATAATCCCGCTTAATTGTAACTTTTTCATTTCTTAACCGAATTCAGCGATTCAAACTTCCATCCACTCCTAAATTCAACCCCAACACCATTCCAATTTAACCAAATTGAAACTCCAGCATTGAAAAAGAATCATTCTAAAATTCGGTTCTTAATCAACTTTTTATCCAACTTCCAATTCAATCCATTCAAGCTTCCAATTAATCATTCCAACCTCCAATTCCACTTCTAAACCAAGAACACTATCCAATTGCATCCAAACAACAAAATCCAACACAAACATACACCTAAACAAATCGGCCAAAAGGGGGTTTTCACCTCAACTTGTTTTCCATCAAATTGAATCCATACATAAGCTTAGAATCATGCTAGGACTAACATACTTGAAGCATGAAACAAGATAACAAACACACACCATTTTGGCAAATCTTCCATAAATTCGCCAACACTAATTCTTCATCCAAGATGTGTTTTCCAAAATCCAACACTTGATTATTACTCCCCTACAACCCAAGAACAACATACTAAAAATGGGAGGAAGAGAACCATCCTAGCTTATAGCTAAGAACAAACCCAACATTTGCCAAAACTCCTCTTTTCTTCACTAATCTTCCAAACTAATGAGAAAAGAGAGCTTAGGAGTTACTTACCACATAAAGCACCCACTTCCTCTTTGATTTCTTCCAAGAAGAAGAATTTCAAGCTTGGAGGTTGATCAACAATGGAGGTGGCGAACTTGGAGAAGATGAAGAAGAAGAAGAAATGAAATAAGTCTCACTTTATGAAAATATTAAGCCATTTATATTTTCATCACTTTTAGCCCATACTTCTCTACCTTAAATAGAAACAAGCCATGTGTCCTATTAATCACACACACACACACTTGCTGCCGAAAAAACAGATTGCTGCCCATGCAGATTTCTTTTTAATTTGCACCCAATTGCAAATTAACTCCCAATTTTTCCGAAAGTTCCAATTCTTTTTGCCCAAAAATAATTACCGAATTCCAAAATTAACGAAACTTGGACATAACCTTCAGAATATTATAACATTCACAGAACATTTTTCAGAAATTCATTTACATTTCCGAAGTGTCCTACCGAGCTCGATGAACCAGAACCAAAACCCGACGTGCGGCGTGACAACTGAACCGAAATTCCGTCACTCCAAAATTCTATAAAAATACCCATAAATTCCATCTTAAATTATAACATAACTTACCCCAAAGCCGTCAGAAAATTTCCATCCCGAGCCCGGGAGTCGCCCGAGAACCGAACGTCGTCCGCCCCAAATATTAAACTCCACAAACACCTCCGGACATTCTCACGACTCCAAAACTGCAAACGGCTTCCCAAACTGAGGTCTCGAGAGCGCTACCGAGCCCGCTGTACGTCCCGAGGCGACCCCGACAACCCCCCGGCGCCAGAAAAATATTTTCGGAGGAAACGTCCGGGGGACCCACACGACCTCAAATACGGAAGGGATCGCCAAAATGATACTCGGATAGTGCTCGGGAGCCGCCTGAACGCCGAAAAACGTGACCCGCAGGCCAAAACCGGAGCCCCGGGTAACCTGGTCGCAACCCGCTCGGGGTGACCGAAACATTCTCCCTCGGAACTCTTGGTCCTCCAAGAGTAGCTCGAACCAACCAGACAGTGTCGCTACCAACCGTAAAATACAAACATTCCTCTATCCCGAGAACAATCGGACCACCGTACTGGTGCGGCGGGAGTGGTAGTTTAGACTACCATACAGAGCCTCACGGCGTCCCACCCTCCGGGTGCATCTTATTGCATCCCGAGTCGGTTGCCGGTATTTCTACCAGACAACCCCAGACAAGATCGAACCTAATTTAACCGATCCACAACAGGCTATCCTGGAAGGCATCACGTAAAACGAAACAATTGGGGGTAAGGCCAACCTAACAACTTACTCGAAACTCATGAGAACCGATATAAGCTGGGGTAACTCGCCCCGCCTATCAAATCTTCTTGTCCCTCCGAACGGTGCTACCTCCACCAAATTCCATTACCAAACTCGATTCCAGAGCTCTACGGCGGCGGTTCGTATAAGCGATGGTGCGGTCGTTCGCGGTTTTAATCCGCGCTGTAATAATCTGATCTTTGCCGTAGCCTCCTCAAAAGCTCGGGTCCCACCAACCCTATCGACGCATCTGTCCAAAGCAATGTGGTGTCATACACCTCCTCCCGTACAACGCCTCAAACGGTAACATGCCAATCGTAGTCCGAAAGCCGTTGTTGTACGAGAACTCTATCAACGCAATCGCTAGTCCCAAACTCCTCCAAAATCCAAAGTACAGATTCGCAATATATCCTTCAATATCATAATCACCCGCTCCGATCGCTCGTCCGTCTGTGGGTGATAAGTCGTATTCGGATGGAGTCGCGTGCCCAGCGCTTCATGAAAAGCTCTCGTAACCGTCTTTGTAAAACGCAGATCACGATCGATACAATGGAGTCTGGTACTCCATGCAAACGTACAATCTCCCCGATGTAAAGCCGGGCAAGCTTCTCCGGAGGGTCCGTGACCCGAATAAGCGTAAATTGTGCGCACTTTGTCACCGATTCACAATAACCCAGATCGCATCATGGCGAAACCGTGTCGGGCGGTTCAAAGTCAGAAAGTCCATAGTAACATTGCCCCACTCCCGAACCGGAATGGCAAAGTCTGCAGTGTCCTGCCCGGTTTCGATGCTCAAACCGCTCGAGTGTACCTCCTCTAAAATCTCATTCCGTAACTCCCGATCCTCGTGTACATAAAGACAATCTCGGAAGTATAGCAATCCTGCCTATACTTGAAATGTCGGTAACAAATAAATCCTTATCTTCCCGGATAACTTCTTTCAACACCAGATCTCCACTTTGCGCTTCGCGCATCCTGTCAAGCCACTCAGAATATATGGTTAGTATGTACGCCTGAGCACGCTCCCAGAGCTGCCACCTGTGCCAAAGGCATGATAAATCACTCTCCTCGGATCGGTCCCCAACATTTCCTCCCTTAACCAACCCGGTATACTTCACCTTTCAAGATAACGGCAACCGTGTTGCCCGTGCCAGAGATGTACTCGATACAACAACCATAGTCCTTAATGTATTCGAGCCATCTGCGCTGCCTCAAATTAAGCTCCTTCTGCATAAACAGACATTTTAGACTCTTATGGTCGGTAAGAATCTGAAATTTATTACCAAACAGATATTGCTTCCAATGTTTCAGCGCATAGATCACTGCAGCCAACTCCAGATCATGTGTCGGATAGTTCAGCTCATGCGGTCGCAGCTGCCTCGACCCATAAGCTATCACAAAACGCTCCCGCACCAACACATACCCCAAACTGGATGTGGAAACATCCGTATAAATCACATACGGTAAGTTCGGATCTGGAAGAGTCGAAATCGGAGCGTTAGTCAACTACCGCTTCAACTCCTGAAAATTCTGCCCACACCTACCGGACCGGATAAACGGCTGACTCTTCTTGGTCAATCTGCGTGAGCGGAGATGCCGAATGGAAAACCCGGTACAAACCTCCGATAATATCCTGCTAATCCCGGAAGCTCCCGATCTCCCGTACACGTGGTAGGTTGTTTCCAATCTGAACTGCCTCACCTTCTCTCGGGTCCACAGACAGACCATGCTCGAAATAACATGTCCCGAAAAGGTGACCTCCCGGATCAGAACTCACACTTTGAGAACTTAGCATAAAGCTGATGTTCCCAAAGTGTCTGTAACTACCCTCGATGCTCCCGATGCGAGTCCGCATCCCGAGAATATATCGAATATCATCAATGAAGACCACCACAAAAGAGTCCAAGTACGGCCGGAACACCCGATGCATCGATCCATGAATGCTGCCGAGCATTGGTCAGCCCAAATGGCATGACCGTAAACTCAAAGTGTCCATACCGGGTGCGGAAAGCAGTCTTAGGTATATCCTCCTCCTTCACCCTAAGCTGAAAGTATCCAGATCGCAGATCAATCTTTGAGAAAACTCTCGAACCCCGAAGTTGATCAAAAGATCGTCAATCCTCGGCAACGGATACTTATTCTTTACAAAGAAGAGCATTCAACCGTCTGTAATCAATACAAAGTCGAGTGTCCCATCATTCTTCTTAACAAATGAACTAGAGCACCCCATGCTAAAGTGCTCGGTCGGACGAAACTCTTTTCTCTGTAATTCCTCCAGCTTGCTCCTTCTACTCCCGCATCTCGAAATAGGCATCCGATAAGGAGGAATAAATATCGGAGCATGCCACCGCAGGTAGATGTCAAACACAATTTCCCGCTCTGGTGGTAATCCGGCAATTCCTCCGGAAATACTGCGGAAAATCTCGAACCACCGGTATACTAGCTAGCTTCGACCTAGTATCCGCCTCATTCAGATCAAAACATTCCCTACACCAACTACCGACACTGGTCCAGAATCGCAACTCTGTACTATGTTTGTGCGATAGTCAAACCGATCGAGTCGTGAGAGGTAGTACCTCTCCGTAAACCATAATGGTACGGGTTGCACAATCAACGTGCACGCAGTTCTTGGATAGCCAGTCCATCCCAAGAATAACATCATAGTCCGGTGTGTCTAAAACCAACAAATCCAATACTATCGATGTCCGCCTACGGATGTCGTACAACCCCGAACCATCTAATCGAAAAAGCAACCGACTCCCAGCAGCTTTTACTAAATACGTTTGAGGCAAGGTACTAACAGACAGATGCGAGATGTAACACATTTCTGTGTTACCATGGAAACAGATGCTCCTGTATCCAATACTGCATGTACCGGTATCTCATTCGAAATAAAGTACCATGCAAAACTCCCTGCTGACTCGAGCCTCCCTGCTGGCTGGTACCTGACCGTTGACTAGGTCCTCTCTCGATAACCGTGGCCTCCTTCGTAAAAAGGAGAACCCGTCCCGCTTTGGTTGCCGTGGACGGAGGGGATGGCTGAAGCCGCTGCCACCGCTGAGGTCTCGGGCCACCCATCTGAAACCCACGCCCTCGCGGCGCGTTGGGCTGCTCGAGACTATGGACGCCGAAGATCACAAAACCCCGCCCTACGGTAGAGGGCAATCCCGTATCCAGTGAGTACCAGAACCGCAACGTAAACATCGGCCCTCCTGCCGGTAACAAAGTCGACCGGGGTGATACCTACTGCAAATCGGATAAAATCGTGCCGGTGGTGCTCCCTCTCTATCTCTACTAAACTGCCTGCACTGCTCGGCCGTCCAGAAATCTGCCGGGTCCCTACTGTGGAGCCCTCGTACTCCCGACCTCATTGCAAGGTGAGACAACTCTCAACCTCCTCTTACTCGAGGAGTTGAGCCCTAAAGACCGCTTCCCGAAACAAAGTAATGTCTAAAAGTCTCAAGCCCACTCGAACTCGGGCGCAATCAACGAATAAACCTCTTAGCCTTCTATTCTTCCATTCCATAGTACTACGGTACGTAGCAAACCAACCGATCAAACTCTCACTCATACTCTCCGACTGTCCTGTCTCCCTGATGAAACTCATCAACTGTGCCTGACACAGATTTCTGGCTACATCCCCACTGCACTGCTAGTGGAAAATGTAGCCTCCCCAGAGTTTATCAACTCCTGCAGACCAAATCTCTACTACTTGGCCCTTCTCAATCATTGAACCTCGGGGGTTCAAACTCAAACCTCTCCGTAAGTCTGACCTCGCTCAGGCGGTGCCTCGATCTCCCGTCGTTAATAGGACCGACGAGAAGTCTAGATGTCGTAGTGACCACCCTCATCGAGTCACTCACTTACCGATCCCAAAACTATGGCGAGCGGTGGCTTAAATCTCGCTATCACCACCTAATCAAAATGCCCCGACCGTGGCATGATCAGATCTTCCCTTGCCTACCGCCGCCCCGAATCGGCTAAGGCTGGCGGGCAATACCAAATCGAGAGAGGGTCCCTACGACCGCTAAACCTCGGGGCGGTGAGTGTGGTTGTTCGACTCGGGTTACGCTGAACCCGTATCCTATTCCACGGAGGTGTGGGATCTCAGTCCCGCCCCTCCGGTACCAAAACACGCTGTCTACGCGTGTTAACCAAACCTGAGACATTTCGGACCAAACAGAGTCCAGACCGATCAGTCACTTCTAATCCCTACAGAAACTAGCAGCAGTTTTCTAAGGCTCTGTAGTGCAATGCAGTACTTGACACAGAAGTTATTTCGCAAAATGATAAAATCATGCATTTCACAGAATCACAGAAGCAGTTCATGCTTATTTCACCAAATCTTTTTCCTAACACACAATTGTACGTACCCGGATCTTTTCCACAATCCCACGACCGTAATAATCTTACCAGAATCCGAAATCCCGAGTTCGAAATCTGCAACTATCAGGATAACTTGAAGGATCAACTTTGTTCCACAATTTTATTTTGAAGTGGTTCAAGTAAGGAGGTGGCCAATCTCCGTACCAAACCATTCTAAAATAAAATGTACAACAATAGTCGTCACTACAAGTCACCACTGACGACCAATATGGTCACTTACCTGCTCTGATACCAACTTGTCACCGCACGCCACCCGAGCCCGGTTGCGGAGGCGGGGGCGCCGGGACGCCGGAAGCGGAAGCCGGAAAACAAGAGATGGCAGGTCCATCGAGACCCGCCGCGCGTAGCGGACCCAAAGAGCGAAAGGATTATGGAAGCAACCTAACAAATATTTCGCGCATATAACTGAAAATAAAATCCAAACACACAATTCATGCGTTAACCACAGAGTAAGCCCCGCCCTCCGTGGACGAGTGCTTACGCACCAAAACATATATACATACAAAATTCACAGAACCTAAGGTGTCTAGCAAGCGCCAAGCGCTCAGAACAGATACAGAACAGAATATACAAATATATATACAGACATACAATCATCACAGCAAATCAGAAAATATGCACATGCAGCTACAGAGCCAAGCCTAGGACTAAGCGTCAAATACCTCGCGCGGGATTCAGATCCAAAAGACAATCCCGGGCCGCAAGGTGAAGCTGCTGCAAAACACAACCGAGGTAGAACCTCACGGAAACCTACTCCGCAGGCCGCTTATCAGGTCTACCTGAAACCCAAAAACAAAACCCAAAGAAGGGTGAGTCCTAAAAGGACCCCGTAAGGGATTTGGGGTAAGATAAGTATATGTAACCCTGCAAAACAGAAAGATAGCAATATACGCAACAGAATACAGAATAACATGCATGTACCAGAAACAAATCGGAATCCCGAAGGATGTGCGATTCCAAATCGCCATAAACCTTATAACAAATCGGAACGACCTCCCACTAAGGGAAGTCGAAGCCAAGCTATTACGGAAGCATGGTGCACCAGTGGGTAGCGAACCCACAATCGTAGTGTTAGCATGCAGTATGCCATAAGGCATACTCCTACAAACGTAGGATTAGCAGACAGTATGCCATAAGGCATACTCCTACGAATTACGTAACGTACCTTAAAGCACTGATTTCCGAAATACCCGCAAAATGTAAATGCAACAACACATACACCTACGGACTACGAGAATATGCCCTAGGCACATAATACCAAAATACTTGCGAGTAAAAGTGAAACTAAACATACACCTATCTTACCAAAAATAGCGAAACCAAACCCTTACCTTACAAATCCAGTGTTTGACCATTACGGACGATTTCCAAACCACGACCCGAAACCCGAAACTTCTCTTTTTCTAACTTCCGGACCTCGAATCTGTCATTTCAAGTTGAATTAGCAACCTTACCAACCACACTACCAAACTACACCCCGACCCCAAAACCGAAAATCCGTGAGAATTTCCGTAAAATTCCGATTTTCACGTAAACGTCGAATTCAGAACCAACCTAGACAATGCAAGATTATACATTGACAAACATCATACAACAAGCAGAACTGATCAAATCCAACCTTAAACCCTTCATTACCCGTCATTTTCCGATAATCCCGCTTAAATGTAACTTTTTCATTTCTTAACCGAATTCAGCGATTCAAACTTCCATCCACTCCTAAATTCAACCCCAACACCATAATAACATCCAATTTAACCAAATTGAAACTCCAACATTGAAAAAGAATCATTCTAAAATTCGGTTCTTAATCAACTTTTATCCAACTTCCAATTCAATCCATTCAAGCTTCCAATTAATCATTCCAACCTCCAATTCCACTTCTAAACCAAGAACACTATCCAATTGCATCCAAACAACAAAATCCAACACAAACATACACCTAAACAAATCGGCCAAAAGGGGGTTTTCACCTCAACTTGTTTTCCATCAAATTGAATCCATACATAAGCTTAGAATCATGCTAGGACTAACATACTTGAAGCATGAAACAAGATAACAAACACACACCATTTTGGCAAATCTTCCATAAATTCGGCCAACACTAATTCTTCATCCAAGATGTGTTTTCCAAAATCCAACACTTGATTATTACTCCCTACAACCCAAGAACAACATACTAAAAATGGGAGGAAGAGAACCATCCTAGCTTATAGCTAAGAACAAACCCAACATTTGCCAAAACTCCTCTTTTCTTCACTAATCTTCCAAACTAATGAGAAAAGAGAGCTTAGGAGTTACTTACCACATAAAGCACCCACTTCCTCTTTGATTTCTTCCAAGAAGAAGAATTTCAAGCTTGGAGGTTGATCAACAATGGAGGCGGCAGAACTTGGAGAAGATGAAGAAGAAGAAGAAATGAAATAAGTCTCACTTTATGAAAATATTAAGCCATTTATATTTTCATCACTTTTAGCCCATACTTCTCTACCTTAAATAGAAACAAGCCATGTGTCCTATTAATCACACACACACACACTTGCTGCCGAAAAAACAGATTGCTGCCCATGCAGATTTCTTTTAATTTGCACCCAATTGCAAATTAACTCCCAATTTTTCCGAAAGTTCCAATTCTTTTTGCCCAAAAATAATTACCGAATTCCAAAATTAACGAAACTTGGACATAACCTTCAGAATATTATAACATTCACAGAACATTTTTCAGAAATTCATTTACCTTTCCGAAATGTCCTACCGAGCTCATTGAACCCGAACCAAAACCCGACGTGCGGCGTGACAACTTTGAACCGAAATTCCGTCACTCCAAAATTCTATAAAAATACCCATAAATTCCATCTTAAATTATAACATAACTTACCCCAAAGCCGTCAGAAAATTTCCATCCCGAGCCCCGGGATTCCCGTCCCGAGCCCCGGGAGTCGCCCGGAACCGAACGTCCCGTCCCAAATATTAAACTCCACAAACACCTCCGGGATATTCTCACGACTCCAAAACTGCAAACGGCTTCCCAAACTGAGGTCTCGAGAGTGCTACCGAGCCCGCTGGACGTCCCGAGGCGACCCCAACAACCCCGGCGCCGAAAAATATTTTGGCGGAAACGTCCGGGGACCCACACGACCTCAAATACGGAAGGGTTCGCCAAAATGATACTCGGATAGGGCTCGGGAGCCGCTGAACGCCGAAAACGTGACCGCGCAGCCAAAACCGAGCCTGGGTCACCTTGGCCGCAACCCGCCTGGGTGACTGTGAATAGCTTCAAGTAAAGCTTGAAGATGTTGAAGCATGTCTTGATAAGTTCAAGAAAGTTTGAATAAGTTCAAACAAACACACAAGCACTTGAAATGTTCAAGTGAGACTTACAAGAGAGGATAATCTTTTATTGCGAGTCTAATGACCTCGATAAAAGAGATTTGGTGTGTAAGCCTTGGGGTCGCACTCACAACTCTATTTAAATGTAGATTGTTTTACGACTCGAGTGGGAGTATGTGCATAAAGGTCATCATTAGTGCGAGTGGGAGTTTGTTGGAATTCTTGCACACCAAGATGACACAGGCTAGCTAAAAGTAGCTAAGCACGGCTCAATTCACTCAACTGAGTGTTTGAGCTAGAAAGATGTGTATCTGCTCTTAGTGAGCTGATATGAGCTCAAAGGAGCTCAATGAATGGTTTAATATGTCTTGCACTAGATCTATGTGAGCTTAGTACAAATGTGTCTAGGCACCTTTTGGTGAAGAGACGTGTCTCTTGGCGAGCGGTGCGTAATTGGTGAAAAGGTGTCGAAAGGGCACCCTAAAGGGGGCCTTGCACCCATTCGGCCATAGGCCTAGGGGTGTGAGTGCCCCTTCACCCTAGGTGACTCTAGGCAAGGGGGTGTACACCATGCCTTGCAACATTCGGCCAAAGGGACAGGTCTCATGTCCCATGGCCAGTTGGGCAAGGGGCATGGGTCACCTCCTTGCCTCTTCACCATATTATTTGGATAATTAATTAATTAGTTAATTAATTTCTTATTAGACACAATTATTCATTTATTCCTTTTCTAATTAATTACTTAATTGAAAAGGCAAAGGCATGAGACATGTCTCATGGACCAAGGGGCATTGGTTGCAGCCCTTGGCCACTAGAGACATGTTACTTCGCAAATGAGGAGTCATTGTGCCCCCTCATTGGCAGCCCATCCTCTTCTATAAATAGAGGGAGGATGGCGCCATTATATCCATCCCTTTGGCAGCATTGCCTCTCATCTCTTCTCTCTCAATAAGCCTTCGTAGGCATTCTACTTGGAGTTTGTGGGTGGAACTTCACAAGAAGCCTTTCACTTCTTGTCCGCTTCCTTGGCGCACTTCCAAGTCCATCCTCCATTGATGTCTTAGAAGGTTGGAGCATCCGGAAGAAAGGTACACACCCTTAATCCTTTCTTTAGTAGCATGCTAGGTTCTTTGCCATTAGTATCATGCTAGGTTCTCTGTATGATGCTAATGGATATATGGCATGATTATGGAAGAAACACATCGTGCTATTTCTTAAATGTAGTATCCATGTAATATGTAAGCATGACAAACATGTTAAAGATGATCCGAAAATCAACATGATATCCATTGGAGATGGCTTGGTGGTGTATGGATGCGAAACATTCCATACCCTTGAAGGACCTTCTCTTTCCATCTTGATTTTATTAACCTGAGGAGTCTCAACAGAGAGTTGGTCTTCTTTTCTAGAAACTTCTTCTTTAATAACATTAATCTGAGGACCTTTCTGCTTACTATCCGTGATAGTAAGTTTACTAACTTGTTCTGATAATTCTTTTACTCTTTTAGAAACCTCATCATTCCTTCTTCCTAATCTGAAAGTTGAAACTTTAAAAGTAAGATGGATAGGAGGTTTTGTAGTAGTAATATTTTGTTCTAACTTCTTACTATCTTCAATTCTACACATTTTCTTTCCTAACGATTGTAGATAAAGATTTGTGTAATTATTCTATTCAATCAGAGATTAAATATCCTTTGTTTCTGATGGATTAGAATTAGGTTCCTTGCCAGTGATTTTGAAAGGTGAGGTCACTGCCTGTTCTCATAAAACAATTGTCTTAGAAGAAGGATGCATGGTAGTTACTTCTTTTACCTCTTCCCCTTCTTTGACTTTGTAAGTGTTCCATGTTTCTTCTAAAACAACCAAAGTTATTCCATCTCATTTGAGAAAGAGTGGAACAAACCATTCAAAGAACTTTAAATTGGTTTTAGTTTGTCTAATTCTTTAAACCAATGTCCTTCTATTATTCTTCTTTGTTCTTTGGTATATTCATCACCTAACCATTTTCTTTTGATCGTATTTTCTTCCGATCCAAAATCTTTTCTCAGAGCTTCATAGTCTATTCTGAAAGGTTCTCTTAACATGTTTATCTCAAAGTCTAAAAGCTAATTCTATCATCCTCAACTAATTTGGATGATTTTTCTTCTTCTTCCTTAACAGAATCCATTTTATAAACAGGATGAGTAACCTGTTCTATAGATTGTCTTACTCCTCCAATTACTTTCTCATATTCTGATTCTAGCACATGTGAACATGATGCTCTAGTAGGAATTCTAGGAGGTTTTTCTGAGAAGTTAATCATTCTGGTTATCCTATCCTTTCCAAATTTTATCTCGACTTCTCCATTCTCAAATTCTACTATTCTTTCTACTTCTGTTGTTCTCAAAGGTTTAACCGGTTTTTCATTATGCATTACCCATCTTTCAGGTAGACGGATATCACTCCATTTTATGGGCTTCGGAAGAACAACATTAGTTTTCTCAGTATTAGCTTGTATTAAAAGGGTTTCACCCTTTGTATCAAATTCTAGAGCCTTTGGTTCAATTTGAATTGTCATTACCTTGTAATAAATTCTGTATACAAGGGCTAGATTCTGAGATCCTTCTAACATATCAAACCTGAAGTGAGTGTATTAGTAGATAATACCTTCATGATATGTGGATCCTTTAAGGACACCGTAAAATTAGGATGACAATTAAAGTATATGGGACCATCACAAAGACTAGATTCTACAATGCCTAGCAAGGAATCAGTAAACTTGTTATGTCTTTGATCTCTCAAAGCAATAACAATGGAAGTGTTTAAACCATTCCTTGTTAGAGGTTTTAAAGCAATTTGAACTAATCCAACATGCAGATAGTTATAATGATTTTCTAAATGATCTTCTATCATGTATTTGGACAGTAGTTCAAACTTGTGATCTTCTTCCATTATAGGAACGGTTCTCTCTACCGTTTTAATAGCATAAGATGTTCTGAGTTCAAAAGTTCCCTTTTAGAAAACTTTGAACTTGTTGATCTTTGGGATATCCCAATTTCCTAAACTTTTTTCAATATCTCTGATGATTAAGCCTTGAGCATTTTTCACTTTTCCTTTTTCTTTAGAATCTCCTTCTTCAAACCTTTTAGAAGTAGATTTTGTCAAATTCTTAAAAATCGCAGCCATTGAAGAATAATCTTAATTTAAATGTTATCTGTCAACAAGGTCTTTTACTCCTTCTTACTGCCACACCTTAGGTCTTACTGGGAAAACCCGACTTGCGTGATAGTCACTAAAATCTTTGAAAGTAATTTTGAAACTTCAAAAGCAAGAAAGTTGAAGAGATTGAGCAAAAACTAACTTCTTCGAGTTGAAGAATAAAATCTAAAGTTTTGGGGTAAATGTGAAAAAAGCTTAAAAATTTAAGGAAAATAGGATTTTCGTCACTGAAGACTATTTAGATCCTAAACTATGTCAGTGACCTTGTGAAGGATCTAAAATGTTTCCCTGACGAATTATGAGGGCCTGAAAGGCTAGCCTGACCAATATTAGGTCTTAGTACTTCAAGTACTTAAAACTTCAGGTACTTATGAATAGATGTTGCTTTGTGAATGTGGTAGTACTTTAGGAACTCTCGTTCTCTAAAGAACACTCACAATGGATACTACTCCTAAGTAAGGAAACAAGAGATACTACTCCTAAGCAAGGAAATCACTAAGACATAGGTTCATTCATAACTATCAATGCTGTAATTGGGCTTATACATGCATCAATAGCAATGAAAAGATATAATAGGAGAGAAAGAGTTTAGATTTCACCCATAGAAGATTATCCACATGTTACCCCTTCAATCCCCTAAGAAATTGGGGTTGAAGGGCTCAAACCCTTGCTGAAATTTGGGGAAGAACCTCTCAAAATGTCTAAAATTTGTAGGTCAGCAAAAAGCTCCTAAAAACTCAGCATAAAAGTCTTTATATATACTAAATCTAAAGCCCTTAAATGCCCTCTAATATGTTGGGCAACTAAACTATGAAATGGAGGGTAAAAATGGGCCAAAAAGATGAGTACACATGAAATTTTGTGGAAATTTTGTGGGTAATCGTCTGCACATTCGGAGGGACCATCAGGCTTGCGCGTTGAATTGAGCATTGGGTGGCACGTTGACTTGCGCGGTGCACGAATGAGAGGCTATAGGGGAAGCGCTTCAAATTTCCTTGAGCGCTGCTGGGTCCTTTGCTTTGCACCCTGACCTTGGCGCTCAAGAAAACTTGGTCAACGCAAGCCTGCATGTAAGTTTGTTTGATGAGCGTTCAACTTACCTCACAAGCAATCTTACTTTCTTACATCACAAGCAAGCGGGTAAGTAGCTGACAAAAATGGATATGCGAGTTTACCCAAACAAGCTTCTTCAGCTCCTTTTGACTCGAGATTTTGTGCTTTGAGTCACCAATATCCAAATTTGGTTTCAAGCCCTCAAATGAAGCATATTGAGCGCCAATTCACCTCCACACCTATGCACCCACAGAAGATCAGAAATAACATGTAAAGTGCATCTTTAATATGAAAAGTAAACACAACAGAAGAATTAAGTGGCTTAAATATCTAAAAAAATGTGTGTGTGTTTGCACATACAACACACCCCCAAACCCAAATGGTTGCTAGTTCCTAGTAACACAAGCTTATAGGAAAAGTAAGACTCAATGACAACTACTCTAACCACCTACATATTTACAAAACATTTGGTGTAGGCAAGTAATGAAATCAAAGCAATCATGCACCTAAGAATCCACAACACAAAGCTTGAGTACTCCCAAAGAATGGCCTAGATCCCAAGTAATGTGCAAGTGAACAATTTGTGAAAATGTACAAAGAGTTTGCAAGAATCACTCAATGGGGCACATGGGTTACTTGAGCACTTATACTTCCTAAGAAAAACTTAGACTCCCATTTTGATAATGTTGATTAGCAACTTGATTTAGCAAGTGAATGTGAATTGCTCAATGCTCCACACTTTTATTCCACTTAACCTCCTCTTTTCTTTTTGTCTCTTTCAACTTTTTCACTTTTTATTCACCTTCTTTTATTCAACCTCTCTTTTTTTTGTACTTTACTCTTTTTCACCCTTTTTTTCTTTCTTTTTAGTGTGAGAATGGTGGCCTAAGCTCCTAAGATGGGTATTTGGATGAAGGGCAAGAGGCCACAAAAACAGTGTCTCCATTCTCATGTCTAAAGCATCATTCCATACATTAAAACCTTAAGGTACGATTGAACGTATACTTATACTTTAGGCTTGCACTTGGATGATAGGGTTAAAGCAAGTGACGGTTTTGCCGCCCAAGCCCTAATCATCATTCCAAATGTTTCCAAACCTAGAGTATTAATATTAGGCGACCTCCTAGCAAATCTCATTCACAAGCTAGCTAAATCATGTTTCACACAATACTATCAAACTAGGTTTCCGGTTTTTCTTGACGAAGTTTTCCATGTTCAAGACCCACTTTAACCAAAGAATGAATCATGCAAATCTCTATGTACATATTCACACAAAGTTCATGCAAGACATACAAGAGATTAAGATCCGTCTATATTAGTGCTCAAGTTAAGTACACACACACTATTCCATCATCAAATGCATGACATACTCATCATTTTCCACATAGCACTTGCCTACAAGATTTTTATTTTTTTATTTTTTTGAGAACTTTTTCATCAAAATTTTCAAATTTTTAGGGGTTTTTGTTTTGAAAAAAAAGTTTATGTACATCCTAGAAAAAAACTAGATGCTTGCAAGGTGTAATAAGCCAAATAATATCATCTAGAGGCATACCAACTGATCTCCACATGATATACGGGTAACTCTCCCCAAACCCAAAGTAAAGCATGTCCTCATGCAATTGGAAGGGAAGTGAAAAGGGAAAATCAGAGGGTCATACCTCGGGGGCTCAGTTCGGCCACCTAATGCCTCATGGAGGTGGGGCAAGGCTAAGGATTGCCCTTGAGCATCCAAAAAGTTAAGGGCTTCCATCTTGTATATCGGTTCGTTGCCGGTTTTCTTGCTCCACACTTGAGGTTGTTTACTTCCAGTGCTTATACCTTAACTTGTAGAACTCAGGTGGGTCTGAAACTGCTTCCCGCGTCTTCCTCGTTTCCGGGGCTACAAAATGGACTATTGGATGACCCCATTTGGATGTGAAACAAGGAAGATATAGCGCTTTGAAGTTGGCATCCGGTTGCTGTCCGAAATGCTGACAAACGAAAATCCCATAAATCGCTATCCCAGGTCACGTTCTGACTTGCCCAAAAAATCTGCACCAGATTGAAACATACAGACGCTAAACAGCATATCATACACGGCAGATATCCACAAGTAAGACGAGCCCTGCCCCCACTGAAATGGGCAAGTACTCGGTCTACACTAACATCACAGAATAAAGTCACGGAGTTGAACACATACATGTACATGCAGTTTGAAACATGGAATCCAAGTATATTTCATCATATGTCAAACCCGCATATACATGCAGACATGACATAAACAGAATCCAGATAGCATACAAAGTGAGCATTGCCCCCACTGAAATGGGTAAGTACTCAACAGATATAATGTGCCTTATGCACAAGTATAAGTATTTTATATCCTTATGCACGCAGCAAAGATGCTAACTACATGCATGCTCGCTATTTACATACAGAGCCAACCAGAAAGATAGGAAAACCTACGAGACGCGGGATTAAAAGTCCTCCACTTCTAAGAGGATTCTCGCGTAGACAACTATTGCTGCTACTACAACACAATAGTACAACCGTTAGTAATTCCCGATGTGCTAGGCAGCATCACAGAAAAACAGAACTCAGAATTATGCTCAGATTTCAGACATATCGCAGAAAATGCAGATTACGTAGATATCAAACACAGACTCATATTCATATTCAGATTCAGACCCAGATGCAGATACAGATTCAGACTACAGATTCACATTCAGATTCAGACCCAGATGCAGATACATATTCAGACTACAGATTCACATTCAGATTCAGACCCAGATGCAGATACAGATTCAGACTACATATTCAGACTCAGATACATATATAGATTTCAGAATACATATTCAGACCTAGATTTCAAATATCAGATCCCAGACTATAGTTACTCAAAGAGACTACCCCTTGCGCATGTAAAATCGAGACGAGAATAGAAGGGTACCAAGCAGAATCGGACAACACACCCTGGACTCACTCTGCGGGTTGTTGCTCAAGTACTTCTGAAACGGTAAACAGAAAGGGGGTAAGTCCTCTTTTGAGAACTTAGTAAGGGTTTGGGGATAGGCACGGTTTCTCTTTACGTATAAAAACTTGCCAAAAAAAGACAGAGACAAAGAAAATACAAACACGCAGCAGATAATTAACATATGCTCAACCAATTCAAATCAATCATATGCAATGCACATAAACAGAATTGTTAGTATAACATACCGACACGCTCGGAAACGGTACTCCACTCGGGCCCAGCCAAGTAATGAACTACCGCAGATACATGAGACTGGTACCAACTCGGGGTAGCTAACCCCATCAAAACACCACCCCCGTAGGAGTTGAATCAGAACACCGCCCCCGTAGGAGTTGAATCAGAACATCAGCATCTTCGAGTCCTCGCCCTACACACCAATGCCTATCCCGACTGACCAAGTTTGGTATCCTCGGGCCACCCTCAATGCAAACTCAGCCTCGGTACACCCAGACACGCATTTCATAATAAAATCGGAAATGCAGAATCGAGAGCAATACTGAAACCCTTACCGTACTATTACCGATCCACAAAAGAAGCCAGGGAAAATCCCGATGCTCGGCCCGAAGCGCGGTAGTATGACTTTCGAAGTCCCGCACTACTCCACAACTGCTGATTCAAGCTGAACAACCATATACAAATCAGAAATCACCAATCCAAACCCCGAGAACTAATCCCGCACATTCCCGTAAAATTCCACATAAAGCTCAGATTCTCAAACTGAGTTAGAACATTGATGTTTATCCATAAACATGCACATCCAAGCATTTAAAACATACTTTCCCAAATTTAAGCAAGTAGGCAAGTACGTCGGTTACGTTCACAATTTCAGAAAACGATGCTCCAAACATCATTTGTTACCTACTTCAATTCCCGATATTATTTTACTACCAATACACCCCGAAACACACCATAATTATCAACACACCCTTCCCAATCAATTTCAGAAAACGATGCACCAACATCCTTTCCAATCAATTTAAAGCTTCCAATTCATGCATAATCAACCATTTAATCATTCTAAGCATGAATATCAACATATTTCTCAACTATCTCATCAATTCCATCACCAAGGGTTTCCGCCAAGCCAGGGTTTTGCAACCCAAGATGTTCTTCCATAATCCAAACCTTGATTCCTACACCAAACCATACCAAGAATAACATACCCAAAGCTTGAAGTAAGAAGATGAACAAATCATCTAGCTCAGGCTTGTCATGATTTTGGATTCAACATGTAAATCAACCACAAATCATGCTTCAAACATACCAACTCATGAAGAAGACAAGCTTACCTCAAGCTTAGCACCAAGGTCAATCCTTCCTTAAACCCTTGCAAGATGAAGAACACAAGTGAGGTAGAAGGGAAGAGAGCCGCGGTTTGAGAGAAGAAGAAATGAGCCAAAATTATATTACTTTCTAACTCTAACCTTTTATACTTCTTATCTTAATGACACACACACCTTAGTCACTTGCCAAACACACACACACCTTAGTAACCTGCCAAGCACACACACACCTTAGTCAACTTAACCCGAGCAAATCCCGACGTGTGTGCTAGCTATCCCGACAAAATAATCTTGTCATGTGTGCTTACTCGATTACCTCCACAATAACCATCTCGAGTCATAAAATACCACACACCATTGGCGCCATCAAATTTTCCATCCCGAGCCCCGAGTGTCGCCCGAGAACGAACATCCCGACCCCGAAAGATATTTTCCGGGGAAAGGTGCGGGGGACTCGTGCGACCTCAAATATACAAGAATTCCAAAAAAAATGTTACTGAGAAAAGATCCGAGAGTCATCTGACCAACAGAAAACATGTCCCGCATGTTTGGAATGGAACCCCAGAACACATAAATAACCACCCGCTCGAGGTGACTGTAACAGTATCATCCCAAGTACCTAAAAAAATCTTCAAATAATAAAAAGTGGTAGAGTTTAAAGGAGTTTGCATGCAAATTTGTTTCATGAGAGAAGGCAATGTTCACGGTTACTTTTTTGGGCTATGTTCACGGCTACTTTGCTTGTCTGTAATCTGCACAACCTACTTGCGACTAGGGCTGTAAACGAGCCAAGGCGTTATCGAACTTACTCGAGTTCGAACTCGGCTCGTGTGTTATTGAGCAATGTATTATCGAGCTTCGAGTTCGAGTTCGAGTTCGGTTCGATTGGTTATCGAGCTATCGAGCAATACATACTAAAAAGAACCTAAGATAATTCATATGTAAATAATTAAAGTAGTAGGACGTAATTTACTACAATTATGTTGTATAATGAGTAATTTGGAAGTAGTACGACCTAATTGACTAAAATTATAAAGCACCAAGACTAAAATTACAAAGTATCATATTTCGAGCGATTATCGAGCCGAACTCGGGTGTAGTTTGAATAATTATTGACACGTTTGAGCAGTTTGCGAGCAATCGAGCCGAACTCGAGCAATCAATCGAGCCGAGTTCGAGCCCGTATCATGAAGGCTCGTCGAGCTATCGAGCCGAACTCGAGCTCGATAAAAAACTATCGAGCCGAGTTCGAGCCGAGCACAGTTCGAGCTCGGCTCGGCTCGTTTACAGCCCTATTGCCGACGCACGCACGAAAGCAAGCATGCGGGCAAATATGCAATCAGCACAATCTACTTGCCTACCTCACAAGCAAACACGCAAGTAGCTCACAAAAGTGGATGTGTGAGTTTGACCCAAATAAGCTTCTTCAACTCTTATTTTCGTTTATTTGACTTTAGCTCATTCGTTAGACTCAAGCTTTTGTGCTTTGAGTCACTAATATCTAAATTTGGTCCCGTACCCTCAAATGATGCCGAGCTCTTATTCACCTCTGCACAGGGGCGAAGCTATTATGGGACATGGGGAGCGACCGTCCGTCCGTAATTTTTGTAAAAGTATAGGTATATTGAATGTAATTAATATAATTAAGGATTTAATTTTTAATTGAACATAATTATATACTCTCTATTTTATTACAATTCAAATGTGAGTGTAAAATTGATCCAATTATAAAAAATATAACACCCAAATAATAAAACTCACACTTAATAAAAAATCAACTATCCTACGTGGCTGATCCCAAGCCCAAGCTCAAGCCCAAATCTATGTCTAACTAAACAAAAAAAATCAACACTAACAACATACATGTATGCTTAATTTATTCATATGTATGCTTAATTTTGGTTTAGTATGAATATCAAGAAAAATAACTGTTTTCTTTTTTTCAAAAGAAAGATTCAAACAATTTGAAGAGTGGAAATCAACATAAAAATACAGAAGCTCCAAAAGATGAAGAATAATTGTCTACAATTGATGCAATATGTCAAGTTTTGGCAGCAACTCCAAAAAGAAGTATTTATTTGTTTGCTGACAAATTGATCTATCTGATATTGACTTTGTCTGTGTCTACTGCTACAGTAAAGCGTGCATATTTTCAACTATGAAAATTGTGAAGACCAGAGTACGAACCAAGATGAACAATAATTTCTAGCTAGAACTCTTATTATGTACATTGAGAAAGATATTGCTATGAAAATTACTCCCTCCATCCTCAACTAATTCTACTCTTTGTGTAGGCGCGGAGATTAAGGTGAATGTAAGATTTTATGTAGTTTGGCATAATTACTCTTGAGCAGAGGTTGCACAGAAAACGAGATAAAAAAGTTAAGATAAAGTAGAGATAACTTGGTAACTTTAGAGGAGACAAGTCTCTATTTAAGGAAAGTGTAAAAAAATTTAGGTATATCCCAAAAAGGAAATTTGTAGAAATAATTGGGGACGGAAGCAGTAGTTTAGAAGAGTTGGTCGATAATTTCAAGAATTTTAAGGAACGTCCTGTTAGATTTTGACAACTTTTACTATGTATTTTAAGTACTTTTTCTATACAAATGGCTACGGAATAAAAATGTATTTATGATATGTATCTCTCGTCCGCCCATAACTTATTTCCTAGCTTCTCCCCTGCCTCCGCACCTATGCACCTACAAAAGATCGGAATTAACAATTAAAGTGAATCTCTAACATGAAAAGTAAGCACAAAAGATTAATTAAGTGGCTTAAACACCTCAGAAATGTGTGTGTGTGTGTGTGTGTGTGTTACGGTCACCCTGAGCGGGTTGTGACCCGGGGCTCCGGTTTTGACCTGCGGGTCACGTTCTTCTGTGGTTAAATGGCACCCGAGACTTATCTGAGCTTTATTTCTGGTAATTCTTCGGGATTTGAGATCGTGTGGGTCCCCCGGACATTTTCGCCGAAAATATTTTTCGGGGCCGGGGGGTTGTCTCGGGACGTACAGCGGGCTCGGTAGCGCTCCCAGGACCTCGGATTGGGAACCGTTTGCATATTTGGGATCGAGAGAATGTCCTGCATCTTTTTACGGAGTATATTTTCTGGAGCGGGACGTGCGGTCCCGGGCGACTCCCGGGGCTCTGGACGGGAATCCCGGGGCTCGGGATGGATTTTTCCAGACGGCTTCGGTGTGAGGTATGTTATATTTTAAGACGGATTTTATGGTATTATTTATGGATTTTTGGTTGCGGTGTGATTTCTGGTTCGGGTTAATACACGTGCGCGTCGGGACTTACTCAGGTTCAGCGGGCCCGGTAGGGCACTCTAATTTTCCAAATGGACTTTGGAAACAGAATTTGGGTATGTTATGATATTCTGAGGATTGTGGTCAGTTTTGGTTTCATTTGGAGTTTGTTACTTGCGTTTGGGGTTTAATTGCAAAGATTTGGAGAGTTGGAGGGCTAAGTTGTTAATAACCCTAAAGTCAATAATATTTTGGTCAGAATTGAGTGAAGGTCGGTTGCAAGGGATAAGGGTGGACACTTGTCCAATTTTTATTTAAGTTGGAAAAGGAGAGAAGTATAAAAGGCTTATATTTCATGAAAAATCATTTCATTTTCTTCTTCTTCTTCCTTCTTCTCTTGCCGCCATTACCTTCATCTCCCAAGCTCCATGTTCTTCATTTTTCTTGGCTGATTCTTCAAGGATTTGAGCTCCAAAAATTGGTAAGTTTCTCTCCTCCATGAGTTTTCAAGTTGGAAGCTTAGTTTGGGTGGAAAAAGAGAGGGTTTATCAAGCTAGGGTTTACTCTTGTCTACATGTTTGAGTGATCCTCTTCCTCCCATCTTTTAGTATGTTGTTCTTGGGTTGGAGGGGAGTAGGAATCTAGGGTTGGATGTTGGAAAAATTTCATGGATGGCCAAACCCTAGGGGTGCCGAATTCTTGAGGGATTTTCCAAAATCTTGTGTGTTTGTGTTCTTGGATAATGCTTCAAGTATGTTGTTCCTAGCATGATTCTAAGACTATCTATGGTTTCAATTTGATGAAAAGCATGTTGGGTAGAAAACCCCTCTTTGGCCGAAATTAAGGGTTGGGATTTTTGAATGATTTTGGTTGTTAAAGGTGAAATTGGTTAGTAATCTTGCTTAAGAATTGTAATTGGTGATTAAAGAGTGCAAATGGAACCTTGAATGGTTTGGTTTGGAAGCTTGGTGGAAATTGGGTGAAGAACCGAAACCTTGAATGAATCTTTTTCCATGTAAGGGTTGTGGTTTGGTTGTGTTGGTTGGTAATTTGGTATCGTGGATGGAAGTAGGTTCATATTGGTGTTTGAAACGTCATTTTCGGGCATTGGTAGCAAAATTCACCTTTATGCTTAATTGCGGGTGAAAGTGTCTGGAATGTGGGTTTAAAGGTTGGAATGTGTTTGTGGGTGTGTGAATAACAATGTTCTGGCTCGGTTCGTGAAACCGAGCTTTCTGTGGATTTTTGCGGGAAAGTGCGAGATTGTCTTTGGATTGATTTCGGGGTTTGTTTGGGTGTGTTCGACTCAATTGTGGTTGTTCAGCTTAATTCTACGTGGGTGGAGTAACGTGGGACCGTAAAGGCAAGTTGCGACTTTTCGGGCCGGAGCCGGGATTTCCGGGAGTTGTGCTACGGAGCGGTGTTCTTGAGGTAAGGGTTCAACTTCTCTCGTTATACATTCTGGAATGGGACTTTATTTATATCGGGTCTAGTTGAGGCAGTATTCCGAATTGAGGACGGTGGTCCGATTATCCCGGGACCTGTCACATGGTAGGTTCAATGTTTGTACTTGTTCTGTTTCAAGGCCCAGGTGGACTTGGAGGCCACGGGTTTATATGTTGTTACGCATATCCGCGCTAGGCGCTGATATTTCTGCTTATACGTTTTGGTATATAATATTATGCTTTGCATATGCATTATTATTATATGATTCTGTCTGTGACGAGACCCGGATGGTTTTAGAGGCCACGGGTGCTCCTTGGTTACGTTTCATTGTGTCTGCACCGAGGTGCTGACATTCTGTCGTATACACGCACCGGGAGTGCAAGCTCGTGACAGTTTGGGGATCGCGACCCCAGCCCGATACCGTGCTTCATTGCATTCGTATATTCGACCTCTTAGAGAGGGCTGTCGTACTGTGGTCAGCGGTTGGACCGCATGTGATGGGTTCCGGCTTACCTCTGACTTTGCATACATTCATATATATGTATATTTGTGTTGTTGCTTGTTACATTTTGCGAGTTCGGTTCAAGAAACACTTGTACAAACTGTATCTTACCTCGCCTCCTTCTGGGTCCTCCCGAGGACTCACCCTTATATGTTTACCACCTTTCGAGTTGTTACGAAAAGCAACCGGCGGAATAGAGATCCGCGGTGCTTCCCGACATTTTGGGTTTTGTTGCGGCAGCGGTACTACGTGCGGGAATCCTTGAGCGAGAGGCTTCGATTCCGCACTTAGTGATGTGGACATCAGCCCCATTTTTGTGATAAAGGGGACCCATTCATCCAGAGGGTCTAGAAGGCCCTTGGCGAAGGCACGGGCGAAGAAGAAGCGGCATTCTAGGCACCGGCGAAGCCCCAAGGCAGAGCCGCGCTCGCAAGAATCTTGGCGAACCCATACCCCATTGGCGAACCCTTGGCCTTTGGCAAGGCCATGCCTCAACGGCGAGACCGTGGCTATTGGCGAGCCCATTGACCCTGGCAAACCCATGGTCCTTTTGGGCGAACTCAAGGCCATTTGCGAAGCCATGGCTCTTTACGACCCCCATGGTCGTTGGCGAAGACCCTGTGCCTCCTTTCCAGAAGCAAGCGAAGCCCAGGTGTTCGCCAAGCAGAAGAGGCCTCCATACACAAGTCAGGCGAATCCTTCAACTTGTGCAGAGGCCCTCTTCTTACCTTTTCCCGCCAAATGCAATTCCTGGGGAATTGGGAGCCGCAAAAGCAGGTAGTCTACAATGTCACATCAGCTGCCACCTCTCATTTCACCTACCATAGATCCAGGAAGCTGGTTCCCTTGTCAAGTCACTCAATATTTTCCTTTTACCATTCTCCTTCTATATAAGAAAGCTTGTAACATTAGTAATAGGCAGAACCCATATATTGAGAATTCATATATTGTAAGAACACGTATTGTTCTTCTGGGGTCTCAAATCTTGCTCCACCAATCCATTAGTGATCCATTGCAAGAGGATCCAATATAATACCTAGCATTGTTTGATCTCGTAGTCAAAAGGTTCTAGGTCCCATTTTCCTTTCCCAGGCATTTTCAAGGGCATTGCCTCACCTCGTAGTGAGGAGGTTCCCTTGGCCGACTCTGTTTCCTTCGTGTTCTTCCTCTGTTTCGTTTCCATTCTTGCTGGAAACCGCCTCCAACGAGCTAGATCCGAGCTCGTGATCACTTACCCCCCCTGTGATCACATCACTTAGGTATTTATAGGATTTTGTTTGGTGGCTCTGTAGCTGTAGTTGCATGCATGTTTATCGGATCATGAGATTGTGTTTGATGGAAATTCTGATATATATGTATATCTGACTTTGTTGTCTTCTGAGTCGAGGGCGGAGCCCCGACTTACCTATATTGGATTTGTTTAAGAAATGGGATTCTGTGTTCTGCTTGTCCTGTGTAATGAACGATATTCCATGAACTGCGTGTTTGGTAATTGTTGAGCTACTTGTATGCTTGCCATGTATGGATTTTGGTAGGTTGCATGTTAGTATCGATTATTCTGTTTAGTGGGTAAAATGCTCCGCCACCGCGCTATCCGCCGTAGGTTCTGGTTCCGAACGTCGCGGTCGGCCCCGCCTCCGCAACCGGGCGGGGTGGCTGTGACAGTGTGTTTGCACACACCACACAAAACACCAGCCTGGCAAGTCGCGAGCGTTGCCGAGCTGAGGAGCCAGGCCCCTGTAGCCCATGGCTCGAAGCCGACTTGCGCAAGCTAAGGTTCCAAAACCTTAACTACTCTCGTCGTTGCTGCTGGCGTCGGCATTGCGGCATGGTGCTCCATTGGCGTCGACGCTAGTGCCCTTGGAACGGCCTCGTCGTTGCCTCCACCCCTAGCCTATTGTCACCACCATCCACTGCCAGGAATTGAGGCGACAAAATTAGTGAAATCCACTGCAGCTTTCTAGAAGGAAAGTCGCACGAGATATTTGTGATTCTAGTCGGACTTCTTTGCCCTTGAACTTACGGATGGCCTCCTTTGGCATGCCCAGTAGTTGCTTTGCATCAGAGTTTAAAACTCTCCAATTGGCGTGATGAGGAAAGCAAGAAGGTTCCCGTGGTCGGATCGAGGGTGACCCTCAGCTGCGAGGCGCCGTTATATGAGGCAGATCTATCAACTTGATCACACAGCCAGCCACCTCATCCATCGCCGCGATGGGACCTCTGTGGCGATCCCTCACTCAGACCCACTGATCGTCACAGCTCACATCGCCGGATGGGACATCGACCGGGTCTACATGGATACAAAGGCTAACGCCAATGTCATTTACAAGCACACACTTGTTGAGGATCGGAAGAGAGGAGATCCCAACCTTGGGGGCCATCACACTCCAGTTTATGATGGTCGGCACCACCAAGGACAACAGGCAGGTCTGCCATTCTTGTTTTGTGGACTTCATCGTACTCGACCTCCCCTCACCGTACAATGCCATTGTTGGGCGCACCACACAGACACTGGTGTTTCGCAGCTCCGCCCGCGATGCCTACATCTACGTCAACCAGAACGTGGCCAGGGTTAACTATGTCTCAGCGCTCGTTGGCCTCTCTCAGCTGCCTCAATGCATGGAACCCAAGAGGAAGAAACCAGCTAAGGAGCTTGTACCAGAGAGCGAGGCAGCCCCTGACCTGTTTGGCGCCTTCGAAGAGGTCGAGATAACCCCGGACATGGATGTCTTCGCATGGAGCCCAGTAGACCTCCCAGGCGCAGATCCTTTGGTTATCTCTCACAAACTCAATGTACTCCCTGGCTTTAAGCTAGTTAGGCAGAAAACAAGGGGCATGGCCCCCGACCGCAAAGAGTTTGTACGCAGTAAGGTGCAGAAATTGTTGGATGCTAATATAATCAAGGAAGTTCACTACTCTATGTGGGTTGCTAATATTGTACTCGCCGACAAGGAAAACGGGGATTAGCGCCTGTGTGTGGATTACAAGGGGGTCAACAGGGTCTGCCCTAGGGATCCATACCCCCTACCCCCTATAGACCAACTGGTGGACTCGACTGTGCGATATCTAGTCCTCTCCTTCCTTGATGCGTACAGCGGGTACCATCAAATCTTTATGGATCCCGAAGATGCTGTAAAGACCACCTTCACAACAGGGGAAGCGGTCTACCACTACATTCGCATGCCTTTTGGCTTGAGGAATGAAGGGACCACTTTTCAAAGGTTGGTAAACAGAGTCTTCGCGGATCAAATAGGCAGGAACCTGGAGGCCTATGTCTACGCGGCCAGGAAGCTCAAGCCCTACTTCCAAGGGCACAAGATCACAGTGCGAATGGACCTACCAATCAAGAAGATCCTTCAACGACCGGAGCACTGAGGCCGCCTCTCGAAGTGGTGCATTGAACTAAGCGGGTACGACATCAACTATGAGCCCCGAAAAGCAATAAAGGGTCAAGCCCTTGCAGATTTCCTGGTGGAGTTCTCAATGGCTGATTGTTCCGCACCTCAGGAACAAGTCCCAGCGCCCGAACCTCCTCCCCTGGAATGGGAAATATACGTCGACGGTGCATCCAAAGCGGCATCGCCAGCAGGTGGCGTCTACCTACGCTGGCCACTAAGTATGGAAACTACCCTCCGTATGTCTTTCCAATTCCCAGTCACTAACAATGTTGCAGAGTATGAAGCCCTCACCGCGGGGCTCAAACTGGCCATCAGGGTGGGTATTCGCCGAATACACATTCATAGCGACTCTCAACTGGTTATACACCAAGTTCAGGGGTGCTCAGAGTGCAAGGACACCACTTTAATCAAGTACTTCAAGCTTGTAAACTCCCTACGTCCAAACTTTGAAGAAGCAGTCTTCATTCCCATCCCCCGTTTCGAGAACACCACCGCATAAATGCTCTCGAAGGGAAAAACACCCTCCGCATTGGAGACTGGCTCGACCGTCGATCGACGGAACACTGGACAATGGCTCACTCGGAACAGAGGAGGATCCGGATGACTGGCGAATCCCTATCATCGCCCAACTCAAGGGGACCCCATTCGTCCTCATAAACGGGCTGCTGTGGCATCAAGGATTATCTTCACCTCTCCAACGTTGTCTCACCACCAAGGAGGGACACATTGTCCTGGAGACCATCCACCAGGGCAACTGTGGTGCTCACATACCTGCAGAGGCACTTACACACAAGGCCCTTCGCCAGGGATACTATTGGCCAACCTTGAAGAAGGACGCGGCCACGCTTGTCAATACATGCCATCAATGTCAGATCAATTCTCGCGTTCAGGGGCTCCCATCCACAGAATCTCCTACACTCACAAACCCTGTGCCCTTCACCCTTTGGGGTCTTGATCTCATCGGACAGATGCCAAAGGCGACAGGTCAATACCGGTTCTGTGTTGTCGCTGTGGACTACTTCACCAAGTGGATTGAAGTGGAGCCCCTTGTGAAGATAACATCCGCCAGAATCATCAAATTTCTGTGGAAGAACATCGTATGCAGATATGGCAGCCCTCTCGCCATCATCACAGACAACGGTAGCCAGTTCGCCAACCACAACATCTAGCAATGGGCCGAGGACAACAGAATCCACATGCTCTACGCCCCAGTGGCACACCCCCAGTCCAATGGCCAAGTTGAGGTCACCAACAGAACAATCAAAGAAGGACTCAAGAAGAGTCTGACAGGCGTGAAGGGACGATCGGTCGATGAGCTCCCAAGCGTCATATGGGACTACAGAACAACAATAAGGACGCCAACAGGCGAGACACCGTTTTCCCTGGTTTACGGCACTGATGCACTCCTCCCCATCGAGGCCGACTTCCCAACGATCAGAATGATCAACTTCACAGATAAACACAATACTCGGCGACTTCGCGCCAAGCTTGACTTGCTCGAGGAACTACGCGAAGGGGTTCACCTTCTCCTGTTCGCTCTCAAGCAACGTCTGAACGTACAGCATGACGCCAAAGTCAAGCCCAAGGCACTCAAGCCAGGATGCCTCGCATTACTCAGGTATGTCATCACTGCTCGCCGCCCGGATCTTTGAAGCGCGGTTGTCGAGTGGTTGCAGAAGCTCGCTAAGTCGGCGGCGGGTGAAAGCGGAGTTCTCTTAAAATGGTTTTGTGTGGACCCGAAACCCATCCCTTAAAACATTTTCCTTTCGGTTTTAAGGTTAAGTCATGCTGCAGATTTTACGACGTCTTTCTAGACCTAAACCTGCACCCGAGACAAGTTAGTGGTTTTACATAATATCACGTGCGGAAAAAATAAGCAGATGATAATGAATACAGGCAGAAGGAGTTCCACCCTCTTCGTAGGGTCGGAAACTCCATACGAATAAAATACATACCTAAGTGCTGAAGATATCATATATGCAAAACATCTACAGAGCCAAGTCTGAAATAAACGGTAAAAATACCTCGCTAGCTAGAACTATTGTTCTGCTGAACATAAACAGGAGAATACATGTCAGACATAACTCAGTAAGATCACAAAAGTATCTAACGAGAACACCCCCGAACTTAACGAATAAGTACCTTAAAACAAAAAATGCACAATGATCACTGCGGGAGATCTACACCGCAGGTCGTTTGCCCGGATCTCCTGAAAACATAATAAGTGGGGGGGTGAGTTCTCGAAAGAACTCCGTAAGGAGGTAGGTACGGTAGCGGGAAAACTTTGAAAATATTTCCCTGCATAAAAGGGTTAGTATGCGATGAACTAAATAATACAGTCCTAAGTATATCAAGATTATGATATGCATATGTGATGGTGCTCTTAAGTCCCGTCGGACTGGTGGTACACCAATACAAAGGTTCCCCGAACCCTCGAAAGCACCCTACAGCGGCTTGTTAGGCTCACACCGATGATCGGGTCATAACGCGTGGTACCGGCGAGGGGATATCGCCCCTAACTGTCGGACATAAAGCGGCACAATGCCGACACATAACATCGTGAGTTAATGACCACGGTTGGCATACCGGCTTAGGTCCCGGCGTTCCCGTCAGCCGTAACTCACGGACTTCTCACGTACAGAACATAAATATGGGTCCGTTGTCGACCCCCGATAAGCAAGTCTGATATGATATACGTTCATAACCCATATTTAAGCAAAACCCTGCAGACCGCTACGTACCATGTGACTAGACCCGAGAGTCACCGGGCCCCACCCTCGACCCGAGTACTAGCGCTTAACTAACCTAACACACATAAAATGCGCATTAAGAAAGTTAAACCCCTTACCTTAGACAAACGGAAACTCTACTGTGGCCACCAACGCTCCACAGCAAAATCCCGGGAAAATCCCGGCTCCCGGCCCGAAAAGTGGTAGTGTGACTTTTGAAGTCCCGCACTACTCCACCAATGCTGAATCAAGCTGAACAACCACACACAAGTCAGAAATCACCAAAACAAACCCCCGGAAACCAAACCCGCACAATCCCGCACTTTCCCGCAAAATTCCACAGAAAGCTCAGTTTCTCAAACCGAGCTAGAACATTGTTATTCATACACACACACCCAAACCTTTAAATCCCACTTTCCGGACATTTTACCCAGTAAACAAGCAAGTAGGTCGGTATTGTTCCTAATACCCGAAAACGATGTTCCAAACATCGTTACTAACCTACTTCCATCCCCGATACCAAAACACTATCCAAACCATTCCAATTACACACAAACACATTCAAAACCTTCCCTTACCAATTCGGCCTTAATCCCCAATTTTCAACCAAACTTCAATTCAATCCAATTCAACTTCCAAACACATACTTAAACCACCAATTTCACAACTTAAGCATGCTTACTAACCAATCTCACCTTAATCACCCAAAATTAACCAAAAACCCTAACCATCAATTCGGCCATTTGGGGAATTTTTACCCAACATGCTTATCTTCAAATTGAATCCACACAACACCTTAGAATCATGTTAGGAACAACATATCCCAAGCATGATTCAAAAACACAACTACACACCAAGTTTAGAATTTCATCATAATTTCGGCAAACCTAGGGTTTCTTAACCATGGTGTTCTTCCATCATTTAAACCTTGATTCCTACCCTTCTCCATACCAAGAACAACATACTTAAAGATGGAAGCAAGAAGATCATCACAACACATAGCAAGGAGTTAATCTATTTCGGATTCAATCTCTTCTTTTCCAACCAAAACATGCTTTAATCTTGCAAAGACATGAAGAGGAGCAACTTACCAACAAATTGAGCCCAAGTCCTTGATAATTCCTTGCCAAAAGAAGAACACTTGAGAGCTTGAAGGTGAAAAAGATGGCGGATGTGAAGGAGGAAGAAGAAGAACATGAACAAATGCCATTTTCTCATAAAAGGCTTCCCTTTTATACTTCCTTCTTTATTGAGTCATGGGGACACTTGTCCCTTCCCCATGACTCAACACCTTAGTCACTACATGACTCACCCCAATCCAAAAATCTGAAATGGCTAAGTGTTGGCGCACAAATCCCGCGCCAACTCCACCCGAGTAATTCCCGACGTACGCGCGTGTTAACCCGAACCAAAAATCCCGCCATGCAAAAATCCTCGGTCATCACCATAATATCCGTCCCGAGTCATAACATACCTCATACCAAAGCCGTCGCAAAATTTCCATCCCGAGCCCCGGGTTTCTCGTCCCGAGCCCCGGGAGTCGCCCGGGATTGAACGTCCCGTCCCAAAAAATATACTCCGTAAAAAGATGCGGAGCGTTCCCACGATTCCAAATGTGCCAACGGTTTCCTTTTCGAGGTCCCGGGAGCGCTACCGAGCCCGTCCCGAGACACGCCCGAGACAAATCCAGAAATGGACCGGTATGACCTCAAATCCAGAAGGATTCCCAAAAATAATACCCAGATAATACTCGGGAGCTGTCTGACAGCCCGAAACCATGACCCGCAGGCCAAAACCAGAGCCTCGGGTCACCTAGGTCACAAAACGTCCGGGGTGACCGTAACATCCTCCCCCCCTTAGAACTCTTGGTCCTCCATGAGGGGTATCAACCTCTAATCTTGCTCGGGTATTGCTCTCGATATCCTTCTCGGTCTTCCAAGTGGCTTCCCGATCGAAATGATGTGTCCACCGAACCTTGACCATGGGAATTAACTTATCTGCTGAGTTTCCGAGTATCACGCGCCAAAAAGGCAATTGGTACTTCTGATAAGACAAATCGGGTTCAGTGAACCTCCTCAACTGTACTGCGAACCGGATCTAGAATGCACTTCTTCAACATGTTAACATGGAAGACGTTATGCACCGCAGACATACTCGGAGGTAAAGCCAACCGGTAGGCAACCTTGCCTACACGCTCCAGAATTTCGTAGGGACCAATATACCTTGGGGCTAACTTGCCCCGCCTGCCAAATCGGACTGTCCCCCGAGTCGGCGCAACCTTCAACCAAACCCTGTCCCCCACCTCAAACTCCAGCTCACGTCGTCTCTTGTTAACGTATGAGGTGGTCCTGTCATTTGCGGCCTTCATCCGCATCTGAATCAGACGGATCTTCTCCGTCGTTTCCTCTATAAGCTCGGGACCAATGGTGACCCTGTCCGAGGCATCTGTCCAACAATGTGGCGTCATGCATCTCCGACCATACAGTGCCTCATAAGGTGCCATACCGATAGTAGTCTGGTAGTTGTTGTTATAGGAGAATTCTACTAACGGCTAGTGCTGATCCCATTGTCCCCAAAGTCCGAACACAACTCCCGAGCATATCCTCGACAATCTGAATAACCCTCTCTCGATTGCCCATTCGTCGAGGATGATATGCCGTGCACAGTGAAGTCGCGTGCCCAGAGCCTTGTGAAATGCACTCCAAAACCTCACGGTAAATCGTGGATCTATATCAGATACGATGGAGTCCGGCACCCCATGTAGTCGCACGATCTCCCGAATGCATAACTGGGCAAGCTTCTCCAGTGAGTCAGTCACTCGCATCGCAGAAAATGTGCACACTTAGTCAGCCGATCGACTATGACCCAAATAGCATCGTGATGCGCTCTAGTCGGAGGTAAACCAGTCAGGAAATCCATCGTAATGTTACCCCAGCTTCTGACGGGTATAGGTAGAGTCTGCAGCATTCCAGCTGGTTTCGGTGCTTTACCTTGACACGCCGACAAGTTGTACACCTCGCCACAAAGGCGGCTATGTCCCTTCTCATCCCTGGCCACGAAAGTGAGATCGAAGGTCGTGGTACAACTTCTCACCTCCGGGGTAGACGCTCAAACTGCGGAGTGCGCCTCTCCCAATAATCGATCCCGAATCGATGATTCGTCTGGTACATAAAGGCGACTCTGGAAGTACAACAATCTCTACTTGTACTCAAAGTGTGGTCGCAAGGCTCCTTTGTCCTCACCCAAGAGCTTCCTCAAGCCTATGTCTCTGACCTGTGCCTCTCGGATGTCAGTCAACCAATCAGACTGGATTGTCAATGTGCTGACCTGAGCTTGCTCCCACTGCACCCACTGATGCCATAGCATCATCAGATTTGACCCCTTGGGCTTGTTCCCAAGATTCCCACCATTGACAATACCCGTGTACTTCCTGCTCAAAGCATCTGCCACTTAGTTCCCCTTGCCGGCGGTGTACTCGATGGTGCAATCATAATCCTTCATGTACTCGAGTCACCGTCGTTGTCTCATGTTCAGATCCTTCTGTGTGAACAGATACTTCAAACTCCTGTGGTCGGTGAAAATCTGGAACCTGTTGCCGAGTAAGTAGTGCCTCCACTGCTTGAGGGCATAAATAATCGCAGCTAACTCTAAGTCATGCGTCGGGTAGTTCTGCTCGCGTGGTCGCATCTGTCTCAACCCATACGCAATGACATGCTGCCCTTGCATCAACACACAACCGAGCCCCATCCTTGATGCGTCAGTATAGATCACGTGAGGTAGTGCCGGGTCCGGTTGGCTCAGAATCGGAGCGTGTGTCAATAACCGCTTGAGTTCTCAAAAACTGTCCTTGCAGGCTGAGGACCAAACAAACGGATGACCCTTCTTGGTCAACTGAGTGAGCGGTGATGCAAGTATGCAGAATCCTGGTACAAATCTGCGGTAGGACCCTGCCCAACCCAAGAAGCTCCGTATATCCTCGACTGTCTGTGGCTGCCCCCTCTCCTCAACTGATTTGGTCTTCTCCGGATCCACTAAAATACCATGCTCCCCTATGATGTGAACCAGAAAAGATACCTCCCGCATCCAAAAATCACACTTAGAGAACTTGGCGTACAGCTGGTTGTGTGCAAGTGTCTCGATCTGATCCTCAAGTGTTCTGATGTGATTCCTCATCGGAAGAATAGATAAGAATGTCGTCGATGAAGACTATCACAAAGGAATCCAGATACGGGCGAAACACCCGGTGCATCATGTCCATGAATGCAGCTGGTGCGTTCGTCAAACCAAATGGCATGACGGTGCACTCATAATGCCCGTACCGAGTGCGGAAAGCAGTCTTGGGAATGTCCTCTTCCCTTATGCGGAGCTGAAAGTAACCTGACCGCAGGTCGATCTTCGAAAATACCCTGGCCCCTCTGAGCTGGTCAAACAGGTCATCGATCCTGGGTATCGGATACTTGTTCTTGATCGTGATGGCATTCAACTGTCGATAGTCGATGCAGAGTCGAAGAGTCCCATCCTTCTTCCTGACAAACAGAACTGGGGCTCCCCAAGGTGAAGTACTCTGTCGAATAAACCCCTTCTCTAGAAGATCCTCGAGCTGCTTCTTCAGTTCAGCCAGCTCCACGATCGGCATCCGATAAGGAGGGATGGAGATCGGAGTCGACCCTGGCTGCAACTGAATCTCGAAAGTGATCTCTCTCCTAGGTGGCATACCTGGTAACTCCTCTGGAAAGACATGCGGAAAATAACGGACTACAGGAATCTGATCTAACTCTGAGCGTGTACCTGTAGTGTTGAGGCCGAAGTAGTCCTCCTCACCAACAACCGGAATGTGCTCCAATATGCTCAGCTCCATACTCTGCTCCACTGGCTTCGGTGGATAGCCAATCGGTACAACCTCCCGGAAACTAGAATCGACGCTTGGCGCGATCGATCTTCACATCGTCTTTGCGACATCCAATTCATCCCGAGAATAATCTCGTACTTGGGCGTATCCAAGATCGATGGCCGAGACGCGATCGATGACGCCCAATACTCAGGATACATTCCTGAGCAACCTCGTTCGAGTACAGAAACGTCCTACCAGCAGTGTGTACTACAACTACACTGGCCGTGTAGGTGATAGGCAGAACTAGAGATGTCGCAGATCTCCCAGATATAGCAGAAATGGAAGCGCCGATATCAAATAATGCATGAACTGGTACATTATTTAAAAGGATAATACCTGCTAACGCTCCCTGCTGAGACGTGCCGGCCTGCTCGATCTGATAAACCCGTGCTGGCTGAGTAGTCCGCTGTACTGGGGGTGGCGCAATCTGTGGTCTCTGAGGTGGAGCTCTCAAACCTCCCTGCACTATGTCGCGGCCCTGGATGGCCCTGGTCGGTGGTCCTCTCGGCGGAGGTCTGCCGCCCTGAATCTGTGTCTGCGGGCAGTCCTTGACCCAGTGATCCGTGGCCCCGCACTTCAGGCACTGGCCTGCTGCTCTGAAGCACGTCCGACCCTCATGACGTCTGCCACAGTCTCGGCATACGCATCGGTCTGAAGGGAGTCTGCTCGTGCCACAGCCAAATCTGCCCGGCCTGCTCGGTCCACGCCGCCGCCCTTAGCCTGCTGCCCAATGGCTTCCCGCCGCTCTGTGGCCGGGAAGGTGTGGCTACTACTCCGATCCTCTCAGTCTCCAGCAAAAGGGCCTTCTGGATGGCCTCTTGGTAGACAGGAATATCGAGAGCAATCAGGTGCTCCCTGATCTGGGGGGGCAGGCCCCGGATGAACCTCCTCATCCTCTCTCGCTCTGAGGAGTCAGACTGGGAGGAGTAGCGGATCAATCGGCTAAACTTCAGCTCATACTCCGTGGTGATCGGCTGCCCCAGGTAAGTGCGTCGAACTCAGCTGTCGGCGCTCTCGATCGCATACCCTAACCACCTCTCATGGTACAAAGGCGAGAAAACTCCTCCCAAGTCTTCCCCGGGTCGACACGTCTCATATCCCGATCGTGTCGCCCGGTCTGGACTATCCCTTGCCACCGGTTGTGAGCTGCGTCACGAAGGTAAAAGGTAGCAAGAGACACCATCGCCTCGGATGGCAGCCCCAATCTGGTCACCAGCCGCTCCATATCAGTCAACCAACTCTCAGCTGTGTCTCTTGCCCGAAAAGTTGGGCGGGTTGAAGCGCTGCAGGCGCTCCATCATCCTGACATCATCGTAACTGGCAATGCCCTCTCTGCGCGGTCTTGGGGTCCCTTGAGTATCCCCGGAATCTGAAATAGAGTCATCCCTCGGTCGGCAACGATGTGTCGGTGACCACCCCCTCCTATCCCTACGGCCATAGTGTGTGGTGCGAGCGGTACTGGCCGCTGCCCTGGACCTCCGAGAGTGAGTACGACCCCGCGACTCACTCTGGTCCTCCTCCTCCTCAGAAATCGGAGTAGAACTAGGTCGAGTGGAGTCGGTGTATGTGGTCTCTGTGTCCGCGGGTGTAACAGTCGGTGCAGAATACTCGCTGTCACTCTCCCCGTCAGACAATAAATCCCCCCGTGCCAGCACACCATCCAGAACGGTGTGTATCTGTCCCATAATCTCAACTAGACGGACGCACTCCTGGCGTCGCACAGAACTCTGTCGGGACTGAGACGGAGATCGCGGTGTGGACTGTCTAGCTTGACGATGCACTCTCCTCTCGGGGTCACTCTCCCGAGAGGGGTCCAAATGTCTCGAGCGAATAACGCAGATCTCGCCTCATGTGGACCATCTAGAATTCCACAGAATCAGACAGAAAGATAATTAATTCTCCAAATTAGCAACCAACAGTTTCCTAACGGAAACGGCTCTGTAAATGATATGCATGTAACTAAACAGAGAATTTCGCAGCATTTCCTTTGCTTGCCTACCTTGAAAAGATCGGATAATCCACATCCTTCGTGGATCATCTCGCGCGATATTCATTAACCACTTTTCTTTGAGTTTCATAGGTTATGTTAGGTTATGGTACAAACTAACCAATCCTAAATCTTCCTAAAGTTCTAGAGCAATTTTAGTAAAAGTTAGCTACTCTTTTAGTTAAATTACCCCAGCTAAAAGCAGATTTTAGGTCGGAAAGTCTAACCATTCCTAACTCTAACCCTAACCGCTCTGATACCAACTTGTCACCCGCCGCCCCGGATGCTGGAAGCGCGGTTGTCGAGTGGTTGCAGAAGCTTGCTGAGTCGGCGATGGGTGAAAGCGGAGTTCTCTTAAAATGGTTTTGTGTGGACCCGAAACTCATCCCTTAAAACGTTTTCCTTTCGGTTTTAAGGTTAAGTCATGTTGCAGATTTTACGACGTCTTTCTAGACCTAAACCTGCACCCGAGACAAGTTTGTGGTTTTACATAATATCGCGCGCGGAAATATAAGCAGATAAGGAATACAAGCAGAAGGAGTTCCGCCCTCTTCGTAGGGTCAGAAACTCCCTACGAATAAAATACATACCCAAGTGCCAAAGATATCCTATATGCAAAACATCTACAGAGCCAAGTCCGAAATAAACGGTAAAAATACCTACCCAAGCAATCGCGCCTCGAGTTTTATCGAATCATACGAGGCTTTGGGAGAGGTCTCATCCTTGTGATCTCCAAGTATCGCCTTCGCAAGGTCTCATCCTTGTGGTCTCCAAGACGCCTTCGCGAGGTCACGCCTCGCGGGCCTCCCGGACTCGCGGGGCGACGTCTCATACTCACCCTTGCGATTCTAAAAGCCTGCGCGGGCCCCCTCGCGGTCTTAGGGCGAACCCTCGCGATCTCCCTCGCCTCCATGGGTCTTACTCCCAGTCTCCTGCCTATACTGGCCCCGCCCAGATAAGGCCTCGGTACCCAGGTTCGTGCAACCCTCACCCCTTATTTGGCTATATTCTATTTGGGGCCTTCGCCCCTTTGGGCCTTCGCCCTTACAGGCCTTCGCCCGCCACTTGCTCCACTTGGAGATTGACCACTTGGTCGTCTGACATCAACTGGCCAATAAGGAGGGCAGCACGAGCACAGGAGATCTTCACCAGATTTATTCGCCAGACATTCTCTGACAAGTGAATCACCTAAGGCGGTTTGCTGAGATCTTCATCATCACAGCCGCCTTATCTCCAATCAGTCTGACACAGACTTATCTCAAACAGCCTGTCTAAGGGCTTCAACTGGGGGAGGCTCTTCTCCTGGCATCACTCTATAAATAGGGTGATGTCCACCCTAAATAGGGTAAGCTACTACACGCCCCCACTCCCCTCTTGCTACTTATGAGTATTATTCCTATCTTTTACAGATTACTCTGAACAGCAAGCTTGGAGTCTCAAGAACATCATCTTCTCCACCATATCAACCGAGAGTCCGGACCTTCCTTAGGAACGAGACTATCAGTTTGGCGCCGTCTGTGGGAAACGAAAGTTCTTCCTATAAACCCATATTACAAACCACAAGCAATAAGTCATGCCAACCACCCGGAGTGCGATCAGGAACAGTCGTCACGGGAGGAGGAATCCTCCCGGGACAAGTACGAACAATGACCCACCATCGGAACCATCCCGAACCACGTTCCCCCACAAAGGGGAGAACTCTCTATTCACTCAACAGAGGAAAGCTCCTCCCACGTTGCCCGTAACATGCCTCAGGAGCGAAACACTCCACCTCCAAACACCCCTCCAACGGACCTGGATCCGGCCGTCCTGCAAACAATCACTGAGGCGGTTGCTTTCAACTTACGTGAAACTCTCGCCACCACTCTTCGGGCGTTACGGATAGCGTTGGGCAGCTGCGGACTAATCAGCTGAACGCCCAGCCTACTCCTCCTCGGCAAGTAAGTAACCCCGATCCTTCTTCGTCATTACTTATCGCGCTTACTAGACGATTAGAGGAAGTGGAAAAAGAGATGAAAGGGCCAGTGTCCATAATATCTCCGGGATGGGTGCGGACCACCTCTGGACCCAACCTTTTACTCGAGAGGGTTTTAGAAACCCCTCTTAGGACTGATTTAAATCGGCCTAAGTTGGATGCTTATGATGGCCTGTCAGACCCTGATATTCATCTCCAGCGTTACGTTTCCGCAATGGCAATAGCAAGGGCGGACGACAACACACTCTGTAGAGCTTTCAGCTCCACGCTTACTGGGGCCGCTGCCAACTGGTACACCACTCTAAGGGACAAACGGTTTTATTCATTCGAGGAGCTGTCCCTCATCTTCTACAACCATTTTGTGGTATCCAAACCACCTCCTAAAACGGTGGGACACCTTCTTAAGATACGGCAGAAAAAGGATGAGCCCCTCAGAGAATATATTCAACGCTTCCAGGCCGAGTCTATCCAGGTCCCTAACCTGGGAGAAGAAGCTCGCCTGCTTGCAGCTATCCAAGGCCTCCGCTGGGAGTCCCTTTTCTTTGTGGATGTCCACACTAACCCGCCCACCAACATGGAACAATTCTTAAGTACAGCGTCGCGGTTCATGAATACGGAAGAGGTCACTCGACCACTCGCGAGCCGCCACGGCGGACGCCAAGGGACAACCCCGCGACCGGACCCTAGGTCTCAAAGGCGTGCCACGCCCCGGTAGGGAAAGGGCATACATCTCTCTTCCCCACCGAGGGAATCTCGAACCAACATCCTCCATGCCTTGGAACAAGAGGCGGTCCCCACTTGGCCTCGCCTCTCCCGAGAAATAACAAGGCAAAGCAACAAGTTTTGCCGCTACCACCGTGACAAAGGTCACGACACCGAGGACTGTTTTGAGCTCAAGCGTATGATTGGAGAAATGCTGGCTCAAGGCAAGCTCGGGAGTACTTGCTCCAAACCGAGGACCGTAGAAGAGAAGGTGACCGTGAAGGGCGCCGGCCGAGGACCGCCGGCGGGGCGCTCCCAAAGAAACCCAGGTCGGGAGAATCTGGTTCGAGTCCCCCGGCAAGGGGACATATCGGCGTAATCACACAAGTGTGAAGGCGCTTCGGCAAGACGCCGTCATATGAGGCAGATCTACCAGATAGACCACTCCTCTACTCGCTTTTGCATCGCAATGATGGCACCTCTGTGGCAATACCGCACGCTGACCCCTTGGTTATCACTGCCCGTATTGCGGGCTGGGACGTCGATAGAATCTACATGGATACGGGGGCAAATGCCAACGTGATCTACAAGCACACTCTGGTTGAGGCAAAGGTGCCTTTGTCACAAATTCAGCCCGCGAAGGGGGCCACCTTTGGAATAGGACGGGATGAAATCCCAACCCTGGGGTCGATCACCTTGCCCTACATGATGATGGGAACCACCAAGGAGAAAAAGCAGGTATGTCATTCGAGCTATGTGGACTTTATCGTCCCGGATCTCCTACGCCATATAACGCCATCATCGGGCGACATACTCAAACTGAGTTCCATGTCCGCTGTGATGTGCGAACCCTGACTCTAGTTTTTCACACTGCGGCTGGGGATGCCTATATATTTGTCAGCCAGAATGTGGCCAGAGGCAATTATGTCTCTGCCCTCGCCGGGCCCCCGCAGCTTCCCCGGCCATCCGAGCCTAAGAGGAAGGCACCCGCAGAGGAAGCCGGGTCACGTGGCGAAGCTGCGCCCGACTTGTCCGGAGCCTTTGAAGAAGTTGAGATCTCTCCCGGGAAGAAGTTTCGGGTGGGAAAGGACCTCGAGGAAAAGACCAGCAAGCACTCATCCACCTCCTCCATGCCAACAAAGTGATGTCTTCGCATGGAGCCCCGAGGACCTACCGGGAGTTGATCCTGCAGTTAAATCTCACAAGTTAAGTGAAATCCCAAGCTTTAGCCCGGTTAGACAGAAAACAAGGGGCATGGCCCTTGACCGTAAGGACTTTGTACGCACTGAAGTGCAGAAATTGCTTAAGGCAAAAATAATCAAGGAAGTTCACTACTCTGAATGGGTTGCGAATATTGTCCTCGCCGATAAAGAGGGCGGTCAGTGGCGACTTTGCGTGGACTACAAGGGGGTTAATAGGGCCTGCCCAAGGGACCCCTATCCTTTACCATCCATTGACCAATCAAGTTGACTCAACCGCTCATCACTCGGTTTTTCTTTTCTCGATGCTTATAGCGGGTACCACCAAGTCTTTATGGACCCGGAGGACGCGGTAAAAACCGCCTTTACTACTGGCGAAGCAGTATATCATTATATCAGAATGCCCTTCGGCTTAAAAAATGCGGGGGCTACTTTCCAAAGGCTTGTAAATCAAGTCTTCGCAGGTCAGATTGGCCGAAATCTTGAAGCCTATGTGGATGACATTGTGGTCAAAAGCAAGGCCGTCCCAACCCATCTCACAGACTTGAGGGAAACATTCGACAACTTCCGCAAATACAATATGCGATTAAATCCAAAGAAGTGTATCTTCGGCGTGGGCGAAGGGAAGTTCCTGGGATACCAAATCTCCAAAGGAGGAATCCATGCAAATCCCAAAAAGATTGAAGCAATCACCACCTTGCGCACCCCTAGGGGGCTCAAGGAAGTCCAACAGCTGGCAGAAAGCTAGTGGCCTTGGGACGATTCGTCTCTAAACCGAGTGATCGCTGCAAACCTTTCTTCGATCAGATTCGCAAGAAAAAGCTTGCAAATGGACGGAGGAGTGTCGGGAGGCATATGCCTCCATAAAACGACACCTGCAAGAACTACCGGCACTCAAGTGCCCTAGGCCGGCGATGACCTGGTCCTTTACCTCGCCACCTCGGAAAGAAGTGTCGCTGTCCTTATAAAGGAAGAAGCCGCCAAGCAATGGCCGGTCTATTACACCAGCCACACTCTCCAAGATACGAAACAAGGTATCCTCCTCCAAAAGGCTATATTGTCCCTTGTATATGCAGCAAGGAAGCTCAAGCCCTATTTCCAAGGGCACACTATTATAGTCCGAACGGACTTGCCAATTCAGGACATCCTCGGGCGCCCGAACATTCGTGGCGCCTCGCCAAGTGGTGCATCGAGCTTGGCGGCTTTAACATCAATTATGAGCCCAGAAAGGCAATTAAGGGCCAGGCCCTCGCCGACTTTATTGCGGAATTCTCAAATGCTGATGTACTCTCGGCCCCTGAGCAGGGTCCCACTCCTCGTCCCACTCCTCCTGAATGGGACTTATTTGTGGATGGCTCATCCAAACTCGAATCCCCCGCAGGGGGTGTGTATCTACGTGGACCCCTAGGTATGGAAGTATTCCTTCGTGTCTCTTTTCAATTTCAAGTAACTAACAATGTTGCGAATATGAGGCCCTCGTAGCCGGGCTGAAACTCGCCACTGTGGCGAGGCATTCGCCGCCTCCATGTCCACAAGTGACTCGCAACCGGTGATTCACTGTGTTCAAGGGTGCGCCGAGTGCAAGGACGCCACCCCGATCAAATACCTTAAGTTGGTAAACACCCTACGAACCGACTTTGAAGAAGTCATCTTTATACATGTTCCTCGTTCGAGAACACTACACAGACACATGCTATCAAAGGAAAGACTCCCTCTACCACAGCCACTCGACCGGTCCTTCCATCACGGAAGGTATTGATATTGCCTCTCTAGCAACGCAGGATCTAGTCACGCATGGAGAAACCCTATCATTGCTGCGCTAAAGGCCAGCACCACAGATCCCAGTGTTCGCAAGCAAGCCCTCCGCTTCGTCCTCATTGATGACCAATTATGGCATCGCGGGTTTGCGGCGCCTCTACAACGGTGCCTTAGCACCCTTGAGGGACGCTTCTGTCTTGGACACTCTCCACCAAGGCAATTGTGGCGCTCACATCGCTGCGGAGGCGCTTGCCCACAAAGCCCTCCGTCAAGGATACTACTGGCCTACCTTGAAAAAGGACGCCGCTGCACTGGTCAAAACGTGCCACCAGTGCCAAATCAATTCTCACATCCAGCGGCTACCATCCACGGAATCTCCAAAGACCGACAAATCCAAGGGCCGCTTCGCCTGTGGGGCCTCGACCTCATTTGTCCAATGCCGACCGCTCCTGTTCAGTACCGCTTATGTGTTGTAGCAGTTGATTATTTTTCTAAATGGGTCGAGGTAGAACCCCTGGTCTCCATCACTTCCGCCAAGATTATCAAGTTTCTTTGGAAGAATCTTGTCTGCCGGTATGGCAGCCCTCGTGCTATTATTACATATAATGGCACTCAGTTCGCCAGTCACAGTGTCCAACAATGGGCACAGGACAATAATGTCCGCATTCTTTTTGCCCCGGGGGCACACCCCCCGTCTAATGGGCAGTTTGAGGTCACCAACCGAACCCTCAATGAAGGCCTCAAGAAACGCCCGGATGGGGCCAAGGGCCGCTGGGTAGATGAACTCCCAAGTGTCTTATGGGACTATCGCACCACAACGCGAACCCCACAGAGAGACGCCTTTCTCTCTAGTATACGGCGCAGATGCGCTCCTACCTATTGAGGTAGATCTCCTACAATCCGTATGATCAACTTCACCGAAGCCAATGCTCAAGGGCTCCGTGCCAAACTCGACTTAATTGAAGAATTGCGCGAAGGTGCTCGCCTTCGCATGACCGCCCTCAAACAGAGGCTCAGTCGTCACCATAATTCCCGTGTAAATCACAAGGTCCTGCAACGAGGAGGCCTGGCCTTACTTAAATCGGCCCTCACCGCTCGCGACCCCAACCCGGGAGTCCTGCGACCCAACTGGGACGGGCCTTATATTGTTCATAAACAAGTCCGCCCAGGAGTCTATGAACTACAAGACCATGATGGTCGCCTGCTCCCCCGCAACTTTCATGCGGATGACTTGCGCCCATATTACGTGTAAGTCCTTAGTCTTGCAAATTCAATAAATACATATGTATTTCTTCTGTCTTACTGACTTACATGGCATTTCAAATGCCCTCTTCATCGCCCTCTGTGCCGGCCGGTCGGACGGGCTACTGCTGAGTTATGGCATCGAGACCTTGTCGAGTCTCACTTCTCCACACAGTGGTTGCGGGTCTCATTCCCCAACTGACCTTCAACTCGCCCCGCCCCAAGGGTAATCCCCTTGCGCTGCGGAAGGGTAACCCCCTCTTGGCTCCTTCAGGAAGGTCTATGTGTAAGTCGTCCTCGCACGCCACAGCAGACCTTCCGCTCGGACTTCTCCACACAGGTGGTTGCGGGTCTCATTCCCCAACCGACCTTCAACTCGCCCCGCCCCAAGGGTAATCACCTTGCGCTGCGGAAGGGTAACCCCCTTTTGGCTCCTTCAGGAAGGTCTATGTGTAAGTCGTCCTCGCACGCCACAGCAGACCTTCCGCTCGGACTTCTCCACACAGGTGGTTGCGGGTCTCATTCCCAACCGACCTTCAACTCGCCCGCCCCAAGGGTAATCCCCTTGCGCTGCGGAAGGGTAACCCCCTTTTGGCTCCTTCAGGAAGGTCTATGTGTAAGTCGTCCTCGCACGCCACAGCAGACCTTCCGCTCGGACTTCTCCACACAGTTGGTTGCGGGTCTCATTCCCCAACCGACCTTCAACTCGCCCCGCCCCAAGGGTAATCCCCTTGCGCTGCGGAAGGGTAACCCCCTTTTGGCTCCTTCAGGAAGGTCTATGTGTAAGTCGCCCTCGCACGCCGCAGCAGACCTTCCGCTCGGACTTCTCCACACAGTGGTTGCGGGTCTCATTCCCAACCGACCTTCAACTCGCCCCGCCCCAAGGGTAATCCCCTTGCGCTGCGGAAGGGTAACCCCCTTTTCGGCTCCTTCAGAAGGTCTATGTGTAAGTCGCCCTCGCACGCCACGCAGACCTTCCGCTCGGACTTCTCCACACAGTGGTTGCGGGTCTCATTCCCCAACCGACCTTCAACTCGCCCCGCCCCAAGGGTAATCCCCTTGCGCTGCGGAAGGGTAACCCCCTTTTGGCTCCTTCAGGAAGGTCTATGTGTAAGTCGTCCTCGCACGCCCCAGCAGACCTTCCGCTCGGACTTCTCCACACAGGTGGTTGCGGGTCTCATTACCCAACCGACCTTCAACTCGCCCCGCCCCAAGGGTAATCCCCTTGCGCTGCGGAAGGGTAACCCCCTTTTGGCTCCTTCAGGAAGGTCTATGTGTAAGTCGTCCTCGCACGCCGCAGCAGGCCTTCCGCTCGGACTTCTCCACACGGATGGTTGCGGGTCCCATTCCCAACCAACCTTCAACTCGCCTGCCCCAATGGTAATCCTTGCGCCGCGGGTCTTACCCCCAACCTCGATGGTTCTCCACTTGTCTCAACAAGCGTCCCCATCGCCTTCGCCAAACGCGCGACTCCGCACTCCGTAAACCGAACCTTTTTACCGAATACTTATCGTATAAATGATGAGCAAACTACAGGGAACTTCTACTTGGTACACCGTCCACTACCCAAGGGCTTACTACAGCTTGCCTAAGAAAGGGGCTCAACAAGTAAACCCACAAGTCATTTGGAATGACTCATGTGGCTCGCCTGTGCGGACAGCTTGCCTAAGAAAGGAACTCAACAAGTAAACCCACAAGTCATTTGGAATGACTCGTGTGGCTCCGCCTGCGGATCTTGAAGTGCCTCGTCACTATAAACTTAAGACTAAATCCCCAGCTCCATAATAAATGGTCCCTGTGGCTTCGCCTTCGCGGACCCCAGAAGGACATCTCTCCACGAGACAGGACTTAGCCTATGGTTATTAAACTAAGCTAACGTACCCTACAAGGCTATCGCGAGTTAAAGCGAATCTACAAAACAGTGAAGGAAAAAGGAAGTTTTCACTTCATCTATTGTTCCCAAAAAGTGTGTAAATGCAGGTCTTTATACAAATAGGGGGGGCATCCACATGTTGGAGCCTCCACCCTAGTCCAGAAGGGCGTACCAGGCATCGCCCATCTTCCTTCCCTGCTCCCCACCAAGCGCGCTTCTACCGTTGGCTCATTGGTGTTGGCAGCATCCAGGATCCCAAGACTTAGAGCTGGAAACGCCTTCTCCACTTGGAAGCGGCATCGCAGCCAGCCTTCCTCATAGGCTCGCGCCTGCTTCGCCTGTGGCTTGATCTCACCAAGCTTCTCCACTCGTCGGGGCATCCGCTCGTGGATGGGCACCTTAATGGAGGAAGAGGACTCGTGATCCTCACCTTCAAAGGGGGAAGGCCCGAGCCTTCTCCATCTCCCACACCGAGGCCATTGCCTTTTCCAGGTCGGTGGTGACCTCCGTGCGTGCCTTCAGTGGCAACCTCAGCAGCAAGCCTGCCCTCCTCCACCTTCTTCTCCGCCGGTTGAGCTCGGGCGCAGGCTTGGCTCGCCTCCTCGCCGCGGCCTGCCGCTCAACTTGGGCCTTCGCCACCGCAAGGGCGGCTTTGGTTTCGCCTCCGGGGAAAGGAGGGACTCCTTCAAGACAGCACTTTCAAGCTGCTTGGCTTCCAGCATTGCTTCTGCTGAAGGAAGCGTTGCCGCAACGTCAAGAAGGCAGGCCTGCTCCCACCGGTACCGCATGCTGTGCGCCCGCTCTTGGTTGCCATAATCGCACCAACTCTCTAGTTGGGCTACGCGCTTGGCATGCTCCTCCTTGAGCTCCTCCTCCCTCTTCTTTGAGGACTCCAGCTCCCTCCCGAGAGAGGCAATCTCGATATCCGGGCATCATCCCGCCCGTTGGCATACTTCAGAAGTCATGCCATTGCTCACAGAAAGATGACCTTTGACACCGCCGCATCCCAATACTATTAAAGGTATGGAAAAAGGCTAAACTAAACTTATACATAAAGACCAGAGGCTGTCTTACTCGCAGACTTTGTTGAGCTGCCTCCTCATGAATTCGGCAGGGAATCCAGGCTCCGCCGGTCACCTCCCTATCATAGGGGTGCGCAGCCCTCCAGCAGGATCGAGGGTTTGCTCCTCCCCGCAAAGCAAGGAACTGCTATTCCTCGGGAGGAAGACCGATCCCATGCATCTTTCAGAGCCTCCTTGCTCCCCGTACACCCTTAGTCCGGTCTCGGTGCCTCTGACTCTCGTGAGGTCTCGGCACCTCGACCACTTGGGGGCCGACTTGGCAGCAATGCGCCTCCGCTCCAAGTAGTGGGACCAGACTCCGGTCTTCTCAAGGACCTCGCTCCCGGTCCCCAAATCGGAAGGGATCTCTGTAAGGACCCCTTGGTCCACAAGAGCCTCACAGGGACCAGCCCTTGGCTCAAGGGCCTCGCCTACAAAGAACAGGCATCAAGCAACTAGGAAATGTATGAACTCAAAAGCAAAGAAAATATCACAAAATCAAAAAGACTTACCAGCAGAAGGACGCCCCCATCCACCGACTTCCACTGGCTGCCGGAAGGTTGGGCAACCTCCCAACCACTTGTCCTCGCAGAGGACCGTGTCACTGCACCCCCTTCCTCCGGGCCTCACTATTGGAAGAGGAAGAAGTCTCCTCAACCACCGTGATCCTCTTCCCCTTCGTGGCGGGGCCTTCTCCCCGAAAGGGCCTCTTCAGTGATCTCCTCTCTAAGAGGGATGGCTGCAGGATCTCTTCCCTTGCTTTGGTGGTCTCCGCCTCCCCAAGGGAATGACTGGTACCTCCGTGGGCCGGTACTCCCAATGGCCTTTGCACTGACCGCCCTCCTTCTCATAGAGATCGTGACGTTAGCCGCCGACATCTTACTCTTGGGAGGAGGCACTCGCCTCGGTAATGATCTCGCCGCGACCACATGACCGGGCAGGTCTTCACTTGAATCGGTGAAGGGCTCGCGAAGAGCCTGACACAAAGGCCTCAGCAGCTGCCTCCTCGTAAGAAATGGGCTGCACCACCGAGATGGGCACACCTCAATGGGAACAGCGCTATCCGCTCGCGCCTCCTCCGGGCCCTCTCGCAGAAGGCACGACCTCTTCAGCAAGAGGGGCATTTCAAGCTCCACCCTTCTGGCCTCTTCAGCCAGGGGGCTCCCCACCGGGAACTTCTTCCCAAAGAGCTCCCCGGCCTCTTCACCTGAAACGGCCGGGGTAGGACCTCTTCCCAAAGAGCTCCCGACCTCTCCAGCTTAAAATAACCGGAGTAGGCCCCTCTGCTCCAAAGCAGGATTCTCAGCCCCCAGCCAACCCTTCAGCCTGTGGTCCCCGCACGGCAGGGCCCTCTCTTCCTCAAAGCCGCGTGGCAGCCACTTTCCTCTTCTTCTTCTCCTACCGAGAAGCCATCGAAGGCTTGACACCAGCCTCTTTTTGGACAGCTTTGGGACAATGGGTCCCAACACCTTGACCGCCATGGCAGGGCGTCTTCCTCAAGTGCACATGCCAGTGCACTCTGGGGCGATGCGCATGGATGCTTTCTTACCCTGGGCTTCGCTGCACTCGCGACGGCATCCGCAGACAAAAAGGGACTTGAGACCAGGTTTTACTGCACTCTTACAAATTTACAATATATTAGTATGTATGCGCAGCGTACCTTTGGCGCCGCTAGAGCAGCGAAGAAAGAATCTATCATTGTCCCACGGTGGACGGAGCCCATCCTCGTATGGCGGGGGCATTCGGGGTCCAAAGACGAAACCCGTGCTAATCCCAGCCCACCTTAGGGTGGTCTCGCCCAATTGGGCAGCCGAGAAAGGGAAGAACGCCGCATGCGCTCCTCGAAAGGACATCGTCCAACCACCCCAGCAGCTTGAACGTATGCCTGCCACCGCACTCCCCGTGAGTCAAGACAGCCTCCGCGCAATGCTTTGCACAGATTGTCGCGTCCTCGCCACGGGAAAGTCCCATGTGCCTTCGCGGCAGAAGAAAAAGGATCCGTGCCGCTTGTGGTAGGATTCGGGCGCAAGGTGAAGGAGATGGAGTGGTTACCTCCAACATTTATGGGAGTGACGTAGAAGAACGCACCCCACTCTCGGCTCCAACCGATAAAAACGGTTGAACACATCGGCGAAGGGCTTCACGCCGGCCATGTGGCAAAGCGATAATGAAGCCCGCAATACTCGTGAAAGTATTGGGCGCCAACCGAGTTGGGGCATTCCCAATCAGCACAGAGATCTTGCACTGGGCCATGGAAAGGGGTACCGCAATCCCGCCGCAAGCCGCGCTGTACAGCACAAGACCCGGTTCTCCTTATTCTCCTCGGTAACGGGCCAGCCCATCGCCCGACAAACACCCGCACGGGATGCGTATACCGGCGTTTTCTCCACGGGCCGAAGGCCCCCACCATTTCCTCGGTGAATTCTATCGAACTTCACCGTGGTTTTCTCGAGAGGAGCAACCATCGGGCGAACAGCTTCCTTGGAATCCATCTCTACAAAAGGAAGAACAGATAGGCATATAAATCGAAACAGCCCAAAGAAAGGCATTTCGGCAAGCGCTCGGCGCTCAGAGAACTTGAAGCACTCGGTGTGCGGGAAGAAAAACTTACCCGAGTGGTTTAAAGCAAGAAGCAAGAACGAACGGAGCGGTTGGCGCTGACCGGAGGAATCTCGAACGGAAAGTAGGAACCACCGCAAATCACCTCTCAACTGCCGATGAAATCGCCAAGAAACGCAAGAATGCGAAAGGGTTACTCGAAGCAGAGTGAACAAATGCAAGAGTGGAGAAGAAAGGTTTCAATCTTCTCGGCACGCTTTTATAAGCCCGCCAAAATGAAAAAGCGCTTTTAAGAGTGAATGACTCCCGAGGCGCCACGTGCCAAAGATCCAGTTATTAAACCTCTCCCCGCCATACAAAGGAGAAACGCTTTTACAAAGCGTAATCGACTCTACGGCGCCACGTGTTGCGTCCCATAACGGTCAGTAAACCTCTCATCTTCCTTTATCTCTCCTACATTAAATGTTGAAGAGACTCTTCGCTGCCTTCGCAATCAAACGGTCCGCAAACGGCCCAAGCGCCTTCGCCAACTCCAAAGACTTGAATTTGAACAGAGTGCGGGACCCGCCCATACTCGCCTTCGGGAGGAGGCATCTTGGTACACTACCCAAGCAAATGCCCCCGCCTCAAAACTCACAAGGATCATGAAGGATCCAACACGTAATATCAGGCCATAAAGGTCATCGCGCTCCACACAAACTCGCTTCGTGCCTCGCACGCCTCAACATGGTATTTTCAAACAAGATCTTCAACACAGAGTAAAGGGTCGTGAAGGATCCAACACAAACTATCAGATTATAAAAGATCTTCACTTGTGACTACTACATCGGTCCTCAAAGAAAGTACTTTCAAAAACGGAGTACAGTGACCCTCGCCCATACTCCGCTCTCGTGAGGAGGCATCTTGGTACACTACCCAAGCAATCGCGCCTCGCGTTTTATCGTAATCATACGAGGCTTTGGGAGAGGTCTCATCCTTGTGATCTCCAAGCCTTCGCATCGCCACGCGAGGTCCCGCCTCGCGGGCCTCCGACTCGCAGGGCGACGCCTCATACTCACCCTTGCGATTCTAAAAGCCTGCGCGGCCCCCTCGCGGTCTTAGGGCGAACCTCGCGATCTCCTCGCCTCCATGGGTCTTACTCCCGCCTCCCGCCTATACCGGCCCCGCCTGCATAAGGCCTCGCACCTGTGTTCGTGCAACCTCACCCCTTATTTGGCTATATTCTATTTGGGGCCTTCGCCTTTGGGCCTTCGCCTACAGCCTTCGCCCGCCACTTGCTCCACTTGGAGATTGACCACTTGGTCAGTCCGACATCAACTGGCCAATAAGGAGGGCAGCACGAGCCTCGGGAGATCTTCACCAGATTTATACGCCGACATTCTCTCGACAAGTGAATCACCTAAGGCGGTTTGCTGAGATCTTCATCATCACAGCCGCCTTATCTCCAATCGGGCCGACACGACTTATCTCAAACAGCCTGTTTAAGGGCTTCAACCGGGAGGCTCTTCTCCCGGCATCACTCTATAAATAGGGTGATGTCCACCCTAAATCGGGTAAGCTACTACACGCCCCCACTCCCCTCTTGCTACTTCGAGTATTCTTCCTATCTTTTACAGATTACTCAACAGCAAGCTTGGAGTCTCAAGAACATCATCTTCTCCACCATATCAACTGAGAGTCCGGACCTTCTTTAGGAACGAGACTATCAATACCTTGCTAGCGTAATCAAGTTGTCTTCTTGAACATAAACAGAGAATACATGTCGACATAACTCGGTAAGATCACAAAAGTATCCTACATAAACGGTATTAATACCCTACAGCCGCTTGTTAGGCTCACACCGATGATCGGGTCATAACGCGTGGTACCAGCGAGGGATATCGCCCTAATCTGTTGGACATAAAGCGGCACAATGCCGCACATAACATCGTAAGTTAACGACCACGGTTGGCATACCGATTTAGGTCCTGGCGTTCCGTCGGCCGTAACTCACGGACTTCTCACGTACACAACATAAATATGGGTCCGTTGTCGACCCCCGATAAGCAAGTCCGATATGATATACGTTCACAACCCATAATTAAGCAAAACCCTGCAGACCGCTACGTACCATGTGACTAGACCCGGGAGTCACCGGGCCCCACCTCGACCCGAGTACTAGCCCTTAACTAACCTAATACACATAAAATACGCATTAAGAAAGTTAAACCCCTTACCTTAGCCAAACAGAAACTCTACTGCCACCAACGCTCCACAAAGAAAATCCCGGGAAAATCCCGGCTCCCGACCCAAAAAGTGGTAGTGTGACTTTTGAAGTCCCACACTACTCCACCAATGCTGAATCAAGCTGAACAACCACACACCAGTCAGAAATCACCAAAACAAACCCCCGGAAACCAAACCCGCACAAATCCCGCACTTTCCCGCAAAATTCCACAGAAAGCTCAGTTTCTCAAACCGAGCTAGAACATTGTTATTCATACATCCACAAACACACCCAAACCTTTAAATCCAACTTCCTAGACATTTTACCCGTAAACAAGCAAGTAGGTCGGTATTGTTCCTAATACCCGAAAACGACGTTCCAAACATCGTTACTAGCCTACTTCCATCTCCGATACCAAAACACTATCCAAACCATTCCAATTACTCACAAACACAATCAAAACCTTCCCTTACCAATTCGTCGTTAAGCCCCAATTAGCAACAAAACTACAAATCAATCCAATACAACTTCCAAACACATACTTAAACCTACAATTTCACAACTTAAGCATGCTTACTAACCAATCTCACCTTAATCACCCAAAATTAACCAAAAACCCTAACTATCAATTCGGCCATTTGGGGAATTTTTACCCAACATGCTTATGTTCAAATTGAATCCACACAAAACCTTAGAATCATGTTAGGAACAACATATCCCAAGCATGATTCAAAAACACAACATAATTTCGGCAAACCTAGGGTTTCTTAACCATGGTGTTCTTCCATCATTTAAACCTTGATTCCTACCCTTCTCCATACCAATAACAACATACTTAAAGATGGAAGCAAGAAGATCATCACAACACATAGCAAGGAGTTAATCTATTTCGGATTCAATCACTTCTTTTCCAACCAAAACATGCTTTAATCTTGCAAAGACATGAAGATGAGTAACTTACCAACAAATTGAGCCCAAGTCCTTGATAATTCCTTGCCAAAAGAAGAACACTTGAGAGCTTGAAGGTGATGTTGATGGCGGATGCAAGGGAAGAAGAAGAAAATGAACCAAAATGACTTATTTCACATAAAAGGGTTCCCTTTTATACTTCCCTCTTTAATGAGTCATGGGGACACTTGTCCCTTCCCCATGACTCAACACCTTAGTCACTACATGACTCACCCCAAGCAAAAAAAATCTGAAATGGCTAAGTGTTGGCGCATAAATCCCGCGACAACTCCAACCGAGTAATCCCCGACGTACGCGCGTGTTAACCCGAACCAAAAAATCCCGCCATGCAAAAATCCTCGGTCATCACCATAATATCCGTCCCGAGTCATAACATACCTCATACCAAATCCGTCGCAAAATTTCCATCCCGAGCCCCGGTTTCGTCCCCGAGCCGGGAGTCGCCGACCGAACGTCCCGCCCCAAAAGAAATACTCAGTAAAGCGATGCGGAATGTTCCCACGATTCCAAATATGCAATTGGTTTCCTTTTCCGAGGTCCCGGGAGCGCTACCGAGCCCGCTGTACGCCCGAGAGAAAATCCGCCTCGAAAAATATTTTCCGCGGAATTGTCCAGGGGACCCGTATGACCTCAAATCCGGAAGGATTCCCAAAAATAATACCCAGATAAGACTCGGGAGCTGTCTGACCGCCCGAAACCATGACCCGCAGGCCAAAACCGGAGCCCCGGGTCACCTAGGTCACAACCCGTCCGGGGTGACCGTAACAACTTACGTCATCCACAAGCAAGTCCGGCCAGGCGTCTATGAGTTGCAAGACCAGGATAGAAAGTCACTTCCTCGAAACTTCCATGCAGACGACCTGCGCCCATATTATGTGTAAATCATGAAACTTCCATGGTTCAAATCAAATGAATACTTATCTACTTCTCATCACTATCGCAAAATCGAGTCGATGCTTGCCAAGGCCATCTGCACCCGACCAGTCAGAACGGCTAAACGCCTGGCCTATTAAGGCCACGGCATCAGACCTTGTAAGGTCACACATGCATACGCGGCTATGTGTACACTACCCAAGGGAATCGCCTATGCGAACCTTGCAGATAGCATACATCGCCCGGGTTGATCTTTGAGGGCCCCAACAGATCCCCAAACTAGAAACCAGCCTTGAAACTGAGATCTTTGATGGCTTCGCCTCTGCGAACCACAAACAAAACCTCAACTGAAATCTTTAAGGCCTCGTGCCTGCGAACCCCAACAGATCTCCAAGCTGGAAAATCAGCCTTGCAACTGAGGTCTTTGATGGCTTCGCCTCTACGAACCATAAAAAAACCCTCAACTAAAATCTTTGGGACCCCGCGTCTGCGAACCCCAACAGATCCCCAAGCTGGAAATCGGCCTTGCAACTGAGGTCTTTGATGGCTTCGCCTTTGCGAACCACAAACAAACCCTGAACTGAAATCTTTGGGGCCCCGCATCAGCGAACACCAATAGACCCTCTGAGCGACTTAGCTCAGCAGTTTTCTAAACGTTCCCTACAAAGCTATTGCAAGAATGAAAGCAACAACAAAATCGAGGTAAACTGAAATTTGTACATTTATACCGATGTGATCACAGGGGGGGGTAAGTGATCACGAGCTCGGATCTAGCTCGATGGAGGCGGTTTCCAACAAGAATGGAAACGAAACAGAGGAAGAACACGAAGGAAACAAAGTCGGCCAAGGGAACCTCCTCACTACGAGGTGAGGCAATGCCCTTGAAAATGCATGGGAAAGGAAAATGGAACCTAGAACCTTTTGATTACTAGATCAAACAATGCTAGGTATTATATTGGATCCTCTTGCATGGATCACTAAAGGATTGATGGAGCAAGACTTGAGACCCCAGAAGAACAATACGTGTTCTTACAATATATGAATTCTCAATATATGGGTTCTGAGGTTTACAATAGTTACTGACTTCCTTTTATAGAAGGAGCAAGAAGAAGGAAATAATAAAGAATATCTTGACAAGGGAACATCTTCCTGGATCTATGGTGGGCGAAAAGAGAGGTGGCAGCTGATGTGACATTGTAGGCTACCTGCTTTTGCGGCTCCCATTTTCCCAGGAATTGCTTTCGGCGGGAAAAGGGAAGAAGAGGGCCTCTGTACAAGCTGAAGGGTTCGCCTGACTTGTGTATGGAGGCCTCTTCTGCTTGGCGAACACCTGGGCTTCGCTTGCTTCTGGAAATGAGGCACATGGTCTTCGCTAATGACCATGGGGTCGCAAAGAGCCATGGGTTCGCAAATGGCCTTGAGTTCGTCCAAAAGGACCATGGGTTCGCCAGGGTCAATGGGTTCACGCCGTTGGGGCATGGCTTCGCATAGGCCAAGAACATTGCGACCACGGACTTGCCTTGGGGCCTCGCCGGTGCCCGAATGTGGCTTTCTCCTCATCCGAGCCTTCGCCAAGGGCCCTTTAGACCCTCCGGAGGAAAGGTCGCACCTTGTCACAAAAATGGGGCTGATGTCCACATCATATACTATTGGAACTGTACATTCTTTGCAGGTATACAAAATCACAACGGCTCTCAGGCCGGATTACTTAAGGGGGGTCATACACACGAACTAAATCCCATCCTACTCTAAAATGGAGTGCCACGCCGCACCCATCTTTTTCCCTTGCTCGCCCCAGTCAAGCAGGGCACCCACCTCAGGATCATTGGTCTTTGTGGCATCCAAGGCTTCAAAGTTCAACCCTGGATGCAGCGTCTCCATCTGGAAGTGGCATCGCAACCAGCCTTCCTCGTACGCCTGCGCTCCAACCTCGCCCTAGGTCTTCAACTCCTCAATCTTCTGCTTCAAACGAGGCATCCTTTCATGAATTTGTACCTTGAGGGATGATAGGTCAGAACACTCTCCAGGAAACAACTCCAGCCCGAGATCCTTTTCGAGCTTAAAGAATTCATGCACTGCACACATGAAATCTGTGCACAGAGTGAGGTGCGCTTCTGCCAACTCTTTCGCAGCAAGCTCTGCATCCAGGGCCTTCTCCTCAACGTCCTTAAGATGGGCGGCTGCCACTTTCTCAGCCTCAACAGCAGCGTCCTTCAGGGACTGAACCTCCGCCTTCGCTATGAAGCAAGCAACATCCACCTCTGACTTTAAAGATGACAATGCCCCCTTCAAGACAGCGACTTCGAACTCTTTCTTCTTGAGCTCGTCCTCCCTTCTTGCTAGCTCTTCCTTATGTTGGGGGTACCAGACTTGGAGCTTCTTCAGGAGAACGTCCCTCTACAAGTGCTCCAAGCGAGCCTTCTCTTTCTCCTGGGTGAGGACAACACACTAGGACTCCAGTTCAGCAACTCGCCGGTTCCCTTTCTCAGCATCAGCTTTGGCAGCAAGGGTGGCCTCTGCCTCCTTTATCAGGCGAGCGATCTTAGTAACTTGGGCACTATCCCTTGCATTCGTATAGCTTAAAAATTTATGCCACTGGCTGAGTCCGATATATTCGTTGATGGCAGCCTAGTTCGAAATAAGTTAGCACAGAAGTTAAAGAGAAGCAGCACATAAAAGTGAGGGGGATGCCTCATCTGCAAGTTGTGCTTGCCTGCCTCCTTCATGAACTCGACTGGGAGTCCAAGCTGCGATCCATCAGCTCCCTATCAAAGGGGGTGCGAAGCCCCTCCAAATAGGACAGCAACGTATGCTCCCCGCCCATCAACAAGAAATACTTGTTGTTCAGTAGGAAAATTGGATCCCACGCTCCCTCCAGAGGCATACCCTCCTCCCGGTACACCTTCGCTCTGAGATCTTCCCTCAGGGACTTCAAGGAAGAAGGATCATCAGACCACCTTGGGGTCTTCTGGGCAGCCACACGCTTCTCCTCAATGAAGTGTGACTAGACCCGCGTCTCCTCAAACACAGTCGCCGCTACCCCCAAGTCTACCGCGCTCTGGCGAATACTCCAGTGTCGATCAGAGGACTCCTTCCCTGCATCAAACAGCTTGTTACTACAAAGAAGAAGACTCGAACGCAACTTCCCACGAGGAAAACATGTACCTTGCGATGAGCCCTTCTCCACCACCAAGGCGTCGCTGGCGATGGGAACCTAGGTCAGGAGCGGCCCCTCTGGAGCCCCTCCACCTTGGGGAGCCTGACTGCTTGTTGGGGAAGCACTTTCAACTTCACCCGTCACCTCTAGCTGGGTATCAGCCAGTGTGGGTACCCCACTCTCTGGGGGAGCCATTGTCTCCTTCCCAACAGAACTGCTGGCTTTTCTCGTGGCCAGCTTGCCACTCCTCTTCATGGACAACAGGAGGGCACCTGTTGACATTCTTCCCTTGGATGGCATGGAGGCCACTTGGGGAGAGACCCCCACAACAGAAACAACTTCAAGGCCGCATTCGTCGTCCGCCCTTGGGGGAATCACCAGTAAACCAGAAACGAAGGCATCAAGACACCTAGTATCTTCAGCTGCGGTCGCCATCGCGGTGTCAACCCCGCGAACCACCTCTTCTACAGGGGCAGGTCCAGTGGTCTTCGCCCCTCATTCCCATCCTTCTCAAGAGAGACTTCTCCCTGAATAGGCCCTCGCACCTTCGCCTTGCCCTACTTGCTTGAAGCCCTCTCCACACTGGGTTGCACCTCAACGCTGCCCACCTTCTTCATCTTTGTTTCACCTAAAAGCAGTGCCAATTGGCTAGTGGCAGGTCTTTTCTTCCGCGAGGGTTCAATGACACCTAAGACCTTCTCCGCGGGGGGAAGGTCATTTTTCCTATAGGCGCAAGCCAGGTGGATATGCAGGGCGGCGTGCATGGACCCCCTTTTGTCCTTCTCTTCATCAGAACGGCCAGGCGCATTTATATACCACGAATAATCAGTATGTGTACACATGGGAAATAAAGGAGGGAGCTAATCAACACATACCTCTAGGTCCCGCGAGAGCAGCACGAAGGGCGTCCACCACTTCTCCGCGATGCGCAAGTACCCAACCTGCATAAGTTGGAGGCACCTGCGAATCCAGTAAATGGCCTGTGCTAACGCCAGCCCACTTGAGGGTTACCTCGTCTAGCTGCGCGAGGGAGAAAGGAAACAGATTGTCACAAGCCCTCCTCACTAGCACATCATCCAGCCATCCCAAAAGGTGGACATACTCCCGCCACCTCCGTGGTCCTCACCACTGGAAACTTTCATGACTCGTCCCTGCAAACAAAGAAAAAACCACCATGCCAATCATGTTGAGATTTCAATGGAATACCGAAAGAGATAGAATTGTTCCCCCAAACACTAATGGGGGTAACATGAAAGAGCTGCCCCCAGTCCGCAGATCCAGCCGGTAGAATCTCAAGAAAACGTCCGTGAATGACTCCACTCCCGCCATCCGACACGCCACGCAAAACCCGGCGATGTAGATGAACGTGTTCGGACCGAGCTGTGACGGCAGGATACCCCACAAGGTACACAGGTCTTGGACGAGGGGAGGCAAGGGGAACCTTAGCCCAGAAGACATCTGGGCCGTGTAGAGGCACAATGTTGCGCGTTCCAGGTTTTCTGGCATCTGCAGAAGCTTGAGGGCCGTGCAAACTCCCTTCCTCGCCGTATACACCTCCACCTTCCCCATGGGGAAGAAGGCCTTAACGAGGTCCTGATGAAGCCTCTCGGCCTTCACGGAACTCTTGTCTATGACTGGGACAATAGGACGGGCAACTCCTTTACCGGCCATTGCTGCAACGAGAGGAAAGGAAATGCATGGTAAGAAGATGAACAAACAAGCCGGACATTTCATCGAACACCTCACATGCAGAGAACTCGGGACCAGACTCTCACCTGAGATCGAGGGAATGAAGACGAACAACACGAAAGCAACAAGAACAGTGGAGAAGACACGAACAAAAAGACACAACAGGAGAACAATATCGAGAATTGAACTGGAGCGCAAAAAAGCAACGAGAATACGAAAGAGCGAAAAGTTGAAATTTTGAACAAAGAAAGACATTTCGAACAAAAGGAGGTATTTATACAACCACCCAGGCAAGACGAAATGACGTCTCAAACAGAGACCCAACTCCGAAACGCCACGTGTCAAAGATAGGTAACGGTAGAAAACGTTCGGCCTACCGTCAATACGGCTGTTCCCCAACGGTCGACTTCGAGCCAAAAAGTGGAGTACAGGACCCTGCCCATACTCTGCCTCTAGGAGGAGGCACCTTGGTACACTAACCAAGAAAACGCCCCTCGCGTCATCCAGATCAGCAAGCACCCAAGGATACAGACCGCGATGTCATCGCATCGCAAGAAGGCATCCTGAGGAGAGCTTCGCCAGGCAGGGCCTTCGCATCTCCTTCCCTTCGCGTCTTCGCATCTCCTTGCCTTCGCGTCTTCGCTCCTCTTGGCCTTCGCTACCCAGTGCTTAGCAACAAGTCGCTGACTGAGGAAAGGAAGCTGGGAAAGGTTACCTCCACGACCTGCCCACGTTCTCCATCACCCCTCCGATCTTCCACTACCCGAAACGTAGGGGAAGCAAACCACTACTCTGGATCATGGGACAACCGCCATCTCAACGCCTCATATAAAAGGAAGACTTGGGAAAGGTACACCCTATCTACACACACTCACTCCTCTTTATGCTCCTAAGTATTCCATTTCACCTCTTGCAGACTACTCCGGAGCTATAGATAGTCGTTCTCAACACTACAACATCCTTTCAAGCATCTGAGAGCCCGAACCGTCAAGGAACGAGGCTATCATAAAACATGCAATTAAACAACCAAAACCATTTTAGTGTTCTACAAGATGCTTTGATACCACTATAGGGATTTCAGATCTCAAATAATGCAGTGGAATAATAGCATAATTCCTGCAAGGATCGACTTAGAATAGGGCAGAATGGTAAATTAAAATTTTTACCTCAAGAAGCCATTAACTTGCGCTGCAGCAGGTGAGAAAGCCACACCGTTTATATGTATTCGTGCACAAGCAGTTTTGTGACTTGCTAGCAGTTAAATAATCTCTAGGAAGAAGCAGGAGAATCTAAGCTAACAATTTTGAACTATTCACAACTTGTCGGGGAGCTCTTCTACTCTTACCTAGGCGCATGGATTCCTATTTATAGGCATCCATGCGCCACTTAAATGTGGCATGAGTGTCCTATCTTTATTTCCTCACACTTAAGTGCACAATTTTTCAAAAGTGTACTTTTGCCCCAATATCTCATCTCTTGCGCCATACACTCCTAAACTCACTCGTTATTGTGTGTGACCTCGTAGGTTCCCGTTAAGTTGGCAGCAATTATATATCTCATTCATAATTACATGCAGTGAGCGCTATCTAGCAAAACATCACTACTACCCAATTAACCTAGAAGTTAAGCATTGTGAGAACCTCCCTTAAGGTATGATCGTCATGGTTTGTACTAGTTGTGTCCCTTCAACAAACTTCTCGGGTTGAACCAAGACATGAAATCAGTCATCGTTATTCTGTTCATTTGTGGCCGTGGGAATATCTCATGTAGCTAAGAAGTGTTGAATCCTGTCTTGGTACATGACAATCTCACTTCATGATATTAGAACTTATCCAAAACTAATCTATTCCACTCTATTAAAAACGGTCTTTACTAGAATCAAAGCAAGCTACTCATATGAGCAAATTTTCACTTACCTTAAGTCAATGGACTATGTGTACGAGTACTAGTGAGATTACACTTGTGTTATAAATGATACGATTCACATAGTAATTTCACATGAGTCAATCCATTACATGAACATCTCCGTCATATAATCATAAGTCCATCACATGGATTCTTTCCTTATGCTACTCTCGTGCATATCATAGCAACTCATTTGTTCACTATGATGCTCAACTAGGGATCTTTCATGAATATCTTATATTCCAGGTTAATGTACATATGTTTGTTTCTTAAAACGCGGTAAACAAAAATACAAATGTATGAACAATGGCTCTTTATTAATTATTAAATCATGTCTGTGTTCTAAACCAATTACAACAGAATGGGCTTAGGGCACAACACTTACAAATAGTACCCCTGTATTACCATTGAGATGACCCGAAATGGTCAGCTTAAAAACATAATTAAGCTGCTACAGCTACAATGACAGCTAGTAACTATAATTCATAACCCAAATAGAAGATTTTCCAATCAAGAACCGTATATAAATTTTTGGCCCTCTCAACCCCAAGCAAACCAATTCAAATTCCTAGCAGCCTATTTCAAATTCACAAACTTTGCAACTGCCTAAATTTGAACCATTCCTCACAACTAAAAGAAGACCTTATGATCCCATAAAGATCCAGGATAGTTTGTCCCTAAATTTTAGATTAACGCCAAATTTGATAACCTAGATCAAGATCAAGAGGCAAAAGAAGATCATAGAGAGAGAGAGCTTATGATAACTATAAGTCCGAGCAAAAGTAATGATTAAACCTAGATCAAAGTGAAGAGCTAGCAGCCATCGATATATCACAGCAGCGAGAGAGAGTAAATGGTAATGGGAGAAAGACAGAGCGAGAGAGCGAGAAAGAGAGAAATAGAGCTTATCGGCGGCGAGGAGGAGAAATCGACGATGGAGAATCGAGATGCCTTCGCGAGTCGGATTCATAGAGAGACTTCAAAAGTCGCGTCGAATGAAGTCGAGACTCGATAGCGTGACTTCGAATTTTCAAGAAAGTTGTTTTTCAAAATTATTTACAAAATAGATTTTCATTTCATATGAAAATGAAAATTCAACACATTTTCTACTCATTTCCTATTTTCATAAAAATTTCAGAGAATTTTGTAAACTAAATGCACCCTAAGGGTGTTTACGGGCGGTTTGAGAAGGGTATTTTTAAGTATACTTATCCTACAAATTTTTTTAATATATTTAGAGATATTTTAAAATTTTCGTATTAAGAATGTATAGATTTAGAGTATTTAAAAAAGTAATTTCCATACACAAAACAACAATATCATATTAGAACCATTTTCCTTTATATAAATTTGTTAGTAAAAACGTATATGTGATTCAATTCGGGTATCCATTGATTGGTTTCTTGAATTAGAACATGCGGGTTATCGATTTCTTGGATTTGTGGACTTTTTGGTTTCAAATGAAACGATTCTGTTCAATTTTGCGGGTTATCGATTTCTTGGGTTTGTGGACTTTTTGGATTCAAATGATACGATTCTGTTCAATTTTACATATTTTTGAACACCACCAAATATCAACCCTAAAAATCACAAACAAGTACCCTGGTCTTGAGGCTTTGACAATGAAGATCGGGGAAACACTAACAGGAGAACCAATAATTCAATGATCAATGCCTATCAAAGTATGTATATCAACATAATCATGGAAGAACTGTAACACATCCACATATGAGAACTGAAGCGACAGAAGCAGCAGAACCTAGAAAGAACAGAAAAACCAAAGTACTCTTTTACCTTGCCCTCGTAATAGCAAGAGAAGTGGTAATTTTATCACTTAGCGTGTTTTTAGAGAAATTAATTAATAGTTATATAGCTTTATACAGATTTCTAATGCTAAAAAGCATTTTTAGCCTTTGACATTATCATTATACACAAATAATTTCGGTAGTAGAATGTGTCTATTTAAGGAAATCAAATAATTTCTTATAGACAACCAAAATATAAAGTAGATAAAAAGCCCCAAGTGAATGACGAAAGATTGGGGGCAGAGATCCATAAATCATTCCATCTACTGCATAACAAACCAAGTTTGATTGCACATTCATTAGGAAGAAAGAACAAGATTTCTAGTCTTAGACCCACTGCAACAATTTTTGGAAAAAGGATTAGATTTACGATCCACTTACAGTACATGAAACGGAAACACGGGCAAGCATTTCTTCTGAAAGCAATTGTTCTTCCAACAGACTGAAGACTTCTCTTTTGGCTTTCTCACCACCAATGCACTTGATATGGAACTTCTCTAAGACCCTTGAAACCTCAAGCAAAAACTTTACAGAGTCACATTCTGCAGTCGTCATTCGAACATTCCAAATGTTATGATCTTCAGACTTGTTTCAAACATTGTGGAAGTGGAAACATCCAGCCAGTATCCTCTTCAAGATCAAGTGTACCAAAAGTATCCTCTTCACCATCAAGTGGACTAAGAATCATTCCCTGCATATATATGTTAACTTAACACTGCCCCTTTAGGTGTGTATCTCTATCATAAACTAGCAAGCTTTCTGTTTGTAGTATATTACCTCCAGAGCTTCCAAATGAAAGAGCGAAGGTAAATGCCGTAGCAAGTTGAACAACCCTCCACACCAGATATCCATTAGGCCTCCTCTTAGTGTCCAGCAGTTGTTCTGGGTGAATTGCAAGTGGGTCAAGTTTTGAAACACGGGCATTTGGGAGAATAGATCTTCTTTATAATTAAGAGCCTAAGAAGAAAAATGAAAAAAATACTCAGTCATTTGTAAAAATACTACAGTTTGTGAGCAAAATATGATTAAAATATGAAGTCAATAAGCAAAAAGAACGTACTTGAAGAGTATCATAAGATACTTTTAGGGAATTCACATGATACAACCCATTAAGCAGCTTATGAGTCCGGTCTGCCCCTTTTTCTTCTTTTCATCACTACTTTCACGCAAAGGCCCTAATTCAATAGAGGCATCTTGTAGAGAACAAGAAGAAACAAAGCAATACTCATTTACGTATTCACCTAGCAAGCTGAAGCATTTAAGACTGGTTCCATGAATGAAAACCTGACAACTCTTACTAAAATTATAATCATCGTCCTCTAGGATTGACAAAACTGACAGCCTAGGTGATGATATATAAACAGACTTAACCCAGGTCCAACAGCAACTCCATAAATACAGTTCCTCCAATAGTGGGCAATTGGAAAAGAGTTGACTCGTTAACTGATCATCCCGAAATGAAGCCAGGTTGAGTCTCAAGACCTTAAGATTTGGGAAGTGAACTGTAGGAGGAAGCCTGAATGAGCCAATGAATTGCAGATACATTTTCGTTAACGACTTGCAGATAAACAATGAATCAGGTAAGGGCTTTGGGGATGAAGTAGGAGAATCAAAACAGACATGATCACAATATAGCAAGAGCTCTAATTCTTGAACACCATGATCGACTGCAGAATCCATCCATGTAAAACCAGATGTGAATCAAGCTCCACATCAAGATCAAGTGAGAACCTATTAATTTTGCACGAATTGCGTAGCCAAAGTACCCGATTGACATAACTGAGGAACCAGGGCCTCCGTGAAGCAGCTGTAGATAATAATTCACATCTATCTCCATATTCATCTTGCAGTTTAAAGTTGAGATTCGGGGTAGACATCCATAGGTCTTTCCATCTCTTGCATACCAGACTAGCATGAATAACAGATTCAATAGGAAGAAATGACAAGATATGCACAAGAAGCTCTTGTGGCAAATCATCAAATCTATTTTTGCTCTCAGTGCCATCATATTTCAGGCCCAGCTGCCGGGTCTTGGCATCTCTTATTGAGCAATCCACCATTTACAGCCTCTTCAGTAATGCGGATATCTTCCTACAAATTATCAATAACACTTCAAACAGTAGATATACCCAAAATCACAGCACATATCTAGGTTTTACTGTTCTTCACAGCAAGTCCTGCCAAAATTTCTAACAAAAAACAAAAAGAGACATAATAGATTGAATTGAAGATGGTGAAATAGAGATAAATCAATAATCCAGGCATAAAAACCACGAGCGGATTTGCAAATCGCAAGGAACCATCAAAACTTCGGCGTCTCAAAGAAATTAAGTAATAGTGGAATGAAGGACCAAACTAAGATTGCAATTAGGGTTCTGTTTACCTGCGAATAGCAGAGCCAGAGCAGGAGCGGGAAATGGCTTAATCGGAAATTTGAGAACTCCGCGATTGTCAAAACTTCTGGTTCCCTTACGTTCTTTAAACGCTGCCGTCACGAGTAAATTCCGCGTATAGTCATTTTAAGTTTCGGTGGCTATTTTAGTCGTTTTAAGATTTGAGTCAATCGAATTCCATTTTTGAATTCGTGACCTAATGGTCATTTCCGCCCACCCTTCCGCTTTCTTAGACGGAAGGTGTGAAACGTCAAATTTGTCCTTAGTATGTCGAGTTGTCGGTGAGGTGGATATTAAGGTTTGGTAATTGCACTTTTCTCTCAATTTTTCTACCCCCAAGTTAGAATCATTAATTGAACAATTTCAAGGCATCAACGCATCCGGAAGATCCGAAAGATTGATCGATGCATGAACATATATATATATATATATATATATATATATATATATATATATATATATATATATATATTTGAATTGCTATCAATTGCATTAATTGAATAAGAAAAAAAAAGAACCTAGTTCGAGTGCGAAATGAAAGAACAATACATTAGCAAAATGAAAGAACCCGGTTCGAGTGCGAGACAAAGCAACAAAAATTCCACTCTATTGATCAACAATACATTAGCAAAATGAAAGAACCCGGTTCGAGTGCGAGACAAAGCAACAAAAATTTCTCCGTTTGATTAAATCAACCCACAAAATCACAGAATCAAGGAGTTTAGAGAATTTATAATGATCGATACCAATATTACTTGATCAATCTCAACAAAGAAAAGAAATAATATTTGGACAAGTTCTTTTATTGGCCAATCCGGGAAAATCGATTTAACAACTTCAGCCCGGATCTAGAAATCGAGGGCATCACTTGCGTCTAGATCTCGAAAGTCGGCCACCCCGGATCATTGTGGAGTGTGAAAAGGGTAATGATGACATCCACCATGAACGAGCAGCTGACTCCGTCGACAACCCATGTGGAAGACGACCGCCATGTCAGCATGGAGGTCATCCATGACACTGAAGACTGCTGCTGCGTACTGCTACACGGTGGAGGTCCTTGCCTGACATCCACGCTTTCGCCGAAGCGTTGAAGCTCATGAATGATGCTCTAGATCTGTGTGAGATGGGTTTTTCTTGAACTAGTTGCATTTTGGATGGGAGAGAAGAAATGTTTTGAGTGGGTTTTTGGGTATATATACCGAAACATGCAGGGGAGGTGGCAGCAAATGTTCATAACCAAAAAGGATTAAAGAAAAGAAAGAGAAAAAAGATAACACCGGTCGGAGGTTTTATGGGAGAGAAGCAATTGCCGAGGACGAACTCGGAGGAAATATTCACCTCACCGACAACTCGACACACTAAGGGCAAATTCGACATTTCACGGCCTTCCGTCCAAGAAAGCGGAAGGGTGGACGGAAAGTACCTCATTAGGTCACGAATTCAAAAAATGGGATTCGATTGATTCAAATACTTAAAACGGGACTAAAATAGGTCACCGAAACTTAAAATGGGATCAGATGCGAATTTACTCTGCCATTACTGTGAGTGGGCAAACTCATGCTCGTTGGTCGTGTGTGAGCGAGGGGGAAATGCATGTTCAGTCCTACACGTTTAGATTTTCTAACGATTCAGTTCTAATGTTTTCGAGTTAACAATTAAGGTAGCTCATTTCAATCCTAAACTAACCGAAATTGCCATTTGGCTAACTGGCACCGTCCATGTGACTGTTAACGGTGTTAATATTACACACATGGAATTCTCAATAAGATAGAGGACTTAATTGTTAAAAATGATGTTGCTAATGGCTAGTTTAAAACTACTCCATCTTCTCCATATCTAAATCGAGCATCAGGCCCAACGCTGCTGCTTCAGCCGCCGCATTCTCAATATGCAAGGTGGAGATCGGCAGCAATCACCGTTGCTCTTTGGGGCCGACGTCCTCCACTTGAAGGTCCAGTCGTCGGCCCAACATGCACGGTCGAAATTCTCACCATTCCACCATACCCCGCGGCCATGTAAAGGCAGATCTGGGTCTTCTTCGACGGAAACAGCCGGTGGCTGCAGAAAGGCAGATCTGAGCTTTCTTCTTTGCTTGCCAATTGGTTTTCCAAGGTATTTAAAATTTGACATCCTTGACTTGAGTTCCATTTTTATGGTTGATGAAGACCATTGAAACAACTCGATTTGTTAACAAATTGACAAAACAAATAAAATTATGCAATGACTGCTTGCATGTAACGACTTGAAACTCAACATGTATTAATCTAGCAATTGTTGTGTTCTATATATTTTATTATGAGAGTTAACACATGGATTTGATTATTGGAACAAAAATGAATTTCTTCCATGTTTGCTCCAGTTGTGTTTCTTTAATCTTTAGTTCACCAAATTCGCAGGAGCACATGAGAAATTAGGTAACCAATCAACAACAGCAAAAGCAAAAGGTCATTGTTTACCTTTTATACCTTGTGTAATGGTTCCATCAACTGTAGAAATAACGATGATTCATGAAATCTGTTTCTAGAAAGCAACCTCATCGAAGATGCCATCTTTGGATCAAAATTTTATTTTTGCTCATTGGTTTAATCCTTCAGGATACCTTGATTGCCTCGGTATAGGGGTGAAATCGAATCGAGCCGAGTCGAGCCCGAGCTGAGCCTGCGAGTTCGAGCTTTGGCTCGTGAAATTCGGGCTCGCCTCGAGCTCGCCTCGAACTCGATCGAGCCAGATAATTCGTGCTCGAGCTCGAGCTCGGCTCGATGGTTCGTGAAGCTCGAGCTCAGCTTGATGGTTCTTGATAGATCAAAGATGACATGTTATTTCGATTGACATCGCCTTAATGAATATCCATCTGTATTGTGATCGACATTGTTGTCTTAATAGATCGGCATTGATAATAGATTAACATGATAAGTTGTTTAGATTGACATACCTACCTTGTTAAATCGATATACCTATTTAATTGATTAACATAAAATGGTGAAGCATGATGAGTTTTTTAGATCAACATCGCTACATTGTCAAATCCACATGACTACCTTGTTAAATCGACATAACTATTTAATAGGGCAGTATTGACAATAGATCAACATGATAAGTTGTTTAGATCATCATCGTCAGATCCACATAACTACCTTGTTAGATCGACATAACTACTTGATAGGTCAGCATTGATAATAGATCAACAAGATAAGTAATTTAGATCACTATCGCCGCATCCACATGACAACCTTATTAGATCGACATAACAACTTGATTGATCGGCATGATGAGTTGTTTAGATCGACATCATTATCTTGTTAGATCGAAATGACTACCTAGTTAGATCGACATCACTACCTTGTCGATCCACATGACTTACTTGTTAGATCGACATAACTACTGATAGGTCAAAGATTGACAATAGATCAACATGATAAGTTGTTTAGATCATCATCGCCGATCTATATGACTACCTTGTTAGATCGACATAACTACTTGATAGGTCGGTATTGATAATAGATCAACATGATGAGTAGTTTAGATCATCAACGTCACATCCACAAGACTACCATATTAGATCGACATAACCACATGATAGAACAACATAAAAAGGTGATCAACATGACGAGTTGATTAAATTGACATCACTAACTTATTAGATCGACATGACTACCTAGTTAGATCGACATCATTATCTTGTCATGTCCACATGACTATCTTGTTAGATCGACATAACTACTTGATAGGTAAGTATTGACAATAGATCAACATGATAAGTTGTTTAGATCATCATCGCGATCCACATGACTACCTTGTTAGAATGACATAACTACTTGATAGGATCGCATTTATAATAGATCGCATGATAAGTAGTTTAGATCATCATCGTCACATCCACATGACTAACTTATTAGATTGACATAACAATTTGATTGATCAAAGATAAAATGGTAATCAACATAATGAGTTGTTTAGATCGACATCAATATCATGTTAGATCGACATGACTACCTAGTTAGATCGACATCACTACCTTGTCGATCCACATAACTAGCTTGTTAGATCGATATAACTACTTGATAGGTCAACATTGACAATAGATCCACATGATAAGTTGTTTAGATCATCATTGTCGGATCCACATGATTACCTTGTTAGATCGACTTAACTACTTAATAGGTCGGCATTGATAATAGATCGGCATGATAAGTAGTTTAGATCATCATCGTCACATCCACATGACTACCTTATTAGATCGACATAACAACTTGATTGATCAAAGATAAAATGGTGATCAACATGATTTGTTTAGATCGACATCACTATTGATGACCACCGTGCCTAATCAACTAAAAAGGCCTAACAAAATGCCCAAACAAGAGCTCCAAAATAAGGGCTACATTAAAAATTCAAATAATCGATAAACCCGCACAAGACAAAGACATCACCAGACTTAATAAGAATTGACCCGAACATACTAAAAGGAAATTCCTGGAAAAACTCCAGAAGGTATTAAAGACACGTGTCCTCTGACACTATATTGGGATATTACAATTTTGCCACTACAGCAATGGACTATATAAGCATTTATGACGGGAGTTAATGGATCTTCTTAACAACTTTCACTCAAAAGAATACAAACAGAGAACCCCTTATCCCCATTCTCGAATCCGAGTCAAACGCATATAGCACAAATCCCCATGGCATCCAGTAACATCAAAACTCGTCAATATAAAAAGAACGTGGTGGCTACTCACACGGATCCGCCACCAAATGGTGCTATCTGTGAGAAACGTGGTGGTCCCCAAAACAAGGTTCCTTCAACAGAGCGTGGGGACCATTCACGGTCCCGTCTATCAAGGCCGGAAGGATGAGGCTCAATCGATGCCGCACGGCCGATCCCAGCTATTAGATTTGCCTCAAGACATAACACACAGAGCAACCTCCTTACGGCCAACCTCTAGCCTCCGACGTAAAGACAAAGAATCGGATGGGATGGAGTGAAACGATCTGGTGGGTCGGCGTCGAATTCCTCCTTTTTCTGGCGGTTTAGGGCGGAGCTAGGGGCACCGGCGTGTTGCTGGTGGTGCTTCAGTTCCTATAGGGGCGGTGGTTGGTGATGAGGAAGTGGATGTGGAGGATGAATTTTTGGATGGAGAGGATCCGGTCGCCGAAGGAGCCTCTATTCTTTTTTTATTGACTGCAACTTCATCCCGCTTTTCTCTTCAAATTGGTTCTATTTATAGAATTCTGTCCAAAACAATTGAAGCTTTGTTTAATGGTGAACAATTTGAGATATTTCAAGTTAGGATACCCAGATAAATATCAAGCAACATCATCTCGGACGGCTGCCATTCTCATTAGAAATCGGTCATTCCGGTAGATCCCAACGAGATCACGTAGATCCACACACAGAACTTGCTAAGGGCAGTAAGCTCAGTCGGGGCCTAACTAGAGGCATTGTTCTGGTTTCCCTCTCGAGCTACAAGTGGGATGCCAACTAGTGGGTGTCCCCAATGTTTCGGAGTCCCTCTCAGTTTATCCATGAAACATCGTGTGGGATATAGATACTGAACTCACAACTAACTTGCACGAATTATACCATTGCACTTGGGAACCTCTAGCAGTTTATAAGCATTCTAGGATCCCCAAGGAGTATGGGAACTACACCTCCCGTGTTCACCAAATAGAGCAAGGAGACTAGAGCAGGTGTAGTTTGAGATAATACTAAGTTTGGGAGTCGGAAAAATATTGGGCAGTGACCTCTCAGCCTTATTGCCTTTCTCTCCACCGTAGCTTCAGGGGCTCTCGCTCACCTTGCCACCCGATGGAGGAATTATCGATCACCCGAGTTTAGTCTGAAATGCCCTTCGTGCAGTCCAGTGACCACCCCCTATGAACAAGGACGCACTCTCACTGCAGTCCTCTAAACACCTAGTAGAGATCAAGGGTCTATCCGGTAGCGGTCTCTTGATTCATCAGTACCGGACACAAGTTGGGTCTAGGGTCTTAGTAGATCTCATACACCCTTCCACCCTCACTAAGCTTAGATCTTCCCTACTACTTGTATAATCTTACCCCTACATTCGGAGATCTATAGCTTCTTGGCATGCTAGGATCCCACAGGAGAGCGGGAAACTACTCACTACTCATGTAAAACTACAACAAGATATGAAAGAAAGTGCTCGGAAAGGAAAAGACAAGAGGAAGAGAGACTCTAAATCCAGATCTTCTGGAAAACATTCATTTCATAACCCGAAACATAGAGTAGGGTATGAGAAAAGGTAAATGTCAGAGTCGAAGCTCCGACAGGATCTAGCTAGAGGCCAACCGCTACTACCTAAAAACTAAGAACTACAAGGAGAAAGGAAGAAGAAGAAGAGAAGGAGAGGTGTGGTAAAAGGGTGGAGGGGAGGCTCTTGAGGCCTATTTATAGGTGAGGAGGAGGAGAAAGATGCACCAAGCACACAATGCCCAAAAAGTCGCGCCAAAGACACAATACACAAAGTGTACTTAGCACACCCAAGTGTCGTCGACCAACACTATTGGGCGTGATGTCCAATCCGCTCTCAAGTCGAGGTCAGCAGTTCAAGCGTGGGGAAATTCCCACCAAACACTCTACCCCAAGGTGGGAGAGTCTTGGCATCACCCTATAAGTGGGTGATGCCAACCCAAAATGAGGTGACTACTACACACACTCCCTTCTTTTCCCGCAATCGAAAGTCTCTTGTGTCTTCTTCTTCGCAGTCCCGTAGCTGTCTTATTCCGATCACCACCTCAACCATACCGCCAGAGATCATCTTTGGCTATCAATTTGGCGCCATCCGTGGGAAAGAAAAAACAGCAGTGTCATTCTTTCCATTCACTTTTTTCTCCTTCTCAATCTTCATGGCAAAAACAAGGAGAACTCATAACAGTGTGCATGTTGAGGATGCTGCCTCCAGCTCCTCAGGCGCACCCCCACCGCTCCCCGTTGGCGGCATAACAGGGGCACCGCCGCCCCACAACAACAAGCGGCTCGCTTAACATATCTCCCTGGACCTCTACAATCCCCAACAAATCATAATCGATCCCGCTCAGATGACGCTTCTCCAGACAAGCATGCTGAACGACATGAAAGCCTTCATGGTACAAACCATCAAGGCGGAAATGCAGGCCGCACGCCTTCAGCCTCCCAACGAGCGGGACGAACAGTCCCAAAATCAAAACCAATCCACTGGGAATCTCTGCGTCGATGGCCTCCTCCGGCGAATCAACGTAGTTGAGGGCAGGTCAAAACGCCCAACCGGATCCTCGATGACATCGAGGTCCTCGTAACACAGCCCTTCATCAAGATATCATTGCCGTCCAGGCACCCGCCGGCTTTCGAATGCCAGTCATCGAAAGCTACGATGCCACCATAGACCCCATCGATCACCTATGTCGCTACATCTCCCAAATGGAGATGGCTCGCGCCACGGACCCCATCCTCTGCAAGGCCTTCAGCTCCACCCTCAAAGGGGCCGCGTCGACGTGGTTTGGAACTCTACGAGGACAGCATTTTAAATGCTTTAAGGACCTCGCCTCATCGTTTCTACGCCACTTCATGGGAGCTCGACTGATGAGGACATCGCCCCAAACGGCCCTCAAGTTCAACCAAGCTCGCCCTCACAAGCGCGCACACCCACAGATCCGCTCCAAGGCGTTGGCGGACCCATAACCAGGGCTCGTCTAAAGCAAGTTCAAGCAAACCTCAATGCCTTCATGAAACTCATGGCCCAAGATGACCAAGAGGAATCTCGAGCGAAGGCCTTGCAGCTTCGCCACCTTGGCATCACTTTGGGCCGAAGAAGATGCGAGGCCCTCCGGAGTCTTAAGCCTAAGCATCCTTGAGGAAGAGAGTACTAAGGCCTTGGTACGCGGACACTAGACCAGGCGAAGACCTCGGACAAACGTCCCCGTGAAAGGCCTAGGCGGAGGCATTCCCGCAAAGGCACTTGGCGAAGGCTATCTGCGAAACCCTCAATCATAGAGAAGACCGACCACTTCGACAACAAAGCGTTCCTTTTCACCTGCAACAACTCGGGAATGAAACTCCTTTTCTTTACAGAGAAAAGACATGTGAACGCTTTTAGGATAACTTTTCCTTTTCACCTTTTTTAGAAGCTTTTCACTCTGCACGCACGCAATCTCAACCGACTTACTGTTCCCCACTCCCCACTATATAAGCTAAGAGCAGCGTCATTGTAAGTAGAACATATTATTGAATTTAAGAATTCGGCTGAAAACACTTAGGAAGTTGTTGGCTTTGTGTTCTCCAATCTTGCACTTCCATTTTCCCTAGTGATCCAGGCAAGAGGATCCAAGCATAATATCTAGTATTGCTTGACCTTGTAGTCAAGAGGTGCTAGATCCCATCTCCTTTCCTGCATTTTCAAGGGCATTGCCTCACCCCGTAGTGAGGAGGTTCCCTTGGCCGACTTTGTTCCCTTGTTCTTCCTCTGTTCTTCGTTTCCGTTCTTGCCGGAAGCCATCTCCTTTGAGCTAGATCCTCCCGTTGTGATCGGTGAACCACCGTGATCACATCAAGTGGTATCAGAGCCAAAGCGCTCACTGGAGGTATCTGTGTTTCTTGTTTGGTTTCCTTCAAGCATAAACCCTTTGTTAAACTTTCTTACGCTTGAAGAAATATTGGTCAATGAACTCAGTGAGACCAAACGTTGTTTAAAAAAAAAAAAAAAGTGTCTCTGACAAGTCAGGAATTTTCGGGTTTAACCCAAAGAGCTGTGTAGTTGTCCCAAAGCACAAAGGGAAAGTATTGTGCACGTTTACGTGACACAGGAATACTTGAATGTTCGTACGCATTCTTGTCAAAACACGAGTGGACAGTAATCCCGATCTGACCAAAGTTTCGAACTAAAACAAAGGTGTTTGTGATTGTAAAAGCCTTTTCAAATCTTCTGCTGTTTCTTTCGAACCCCAAAGCAGACTAGTTTCAAGTAACTAGACATTTTCTTGAGCTTCAAGTTGCGGTTTTACTAGAGTTTTGTTTGTATTCTCTTGTGTGTCCATCTTTGATCTCAGGTTGAAAGCGGTATCAAGTTTAGAGAGCTTGTGAAAGCCTTAAGTGATAAAGCCGTTGAGAGAAACACGAGAGCGAGAGTACACACTCGGGAGTGGTGAGATTCTGTTTCGACTACATATTTTCAACAAGATCTTGTTACAGATGGTTTCGTCGACTCATCTCCACCTCATCCATCCCAGCTAGCCCCGCAAAGCACGCCGGTAAAGATTTTACAGAGACTAGATGACTTGGGAGCTCAAGTCACTACGACGAATGAGCGATCGACGCGAGTAGAGGTAGCTCGGGAAAGCAACCAGAGAACTCGCAAGCCCACGAAGACGCCCATGCATCCCGAGCTCAAGGAGGGGTCACTCATACCACTTTCGATCCCACATCGGTGAGGACGCAGCCACCCCCCTCACAGCCGTCCTACCACTTCTACGAGAGTAGATCGTGGTGTTGACGTCTTGGACAGTGATGATCAGGAGTATTACGCGGAGCCATCACCAAAGTTTGTTAAAAGGAGGGTCTTCTCCGATAGGGATCAAGGCCGAGTCTATCCCAACAGGAACTTCGATGAAGACAAGGAAGCGGCGCGAGGACGTGTCCACCGAGGCCTTAACCAAGACTTTGGAGGTAGGACACAAGCTCCGGACCCACAAGCTTTCGCCAATATAAAGCTTCATATACCACCCTTCTATGGGTCCAGTGACCCAGAAGAGTACTTCACGTGGGTAGCTAAAACCGAACGGATCATTGAAATGATGGGGTACACCGATGCAATAGCCTTAAAACTCGTGGTCATTGAATTCCATGACTATGCCCTCACCGGTGGGAGCAAGAGCATCACGAGAGAGCAAGGATCCGCTGTCGTCCCATCACCACTTGGGAGGATCTGGCGGGCCATGAAAAACCGGTTTGTGCCCAGCTACTACGACAGAGATTGTGCCCAGAAACTGCAACGCCTGGTCCAAGGTCATCGCAGCGTCGAGGAATACCAGAAGGACCTTGAGAGGGCCTTGATGAGAGCTAATGTCAAAGAGTACGAAGAAGCTAAACCGGCCAGATTTTTATATGGCCTACGGGAAGACATCGCCAAAACGGTTGAGCTGTGCGACTACCGGGATTACCAAGACCTGTGCACAAGGCCATCCGGGTAGAAAAACAGTGAAGAGAGGAGTTCCTACTACCCGCTCACACACCCAGCAGGGCCCAACCCACAAGACCCTCCACTAAAGCGGCCCCGCCAAAACCATACACGCCTCTGCGGCGACACCCCCTCGCCAAAACTACCCCAACACAAGACCTTCCTCCCAACCTCAGTCAAAGCCCAACGCCAGCGCTTATGAGGTCCCTCGACAGTCAAGAAGCATCGAATGCTTTAAGTGCTTGGGAAAAGGACACTACGCGAGGGATTGCCCCAACAGAAGAGCCATGGTCATTCGACCCGATGGGAAGCTGTCGAGCGAAGAAGAAGGAGAAGTTCTTCCCGAACAAGAGCATCACGAGAGTGGAGCAGAAGAAGGAGAGCTGCCTATGGACGGTCTTATATTAGTCACCAAGAGGGTCCTACAAAGCTCCCCAAGTAACACTGAAAGCACTCAGCGAGAGAACTTGTTCCAATCCCGAGCCATGGTGAATGGGGCCCTGTGCAGTCTCATTATTGATAGCGGGAGCTGTGTCAACGCTGCCAGCGAAGACATGGTAGCTGAACTGGGTCTTCGCACTATCGCCCATCCCAAGCCGTATCAACTGCAGTGGGTTGATGACAGGACTTTCGTGAAGGTCGTTAAACAAGTGGAAGTCCCGATAAAGATCGGCAAGTACGAAGATTCCATCACTTGTGACGTAGTGCGAATGCAAGCCACCCATATTCTCCGGGTCGGCCACAGCGATATGACAAGGAGGCCATACATTATGGCAAAGCCAACAAATATGCCCTCACTCACCTCAGTAAACCCTACACCCTGCTTCCCCTCACCCCAACCCAAGCTCATCAGGATCAAACTCACCTGGCTAGTAAGGCCGAGAGAAAACGAAAGGGGGAGGGCAGAGAACAGAGAGAGAATGGAGAGAAGGTTCAAGGAACCTTGAGTGAAGGAAAGGGGTGTGCATTAATGGGAAACACCTCGAGTGAGCCCACGAGAAAACAAGAGAGCCTCCCTCCCCTGGCTAAAGAAAGGGATTTTAAAAGGGCATTTCTTGGAAACAAGATTTGTTTCCTCCTAATTCCCACTCATTGCATGTTAACCCTTGACAATGTATCTTCTCTCCCCTTTTATGTGCAGGAAGTCCTGAAGGAGTACGACGAAGTATTCGATGAGCCGCGATCCCTTCCTCCCTATCGCGGCATCGAGCATCAAATCGACTTGCTTCCGGGGGCACCTTTACCCAACAAGGCCGCCTACCGGACCAATCCCCAAGAATCCAAAGAGATCCAGTCGCAAGTCCAGGAGTTGTTAGACAAGGGGTTCATCCGCGAAAGCTTGTCGCCATGCGCGGTCCCAGTCATACTCGTACCAAAGAGCGATGGCACTTGGCGCATGTGCATGGACTGTCGCCCCATCAACTCTATCACTGTAAAGTATCGCCACCCTATACCTAGACTTGATGAAATGTTAGACGAATTGAGTGGTGCTTGTGTGTTTTCATAAATTGACATTATAAGTGGCTATCACCAAATTCGAATGAAGGAAGGTGATGAATGGAAAACTAATTTTAAAACCAAAATTGGTTTATATGAGTGGAACGTTATGCCCTTCGGGTTATCTAACGCACCAAGTACTTTTATGCGTCTAATGAATCATGTTTTGAGGCGTTTAATTGGAAAATTTGTGGTAGTATACTTTGATGACATACTAGTTTATTCTAAGAACCATGAGGAGCATGTTGAGCACTTGAGGCAAGTCCTCGACACGCTTAGGTTAGAAAAACTGTATGCCAAATTTGAGAAGTGTGTCTTCGCATCCCAGGAAGTTAACTTCCTTGGATATGTAGTGGGTGCGAAGGGAGTCCGGGTAGACGAGAGCAAGATCAGTGCCATCCGGGACTGGCCTACTCCTAACTCCTTAACTGAGGTAAGATCCTTCCTAGGACTTGCTAGTTTTTACAGGAGGTTTGTTAAAGACTTCTCTTCCATTGCTGCCCCTTTACATGAACTAGCTAAGAAAAATGTCGCCTTCGCATGGGGTCGATCACGGGAGAACTCTTTTAACCAATTGAAATCTCGTCGACAAATGCCCCTCTACTTGCTTTGCCGAATTTCGACAAAGTATTCGAGGTGGAGTGCGATGCAGTGGTATAGGCATCGGTCTTTGTCTTGCACCAAGAAGGTCGCCCCTTGCCTTCTTTAGCGAGAAGTTGAGCGGAGCCACCTTGAACTACTCCACATACGACAAAGAGCTGTACGCTCTTGTGAGGTCCCCTGCAAACGTGGAGTCACTACCTCTTGCCTAGGGAATTTGTTATCCATACGGATCACTTGTCCTTGAAGTACCTTCAAGGGCAAGGAAATTTGAGCAAAAGGCATGTCGGTGGGTAGAGTTCATCGAGTCTTTCTCCTATGTTATTAAATATAAAAAGGGGAAAGAAAATGTTGTTCTTGATGCACTTTCTAGGAGATATACCACTGTTAATAACTCTTGACGCTAAGATTGTTGGTTTTGACCGCTTAAAAGGCATGTATGAGCATGATACGGACTTTGGCGAGATATTTGCTAAGCGTGCCAAGGGAAGTCGAATGGCTATTATGTGTTTGATGGTTTCTGTTTAAGTTGAAAAGGTTGTGCGTTCGAAAGGATCAATGCGCGAAGTCATCATCAAAGAGGCACATGGAGGCGGTCTCATGGGACACTTCGGTGTTCAAAAGACGCTTGAAGCGGTGAAGGAAAACTTCTTTTGGCCCGGTCGAAGAAGGGCGTCACCAAGTTACTGCGCCGGATCGTCACATGCCACCAAGCCAAGTCTACTCTGCAACCAAAAGGGAAGTACACTCCTCTCCCTACACCTTCCATTCCTTGGGTCGATATAAGCATGGACTTTATAAGTGGTCTGCCTAGGACATCGCATGGTCACGATGCTATTTTTGTGGTAGTGGATAGGTTTTCAAAAATGGCACATTTCATTCCTGCCATAAAAGCGAAGATGCATCGTATGTAGCTGATTTATTCTTTAGAAACATTGTGAAATACCATGGTCTTCCGCGGTCCATCGTCAGTGATAGGGATTCGCGGTTCCTAAGTCATTTCTGGCGAACCCTTTGGTCTAGATTAGGCACTAGTTTAATGTACTCAACCTCGAGTCACCCTCAAACTGATGGCCAAACCGAGGTGACCAACAGACTCTCACCACTATCCTACGGACCCTCCTTAGGAAGAATCTAAAGAGTGGGAGCAATGCCTACCCCCTGTTGAATTTGCATATAACCTGGCTTACCATACCTCAAATTCCCACAGTCCCTTTGAGGTTGTGTATGGTTTTTACCCCCTTACCCCATTGGTTTTAGTTGCATTAGAATATGCTGAGCGGTGGATATAGATGGGAAAGAAAAGGCCCAACGAATGAAGGACTTGCATACTAAGGTTCACAAACAACTTGAGCGAATTAATGAAACTTATGCCGGGAGGGTTAATAAGGGCAGAAAATTTAGAAGTTTCCGGGTAGGGGATTGGGTATGGTTACATTTGAGGAAGGATCGTTTTCCCAGGCTAGGAAAAACAAACTTGCACCAAGAGGCGATGGCCCTTTCCAGATCACTAAGAAAATCGGTGATAACGCCTATGTACTAGACTTACCCTGTGATGGATCTTATAATGTGCATGCAACTTTTAACGTATGTGATTTGGCTCCTTTTGAAGGACAAGAAGAATTTAAGAATCCGCGGACGGATTCTTTCGAAGAGGGAGAGTATGATGAGGACATCGCCCCAAACGGCCCTCAAGTTCAACCAAGCTCGCCCTCACAAGCGCGCACACCCACAGATCCGCTCCAAGGCGTTGGCGGACCCATAACCAGGGCTCGTCTGAAGCAAGTTCAAGCAAACCTCAATGCCTTCATGAATCTCAGGGCCCAAGAAGACCAAGAGGAATCTCGAGCGAAGGCCTTGCAGCTTCGCGACCTTGGCATCATTTTGGACGAAGAAGATGCGAGGCCCTCTGAGTCTTAAGCCTAAGCATCCTTGAGGAAGAGAGTACTAAGGCCTTGGTACGCGGACACTAGACCAGGCGAAGACCTCGGACAAACGTCCTGTGAAAGGCCTAGGCGGAGGCATTCCCGCAAAGGCACTTGGCGAAGGCTATCCTGCGAAACCCTCAATCATAGAGAGAAGACCGACCACTTCTGACAACAAAGCGTTCCTTTTCACCTGCAACAACTCGGGAATGAAACTCCTTTTCTTTACAGAGAAAAGACATGTGAACGCTTTTAGGATAACTTTTCCTTTTCACCTTTTTAGAAGCTTTTCACTCTGCACGCACGCAATCTCAACCGACTTACTGTTCCCCACTCCCCACTATATAAGCTAAGAGCAGCGTCATTGTAAGGAGAACATATTATTGAATTCAAGAATTCGGCTGAAAACACTTAGGGAAGTTGTTGGCTTTTGTGTTCTCCAATCTTGCATTTCCATTTTCCCTAGTGATCCGGGCAAGAGGATCCAAGCATAATATCTAGTATTGCTTGACCTTGTAGTCAAGAGGTGCTAGATCCCATCTCCTTTCCTGCATTTTCAAGGGCATTGCCTCACCCCGTAGTGAGGAGGTTCCCTTGGCCGACTTTGTTCCCTTGTTCTTCCTCTGTTCTTCGTTTCCGTTCTTGCGGAAACCATCTCCTTTGAGCTAGATCCTCCCGTTGTGATCGGTGAACCACCGTGATCACATCATATTCGACGGTTTTAGGCGGAAGCCGTTCAAGTCCAGGGACTCTCCCCGGACATGCAACTCCTGGCCGTAACTCAGGGCCTCCAACGCGAGTCAAGGCTTGCGTATAACATAAACGAAAATCCCGTCACAACGATGGGTGAGTTCATCGATCGAGCGACTCGGTTCATGAATTCCGAGGAGATCAACAAGCCATACAACAGGCCCTCCCAAACGATCATCACCTGTTCATCAAGAAATTTGACAAGTGCAGTTCGTCGAGGTATCAACCCTCGAACGTAAATACGAGGCCTTCCGATCATCATCCCGCTCTTCGTGATACCCGCACGAATATTCTAATGTTGTTGGAGAAGCGAGAATAAGGTCCCGACACCGAGGCCCATCCAGCACAAAAACACTAAGGGTTTCGACAAGTCTTGCCTCTACCACAAAAATCATGGCCACGACACCGAGGCATGCTTTCAACTCAAGAACCTCATCGCCGAAATGATCGAGCGGGGAAGCTCAAAGAATTCTGTCGAGTTCTGTCGGACTCCGAGTTCCTCTTGTAAGGACTTCCGAAAGGGCCGCAAGAGGGATGATGATAGCAACGACCGCGATAAGACGCGTCGTCGACAAAACAGCCCTCGAAGGCAAAACCGGCACCACCACCACCGCGGCATCATTCATGTGCTCACAAAGTCGAAGGCGCTTCCTCCGAAAGCATTACGCAAGAGAAATCCTGCAAATCGACCACCTAGAGGAGAACGTCATCTACCACCCCAACGGAACAAAAGTCGTTGTTCCCCACTCCGATCTCTGTTAATCACAGCGTGGATCGCGGGTTACGACACCAACAGGGTGTACATCGACCTTTGGCGCAAACACCACTTTGTCATCTTCAAGGACATGCTCGACAAGCTCCGGGCCCACATTCGGCATCGGCCGGGATATTGTCCCAACAATAGGGGTCGTCGGCTTACCCTCATGTTGATCGGGACACGCAATCCGGCACACTCATTGTCACTCCATCATGACGGAGTTCTTGGTGCTCGAGGTCCCCTCAACTTACAACGCCATTGTTGGTCGGCCAAGCCAGGTCGATTTTCACATGCGATGCGACATCCGCTCCCTCACAATCACTTTCGCAACGCCTCAGGGGGATGCACACATCTACATCGACCAGTGAACCGCAAGGACAAACTACGTGGCCTCCTTAAGCTCCATGGTCGACCCGCAAACCTCGAGGGATGTAGATACCCAGTAAATCCGGACGATCAACCACGATTCAACGACGTCACAGACGAAATCGAGGTCGTCCCGGGTAAGAAGTTTAAGATTGGTAAAAATCTTAAACAAAAGGAGAAGATGGGCCTCGTCCACCTCCTCGAGGCCAACCTGGACGTGTTTGCATGGGACATGAAGGATCTGCCAGGCGTCGACCCCAGCGTCATCACCCACAAACTTAATGTATTCCCGGATTCCAAACCGGTCAAACAAAGGAAAAGGGGTATGGCCCCCTCCAAAAAACAGTTTGTAAAAGAGGAAGTTTCCAAACTCCTCGACGCTGGAATAATAAAAGAAATTCAGTACTCGAGTGGCTCGCTAACATAGTTTTAGTTGACAAAACTAGCGGAGACCTCCGCATGTGCGTCGACTTTACGGGCGTCAATAGACATTGTCCCAAGGACCCATATCCGCTACCAATCATCGACCAACTCGTCGACGCCACTTGCAAATACAAATATCTATCATTCATGGAAGCCAAAAGTGGCTACCACCAAATCTACATGGACACGAAGACGCCCCAAAGCGGCATTTGCAACGGGCGATGGCGTGTATTATTACGTTCGAATGCCATTCGGGCTCAAAATGCCGGGCTACGTATCAACGTTTAATGAGCAGTCTTTGCCCATCAAATGGGCGCAACCTCGAAGCCTACGTCGAAGATGTCATAGTGAAGAGCATGACATTCGACGACCACCTTCGAGATCTGGGCGAAACTTTCCGGTCGTTAAACGATACAACATGAGGATCAACCCAGCCAATTGCTCTTTCTTCGTCGGAGTAGGAAAATTTCGAGTTATATGATTTCCGAAAGAGGAATTGATGCCAACCTAAAGATGATATCAGTCATCACTGATATGGCGCCACCAAAAAGCATCGAAGAAATCCAACAATTGACTGGAAGAGTTGTCGCCCTAGGACGTTTCATTTCGAAGTTTGGAGACAAGTGCAAGCCGTTCTTCGAACAGCTTCGCATGAAGAAGGCTTTCGCTTAGACACCAAAATGTCAAGAAACCTTCGAACAAATTAAGAAGCACCTCTCCGATCTGTCAAGTCTGAAGTGCCCTCAAGTGGGAGGCAGGCTCATCATCTACCTCTCCACTTGAACAACATTGTTTCTTCGGTGCTCGTCAAAGAAGAAGGTCCACAACAAAGGCATGTCTATTGCATGAGTCACACTCTACGAGGGGCTGTAATGAATTACCCTCCCTTGAGAAAACAATCTACGCTCGATCGTCGCCGCGAGAAAAATTACGGGCATATTTCCAAGCCCACACAATAGTAAATCAGGACGGATCTACCAATCGGGAATTCCTAAACCGACCAGAACATAGTGGCCGTTTAGCCCGTTGGTGCATCGAACTCGGGGAATACGACATTAAATTCGAGCCTCGACGAGCAATAAAAGCACAAGCTTTGGCAGATTTCATGGCCGAGCTATCCATCTACCCCCTCGAGCAGGGTCCCTCGAGGAATCCCCCAGCAGAATTAGGACCCCCCGAATGGGACATGTTCGTGGATGGCTCATCAAGTGCAGATCGCCCAGGAGGGGGCATCTATATAAAAGGACCACACGGCATGGAAGCCAATCTATGAGTGACTTTTCAATTTCCTGTCACAAACAACGTAGCAGAATACGAGGCCCTCGTATCAGGGCTGAAAACGCCACAAATCGGCTTACTGACGTCGACCGTCCATAGTGACTCACAACTCGTGGTAAGCCAGGTTACAGGGACAAATGAATGCAAGGACCCCACTCTGTCGAGGTACCTACGACTCGTCAAAAACTTACAGGGGCAGTTCGAGCAACTGAATATCAACAAGATCCCGAGGGATCAGAACACTAAGGCTGACAAGCTGTCTAAAGGAAGGACGGACGCAATCCTCGAAACCTTGACACAGCCTTCGATAAGCACCATTCATACAATCGACGCCAACACAATAATTGACTGGAGGAACCCAATCCTCCAATATCTCCAGGCTCGAGCAGTCGATGGCCCGCTGCATTCCAAAAGAAAATAAGGACACGGTCCTCGCGCCATAATGTCATAGGCAGGCAGCTGTGGCATAAGGGGTATTCTGCTCCTTTACAAAGGTGTATCAGCTTCGATGACTCCAAACTCATCTTGAGCGAAGTCCACTCCGGAGTTTGCGTAGCACACATTGGCTCCGTCTGGCCGGCGCACAAATGCTTGCGCCTCGGCTATTATTGGCCAACATTGAGGAATGATGCGCATGATTTGGTACGTAAGTGCCACAAATGCCAGCTCAACTCCCGCATCCAACGCCAACCTGCAAACGAAGCAGTCACAGAGACATATCCCATACCCTTTGCGTTGTGGGGCCTCGATCTCATAGGGCCAATGCCTAAAGCTCCGGGGCAATTCAAATTCTGTATAGTGGCAGTCGACTACTTCACCAAGTGGGTCGAGGTCCACCACTCAAGGCAATAAGCACTTCCAAAGTCATACACTTCCTATGGCATGACCTCGTATCTCGATACGGCACCCCAAAGGCCATAATCACGGACAATGGAACTCAATTCTCGAGCACCAAACTTAAGGATTGGGCCGGCAAGATGAATATACAAAAACTCTATGCCCCCGTAGCCCATCCATAGTCAAACGGTCAAGTGGAGGTTATGAACTGCACCATCAAGGAGGGGCTAAAAAAGCGCCTCGACAATGCAAAGGGAAAGTGGGTTGAGGAGTTGCCCGGTGTCCTCTGGGATTACAGAACCACCATTCGAGGACCAACGGGGGAAACACCTTTCTCCCTGGTCTACGGTGTCAAAGCCCTACTACCAATCAAAGTGTCTGTACCAACAGTCATAACACTGTACTACGACGCTCCTCATAACGAGAGCGGACTTCGAGCACGTCTACACCTCGTGGAAGAACTCCACGAAGGTGCTAGACTTAGGCTCATGGCCCTACGACAACGGGCAAACCTCGACCACAACACTAAGGTTCGAGCAAAGCAGATTCACGTGGGGGGTATGGTCTTGCTAAAGGCAGAATTATCGGGCCGTAACCCTGGACATGGAGCCCTCCGCTCTAGATAGGCAGGGTCGTACGTCGTGCACAACAAAGAAAGACACGGTGTCTACAAGCTAAAGGATCACCAAGGCAAAGTCCTCTAAAACGACTACCACGTCAACGACTTAAAGCCTTACTATGTCTAAATTGCACATTTCGCGTTACAGAAGTCCAAGTTCTTCGTGTTATGTAAGCAATCTTGTACATTACACAAATGATATAAATTCTACAAGAAAAGTTCACTATTTTATAAAGTGAAAGGAAAATTTAATTACAAATTAACCCAAGGCACTACTTGGGGATGTCGTAAGCAAATTCGGCCCCTAACTTCTTCCCAGATCTACCCCACCCAAATAAAACTTCTTCGGAGGGCTCCTCCAGCTTCGTGGCGTCAAGGGGCTCGAGCTGCAGGGATTCAAACATCGACTCCACTTGGTGTTGACAACGAAGAAACCCTTCAAAGAAAGCGGATTCCCTCATTGGCCTTTGCCTCGGCGACATCGTCGGTCGGCAGCTCGAAGACTTTCCCCACTCGAGCATCCCTCTCGGCAATTGGCCTCAAAAATTGGGTGGCTAAGCACTTTCGCCTTCGAACAACATAAGACCAACTTGGTCTTCAAGTTGTCTGAAGGCGATCAATCAGCCACACTTGAGCCCACCACCTCCCCAAGGGTCGTGACACAGTACCAAAATTGGCCACCACCTCGAGGCCTCCTCCTCGGCCTTTGCCACCCTCAAGGACAGCTCCTCAATGATTCTGTCCTTTTCCCCCGTCCTTTCCTCCAACTCGCGAATGTGGCCTTGATAAATGCCGATTGAGCCATACATCTGCTCAATCTCAAGTTGATGGTCGTCGTTCATTTTTAACTCGGAGAGGAAGGGTGCTTCGAATTTCCTCTCATCCGCCTTGGCGAGCTTCACCTTCTGCTCCAAGGCATTTAATGCCGCGGAATGGGCAACCTCCTTCTCCGCGGTTTTCTTCAAAGAGGACACCTCTGACTCCTTCTCGGCCAAAGCCTTTTTAGGCTGTCCATTTCTTCAGAGGCTTTGGCCTTGGCCTCGAGGGTCTTCACCTTCGCCTCTAGGTCCCCGACCTTCTCCATGAGGCCATAAGCAACTCCCGCCTATTGCAAACCAAAGGCACGGAACATGTCAACATAACACGCAGAGTTCACCAATTAAAACAAAGTCATCAAAGAGTGATACTTACACGAATGGCGCTTTGACACAAGTCTTTGGCCATCTCCATGGGGTCCCCAGCGTGTACTTCGGTAGTGGCGATCTCGAGGAGGATGAGACCCTCAGCTACCCGTAGCCTCACCTCGTTCCCATCAAGGAACATCGACTCGTTGCGGGTAAGCCCCATGACGGGGTCCCAGGCCTCCCTCGCATCTATGCCTTTGCGGATGAAATCGGTCGCCCGGGATTCCCGTCGGAAATCTTCGAACACTTGCGGCTCGAACCTCGGGTCGAGCCCCTCAAGTGTCTTGGGAATCCTCGAGGGCCCCTTAGCAGCCGATCAAGGACCCATAGCAGCCCTACGAGCATCGGCCAGAGCCCCACGGGCTCCCGAAGCCTCGCATGGGACTTGGGGGCTTCTCCGCAAGGGCCAACCCCTTGCCCTTGTCAAAAGCGGGGGTAGGACAGCTATCCGAAGACACGTCCAAACCATCGCCCCCTACAAAACGAAAAACAAGAAATGAGATTAGGCATTCAAAAGTGATCTCCAAAAAATGTAAGCGTACGTAGAGGAAAAAGGCTTTCAAGCTGGGCCGTATACCACCATTGTCTGCTCCCTCAAGGCCTCGTTGCTCAGTTCCATTCCCACCTTCCTCAACACGTCTGACGGAGAAAGCACGCAAGCCACCCTTGTATAGACATGGTGGTTCCTGCAGATATCGGCCATTTTCTTCTACGACAGCGATGTTCGGGGCCACAAATCCCTGACATCAGGACCTACGCCAGTGTTGCTTGGATTCTTGGGAGCCATCTACAGAAATCAGCCACAAATTGAAAAATCAAAACCCTAAACCCAAAAACCCAAGCGGCGGCGCGGTGAAACCATACATTCGACAGAATCGCAACAGAAAAGAGGAAATAGAAGAGCGCTTCTTACCGATTTGAGTAATGGAGATGAAAACGGAGGATCAAACAACGGAGTTCTTCAAATCTTGCAGAAAATCTTCGAAAATCACCTAAGCGAAAAACCGAGCAAAGAAGAGAAAGAAGCGAAAGGAGCGAAAGGTCGAAAACTGACTTCACACGTGGGTTTGCGTATAAATAAGGAGAAGACGAAAAGACTCCCCACAATTACAAACGACACAATTTTGAAACGCCACTCCCAGCAGTGGGGCCCAAAAGCAATGGGCCAGAATTTGGGCAATCCCCCAATTGGAATCCAAAACGGAGCACAGAGCCCAACCCATTCTCCGCAGTAGGAGGAGGACATACCGATATATATGGGCCCAACTCGTATGGTCGTTCTACCAAACGCAATGTTGACATCACCAGCACGAGGAGTGCCCCTCGTAAATACGACGAGCCCCCTCGTATCGTATGCGGCCCATAAGGGCACCCCGTATAACCATATTGGCAGGAAATGTCATATGGGCCAGGTCCAATGGGTACTCCAACATAGTACACTCAAAAGCTGCACCCAGCACACAATGCCCAAAAGCTGCGCCCAGCACACAATACACAAAAGCTGTACTTAGCACACCCAAGTGCTGTCAGACCAACACTATTGGGCAGTGATGTCCAATCCGCCGCTCTGAAGTCAGAGGTCAGCAACCCAAACGTGGGGGAAGATCCCACCAAACACTCTACCCCAAGGTGGGAGAGTCTTGGCATCACCCTATAAGTGGGTGATGCCAACCCAAAATGAGGTGACTACTACACACCCCCACTCCCTTCTTTTCCCGCACTGAAAGTCTCTTGTGTCTTCTTCTTCGCAGTCCCGTAGCTTTCTTATTCCGATCACCGCCTCAACCATACCGCCGAGATCTTTGGCTATCAATTTTCTTGTTTAATTATTTAAATTGCTTAATGGCAGAATTTACTAAATCTTTTCATCATGTTAAACCAATTTCTTTGGTTGAAATGTCATGTATGAGTCTAATTACTGGTTAGAATTTTCATCGGTAATTGCTTGAGTCTAATGTCTCGGCTATATGTAAGCCATAGTTGCTTCTATTATCGCTGTACCTCTTGTCATTTGAGTTGATTGTATATTTGGGATGTTGCTGATTTCTGAGTTAGTAAATATATATTGATTAAAAGGGTTAAATGCTGAATTGATTTGCTTGAGCATGTTGTCAATTTCTCGGTTACATCTTGTTAAATCTTGAGTATGGTAATACTTTAATCCTTGATTGTTGGTTGTACCAATCAGGTTATTATCAAAGTTTAATCCTTCTATTGATTGATATTTTGAAATATATTAATTAATGGCTGAATTAAATAAGTTGACAGTTACCTTGGAGAGTTTAGCTAGAAGGTGAAGTAAATAATCATACCATTATTTCTTTCTTTTCCTTGTTCTTTCTTGTTAATTCCTGAACATGTATTAGTTCTTATCCCTATATAAATAATAATACAGGATCTTCTCCCAAAGTGAACAAAAATAGTTAAGGAACGCTCACGTGCGACACCTCATCGACACCACAGATCCATGTCGGCGTCATATGTGTGAAAAGGTTTTTACACACATAAGCACATTTATTCAGCTTATCATTTTTTTCTACAACTTACCATTTTTATCTCATTCCATTTAATTCGATACAGTTACTAATTAGGTATACAATATGAAAAAAATAATATTCATTTTCACTAATTAATGTTGTCATAATGCCGCCCTTCTTTCTCCTTTTTTCCGCCCTTCACATTTTTTATATTAATACTTGCATATTATTTCAAATATTATATATGCTATTTAAAATTAGATCAATTTTAATATAAATAACATAATGGAATTTCTCAAAAAGTTCTTATTTGGTGTATTATATAAAGCGAAAAGAAAGAACTAAAAATAAATGACGAAACGTGCATGATATGATATTATTAAAAAATAATTATGAAACATAAAAGAAAAGAAAAAAATGGGGGGATCCATCTTTATGGTGAGAATTTTAGATCATAGAAATCATTTCGAAAGTAGAATTTGTTTTTTGAAATGTAAGTTTTAAAATGTTCAACGTTTATTTAGTGCAATCAAGAATGAATCGATCAATTGATTTTTTTCTTAAATGTGCGTAGACTTTGTTGATCAAAGTAAAACGTACATAACCAGTACAGACACGGGTCTAACCATGAGGAGCGGCCAGCTGAAGAAAGGTCATGACGAGTAACAGTGTATGCTGTCACATTACAACTACATGGGGCAAAAATGAAATAACAAAAAGATAGTGAGGAGTTCAAGAAGCGAACATCGTCTACTAAAGTACTAAAACGAAAACAAGAAGGATTAGAGCCGACATTAAGCTCATTTACCAACACTTGACAAATCAATTCAACCAACACAGACGACCAACCACGTCTCTATGCTTCACGCAAATCCCATAAAATTGCAGCGGCTTCCATATACCATGGATCAGCGGTGACAAAGCGAAAACCAAGCGAAAGACATCGATTAAAACACCCAAATGATCACGCGCGATCATTCATGCTACAACAAAACTATCTTCTTTTCGTAGCGCCATCCATATCAATTTTAATCAATCCCACATGTGGTGGAGACTGCGTGGAAGAGTCGATACGGACGGTCGAGACATTGCAAAGGCCAAATTTGCATCATACCAAGCTGTCAACCATGCCATTATACTCATATTCTTCCCAAATTTCACATTATACTCGTATTCTTGGAAAAATTACAACTTTGTAAAATATTTTGAATCATATTAGTAATAAACAATATAATTTTAATTGTTATAAAATTGACAATTGGACCTAAAGTTTTTTAAATAACGAAATCATCCCTAAAATTTTGAAAACATAACGAAATCATCTCTAAACTTATAAACCTTTATCATTAACATATTAAAACAAAGTGGCTAAATTGATTAACTTATAGAGACAAAGTGTAAACTTTATAATTCGACCCATTAATTTTACAAATTGACCCCCTTACTTACAAATTATATCCATATTCTTGGAAAAATTATAAATTTGTATTATATTTTGAATCATATTAGTAATAAACAATATCATTTTAATTATTACTCCCTCCGTCTCATAAAGATTGCAGCTTTTTTTCTTGCTGTTTTCACAGTATTTAATCTACGATTTATTTTTATGTACTTATAGGCATGTAAAGTTAAATGATTCATATGTTTATCATAATATGCAATCTAAACTCTCTCTCTCTATATATATATATATTGAATTGTTTTCACTATTTATCTCAATAAAATTTTGAGTCAAACACTGCAAGTTGAAACATCAAAGTCAAACAGTGCAATCTTTACGGAACAGATGGAGTATAAACTTTACAATTAGACCTAAAGTTCTTAAAATAATTTTTTTCTCCATCATTTTTAAAGACACATCTTAACATTTAATTATAAATATCTATACATTAACATATTTATTCCTTAAAATTTTATGCATTAAATTTTTCCAAAAATTAGAAATGATGCTCAATTAGTCCCTCAACTATTGAAATTTTACAAACGATTCATGAAGTTTTTTACACTTTTATATATTGGTGGGCCTTTCACCCGAAAACTATAATTAATCATCTATAGTTTAGCCCAAAGCCTTAAAAGCCCATCAACTTAGAAACTCACATATCTCTCATTATCTAGAAAGCTCTATGAGCACTCACCCTAACACTATAAATACCCCTCAAGAGACTCTCATTTCTTACCATGTTAATCTTAGACTTATTATTGGTGCATCCGTGGAATCCGGCAAAAGACCCAATGGATACCACACTTGTGCATCCTCATTCAAGGAAATGTGTTCAAGGAATAGTATAAGATTTTTCATATTACCTCTAAGGCCATCATATGTCTTTCACATGCGCCCTTGGGGCATTCAAATGTTATTCGGGACCATCAATACGCCATTCGGGGCTTGGTAAATGCCCTTCAAGGCCGAGAAACATTCTTGAGGAATAACTCTCGGGCCGAGTAACATGGCTGAGGAACATGGCCAAGTAACATAGTGTAAACTTTACAATTACACCTATAAAATTTTACAAATTGACCCCCTCACTTACAAATTTACATATTCACATAAAGGCCTTAACAACCCATCAACTTAGAAACTCATATATCTCACATTGCCTAGAAAGCTCTAAGGGCACTCACCATCAGCATTGTGGCCAAGTAACAGAGTGTAAACTTTACAATTACACCTATAAAAGTTTACAAATTGACCTCATCACATACAACTTTACATATTTACATAAAGGCCTTAACAGCCCATCAATTTAGAAACTCACATATCCCACATTGTCTGGAAAGCTCTAAGAGGACTCACCATCTAGCATTGTAAATACCTCTCAAAAGACTCACATTTCTCACCATGCTTGGACTTAGCATATATTAATGTATTTAGTCCTTACACTTTTACAAAACTTACAAAAGATAAACAATTATTCCCAACACTTTTGAAAACTTAACGAAATGGTCCATAAACTTACAAACGTTTATCATTAACATATTAAAACAAAAGTGGCTAAAGCTTACATGGACAAAGTGTAAACTTTATAATTAGACTCATAGAATTTTACAAATTGATCCCCTTACTTACAAATTTACCCTTTCTCAATTCCAATGTACATAAACGAATATTCAATAAAAATAATTTGTTACTTTTATTATAATAAGGGCTCAACCTATGTCACATTGATGTTCATTTTGTTTACTTTATGTCATGCATTTATTCGTACTTTATTTAGTTTTTATTCTCTTATCTATGCATTTTAATATGTTTTGAATCTACAATACTTGTGCAATAGTTTTAGTCACTTCCAAACTATTAAATGATCAACAAAGTTACACAACAATTATAAATTTATATTTATATTATTACGTAATTTTCATTATACAAAAGTGTATCCATACCGTAGGCGGGTATGTACACTAGTTCTTAATAATATCAAAGAAATGATGATCTGTGGCATTACTAGTTTCTATATATACCTTTCCACTTAATTCCTATATATCAATCTCTTGCTGCTGTATTTTTTCTCACTTATTTGTGGTCTTTTGAACTATGGTTCATTCCTGTATCATGTATGTATTTAATAACTGATTAGTAAGAGAACTACCATAAAAGATGACGATTAATTGATAAGGCTTTGCCTTGAATGTTGATGTTTAATGGAACCATGGGAGAAAGAACTATAGGAGAGGCTTCGACCTTGACTGAAATATCTAACACTTGTGACTTAATTGCCTATCACAGTTGTGGGCCCAATTAGGCCCAACAAAGCTCTAAGCCTAACTTGGGCCCATTTAGACATCCTACACCAAGCCCAAGGTGTACCAGTGCCCTTTGGATCAAGCCCCCTAGGCCCAAATCCGAATTTAAAGGGGCTAGGGTCTTCAAGAAGGCTCTCACACTCTCTAGGGCTTTCTAGAGACTTCTAGGGAAGCCTAGAGTATTGTAGACTTGTGTAGATATTTGTAGAGATGTGTAGAGAAGAGTAGAGAATTCTAGAGAATCAATCTCCACCATTGGATCAAGATGATCCTAACCGTCCATTGAGGAGGTGGAGTCCTATATATACCCCCACTTGGGGCTCATTTGTAACCATCCAAGCATTTCTAAGCAATCAATACAAGTTCTCCTTCAAAAGCTCTCTAGCACTCTCAAGTTCTTTAAGCTTCCTCAAAGCCTTCAAGGCGTTTGAGGGTTAGGTCAAGGCTGACTTAGCACAAGGAGGTGTGTCTAAGTGCCGCACGGAGTAGATGAGAAATCAGTCCGTGATAGTTGGTATCGAGCAAAGGTTGTGCATGGGAAAACCAGCAAAGGCAAGGATGGCCGATGTGGTGCGCGACGACGAGCAACCCTTTGAGATGGAGGAAAGCTCAAGGAGAGGGAGGTCCCGGGGTGCGTCCAAAAGGGTGATGGACGGCTTTGAGGCTAGGCTCACTACTGTGGAGACTCAGCAGGAGGATCTTGAGGCCAAGGTGGAAGGACTCGAGGATGTATTGCTGGGTGCAGTGAACCAAGTGGCCTCAGCGGAAGCGAGCACCGCAAGGCGGCGGATGAAGCTCTCACCCTAAGGTTCCTTGACCTTGAGAAGGAGAACAAGGCTCTTAGGGAAGAGCTTGCGGGCACGATTGCTAGGCTAGATCGGAGGTGGTGGCTAGAGGCATTAACTCCACGGCATCTACATCAATATCAAGCCTTACACTACCACCCCGGATCGATGTCCCAAGGCACAAGGCATACAAGGGCGCTTGGAATGTGAAGGAAGTAGACAACTTCTTTTGGGGGCATGGAGCAGTACTTTGTTGCTGCCGACATCATGGGGGATGCTTTGAAGATCAGCCATGCTACCCTCTATCTTGAGGACATGGCACTAGTATGGTGGAGGCGATGGCATGCCAAGATTGAGAAAGGGACTTGCTCAATCACCACCTGGGATGAGTTCAAGAGAGATTTCAAACGTCGGTTTCGTCTCGATAATTCGGAAAATGAGGCGAGGGCCAAGCTGAGACATCTCTCTCACAGGGGCAACATCTGAGAGTATGTCAAGGAGTTCAACGAGCTACTCTTGGAGATTCCGGACTATCCTGAGAAGGAGGCATTCTTCACCTTTGTGGATGGCCTCCAAAATTGGGCAAAGTTGGACGATCTCCCAACAGCCATGTCTCTGTGGTGGAGTCTCTTATCGAGTTCCAAAGACGGAGAAGCCGAAATCCAGGATTCCCACCAAGGGTCTAGGTGGGGGAGCACCTTGCCTAGGGAAGGAGGTGCCCAAGGTGCCCGGGAAGGATGGCGGAGGCAATCCAAGGTGGAAGAAGGGGGACAACCACGAGAAGAGACCCTTCGAATGCTACAATTGCAAAGATGAGCACCTAGCTCGAGATTGCCCTCTTATGAATCATCTTGCAGCCCTTGCCCAAGAGAAGGAACATACTAGCACAAATGCCGGCATGGAGTCTCTCCAAGTCCTTAACTCTATCAAGGCCAAGGTTGAGACGCCCAAGTAGGACCAAGGTGGTAGACTCTTTATCCAAGCCAGGATTCATGGACAAGAGGTATGTGGCTTGGTGGACACCGGGGCATCGAACAAATTCCTAAGGTTGGAGGAAGCTAAGCGCCTTAAAATCAAGTACTCCGGAGAGCAAGGTTGGATGAAGACTGTCAAATTCAACCCAAAGCCCATCTACGGAGTGGCCAAAGATATGGAGGTCCAAATAGATGAGTGGCATGGCCTTGTGAACTTTTCGGTAGTTCTAATGGATGATCATGATATGGTATTTGACATGGAGTTCATGGACCGGGTAAAGGCAATCTTGATGCCCTTCGCCAACAACATGTGCACCTTGAAGAAGGGCGAGCCACGCATGATACCATTGACTCGAGGAGGACCAAAACATGGAGCTACGCTTTTGGCCTTGCAACTCCACAAATGCATCAAGAGAGGCGAGCTTACATTCCTTGTGACAATCAAGGAAGACACCGGAGAGATCGTCATCAATGTGCCCATTGAGATCACTATTGTCTTGGAGGAATTCCAAGACGTTATGCCGCCCGAGCTCCCGAAGAAACTTCCACCTAAGAGAGGTAGATCATGAGATTGAGCTGGTGCTAGGGGCTTGGCCACTAGCTGCGCTACCCTACCGCATGTCTCCTCGAAACTCGAGGAGTTGAGGAGGCAGTTAAGGAATTGTTGGATGTTGGCTACATCCAACCATCAAATGGTCCATACGGCGCACCGCTCTTGTTCCAACGGAAGCTCGATAGGTCACTTCGGTTGTGCATCAACTATCGCGCCTTGAATAAGGTCACGGTGAAGAACAAGTATCTCATTCCACTCATTGCAGACTTGTTCAACCAGCTTGGGGAAGCACGGTGGTTCACCAAATTGGACTTACGCTCAGGCTATTACCAGGTCTAGATAGCTGAAGGGGATGTGCCCAAGACTACATGCGTCACAAGGTATGGCTCTTATGAGTTCTTGGTCTTGCCCTTTGGACTTACAAATGCTTCTGCTACCTTTTGCACACTCATGAACAAGGTACTCTGGCCCTTCTTGGATAGATTTGTTGTGGTATACTTGGATGATATTGTAGTATACAGCAAGACTCTACAAGATCATATGAACACCTACGACAAGTCTTCCAAGTCTTGCGAGAGAACGAGCTTTATGTGAAGAATGAGAAGTGTGTCTTTGCCCAAGAAGATGTGACATTTTTAGGGCACATTGTGGAACGAGACAAGCTAAGGATGGATGAAGCTAAAGTCCGAGACATTTAAGAATGGGAACCACCCAGGAAGGTACCAGAACTAAGATCCTTCCTCGGGTTGGTAAACTACTACCGGCGGTTCATCCGAGGATACTCCCACATTACAGCACCATTAACAGACCTGCTCAAGAAGAACCAACCATGGAAGTGGGACGACAGGTGCCAAGAGGCGTTCATGGCACTCAAGCAAGCCGTGATGGAGGAACCGGTGTTGGCCTTGCCAGACCACACCATGACTTACGAGGTACACACAGATGCCTCGGACTTTTCCATTGGAGGAGTCCTGATGCAGGAAGGACATCTTATAGCTTACGAGAGTCGTAAGCTCAATGAGACTGAGAGGCGCTACACGGTCCAGGAGAAAGAGATGACGGTCGTGGTTCATTGCTTGTGAACTTGGAGACATTACTTGTTGGGGTCCAAGTCCATGGTGAAGACCGATAATGTCACCACTAGTTACTTCCAAACACAGAAGAAGCTCACTCCGAAGCAAGCAAGGTGGCAAGACTTCTTAGCTGAGTTAGACTACGTCCTGAAGTACAAGCCGGGCAAGGCTAACTTGGTAGCGGATGCACTAAGCCGCAAGGCTGAGCTGGCATCCATCACTCAACCTACCTTCTCTATCTTGTAGTGGATCGAGGAAGGAATGGAGAAGGATCCTCAAGCCAAGTGCCTTATGGACTGGCACAACAGGGGAAGACTCGAAGATTTTGGCTTGAGGATGACATAGTGCACACCAAGGGAGGAACTATCTTTGTGCCCCAATGGGACGGACTCGGCAAGGAGATCATCAAGAAGTGCCATGACTCCTTGTGGGCAGGACATCTAGGAGGAAGGCGTACACTGGCCTTAGTAGAGCGGGTATACTGCGGCCAAGTATGCGCGATGATGTGGAGCTATACATGAAGACTTGTCTTGTGTGCCAGCAAGACAAGACAGGCAATCACGTCCCGAAGGACTATTGCAGCCTCTCCCCATTCCGGAAAGGCCACGGAGAGTGTCTCCATGGACTTCATAGTGGGGTTGCCAAAGGTGGACGGGTGTGGCAACATCATGGTCGTGGTGGACAGATTCAGCAAGTATGGAGTGTTCATCCCCGTGCCCAAGAAGTTTTCAGCAGAGGACGCGGCCAGACTCTTCTTTCGGCATGTGGTGAAGTATTGGGGCATTCCTACTTCCATAGTGAGCGACCGGGACACTCGCTTCACTGGCAGGTTCTGGATGAAGCTCTTCAAGATGTTTGGGCATAGAGCTTAACTTCTCTACAAGCTTTCACCCACAATCGGATGGGCAAACAGAGAGAGTGAATGCCTTGTTGGAGATGTATCTTAGGCACTTCGTTAGTGCTAATCAGCAAGATTGGGTGAAGTTGCTAGACATAGCCCAATTCTCCTAAAAACCTCCGAGAAGATCGAGTCTACAGGAGCCAGTCCATTCGAGTAGGCAACAGGACAACAACCTTTAGCTCCCCGCACTATGGCGATAGCTTGCCCAGGCAAGAGTCCTCGTGCCTTCATATTTTCCAAAGGCTGGAGAGAGAACTCCGAGTTAGCCAAGGCATACTTTGCCAAGGTGGCCAAGAAGATGAAGGAATGGGCGGACCACAAACGAAGGCATGCGGAGTTCAATGAAGGAGACTTGGTCATGGTAAAGCTTCTCCCCATACCTTCGGGAGCTATGGCAAGGTGCACAAAGGCTTGTTGCACCGGTATGAAGGGCCCTTTCATATAGAGAAGAGAATAGGAAAGTTTGCTTACAGGGTCACCTTGCCACCACACTTGGAGCTCCACCCCATTTTTCATGTGAGTTTCCTTAAGCCTTACCACCCAGATCAGGAGGATCCAGTACGGGGTAAATCTGATCGAGCTCCCACATCAGTTGCTACCACGCTCGAACGCGAGGTGGAGAAGATTTTGGCGCACCGTACTCACAAAAGGCGAGGAGTACATGCAGGCTACAAGGAGTACTTGGTGCAATGGAGGGACCATCCGAACAACGAGACAACATGGGAACATGAGCTCACTCTATGGCAACATAGGGACAAGGTCCGAGCATACCATGAGGCCGCGGCGAGGCGTCACCGGAATAGGTGGGGAGGATGTGAATGCCCAATTAGGCCCAACAAAGCTCTAAGGCTAACTGGGCCCATTTAGGTATCCTACACCAAGCCCAAGGTGTACCAGGCCTTGTGGATCAAGCACCATAGGCCCAAATCCGAATTTAAAGGGGCTTGATCCTTCCAAGGAGGCTCTCACACATTCTAGGGCTTTCTAGAGACTTCTAGGGAAGCATAGACTATTGTAGATAAGTGTAGAGATGTGTAGACAAGTGTAGAGAACTCTAGAGGATTAATCTCCTGGGTTCATAACAGTTGGTATCAGAGCTAGAGGTTTATGGTAAGTGTTATTTTAGAAAGATTTTGTAAAAAGTGTTTTCAAAATTTGTACTAGTAGTGCCAAGTGCTTGTGAAGAAAGGTAATGGTTATTTATGTTAGCGGCCAAAAGGTAAACAACTCATTCTTGTGCCTTAAGTTAAATTCTGACAATTGGAAGTGTGAGCTGCACTAATGCTTGTTTGATGTTTGGTTGAGCACAATTGGGCTAAGCCACTTTCAGGAACTGTGAAGAAGTAGGAGGACAACAAGCATGTTTTGCTTCAAGAATTCCCTCCAAGGTGATCAAATGACTGGGAACCAAAGAAGTACGTCCGGGAAAGGAGTGGACAGCAAAAATGCTGAAATCATTGGGTGGCAGCAAGGGAAGAGGAGGAAACACACTCTCAACAAGTTTAAGGAAGAAAGACAGCATGCCAAACAAGATAAGTTTTCAAATCCCATGTTATGTTCGAAAATTCATTAGTACAGTTTCTTAAAGAATCTGATCCTGAAATTTTAGAGGGAGTTTCTAAAATGTGTTTTCTGGTTATGGTTAAAATATCAAGATTTATTTCAATCCATAACTTGGGTTTTGAAGGAGGAACTCAAACTAGACTTAAGGCTGTTTGACAAAAAGGGCTGTAGATTTTCGTTTGACTTGTTTTATTGATCTGTAATAAAATACTTGAAATTTTAACTTGAATATTTTTGAACATGTAGCCTCAGATGTCTAGTTTACCTAGAATTTTTCAGAATCAGATTTGAAGTTCTGTAGAATTAATTAAAAATTCTACACTACAGCTTACTCATGCTGTAAACTCATACAATGTGTGCTTGAATGAATGTCTAGGAACCAAGAAGTTCTTTGCATGAGAAGAAGCTACAAGCTGCAAGGGAGATGGAAGCATGGCTGGAAGAGAAAAGTGAAGATAAGAAGAACAACTTGCAAAGTAAGTTATAGGCAGACAACTCGGATTGCTTTGTTGGGTAAGTGTAGGAGCATAAGAAAAAGAGGCAACTGAAAGACTTAAGATAACATGACTGGTGATTGAAGTGAAGTTGCAAGGAAAATTCCAAGAGAACAAAGCTGCCAAAGAAAGCTAAGTTTTTTTGAACTTATTGTCAGTTTCCTAATTTATTAAGGATGTTTTAGAAAGAATTTGGATCTGTAATTTTGCACAAAGGTTTCTAAATGGGTTTAGAATATGTATGAAACTTTCCAACATTTATTTCACAGCTTGTCCTTGGGTTAAAAGCAAATCTTTAAACTAGAGTCAAATCTGGAATTCTTCAAGAAAGGCTGCAGATTTTATGCCAACTTATTATAAAGGTCTGTAATTACTCCTTCGAGTTTTGATTTGAAATGTTTTGTGAGCGTAGCCTTGTTTATCAAGTTTAAGAGAAAATTTTCAGATCCACTTATGCACATCTGTAAAGTTTTCTAAAATTCTTGTACTACAGGTTGGTACTGTTGGAAACTTCTTATTTGGTTGTTTGTTGTCTATATGTGTCTGAAAGTCCTTGGAGGATTAGAAGAGCTATATATCAGTTCAGAAATTTCCCCGTTCCATGGTGTCATGGTAAACTATGGTAGAGGACGCTCTTGAGAATCATGATGTTATGTTGACGTGGTTGAGATAAATCCCGGGACTTGATGGACATTTGAGTGAGGTTACTAATCACGAAACTTACCGTTGATTGAGTGTTTATATCTTTGCAAATTGCTTGCACTGTGTTGCATCATTCATAATTCTATAGGAATTGCTAGGATCATCTTTGGGCCCATATATAGGATGGCCATGCTTGTATTTGCTAGAATTTTTGTTTTCCTTTTTATGCTTGTCTCGTGTGGTGATGACCCCGGGGAGGGCTAGGGCAATAAGCTCGGAGCTCATTGTACTGTCTTGTGTTATTGTTGGCCATCTGTGTCACTCCTGGCACTGTGTATAAGAATTGTACTGCATCAGTAAAGCGATTTGGCCATCTTGAATCTTGAAAGTTTACGTGATTAGAGTGAGTGTTTTGAAAGTGTTTTAGGTCCTATTGTTGCTTGGTGAAATCTTGTCTTGCTAAATACCGAGGTTGGTGAGAAGTCAATTATAATAGGAATCTGTTGCTGATTGTTTCGATCGATAAACTGAACTAAAGGTTATTTGATTACTATTAAAAGAACTGAATGATTGAAACCTCTGTAATCAATGCTCGACACCCCGGATTAACTTGCCCGAGGGTAGTGGCCGAATAAGCGATTCGTGTTCCGTAAACACTAATTAGACTGAACTGGATATATAAATACTAATGTATATTACTTTTTGCTTGTTTCACCTGGCTATCATTGAATCTGTTTTGCAAGTATCACTAAATTGGTAAGTTTTTATTAGTTGTTCTGCTTGATTAGTATTAATCTTTGTTTTGTTTTGCATACCAATTTTGCTTATAGTACTACTAATCTGTTTGGTTTCCACTTGGTGTACCTAAATACCGAATTACCGAGTAGTATAAAGACTGTGAGGAATGAAAACAACATAAACCTGAATAGATTAGTAATTTTTGCTAAGCTGGACTGAATGACTTGTGCCACCGATTAATTGAAATGAGTATGTGGATTACGAAGCGTGAAGGGTATTGTATTGGAGTGACTTAGGTCACTATTGAATTGACTCTTGAATAAACACTACTTGGTGACCAAAAGCTGGATTCTTGGGTAATGAAACTGATGACAACTAAGAAACAAGCTGTAAAAATGTGATTGTCTTGTGTTGGAAAAGCGAAAAAGTGAGAATTGAGACAGTGCAGAAGAAGCTGCACTTAAAGGAACCAGATAATTAGGGATCAAGATATCAGCGACAAAATTTGGGTGACTTATGTCACAAGTGGAAAATATCCTTGGCGGTTTCGAGGACGAAATCCTGTTTTAAGGGAGAGAATGTTATGACCTGTCCTCCTGGACGAATCATATCTGGAAGGAATAAAAAGAATAAGGACTGATTTGGAAGAAATAGAAAAATTGAGGATTAAAAATTGGAAGAATTGGACTAAAATGAAAGAAATAGGAAATAGGGGGTTAAATTGAAAAGAATAAAATTGGATTAATTTAGAAAATGACTTTATTGAAACCTAGTAACTAAGTGGGGTAAGTTTGTAAAACTTAAGTTAACCTAAGGACCTAAGTGTAGTTTTACCTAAAGTTAAGACACTAATCAGCTCCTACTCTAGACACGACGACAGACACGGACTAGGTAGCTGAAGGGGGTTAGAAAGAGGAGGCAGAGAGAGGGTTTGGAAAGGGAGGCAAGGAGAGAAAGGAGGGGATCGATGAAAAAGGCGGGAGCAGGCATCCCTTCTTCTGGGTCTTCTCAGATTCGGAGAGGGAGAGATAAGGAGAGCTGAAGGGTTCGATTTGTTCTCAGGTTAGGGAAGGGAGCTAGAGATTGAAGCGAGTAAGGAGTAAGATGGCTTTGCTGGACGGAGAGATTCTGGCAAGGCTGGAGATGAGAACCCCAGAGCTGGACGACGGTGATGGCTAGTAACGATCGGCCTCCAAGCTTGCATCATTGATATCTTCCTCTCTGTTTTCTTTGATTAATGGATTTTCTTGTTTAATTAGTTAAATTGCTTAATGGTAGAATTTACTAAATCTTTTCATGCATGTTAAACCAATTTCTTTGGTTGAAATGTCAAGTATGAGTCTAATTACTGGTTAGAATTTTCATCGGTAATTGCTTGAGTCTAATGTCTCGGCTATATGTAAGCCATAGTTGCTTCTATTATCGCTGTACCTATTGTCACTTGAGTTGATTGTATATTTGGGATGTTGTTGATTTCTGAGTTAGTAAATATATATTGATTAAAAGGGTTAAATGCTGAATTGATTTGCTTGAGCATGTTGTCAATTTCTCGGTTACATCTTGTTAAATCTTGAGTATGGTAATACTTTAATCCTTGATTGTTGGTTGTACCAATCAGGTTATTATCAAAGTTTAATCCTTCTATTGATTGATATTTTGAAATATATTAATTAATGGCTGAATTAAATAAGTTGACAGTTACCTTGGAGAGTTTAGCTAGAAGGTGAAGTAAATAATCATACCATTATTTCTTTCTTTTCCTTGTTCTTTCTTGTTAATTCCTGAACATGTATTAGTTCTTATCCCTATATAAATACTAATACGGGATCTTCACCCAAAGATGAACAAAAAGGTTGAGGAGCGCTCACGTGCCGATACCTCATCGACACCACGTATCCACGCCGTCCATATGTGTGAAAACGTTTTTACACACATAAGCACATTTATTCGGCTTATCATTTTTTTCTACAACTTACCATTTTTATCTCATTCCATTTAATTCGATACGGAGTTACTAATTAGGTATACAATATGAAAAAATATAATATTCATTTTCACTAATTAATGTTGTTATAATGCCGTCATTCTCTCTCCTTTTTGCAGCCCTTCTCGTTTTTATATTAATACTTGCATATTAATTCAAACATTATATATGCTATTTCAAACTAGATCAATTTTAATACAAAAACATAATGAAACTTCTCGAAAAGGTTTTATTTTGTGTAATTAATAAAACGAAAGGAAAAAACTAAAAATAAATGGTGAAACGTGCATGATATGGTATTTTTAAAAATAATTATGAAACATAAAAGAAAAGAAAAAAGCGGGTGGTCCATCTTGATGGTGAGAATTTTAGATCATAGAAATCCTTTCAAAAGTAGAATTTGTTTTTGAAATGTAAGTTTTAAAATGTTCAACGTTTATTTAGTGCAATCAAGAATGAATCAATCAATTGATTTTTTTAAATGTGCGTAGACTTTGTTAATCAAAGTAAAGCGTCATAATCGCAGATGCATACGGGTCTAACCATGAGGAGCGGCCAACGAAAGAAAGATCATGACGAGCAACAGTGTGTGCTGCCAAATTACAACTACATGGGGCAAAAATGAAATAACAAAAAGAGAATGAGGAGCCCAAGAAGCGAGCATCATTTACTAAAGTACCAAAATGAAAACGAAAAGGACTAGAGCCGACATTAAGCTCATTTACCAACACTTGACATTAAGCTCATTTACCAACGAAAAGTACCAAATTGCGGTGGCTTCCATATACCATGGATCATCGGCAACAAAACGAAAACCAAGCGAAAGACATCGATTAAAACACCCAAATGATCACGCGCGATCATTCATGCTACAACAAAACTATCTTCTTTTCGTAAAGCGCCATCCATATCAATTTTAATCAATCCCACATGTGGTGGAGACTGCGTGGAAGAGTCCGATACGGACGGTCGAGACATTGTAAGGGCCAGATTTGCATCATACCAAGCTGTCAACCATGTCATTATACTCATATTCTTCCCAAAGTTCACGTTTTACTCGTATTCTTGGAAAAATTACAACTTTGTAAAATATTTTGAATCATATTAGTAATAAACAATATCTTTTTAATTGTTATAAAATTGACAATTAGACCTAAAATTTTTTAAAATAACGAAATCATCCCTAAACTTTTGAAAATATAACGAAATCATCTCTAAACTTATAAACTTTTATCATTAACATATTAAAACAAAGTGGCTAAATCGATTAACTTATAGAGACAAAATGTAAACTTTATAATTCGAACCATAAAATTTTACAAATTGACCCCCTTACTTACAAATTATATCCATATTCTTGGAAAAATTACAATTTTGTAGTATATTTTGAATCATATTGGTTGGTGGCAAATCGGTGCGCGTGATTGTCACGTTAGGTTTGACTTGCGTGTTACGATATTGACGGAAGCCATTAGATCGACTTTGTGCGGCTGGGCACGATCGTCGAGGAGTAGAGAGGTTCTCTGATGTCATTTGACGAGTCGCGTTGAGTAGTTGTTAAATGTTACCCCTTTAGGTATGAACAGTGAATGTATTTATAGTTCTATATCTTAGTGGCATAGTTGTAATATCTCAATATAAGGTGATTATGTATTTTTAGGTCATATATGCACTTCGGGAAGTATGGTTCGGGAACGTCCTCAAGCTTTATTCGGGTTACATGCTAGTTTTTAATGGGGCCCTTATTTCGGCTTATGAATGGGCCTTTTGCTAGGCCTTTTATGCATATTGGGCACAGCGGCCATCAAGTCCCCCAAGCCCTTTTGGCCGACTAAAAGGAGTCCAAAATTCTTTTCTCCAAGATTCATTTTAGAATGTCTGTGAGTCATGTTCGGGAACCGCTTGGTTCGGGATACTTTCTTTGTTCGGGAACGTGATTCCTCTTCATTAGTAATCGAGTCTGTGTTTTAAAAACATTGTTCGGGAATGTGATTCCTCTTTTGTTCGGTAATCGGGTCGTTTCCCGTACGATTGTGTTCGAAATCGAAGATGTGACTTCCTCCTTCCATCTCGAACAATGTTCGAAGCTTCGAGTCGTTTTCCGTACTATTGTGTTCGGGAAGCGAGGATGTTGATTCCTCCTTTTGTCTCGAACTATGTTCGGGCTTCGATTCGCTTCCCGTACTATGATGTTCGGGAATGAGGATGTGGAGTCCTCCATTTGTCTGAACAATGTTCGGGCTTGATTCGCTTCCCGTACTATGATGTTCGGGAAATCGAGGATGTGGAGTCCTCCATTTGTCCCGAACAATGTTCGGGCTTATGAGTCATTTCCCGTACTATGATGTTCGGGAAACCGAGGATGAGTCCTCCATTTGTCCTGAACGATGTTCGAAGCTTACAATCGTTTCCCGTACTATTGCGTTCGGGAAACAGAGGATGTGGAGTCCTTCATCTCGAACCATGTTCGAAGCTTCAATCGTTTCCCGTACTATTGCGTTAGGAAGCAGAGGATGTGGAGTCCTTCCGTCTCGAACCATGTTCGAGCTTCAATCGGTTTTGGGATTTTCTCATCCGGGATCTGCCACGGTTGGTATTCCCAACGGTTATTTTTAAATCGACGGTGGAAATCACATGTCCTTTGGCGTTTCATCTGCCCGATCTTTTCTATAAGAGTGAGTTTAGTGTCACTTTCATTTGCATCTCTCAAGCTCTACTCTCCTCATAATAAAATCACGACGGACAATCCCACGCTCCAGAGGCTGTTAGTATCTTCAAGAGGTGGAGGACTGTTGAAGAATCCAATCTAAGACTTCTTCCCCCTTTCCTCGGAGAAACCACCGTGCAGCGGTTACAGAGGTTCGTCCGCCGTCCATCAATTCTACTGGCTCCACCGTCGAGTAGTTGACGCCGCCGCCGTCACCCCGCCTTTACTCTCCTTCCAAAGAAGTCGTCCTTGTCACCTCCGGCCATTTACCCGAGGTACATGAGAATGACTCTACTTTCCCCATCCCTTCTACTGTTCGTCCTTCCGGTTGCCTTTTAGAAACCAAGGGCGAGGTTCCCGAAGGTTGGTGGTCTGAGATAGAGAACTACCGGAGCAAGGCAACTCCGGAGTTAATAAAGGAGTGGCAGTCCACTTATTTTTTCCCGATGACAGTTCGTACTCGGGTCCCTTCCCCAGAATGCCGGGCGTATGAGCACGGGAAAGGGTGGTTGGTGATCTTCAAAGATCAGCTGCATGCGGGCTGCGCTTTCCCTGCACCCATTCGTCCGGCAATCGGCGGAATCCCACGGGATGGCGGTTAATCAATTCAGCCCGAACACCTATTGCCACATAAACGCCTATCTCATTCTTTGTGCTCTGTTTGAGACGAGCCGACCATATCCACCTTCCTCCGGTACTACAAGGTCAACGTGATGCCGAGGAACTGTTTTTACTTCTTTAGTGCTCGGGGTCCTCCTACCGTGAAGTTCAATTTCGTTTGGAACTTGCCATCCAGCCGCAAAGGATGGCATCGGGAATTTTTCTTTATGAAGCCTGATGCGTCATGGGGCCCGCAAACCGCGCAGAAGGTAGGAGGACTCCCGGACGTGCGAGTCCTCGGCGATTGTTGAAAGGGCTGCGGCCAAGGAGAATTATGAACGGTTCGATAGTAAAATCCGGACCATTGCTCCTTGGTGCGGGGATGGGCCAAGGAAATCCTCCCTTTCCTTTGTATTGGAAGCTGATCACTCAAGGGCTCCTTTCCCACTTGGGTATTATCCAGGGGATTTGGGGAGTTGGGCATCCGGCTTCTCCCCTTCGACCCGAGATATGGCCTTGGTGCACCGTCTTGGGCGAAACGTCCTTCGAGGACTTTAAGAAAGGTTTATATCGTTCTTGTTTTCTTATGCATTCGTTTGATATTAACTAATTTTTCCCCTTTTTGCGAAATGGAGCCCGAGTTCGATCTTGGCGCCATCTTTCGAGGCGCGAAGGAGAAAAACCGGGCTCTAAAGCCGGTACTTGAGGCCCGCAGCAGCCGAGAAGAAACTAAAGAGAGCTGCCGGTAGATGCCGAGGGCTGCGGCAGCCGAGAAGCTGCCGGGAAGTTCCGTCCCGGTCCATATGGAAGGTCATCCTACTCGGGATGACGTTTATGACATCTTGCGGACCTCCCGAACAAATTAGAAGGACAAGGGGAAGTTCATAGCTTCGGGGTGACCGGGCAAAGTGCCCCGAGGTCGAACCCATTGAGTTTGATTAGGTAATCAAATTGTAAAGTTACGCAATCTGTGCTTTTGGAACCTGTTCGGGAATCTTTCCCGAATGTTTGGTGAACCCGCTGCATGGCGTGGTTCGTTCTCATTTTTGTACTCTAGGTCCGGACTGGAAGGAAGCCCGGGAAGAGAGGCGGCGGCTGCGGGACGAAAAGGCGCGCGCAGTTCGGGAATGATCTCATTCCCGGGAGCTGCGTGGCTGATCCATGAGGATCGAATGTCCTCAACGATGAGGACGCCAAAGACATGGCTCCCGAGCTTTTCAACGGACCACCACCGCCCGTACAATGGAGTGCCCGGAGCACTTCTACCCCGACACAGGCGTCGCCGCTTGAAGGTGGCCGTCCTCGGGCAGCAGTTAGCATTTGTTTGTTTACTTCTTAAGTCTGAACTTACGGGTAAATGCCGCGGAAATAATCTTGATGATGCGCGGTGGCCACAATGGGGGTGGATTTCCCGAATCACCCGTGCATCCAACCGGATCAAGTCGAGGCCGAGCAACGGGCGACCAAAGCCATAGCTGTGGTGGCTAAGCCGATCCGAGTCCACCATTACGGCGATTCTTGCGGCTTTCCCGTACCACCCCAAGCTCGAGCTTCCCGAGAGCTCACACATCCGGGAGAACCTCGGCCCGGCCGAGGCTGATGATTTTGCTTTGGCTGAGGTTGCTTTCTGAGTGCGGTCAAAGAACACCGCCATTCGAAGACGCTATTCGGGAAGAAGCTAAGTCGCTCAAGGCTGAAAAGGAGAAGTTTCAAGTGGACTTCGCCAATCGGAAGGAGCACTTGAGCGGAGGCTGCGGGTCAAGGATGAGGAGAATCGAGACTTCGGGATGAAGTCGCCGCGCTTCAAGCCAAAATCCCGAAGTACGAGAAGGTGCTAAATGAGGCGATGGATCTGGCCGTTAACAAATATACCTTCGGGTTTTGTTTGGCTAGAAAACAGATAGTTGAGCGCAACCCTCATGCTGACTGTCCGGGCTTGATGGGGTGAGGAGCCGAAGAGGATCCCACTGAGTACGGGGCGAATTTACGCATCCGCCCGAACCAAGATCGTTGATGATTTTGCCGATCCTCGGTGATGTGCTTTACTTCTTTTTATCCATTTTTGTAAATCCGACCTCGGCGTTATTAATGAAAACATTCAAGGTTTGGTTCAACACTTGTCTCTGGATTCACTTTATTATTTCTGGTCAAACAAAATATTTCCTCAAAGCGTCGGAATGAAAAGAATTTGCCAATTCTCGTCCTTCGGGATCCGATAACTTGTAAACTCCTTTCCGTTCTTGGCGATGACCTCGAAGGGCCTTCCCGATTCGGGCGACGCGCCCCCTTTTGGTCTTCGGGATCCCGGTTTGGTTTGCCGTAAGACCAAATCACCCACTTTGATATTTTTGCCTTCACTTTTGAGTTTGTTGCGACGCGGTTCTTTGTTGAAAAGCCTTCCTTGAAGCTCTGCTTCATCTCTTCTTCCTTCGAGGAAGTCTAGGTTTGCTCTCAAACCTTGCTCATTCGCTGCTTCTTGAACACTTCGGTCTGAGGGATGAATTTGCTACTTCAATTGGGATTAATGCCTCGGTCCCGTATGTCGGGGAGAACAGGGTTTCTCAGTTGACCTTCGAGGCGTGGTCCGGTAGCTCCATAAAGCGTGAGGAAGTTCTCCGGGCCACTTCCCTTTGCCTTTCCAAGTCTTGCCTTGAGACCATCTTTCAACGTTCGATTAGATACTTCGACTTGGCCATTGCTCTGCGGGTGGGCGACCGGGGCAAAATGAATCTTGATTCCGAATTCCTCGGCGAAGTCCTGGAATCCACCGTCAGTGAACTGAGCTCCGTTATCGCCAACAAGGACCTTCGGGCACCCGAACTGCAGATGATGTTCTTCCGGACAAACTTTCGGATGTTTTCAGCCGTAATCGTAGCTTGATGGTTCGGCTTCTATCCACTTAGTGAAGTAGTCCACGGCGACTACACAAGACTTCAGTCCTCCGGGGCGGTAGGCAAGGCCCCAATCAGATCGATTCCCATACGGCGAACGGTATGGGATAGTCCGAGGATGATACGTACTCCGAGGAACTCTGTATTCGAGCGTGCTCTTGACACTTCTTGCATTTGTTCACTAGTCTCCTTGCGTCTTCCTTGAGAGTAGGCCAAAAGAACCCTTGTCTTAGTATGACCGCAGCTAAGGCGTCCGGTTTAATGTGCGACCCGCAGTGCCTTCATGAGTTTCTCGTAGAATGTCCTCGGTATCTCCTTCTCCGACGCATTTCTGCAGCGGGAAGAAAATCCTTTACGGTACATATTATCTCCAATTATGACGAACTTGCTGGCCTTTCTTGATGTTGGCGGCTTCGGTTGGGTTGTCCGGAGCACCCCTTCATCGAGGTACCTCCAGGTAGGGTGACCTCCATCCCAGTAATGCAACCTATCCGGGAGTAGTTGGCGCAAGGTTGACTTCTTACTTCGTCGTAAGAAACGGACTTGAAAGTTGGTCAGCCTCCGAATTGAGCGTCCTCGGGATCTTCTCGATGCACAATCTTTCGAAATCCGCTGCCAACCTTCTAGCTACCTCAGCGTATTTCTTTAGACTAGGTTCTTTGACCTCGTACTCTCCATTCATCTGCTGAGCGAGGAGGTTTGAATCGCTGCACGCTTTCGGTGATCGGATTCCCGCTCTCTTGGCTAATTCCGGACCGGCAATGAGGGCTTCGTATTGGCTGCGTTGTTCGTTACCGGGAAATTGAACTTAATTGACTTAGTAGCCTTCATTCCTTACGGGCCTTGAGCACTAGTCCGGCACCTTGCTTGTCCGTTCGAAGCTCCATCCACGTGCGGGGTCCAGACCGGAATATCCTCGTTGAAGCATCCTCACTCTCGGATTCCTTGGGTAATTCCGCAATGAAATCCGCCGGTGCTTGCGCTTTGATCGCTCTTGGGGTTCATACTTGATCTCGTACTCACTTAGCTCGACGCACCATTTTGACAGCCTTCCGGAATGGTCTACTCGTTTTAAGATGTCCTTGATAGGGACATTACTTGACGATGATGGAAAACCCGAGGAAATGCGGCTTCAATCTTGGCGAGATAAGACTAGAGAGTACACCGCTTTGGATCATCGGGTAGTTGAGTTCGGCTCGTGTAGGGATTTGCTTACGTAATAGACCGGCCACTGCTTCCCTTGGTCGTCTTCCCGAACAAGTACCGAACTTACGGCCTTTTCCCCTACAGCCAAGTATACAATGAGTGGTCTGTCCTCGGTTGGTTGTCGAGCGTAGGCATCTCGAGGAGGTAGGCTCGATTTCCTCCCAAGCTTTTTGGCATTCGGGATTCCAACTGAACCTAGCTCTTTCCTTCGCGTTCTCTTCCTTAGATTTCTTCTCACCTTTCCGAACCCCTATCCGGCCGGGCTCCGCACCTTCTTTGATCAAGAGTTTGAAGAAAGGGCGACATTTGTCCCCATATCGAGATATAAAACAGTGAGGGCCGTAATCTTTCCGAGGAGTCTCTGTCGTCCTTTATCGATGAAGGGGTCCTCACGTTTAGGAGAGCTTCGATCTTTGCGGGGTTCGCATCGATGCCACTCTCGGACACCATAAATCAGAAATTTCCGGAAGTTACTCCAAAACACATTTATCCGGATTTAATCGTATTCCATACTTTCGGATCTGCCCGAACACCTCTTCAATGTCGCGGATGAGGTTCTCTTCCTCCTTGCTTTTGACGATGATATCATCAACATAAACCTCGAGAATTCTCCCTATCTGTCCGGAGAATACCTTGTCCATCAATCTTTGGTAAGTTGCTCGGCGTTCTTGATCCGAAGGGCATTCTCGTATAACGGTGCGTCCGGCGTCGCTTATGAAGGGCGTCTTTTCTTCATCTGCCGGGTTCATTCTTATATGATGATACCTTTGTAAGCGTCAAGGAAAGAGAGCCTCGCGTGTCCGGCCGTGGAATCCACAAGCACAGCCGATCGGGGGTTGGATACGAATCCTTGGGCAAGCATCATTTACGTTGGTGAAATCGATCCACATGCGCAACTTGTCGCTATCCTCTCGGGTTGCCACCACGGGATTGCTCAGCCATTCGGGATACGATACTTCCCTTATGACCCCCGCATCGAGGAGCTTGAAATCTGCTCTTTTATGAAGGCTCTTTTGAATGGGGCGTTATTTCTTTTCTTCTGACTTATGTGTCTTGAATTCTGATTGATGTTCTGGCTGTGTTTTATTAACTTCTGGTCGATCCCGGGCATGTCACTCGGAGAGTAGGCGAATAAGTCTTTATTCATTCAAGTAAGTTTACAAGATTTTCCTTACGCCCTCGGGCAAATCTTTCGCGATTCTCGTTGTCCTATCTCCCTCCGTGACAACGTCTTACGTACCCGCTTTCTCATCATCCTCCTTGAGCAACCCGGAGTGGGATCCTTCGAGCTATTGCCATGACATCCTTGGCTTCTCTTTGGCTCACGTAGATCGAGGCGTCTCCCTCATCCGTATCGAGCGTGATGGTCGAATTTCACGTCGGTCCTCATGTGAATAGCTACAGGTTTCTCTCCCGATGATAGCATTGTATGCGCAGAGGGGACACCGAGGACTAGCCATTTGACCATCAATGTCGTGTTCCGAGGTTGGCCTTCGGGCCGACCCGATGAACATCGCAGAAGCTCGATGGAGCCTAAAGCTGGTATCTCGTCCGGGCCTACGCCGTGAGGTTGCTTTGTCTTGACGGGGTTCAGCCGGCTTGACTTAAGCTTGAGGCCTTCATATGCTTTTCTGAATAGCACATCCGGATTTGAGCCGTCATCGCACGAGAACCCTCTTGGCGTCAATGGTCCCGATCCGTAGGGTGATGATGAGTGGGTCATAATGCGGCGACGCGCCGGACCAATCTGCTCGTTTGATTCTTGAAGACGGATCTCCGTAGCTTAGCGAGGCAACTTCCCTCGCCTTTCTCTTCCTAGCATTCGATCCTAGCGTGGTCGTTATGGTGTTCGGGATCCCGGTGGGTTGCGGCGGAACCATCTTCTCCTTGCCCTTCTTGTTCGGTCCCGATGAATCTTCTTCAGCCTTCCCTTTGCCTCGGGAAACTTCTTCGCCCGAGGCATCTTGATACTCTCCCAGAGCCTTTCTTGATGAGGTGCTCTATGTACCTCTTGATTGATAGCCTTGCTCAGTTTCATGCCCGGTGTCTCTGTGGCCCAGCGGTACTTGGGCGAATCACGCCGCCCCTTCCGGCATGGCCACTGGGCGATTAATACTCCCGGTGCCTTGTCTCTGGAGGGCCGCGAGGATACTAGCCGGGGCGTATTAAGGGGTGAAGCCCGAACTTCTCTCGAAAGCTCTCTTGATCCTCCCCAACTCCCGGCTGCTTGACCGGCTGGCTCCTCGGGTTCTCCTTCCTCGGTTCTCGATTATCTACGGTGTCTGCTTCCCTTCACGGCGAGACAACATTTCTTGAGCAATCATATGCTCTGGTGACAACGTACATTTCCTCGGCTGGTGAAGTTCTTTCGGGACAACTCGTAAGCGGTAGCGAATTCGGGATGAGAGCCTTCGTGAATGCCATGATCCGGATGTTGTCTGTTAGATCGACGCATGGACAGCTTCCCGATTGAATCTCTCGGCGAACTCCGAATACTCTCATTCGGTCTTTGCTTGACGTCAAACATTTGGATGGCCCTCTTGGCGATCTCTTGCACCCGATGAAGTGTGTTGTGAATTTGGTGGCGAGGTCCCCGAATGGCGACACCGAGTTCGGGAGCAGCGAGTTATACCAAGCCGAGGCCGGACCTCCCGAGCTACTTCAAAGCACTTACACAGGGCCGCCTCGTTAGCCCCTTTCAACTCCATCGCTCTCTTGTATTTGCGAACAAAGGCGTCGGGATCTCCGAACCTTGGTACACTTCCAACGGATGAGGTAAATTAAATATCCGGGGCATCTCAAGGCGTCCCGAATCCTGGCAGTGAACGGTCCTTCATCGTGGATGTCCTCGCACTTAGGCTCGGGAATGCCCGAGTTTTCTCGACCCGCTCCGAGCGATGCAACAGCTTGCTCGATCACATCGTCCAGACGGTCACCAAGTACCAGTATCTCCGGCCTTGATGATCGCTCTCTCTTGTACTCCATCGGGGACCTCGGCGCTGTCGGCCTCGGCGATCCGTAGGAGCAACTTGCCGTGAGCCCGCTGCGGCTATCACAGCCCGATCGATTATCTTTGTGGTAGCGCACATCACGAGGTTGGTAGGATAGAGCTATCTCGGTCGTTCTGGTTTCTTCGCTCTTCTGAAGCACTACCCGCATGCTTGGGCGAGATCGGGGTCCAAGTGCCGAATATCGCTTGACGGTAGGTGGAGGTAGGGCGTAGGAGGTAGCTCCATTGGATGATTCCTCCGGGAACCCCTATAGCTGGGATCGGCCGTGCGGCCGTTGGTGGAACCTTCTCCCTCCGGCCTGGATGATCGGGAACGGAATGGCCCCACGTTCAATCTGATTTTGGGGACCACCGCCGTTCCCACGACGGCGCCATTTGGTGGCAAATCGGTGCGCGTGATTGCCACGTTCGGTTTGACTTGCGTGTTACGATATTGTGGAAGCCATTAGGTCGACTTTGTGCGGCTGGGCACGATCGTCGAGGAGTAGAGAGGTTCTCGATGTCATTTGACGAGTCGCGTTGAGTAGTTGTTAAATGTTACCCCTTTAGGTATGAACAGTGAATGTATTTATAGTTCTATATCTTAGTGGCATAGTTGTAATATCTCAATATAAGGTGATTATGTATTTTTAGGTCATATATGCACTTGGGAAGTATGGTTCGGGAACGTCCTCAAGCTTTATTCGGGTTACATGCTAGTTTTTAATGGGGCCCTTATTTCGGCTTATGAATGGGCCTTTTGCTAGGCCTTTTATGCATATTGGGCACAGCGGCCATCATTGGTAATAAACAATATCATTTTAATTATTACTCTCTCCATCTCATAAAGATTGCGACTTTGTTTTCTTTGTTTTCATGATATTTAATCTACGATTTATTTTTATGTACCTATAGGCATGTAAAGTTAAATGATTCATATGTTTATCATAATATGCAATCTAAACTCTCTCTCTCTCTCTCTCTCTCTCTCTATATATATATATATTGAATTGTTTTCACTATTTATCTCAATAAAATTTGAGTCAAACACGCAAGTTGAAACATCAAAGTCAAAGCAGTGCAATCTTTAAGGAACGGAGGAGTATAAACTTTACAATTAGACCTAAAGTTCTTAAAAAAATTCTCCATCATTTTTAAAGACACATTTTAACATTTAATTATAAAGTTTTATACATTAACATATTTATTCCTTAAAATTTTATGCATTAAACTTTTAAAAAAATTAGAAAAGATGCAAATTAGTCCCTCAATTACTTAAACTTAACAAAAGATTCGTGAACTTTTTACACTTTTATATATTGGTGGGCCATTCACCCAAAAACCTAGAATTAATCATGTATAGTTTAGCCGAAAGCCTTAAAAGCTCATCAACTTAGAAACTCACATATCTGACATTACCTAGAAAGCTCTAAGAGCACTTACCCTAACAATATAAATACCCTTCAAGAGACTCTCATTTCTCATCATGTTAATCTTGGACTTATTATTGGTGCATCCGTGGGAATCCGGCAAAAGACCCAATGGATACCACACTTGTGCATCCTCATTCAAGGAAATGTGTTCAAGGAATAGTATAAGATTTTTCATATTACCTCTAAGGCCATCATATGTCTTTCACATGCGCCCTTGGGGCATTCAAATGTTATTCGGGGCCAGCAATACGCCCTTCGGGGCTTGGTAAATGCCCTTGGGGCCGAGAAACATTCTTGGGAATAACTCTCGGGCGAGTAACATGGCTGAGGAACATGGCCAAGTAGCAGTGTAAACTTTACAACTACACCTATAAAATTTTACAAATTGACCCCCTCACTTACAAATTTACATATTCACATAAAGGCCTTAACAACCCATCAACTTAGAAACTCATATATCTCACATTGCCTAGAAAGCTCTAAGGGCACTCACCATCAGCACTGTAAATATCTCTCAAAAGACTCTCATTTCTCACCATGCTTGGACTTAGCATATATTAACATATTTAGTCCTTACACTTTTGAAAAACTTACAAAAGATAAACAATTATTCCCTAAACTTTTGAAAACTTAACGAAATGGTCCATAAACTTACAAACGTTTATCATTAACATATTAAAACAAAAGTGGCTAAAGCTTAGATGGACAAAGTGTAAACTTTATAATTAAATCCATAAAATTTTACAAATTGACCCTTACTTACAAATTTACCTTTTCTCAATTCCAATGTACATAAACGAATATTCAATAAAAATAATTTGTTACTTTAATTACAGTAAGGGCTCAACCCATGTCACATTGATGTTCATTTTGTTTACTTTATGTCATGCATTTATTCATACTTTATTTATTTTTCATTCTCTTATCTATGCATTTTAATATATTTTCAATCTACATTACTTATGCAATAGTTTTAGTCACTTCCAAACTATTAAATGATCAACAAAGTTACACAACAATTATAAATTTATATTTATATTATTACGTAATTTTCATTATACAAAAGTGTATCCGTACCGTAGGCGGGTCTGTACACTAGTTCTTAATAATATCAAAGAAATGATGACTTGTAGCATTACTTGTTTATATATATATATATATACACTTTTCCACGTAATTCCTATATATCAATCTCTTGTTGTTGTTGTATTCTTTCTCACTTATTTGTGGTCTTTTGAACTATGGTTCATTCTGTATCATGTATGTATTTAATAAGCGATTAGTAAGAAAACTACCATAAAAGATGATGATTAATTGATAAGGCTTTGCCTTGAATGTTGACGTTTAATGGAACCATGGGAGAAAGAACTATAGGAGAGGCTTCGACCTTGGTGAAATATCTAACACTTGTGACTTAATTGCCTATCAACTGTTTTGACGGCCCAATTAGGCCCAACAAAGCTCTAAGGCTAACTTGGGCCCATTTAAGCATCCTACACCAAACCCAAGGTGTGCCAGGCCCTACTAATCAAGCACCCTAGGCCTAAATCCGAATTTAAAGGGGCTAGGTCCTTCCAAGACGGCTCTCACACTCTCTAGGGCTTTCTAGAGACTTCTAAAGAAGCCTGAACTATTGTAGATAAGTGTAGAAATGTATAGATAAGTGTAGAGAGTGTAGAGAATTCTAGAGGTTTAATCTCCATCATTAAATCAAGATGATTCTAACCGTCCATTGAGGAGGTGGAGTCCCATATATACCCCCACTTGGGGCTTATTTGTAACCATCAAAGCATTTTCAAACAATCAATACAAGTTCTCCTTCAAAAGCTCTCTAGCACTCTCAAGTTCTGTTAAGTTTTCTCAGAGCCTTCAAGGCGTCTTAGGGTTGGATCGAGGCTGACTTAGCATAAGGAGGTGTGTCTAAGTGCCACACAGAATGGCTGAGAAATCAGTTCGTGATAGTTGGTATCGGGCGTGGGAAAACCAGCAAAGGCAAGGATGGCCGATGTGGTGCGCGGCGAGCAACCCTTTGAGATGGAGGAAAGCTCAAGAAGTGGAAGGTCTCGGGTGCGTCCAAAGGGTGATGGACGGTTTTGAGGCTAGGCTCACTGCGGTGGAGACTCGGCGGAAGGATCTTAAGGCCAAGGTGGAAGGGCTCGAGGATGCATTGTTGGGTGCGGTGAACCAAGTGGCCTCAGCGGAGCGAGCACCGCAAGATGGCAGATGAAGCTCTCACCCTAAGGGTCCTTGACCTTGAGAAGGATAACAAGGCTCTTAGGGAAGAGCTTCCAGGCACGATTTCTAGGCTAGATCAGGAGGTGGCCCTCCTTAAGGTAGTGGTGGCTAGAGGCATTAACTCCACGGCGTCTACATCAACGTCAAGCCTTACACTACCACCCAGGGTCGACGTGCCGAGGCCTAAGGCGTACAAGGGCTCTCATAATGCCAAGGAAGTAGACAAATTCTTTTGGGGCATGGAGCAGTACTTTGGTGCTGCCGGCATCATGAAGGATGCTTTGAAGATCAGTCATGCTACCCTCTATCTTGAGGACATGGCATTAGTATGGTGGAGGTGACGGCATGCCGAGATTGAGAAGGGGACTTGCTCAATCACCACAGGATGAGTTCAAGAGGAATTTCAAGCGTCGGTTTCGTCCCGATAATTCGGAAAATGAGGCGAGGCCAAGTGAGACATCTCTCTCATAGGGGAAATATCCAAGAGTATGTCAAGGAGTTCGATGAGCTACTCTTGGAGATTTCGGACTATCTGAGAATGAGGCATTCTTCACCTTTGTGGATGGCCTCCAAAATTGGGCCAAGTTGGAGGATCTCCCAACAGCCATGTCGTGGCGGAGTCTCTTATCGAGTTCTAAAGACGGAGAATCCGAAATCCAGGATTCCCACCAAGGGTCTAGGTGGGGAGCACCTAGCCTAGGGAAGGTAGTACCCAAGCGCCCAAGAAGGATGGCGGAGACAATCCAAGGTGGAAGAAGGGGGACAACAGCGAGAAGAGACCCTTCGAATGCTACAATTGCAAAGATGAGCACCTAGCTCGAGATTGCCCTCTTATGAATCATCTTGCAGCCCTTGCCCAAGAGAAGGAACATACTAGCACAAATGCCGGCATGGAGTCTCTCCAAGTCCTTAACTCTATCAAGGCCAAGGTTGAGACGCCCAAGTAGGACCAAGGTGGTAGACTCTTTATCCAAGCCAGGATTCATAGACAAGGGGTACGTGGCTTGGTGGACACCGGAGCATCGAACAACATCCTAAGGTTAGAGGAAGCTAAGCGCCTTAGAATCAAGTACTCTGGAGAGAGAGGTTGGATGAAGGCTGTCAACTCCAACCCAAAGCCCATCTACGGCGTGGCCAAAGACGTGGAGGTCCAAATAGGTGAGTGGTGTGGCCCTGTGAACTTTTCGGTAGTTCCTATGGATGACCATGACATGGTGTTTGACATGGAGTTCATGGACCGGGTTAAGGCAATCCCGATGCCCTTCGCCAACACCATGTGCATCTTGGAGAAGGGTGAGCCACGCATGATATCATTGACTCGTGGAGGACCAAAACATGGAGCTATACTCTCGACCTTGCAACTCCACAAGGGTATCAAAAGAGGCGAGCTTACCTTTCTTGCAGCCATCAAGTAGGCAGATTAAGGAATTGTTGGATGCGGGCTACATCCAACCATCTAAGGCTCCATATGGCGCACAGGTCTTGTTCCAGAAGAAGCACGATGGGTCACTTTGGTTGTGCATCGACTATCGCGCCTTGAATAAGGTCACGGTGAAGAACAAGTATCTCATTCCACTCATTGCAGACTTGTTCAACCAGCTTGGGGAAGCACGGTGGTTCACCAAATTGGACTTACGCTCAGGCTATTACCAGGTCTAGATAGCTGAAGGGGATGTGCCTAAGGCGCATGCGTCACGAGGTATGGCTCTTACGAGTTCTTGGTCATGCCCTTTGGACTTACAAATGCCCTGCTACCTTTTGCACACTCATGAATAAGGTACTCCAGCCCTTCTTGGATAGATTTGTCGTAGTATACTTGGATGATATTGTAGTGTACAACAAGACTCTACAAGATCATGTTGAGCACTTGCGACAAGTCTTCCGAGTCTTGCGGGAGACGAGCTCTATGTGAAGAATGAGAAGTGTGTCTTTGCCCAAGAAGATGTGACATTTTTAGGGCACATTGTGGAACGAGACAAGCTAAGGATGGATGAAGCTAAAGTCCAAGTCATTCAAGAATGGGAACAGCCAAGGAAGGTGTCAGAGCTAAGATCCTTCATTGGGTTGGTAAACTACTATCGGCGGTTCATCCGAGGATACTCCCACATCGTAGCACCGTTAACGGACCCGGTCAAGAAGAACCAACCATGGAAGTGGGATGACAGTGCCAAGAGGCATTCATGGAACTCAAGCAAGCCGTAATGGAGGAACCGATGTTGGCCTTGCCCGGACCACTCCAAGACTTACGAGGTACACACAGATGCCTCGGACTTTGCCATTGGAGGAGTCACGATACGGGAAGGACATCCTATAGCTTACGAGAGTCGTAAGCTCAATGAGACTGAGAGGCGCTACACGGTCCAGGAGAAAGAGATGACGGTCGTGGTTCATTGCTTGTGAACTTGGAGACATTACTTGTTGGGGTCCAAGTTTGTGGTGAAGACCGATAATGTCACCACTAGTTACTTCCAAACACAGAAGAAGCTCACTCCGAAGCAAGCAAGGTGGCAAGACTTCTTAGCTGAGTTAGACTACGTCTGGAGTACAAGTTGGGCAAGGCTAACTTTGTAGCGGATGCACTAAGCCGCAAGGTGAGCTGGCCTCCATCTCTCAGCCTACCTTCTCTATCTTGGAGCGGATCAAGGAAGGAATGGAGAAGGATCCTCAAGCCAAATGCCTTATGGACTGGCACAACAGGGGAAGACTCGAAGATTTTGGCTTAAAGATGGCCTAGTGCGCACCAAGGGAGGAGCTATCTTTGTGCCCGATGGGATGGTATCCATGAGGAGATCATTAAAGAGTGCCAAGACTCCTTGTGGGCAGGACATCTAGGAGGAAGGCGTACACTGGCCTTAGTAGAGCGGGCATACTGCGGCCAAGTATGCGTGAAGACGTGAAGCTATACGTGAAGACTTGTCTTGTGTGTTAGCAAGACAAGATAGAGCAATCACGTCCCGGAGGAATATTGCAACCTCTCCCCATTTCGGAAAGGCTATGGGAGAGTGTTGCCATGGACTTCATAGTGGGGTTGTCAAATGTGGACGGGTGTGCCAACATCATTGTCGTGCTGGACAGATTCAGCAAATATGGAGTGTTCATCCTCATGCACAAAGAAGTTTTCAGCAGAGGATGCAGCCATACTCTTCTTTCGGCATGTGGTGAAGTATTGGGGCATTCCTACTTCAATAGTGAGCGACCGGGACACTCGCTTCAGCGGCGAGTTACGGATAGAGCTCTTGAGATCTTTGGCATGGAGCTTAACTTCTCTGAGGCTTTCACCCCGAATCGGATGGGCAAAGAGAGAGTGAATGCCTTGTTGGAGATGTATCTTAGGCACTTCGTTAGTGCCAATCAGCGAGATTGGGTGAAGTTTCTAAGCTGGGTGAATGACTTACACTTGTGATTAGTTGAAATGAGTATGTGGATTAAAGCTGTGAAGGGTATTGTATTGGAGTGACTTAGGTCACTATTGAATTGACTCTTGAATAAACACTACTGGTGACCAAAGCTGGATTCTTGGGTAATGAAACGATGACAACTAAGAAACAAGCGTAAAAATGTGATTGTCTTGTGGTGTGGAAAACTAAAAAAGTGAGAATTGAGACAATGCCGATGAAGCTGACTTAAAGGAACCGGATAATTAGGGATCAAGATATCAGCGACAAGCATTCTTGGGTGACTTATGTCACAAGTGGAAAATATCCCTTGGCGGTTTCGAGACGAAGTCTGTTTTAAGGAAGAGAATGTTATGACCCGTCCTCTGGACGAATCATATCTGGAAGGAATAAAAAGAATAAGGGTGATTTGGAAGAAATAGAAAAGTTGAGGATTAAAAATTGGAAGAATTGGGCTAAAATGAAAGAAATAGGAAATAGGGGTTAAATTGAAAAGAATAAAATTGGATTAATTTAGAAAATGACTTTATTGAAACCTAGTAACTAAGTGGGGTAAGTTTGTAACTTAAGTTAACCTAAGGACCTAAGTGTAGTTTTACCTAAAGTTAAGACACTAATCAGCTCCTACTCTAGACACGACGACAGACACGGACTAGGTAGCTGAAGGGGGTTAGAAAGAGGAGGCAGAGAGAGGGTTTGGAAAGGGAGGCAAGGAGAGAAAGGAGGGGATCGATGAAAAAGGCGGGAGCAGGCATCCCTTCTTCTGGGTCTTCTCAGATTCGGAGAGGGTGAGGAAGGGAGAGATAAGGAGACCTGAAGGGTTTGATTTGTTCTCAGGTTAGGGAAGGGAGGGAGAATCACGATTTTGGGCTAGAGATTGAAGCGAGTAAGGATTAAGATGGCTTTGCTGGACTAAGAGATTCTGGCAAGGCTGGAGATGAGAACCCCAGAGCTGGACGACGGTGATGGCTAGTAACGATCGGCCTCCAAGCTTGCATCATTGATATCTTCCTCTCTGTTTTCTTTGATTAATGGATTTTCTTGTTTAATTATTTAAATTGCTTAATGGCAGAATTTACTAAATCTTTTCATCATGTTAAACCAATTTCTTTGGTTGAAATGTCATTTATGAGTCTAATTACTGGTTAGAATTTTCATCGGTAATTGCTTGAGTCTAATGTCTCGGCTATATGTAAGCCATAGTTGCTTCTATTATCGCTGTACCTATTGTCACTTGAGTTGATTGTATATTTGGGATGTTGTTGATTTCTGAGTTAGTAAATATATATTGATTAAAAGGGTTAAATGCTGAATTGATTTGCTTGAGCATGTTGTCAATTTCTCGGTTACATCTTGTTAAATCTTGAGTATGGTAATACTTTAATCCTTGATTGTTGGTTGTACCAATCAGGTTATTATCAAAGTTTAATCCTTCTATTGATTGATATTTTGAAATATATTAATTAATGGCTGAATTAAATAAGTTGACAGTTACCTTGGAGAGTTTAGCTAGAAGGTGAAGTAAATAATCATACCATTATTTCTTTCTTTTCCTAACAAGAGTTTAGCTAGAAATGATGACTTGTAGCATTACTAGTTTATATATATATATATATATATATATATATATATATATATATATATATATATATATATATATATATATACACTTTTCCACTTAATTCCTATATATCAATCTCTTGCTGCTGTATTTTTTCTCACTTATTTGTGGTCTTTTGAACTATGGTTCATTCCTGTATCATGTATGTATTTAATAACTGATTAGTAAGAGAACTACCATAAAAGATGACGATTAATTGATAAGGCTTTGCCTTGAATGTTGACGTTTAGTGGAACCATGGGAGAAAGAACTATAGGAGAGGCTTCGGCCTTAATTGAAATATCTAACACTTGTGACTTAGTTGCCTATCACTGTTCATGGGAAGATGTTTGGATTAAGAACTATCAAATGTGAGCTATTACTAATGAATTGATTAGGATAGATGTAAGAAATTACTGCTGTTGTTCTCGGGTTTTGTACTGATTTTAGAAGACAAAGATAGGCATTCGCTGCCGAGTTAGGAAGGGCTTCCTTCTCTCTAGAGGTTGCGTATGGGAGAACACTCTCTTTCCTGGCGGGGGTGCAGCTCCACCCTTTTAAGTCCTCTGATCTCTCTCTCTCTTTCATTAAAAGTTATTTGTTTAATAATTTATATTCAAGTTACTTTTACTTACTCTTTCATTTGTGCTTGGAGGGAACCTGTAATTGATGTTTAATGGAGGGAGGCTCAGAAGGACATGAAGTTGGAAGGACTTACAGCTCAAGCTACTTGCTAACTAAGACTTTAGTTATTGTTTTAATCAACTATTTTTTTGTAATGTCTTTTAAGATAACTGTAAAGATCCTGGGAGTTACCACTCTAACCACAGCTATCTGTATGTACGGTTTAGGGTCGTAATAGGTCGCTCCCCTTGTCGCTCCCTTAGCTGGATGCCACTTTCTCCAGTTTTTTTTGTTGTTTTTGTATTTTGGCCCCCAAGCTTTATTCCTGACTGTGTTCTTCAAGTCTAGAGATCATCCAAAAGAACCCCGAAATCGCCCGATTCACCTCTTTCTACTCCAGCACGGATTTTCCATCAAAAGATGCTGATCACTCACCTCTTGTGCATCACTAGAATTCGTAGTGGAATCCCAAGTGCATGAGCAAAACCCATGAGATCTTCATCATATTGAGTTGGTACCGTTTTTGTGTTGTTTGTTTGCTAAATTTTCTTTGCATCTAGTTTCTTGCCTTAGAAGTAGTTTTAATTTAGTTTACATCTTGTTTGATCACAATTTTCATTCCAAACTTGCTTCACATATTCAATTTACTCTTTAAGTATTTTAGCATCACTTAGTCAATTTCACCTGTAAACAGTCTTTTCCCTTGGGTTCGACACCGTTACAAGCTTCTACGTGTGATCCTTACACATGAGGGCTAAAAAGGGTTTTATAAATATAAAAATTGTGCTTAAAAAGTGACACCCTTTACGTGCACCACACTTCCACCCTCGGAGTGTACGCATACAAACACGTTGATTGGTGCTTGAAAACAAAATAACAATTGTGGAAGCTTGTAAAATAGATAGATATGGCTGCCAACATTTAAAGTTGGAGAGAGGCTAACAGGAGTGGCTGGTATAATACTATTGTTAAGCCTGGCTGTCAGGTCCTTGTGCGAAAGATCAATAGCACTCATGTTCCTTCACTCTTTCACTTTGGCATGGTTTTGGATGAAATCTGTGGTAGTATGTTTTCTTTTGCCTTGTGTTCTATTTCTTTTGTTCCTAGGTTGATAAATAACGCATCCCAGGTTATTGCAAGTAATAGTTTAGCTTTTGTTGGTAAGCACTCTTGGTTGGCTTTTACCCCTGCTTGGTTGGGTATTGTTAGGTATGGCGTTTGCTGTGCAGTCACCAAGCAAGGTGAGCCCCGGGAGTCGCCCGAACCGAACGTCCCGTCCCCAAATATTAAACTCCACAAACACCTCCGGACATTCTCACGACTCCAAAACTGCAAACGGCTTCCCAAACTGAGGTCTCAAGAGCGCTACCGAGCCCGCTGTACGTCCCGAGGCGACCCCGACAACCCCGGCGCGAGAAAAATATTTTGGCGGAAACGTCAGGGGACCCACACGACCTCAAATACGGAAGGGTTCGCCAAAATGATACTCGGATAGGGCTCGGGAGCCGTCTGAACGCCAGAAAACGTGACCCGCAGGCCAAAACCGGAGCCGGGTCACCCGGTGCAACCCGCTCGGGGTGGCCGTAACATTCTCCCCCTTAGAACTCTTGGTCCTCCAAGAGTAGCTGAACTCAACCAGACAGGTGACACTACCCACCAGAATATACAAACATTCCTCTAATCCAGAACAATCGGACCACCGTACTGGTGCGGCGGGAGTGGTAGTTTAGACTACCATACAGAGCCTCACGGCGTCCCACCCTCCGGGTGCATCTTATTGCACCCCGAGTCAGTTGCCGGTATTTCTACCAGACAACCCCAGATAAAGACAGAACCTAAATCTAATCGATCCACAACAGGCTATCTGTTCTATTACCAAACTCAGATTCCAGAGCCTACGGCGACGGTTCGTACAAGCAGTGGTGTAGTCATTCGCGGTTTTAATCCGCGCCTATAACAATCTGATCTTCGCCTAGTCTCCTCTCAAAAAAACTCGGGTCCCAGCTTAACCCCATCGACGCATCTGTCCAGCAAGATGGTGTCATACACCTCCTCCCGTACAACACCTCATATGGTGCACATGTCAAACGTAGTCGATAGCAATTGTTGTACGAGAACTCTATCAAAGTAGCTGGTCCCAAACTCCTCCAAAATCCAAATGCAGATTCACAAAGATATCCTCCGATATCAGAATCACCCGCTCCGACTGTCCTTCCGTCTGTGGGTGATAAGTTGTATTCAGATTGAGTCGCATGCCCAATGCTTCATGAAAAGCAATCCAGAACCGCGATGTAAAACGCCTATCACGGTCAGATTCAATGGAGTCTGGTGCTCCATGTAAACGTACAATCTCCCTGATGTAAAGCCGGGCAAGCTTCTCCAGAGGGTCTGTGACCCGAATAGGCAGAAAGTGTACGCACTTTGTCAGCCGATCCACAAAAAAAAACCCAGATAGCATCATGATGAAACCGTGTCAGGGCAGTGCAGTCAGAAAGTCCCTGCCGGTTCCTGATGCTCACACTGCTCGAGTGTGCCCCTCAAAAATATCATTCCAGAACTCCTGATCCTCTGATACACAAAGGCGGTCTCAGAAGTATAGCGATCCCTGCCTATACTGAAACGTCGGTAATACATAAACCCTTATCTTCCCCAGATAACTTCTTCAATACCAAATCTCTACCTTGCACTTCGCGCATCCTATCAAGCCACTCAGAATGTATAATAAGTGTAATAACCTGAGCACGCTCCCGTAGCTGCCACACTGCCAAAGGCACGTCGAGATCACTTTCCCGGATCAGTCCCCAACATTTCCTCCCTTAATTAAGCCGGTATACTTCCTGCCCAAGGCATCGGCAACCGTGTTGCCCGTGCCAGAGATGTACTCGATACAACAACCATAGTCCTTAACGTATTCGAGCCATCCGCAATGCCTCAAATTAAGCTCCTTTTGCGTAAACAGATATTTCAGACTCTTATGGTCGGTAAGAATCTGAAATTTATTACCAAGCAGATATTACCTCCAATGATTCAACGCATAAATCACTGCAGCCAACTCCAGATCATGTGTCAGTTAGCTCAGCTTATGCGGTCGCAGCTGCCTCGACCCATAAGCTACCACAAAACGCTCCTGCGCCAACACACCCCCAACTGGATGTGGAAGCATCCGAATAAATCACATACGGTAAGTTCGGATCTGGAAGAGTCAGAATCGGAGCGTTAGTCAACTGCCGCTTCAACTCCTGAAAATTCTGCTCACACCTATCAGACCCGGATAAGCGGTTGACCCTTCTTGGTCAAGCTGCGTGAGCGGAGATGCCAGAATAGAAAACCCGATGAATCTCAGATAATATCCTACTAACCCTGTGGGAGCTCTTGATCTCCCGTGCCGTGGTAGGTTGTTTCCGATCTGAACTGCCCTCACCTTCTCTCGGGTCCACAGACAGACCATGCTCGAAATAATGTGTCCCGGAAAAGTGACTTCCCGAATCAGTAACTCACACTTTGAGAATTTAGCATAAAGCTGATGTTCCCAAAGTGTCTGAACTATCCTCGGATGATCCCGATGCGAATCCTCACCCCGAGAATATATCGAATATCATCAATAAAACCACCAGAAATAAGTCCAAGTACGGTCAGAACACTCGATGCATCAGATCCAAGAATGCTACCGGAGCATTGGTCAGCCCAAATGGCATGACCGTAATCTCTAAGTGTCCAAATCGGGTGCGGAAAGCAGTCTTAGGTATATCCTCTTCCTTCACTCTAAGCTGAAAATATCCAGATCAGAGATCAATCTTTGAGAAAACCCTCAATCCCCAAAGTTGATCAAAAAGATCGTTAATCCTCGGTAACGGATACTTATTCTTCCCAATAAGAGCATTCAACCGTCTGTAATCAATACAAAGTCAGAGTGTCCCATCATTCTTCTTAACAAACAAAACCAGAGCACCCCACGCTGAAGTGCTCGGTCGGACGAAACTCTTTTGCCGTAATTCCTCCCATTGCTTCTTCTACTCCCGCATCTCGAAATAGGCATCCGATAAGGAGGAATAAATATCGGAGCGATGCCATTGCAGGTGGGTGTCAAACACAATTCCCCGCTCTTATGGTAATCCGGGCAACTCCTCCGGAAATACCTGCGGAAAATCTCGAACCAAGGCATACTATCTAACTTCAACCTAGTACCAGCCTCATTCAGACCATAACTTTCCCCCAACACCAACTATCGACAGATGATCCAGAATCTGCAACACTGTACCGTGCTGCGCGATAGTCAAACCAGTCGGAGTCGTGAGAGGTAGTACCTCTCCGTAAACCATAATGGTACGGGTACAATCAATGTGCACAGAATTCTTGGATAACCAGTCCATCCCAAGAATAAAATCATAGTTCTGCGTGTCTAAATCCAACATATCCGATACTGTCAAATGTCCGACTACAGATATCGTACAGCCCCGATCCATCTCATTGGAAAACAGAAACTGACTCCCAGCAGTTTTTACTAAATGCGTTTGAGGCAAGGTACTAACAGACAGATGCAGAAATGTAACACTTTTCTATGTTACAATGGAAACAGATGCTCCTGTATCAAGTAATACATGAACCGACACCTTATTCAGAAATAAAGTACCCTGCAGAACTCCCTGCTGACTCGAGCCTCCCGCCGGCCGGTACCGACCGACCGACTAGGTCCTCCACGATAACTAGGGCCTCCCCCTCACTACGAAAAACTTGTCCTGCTCTTAGTTGCTATTGTGGAGGGGGTGGCTGAAGCTTCTGTCGCTATTGAGGTCTCGTTCCACACTGCTGAAACACACGCCGCGGCGCGTTGGGTTGCGTCGAAGACTATGGGCCGAAGACCGCCAAAACTTAAGTCTTGTAATAATAAGTCATGTGCTTTGCACATGACATCACTTTGACATCATAGTGAATCATAATCACTAGAAATAACAAGAGACCAAGTCCAATACTTTCCACTAATCACATTTCGAAGTGTCACAAGCTTGGCTCGAAACCAGCCCCGAAACCGTAATTTCCGACCAGAACATTTTTCTTCACGAGAAAAATGTAAATTATATCCCGACTCCAGATCTTCCTCAAAGCCGCAAATCGAGTCCCGGGTCACTCCGAGCCGTTTCTCCGCCCAAAATCCTCGAAAATCGTCCGACGGCAACCCCCGGCCCGAAAAATATTTTCCGCGGAAATGTCCATCGCCGGGACACGAAATCAGATATCGGGTCAATCCGAACTCCGGTTGAATCTGGAAGCAATCGAGGAGTTTGTCAATTCCTGCAAACCAAGTCTCTAATACCTCCGGCCCTCCTCGGCCGCCGAACCTCGGGGGATCCAAACTCTAAAACCTCTCCAAAAGTCCAACCTCGTCAGTTGGTGTCTCGAGATCTCCCGTCGTTGATAGGACCGACGAGAAGTCTAGGTGTCGTAGTGACCACGCTCCTCGAGTCACTCACTTACCAACTCCAAAGTCAGTAGCGAGTAGTGGCTATAGTCTCGCTATCACCACCTGATCAAAATGCCCTTACCGTGGCATAAAGCAGATTTTCCCACGCATCGCCGCCGAACCCGGCTAGGTGGCAAGTGTAATACCAAATCGAGAGGGGTCCCTACGACCGCTAAACCTCGGGCGGTGAGTGTGGTTGTTCGGACCACAGGTTACGCCGAACCCGTATCCTATTCCACGGAGGTGTGGGATCTCGGTCCCGCCCCTCGGTACCAAATCACGCTATTCGCGTGTAGTACACAATTCCTCAAACCAAGTCCAACCAAAAACAACTTATCCCAAACCAAATTCCCAAACCATATACCAACTCAACCCATAACCAACAGTTCAGGTGGGATTACAATCCTCCTCCCTCCGGTCATGTGAATCCAACTAGACGTTCATCCAGGACAAAAAATCGGTCACTCCTAATCTCTACGTATCAAAGCGAGAATATATTCCAGATATAGACACATATACAAAACCATGATCTGATCTATATGCATGCGATTACTGACTCTGAGCCATTAAACAAAATCCTATATATATATATACCTAAGTGCGGAATCGAAGCCTCGCGCTCAAGAATTCCCGCACGTGGTACTTCTTCTTCTGTTGGTTTTGCGGACACGAGCAGAACATACAATAATAACAATAATACATAAATATAAACAGAAGTATCTTAGGAACCCGGGCCTCTAAGGTGTTGAAAGCGGAACAAACATACATTTTACCAAATTAAGTTACCCCTGCTTGGTTGGGTATTGTTAGGTATGGCGTTTGCTGCTGATATCTAATAAATTCGATATTTGTGTTAAAAAAATGAATATCTTGCTTAAATTGGACATGATTTGAAAAGAGTCACTAAGTGCTTAACAAGACAAAATATTTACAAATCATGTCACCTTCACCTGCCTTTGATGACTTCTCTCACTTTCCCAACAAACGTAACCAGCAAAAACGGGTCCGGGAGCAAAAACAACTCAACACATGTAAAAACTGAATACGGATATAATTGCAAGAAAGAGAAGCAGTATACAAGCTTTTGGCCTTCAAAACTAAGGTCATCGACATCCTCTCTCCGGCAACGGTGGCTAGTATGGTGTTGCGACTCCATCTTCACCTCATACACTATCGCGTTCTATGTTCCATATCTACATCGGTCAACTAAGAAGGTGTCAAATGTTGAGTCTTTGATTTTGATAATTCCAAAACATTTGGGCTTAATTACGAAGGTTTGAAAAGTTGATTGGCTTTTAGGCGAAGTGCACTTTTGGTTTTAATGGAAATAACTGTTGGGGCATTTTTTCAAAGTATTAAAAGGATCAAGGAAGGAACCATGTGTTAATATTGATAATTGAATATTATTGATTATTTTGCAAATATCATTTTATTATACTTGAATTGGATTAATCTAGACCAGTTGTTGTCCCAAATTCATGGCTAATAATTGAAGGAAATCATGGTATACATGGTGGATGCCTCATTACTTGTGCAATAATACTAAATTTTATCCCTATTTTCCCATCATTTCAGTTAGAATTATTGAATTCTACGGCGTGCGCAAGTATCTTTTGCAATAATCTCCCCATGACCACAAAAAGGGAGGAAACGATGCATTTTGAAGAAGTAATAGGCAAGCGAGAAGCAAGTCTAGGGTTAAATTGATAAGAGAACAAAAGTTGGAGAGAAGGGGATCCACAATAAAAATTGATAATCTCCCCCGACAGTTAACTCTGCGTGTCATGTGTCGGCAAGGTAGTATGAAAGATTCGCACGGGAACCGACCAAGGAACGACCGAAGGCAAGTGAAGGGAAGAATTGCTCCTGTCCAGATTTTCAAAAACAAAATTTCTCCTCTCCCCTATAAATAAAGCAACAATCCTCCTCACAACACACACCTCAAACACCACACCTCTACACACCACTCTCCTCTTCCTCCACCCACCACTTTTTCCCTTCTCTTCCATGGAGTGGTAATGCCCCAGATGAGGAGGAGCTGAAGGTCTAGAGGGGATGCTACTGAGCAGATCTTCCTCCACAAACCTAAGCCTTCCTCTTCCCTATCTCTTTATGTTTATGTCTATGTTTTTATTCTGTATTCTGTTTCTATACTACATGCATAGTGAGTAGATTTTCTGATGTGGACATCGCTCCAAGGATTCCCCAAGCTCAAGGTGGCGCTCAACCTCAAGTGCGCGCGCCCCCAAATCCACTCCAAGGTCTAGGAGGACCCATGACAAGGTCCCGTTACAAACAAGTCCAAGCAAGTCACAATGCTTTCTTGAGACTCATGGCGCAAGGGGAAGAACAAGAAGAGGTTTGAGAGAGGACCTTACAACTTCGCCAACTCGGCATTACACTGGAGGAGGGTCACGCGAAGCCCTTTGGAGCATGGAATATAAGTGCACTCGAGGAAGATGGTGGCGGCGAAACCCCTGTGCGAGACTACCGATCGCGAGGGAAGACCCAAGGCGAAGCCTCAGGCGAGCCCCGCGCAAGACTTCTGATCGCAGAAGACCCAAGGAGAAGCCCTTCATGCGAATCCATCCGGCGAAGGCAAAGCCCACAGCGAAGCCGCCCCGCGAAGCCTCCATACTGAACCAACTGGCCGACCAATCCAACGAAAAATGTCCCTTCTCAGAGAACACTCGAGAAGACAAATACTCACTTTACATGCAGAAGACACAGGAACACTTATAGGCTTGCTTTTGCCTTTTTACCTTTTGGAAGTTTTTTGGATGGCATGCATGCGAAAGCACTTTATGCTTTCAGCGTGCATGCGCAGGTGTAAGAGACGTTTTTCCTCACACATCATTCCTCACCATTTAAGCTAGCCTCACACACATTTGTAACTTAGAACATATTTTTGAATCAAGAATTCGGCCTAACCTCTCCAAGTGAGACCTTGGCTTCGTGTTCTCTTTTCTTGCATTTCCATCTCCCTAGTGATCCATGCAAGAGGATCCAAACATAATATCTAGTATTGCTTGATCTCGTAGTCAAGAGGTGCTAGATCCCATCTCCTTCCCCAGGCATCATCAAGTGAATTGCCTCAGCTCGTAGTGAGGAGGTTCACTTGGCCGAAATCTGTTTGCAAGTTCGCTTCCGCCTCCGCCAAGCTAGATCCGTGATTGTCTTGATTGCAGTTCCATAACCATGATCTCATCAAGTGGTATCAGAGCCAAAGTGCTTGTTGGAGGTATTGTGTTATTTGTTTGTTTTCTTCAAGTAAAACCCTTTGTTGTCTTTCTTACACTTGAAGAAAATTTCGGTTGATGATCTTTTGTTGAAACCGAATAGTTGTTGTTCTTTTTACATGGTGTTCTTGAGAAGTTTGTGAAAAAGTGAGTTGTTTTTGGAAGTGAAGCAGAAAGTGTTATCTTGTTTGCAAAAGAGCACAAAACGCAAATAAGTGTTTAAAGAAAAGAAAAGTGTTGAGCAAGTTTATGTGTTTGAAAAGTTCATGATCGTTCTTGAGTGTTCATACCCAAAACACAAGTGAATAGTGTTTTTAATCGAACAGTAGTTTCTGAACTTGAACAAAAGTGTTTATAGCTGAAAAAGACCTACTCTAAGACATACCCCTACTTCTTTCAACCCCCAGCTAAACCTTAAAATCTCAAAAGCTAGTTTCAAGTAACTAGTCATTTTCTTGGGTTTCAAGTAACGGTTTTACTAGAGTTGATGTTTGTGCCTACTTGCGTGTTCGCCTTTGATCTAAGGTTGAAGGTGGTATCAAGATAAGAGAACTTGTGAAAGTCATCCAGTGGGAAAAGGCCGGAGTGAAATCATCCCTAAAGCCCTTTGAGCGAAACACGAGTGAGTGTAAACACTCGGGAATAGAGAGGTTCCTCTTACCACATATTTTCAACTGCACTTTGATTGTAGATGGCTTCCTCAGATTCCACCCCTCCTCATCCATCCCAACTAGGGATGCATGACACATTAGCAAAAATCTTACAAAGATTGGATGAGTTGGGAACTCAAGTCGCTGTCACAAATGAGAGGCTAACGAGAGTGGAGATAGCGCAAGGAAAGCAACGAGCGTTCGCAAGTCCACGATGATGTCCATGCATCGCGGGCTCGGGGAGAAGTCACGTATACTACTCTTAATCCGCCATCGGCGAAGCCACAAGCCACTCCTCATAGTAGACCACCTCCCTCCACGAGTAGACCAAGATGTTAATATTTTGGATAGCGATGACCAGGCATACTATGCGGAGCCACCGCCGAAAAAAGCAAGAAGAAAAGTGTTACGGTCACCCCGAGCGGGTTGTGACCGGGTGACCGGGGCTCGGTTTTGGCACAGGGTCATGGTTTTGGGCGGTCAGACAGCTCCTGGACTTATCTGAGCATTAATTTTGGAAATCCTTTGGGTTTGGAGGTCGTGTGGGTTCCCCGGACATTTTCGCCGGAAATATTTTTCGGGGCAGGGGGGTTGTCTCGGGACGTACAGCGGGCTCGGTAGCGATCCCGAGACCTCAGAATGGGAAACCGTTCGCATATTTGGAATCGTGGGAACGTCCTGCATCTTTTTACGAAGTATATTTTCTAGGGCGGGACATTCGGTCCCGGGCGACTCCCGGGACTCGGGACGGGGATCCGGAGCTCGGGAGATCCCGGGGCTCGGGATGGAAATTTTCCTTCGGTTTGGGTGTATAGTATGTTATATTTTAAGACGGATTTTATGGTAATATTTGTGGAATTTTGGCATGACGGGATTTGGATTTGGATTTGGTTTAGCACGCGTCGGGATTTGCTCGGGTTCAGCGGGCACGGTAGGACACTCTGGAATTGAAAATGGACTTTGGAAACATGATTTGGATGTGTTATGATAATCTGAGGATTGTGTTCAGTTTTGGTTTCAATTGAGGTTAGGAAGTTGCGTTTAGGGCTAACTTTGCAAAGATTTTGAGAGTTGGAGGACTAAGTTACAATTAACCCTAAAGTCAGCAATTATTTTTGTAAAAATGAAGGCTGAAGTCGGTTGCAAGAGGGAGAGATAAGGACACTTGTCAAAAATGGTAAAAGATGGAAAGAAAAGTGAAAAAGAAATGAAAAAGAAAGGAAAATATAAAAGGGGAAAGAAATACCATTTTTCTTCATTTCTTCTTCTTCTTCTTCCTTCTTCATCCGCCATGCTCACCTCCTTCAAGCTCCATGGTGTTTTTCATTTTTGGCAAGGATTCAACAAGGTTTTGGGTGCAAATCAATTGTAAGCTTCTTCTCTTTAAGAATTTACAAGTTGGAAGCTTTTGTTTTGGTGGAAAAGAAGGTTAGAGAGGATTTTGTGTTTGTTCTTTGCTATGGGTTTTGATGATCCTCTTGCTTCCATCTTTTAGTATGTTGTTCTTGGCATGGAGAGGAGTAAGAATCTAGGTTTAAATTTTGGAAAAACATCATGGATGGTGGAAACATAATTTGGCGAAATTTTGCTTGATTTTCTAAATGGTGTGTAGTTGTGTTCTTGGATCATGCTTTGGATATGTGGTTCCTAGCATGATTCTAAGGCTTTCTATGGTTTCAATTTGATGGAAAACAGGTTGTGTGGGAAAGCCCCAAATTGGGTGAATAGTGTAGTTAGGGTTCATGTATGATTTTGGTGTTTAAGGTGTAATTGGATGGTAATCATGCTTAAGATGTGTAATTGGTGGTTAAAGTGGGTAATTGGAACCTTAATTGGATTGAATTGGAAGTTTGGTGGAAATTTGGCAAATGGCCGAAATTAAAATGGAAACTTTATCTATGTTTGGGTTATGTTTTGGATTAATTGGATGGTGATTTGGTATCGTGGGTGGAATTAGGTGCGTAACGATGTTTGAAACGTCGTTTTCAGATAATGGGAGCAAAATTCACCTTTTTGCGGGATTACGGGTAAAATGTCTGGAAACTGGGATTTAGTGGCTTGGATGTGTTTGTGGGTGTATGAATAACGATGTTCTAGCTCGGTTCGTAAAACCGAGCTTTCTGTGGATTTTTGCGGGAAAGTGCGGGATTGTGCGGGTTTGGCTTCTGGGGGTTATTTTGGTGAGTTCTGACTTGTTTGTGGTTGTTCAGTGTGTTTCTGCGTTGGTGGAGCAGTGTGGGACCATAAAAGTCAAGGTTTCGCTTTTCGGGCCGGGAGCCGGGATTTCCCGGGATTTGTACTGCGGAGCGGTTTTGCTAAGGTAAGGGTTCAACTTCTCTCGTTATGCATTCTGGAATGGGACATTATGTATACCGGGTTTAGTTGAGGCGGGTTCCGGGTTGAGGACGGTGGTTCGATGATCCCGAGACTTGTCACATGGTAAGATGCTATTTGTAGCTTATCTTGTGTCAAGGCCCGGATGGTCTTGGAGGCCACGGGTTTATGTTACATTACGTATATCCGCGCTAGGTGCCGATATTTATGCGTATACGTTTTGGTATATTCGACATTTGGCATATGCATTATGATATGTTTGTTCTATGGCGAGACCGGGATGGTCTTGGAGACCTCGGGTGCTCTTTGGTTTGGTGGTGTCCGCAACGGAGGGTGTCGACACCTTATGTATATCCGCACCGGGAGTGCCGGTATACCTTTGGGACCCTACGACAGTTTGGGGATCATAACCCCAGCCGGTACCGTGCTATTGTATATTTGGATCTCTTGGAGAGGGCTGTCGTCTGTACTTCATTATAAGGGTCGTTTGGGCGGTTGGACCGCGTATGGGATTTTCGGCTCACCTTGTCCTACGGGACATTGTAATCATTTTGGCATATGTGTATATTTGTGCTTGTGTTGGTTATGTTTTGCAGGTTCGGCTCACAGTCCATGTACAAACTGTATCTTACCTCAGCCCTTACTGGGTTCTCCCGATGACTCACCCCTTATTGTTTACCACCTTTCAGGTCTATCTGACAAGCAGCCGGCGGATTAGAGATCCGCGGTGCTTTTGGTTTTTTTGGTTTGGGTTCAGGTATTGTGATTCCTTTGAGGAACTTACGCTCTGCTTTTGTTACATTATAAGGGGTAGTCTCGGTAGAGGTGTTGGTTGATGTACCATATTTACATTACATTGGATTTTGAGGTTGACTAACTCTCCTTTCTCTCTTTGGTTGTGTTTAGCAGCAGTACTACGTGCGGGAATCTTGGTTTTGAGGTTCTTCTCGATTCCGCACCTAGGTATTCTAGGGTTTTCTTTGGTGGCTCTGTAGTTGTAGCTGCATGCATGTAGTTCAGATCATGATGTTTGTATATGAGGAATATAATCTGGAATATATATTGATTACAGTCTGTCTTGAGTCGAGGGCGGAGCCCCGACTTTCCTATAATGGAAATGTTATGGAATGGATTCTGTTGTTATGATCAATGCATGTTACTCCATGAACTGCGTGATTGGTATGGTTGAGATATTTTGTATACTTGCCATGTATGTGTTCTGTAGGTTGCAGGTCGTAGTATGACTATTCTGATTTTTGCGGGTCGGGTCATGGAACCACTGCACGTAGCGGGTTTCGGTAGTACCGTTACCGCGCGTTCCGCCGTAGCTTCCGCGTTCCGAACGTCGCGGCTGGCCCCGCCTCCGCAACCGGGCGGGGTGGTCGTGACAAGTTGGTATCAGAGCAGGTCGGGTCAGTGTGACCCGAGAGGCAAGGTATGATCAGTTTCAGTATGGATTTTGGAAGGCATGTATACTTGTCCAGGAGTGGACTTTTGGAGCGATCATGCCGGTTCATGGATAAGTTTCTACGGGAGATGACTTGAAGTGCGGGCTGTTGTTACGTGTTCTATTCCGGGGCGGTTCGGTGCAGTCTGGCCACCTCCTTATTTGAACCACTTTGGAATGGGTGTGGAGCGGCGGGCGGTTCTCTGAAGCATTTTGGAAGGTTTGGAGTACTTTGGGAAGATTTTGGGGATTTTGGACTTTGGAGCGCGAAGTGAAGCGCAAAGCTCGAGTGCGGGCTTTTGACATAATCCGGGTACTCTTATTTGTTGGTTGGTATTGTGGTGTGGTTACGTGTTATGAACATGATCTGATTCTGTGCTTAAGTTTTGGTATTTGGTTAGTGATTACGAAAGAATTTACGCATCATGCATTGCATTACACTACTAAGCCTTAGGATCTGCTTGCTAGCTTTTGGAGAGAGAGAGAGAGAGTTATTTGGTTTGGACTTTTGGTTATGGGTTAAGTTGGCATTTGATTGGTTTTGGTTTAAGGAAATGGTTACTACACGCAAATCGCGTGATTTGCTACTGGAGGGTTGGGACTGAGATCCCACACCTCTGAGGATATGGGATACGGGTTCAGCGTAACCCAGGGCCTGAACAACTACACTCACCACCCCTGAGGTTTTAGTGGTCACAGGGACCCCTTTCTGATTTGGTGTTTGTGTTGGGACAGGTACGGCTGTGCTGGGTACTTTTCTGCCAGCACAGCAGGTTCAGGGGCGGCAGTAGGCAAAGGGAGATCTGATTATGCCACGGTAAAGGCATTCTGAATAGGAGATGATGGTGAAACTTAGGCCACTACTCGCCACAGTTTTGGTGTTGGTAAGTGAGTGACCCCTACGAGGAGGATGGTCACTACGACATCGAGACTTCTCGTCCATCTCATCAACGACGGGAAGGTTTGAGGCACCGGTCGACGAGGTCGGACTTACGGAGAGGTTTCAGCATTTGAACACCCCGAGGTTCAACGACCGAGGAGGGCCGAAGGCAGTAGAGTTTTGGTTTGTGGGAGTTGACAAACTCCTGGGGAGGCTACACTTCTCCCCGGCATTGCAGCGGGGATGTAGCCAGGGACCTCCGACAGGCGAAGTTTGATGATCTGGAGCAGGGGACCACTGCCGTCGGAGAGTATGAGTGGAAGTTTGATTGGCTGGTTCATTACGAACCACAGTACTACGGTATGGAGCAGGAAGAGGTTGAGATTCGGTACGTCCCCCACCGATCTCAAGATCGAGGGAGGGTTACATACCGCGAGTTCGTCAAGGTTTATGGGTAAGGCGGGCTGGGTAGAGTGGCGAGGGTAGCTGGGTGGCTGTGATAGTTCAGTTTTGTTTGAGTTGTGTTAGGCAGCACCCCGGCCGCCCAAGCTGCAGCCAGGCGGTGTAGAGCATGCGATGCAGGGCAGATAACTGTTGGATACGGGATAGCTTTCTGGTGCTGGGATAGGAATCCAACAGTGTTTTATGTCCATGATCTTGGTTCCAGCCCAACACACCCCGAGGTGTGGTTTATAGTGGAGGTCGTCCGAGATCACAACGGCGACTTCCATTTTAGCCACCCTCCTCCGCCACGGCAGCCCAGCTGGCGCGCTTTCCAGTTGAGCGAGGAGACACCTTGCAGCGTGGGGCATTACAAGTTATGTTGTTTCGGATGATACACTTGTTCACGATTTACTTGGTACTTGTGAGTCTGTTTCGGTTTCGGCACAGAAGTGTGTCGAATCTCTGCATTTGGCTAGCAGTGAGCTGCCAAATGATTCTGGTACAAACGGCTGGGAGCCGGTTTTGTTTTCTATAAGGTGGCACAGGACTGCGTGCTATCTATTGGCAGACACAAGATTATGTCAGGTTTGTAGGTGTTGGACACACCAAGTATGATGTTATTTTTGGGATGATTGGTCTGCTTAAGAGTTCCGTGCACATTGATCGTGCTAATCGTAGTATTACGGTTTCTAGAGAGGTGTTACCTCTCATGGGTTTTGATAGGATAGAGGTGGTAAGGAGCAATATGGAGCTGCAGGTTTTGGGTCAGTTTCCGATAGTGGATTTGGAGGAGTACTACGATCGCTTACGGTAGATACTCGGTTGGAGCTGGATAAGATTCCAGCGGTTCGGGATTTTTTTCTTCGCAGTATTTCCGAAGGATTTGCAGGATGCCCCAAAGAGAGGAAAATTTTGTTTGGGATTCGTTTGCAGTGGGATTTCACTCTAATTTTCATTCCTCCTTATCGGATGTTGCCGGTGGAGATGATTGGGTTGAAGAAGCGGTTGGGAAACTACGGGAGAAGAGTTTCATCCGCCCGAGCACTTCACCGTGGGGTGCTCCGGTTACATTTGTTAAGGAAAATGATGGGTTACTCCGAGTGTGTATTGACTACGGGCGGATGAATGCCATTACAAGTAAGAATAAGTACCCGTTGTTGGGACTGATAACCTCCTTGATCGGTTAGGAGATATGAGGATATTTTCGGGGTTGACTTGCAAGCGGGATACTTTCCGTGTGGATGAAGGAAAAGGATATGCCGAAGACTGTTTTGGATTGGGTATGGACACTAGGAGTAGGGTAATGTCATTTGGTCTGATCAACGCACCGGCAGCGTTCATGGACATGATGAATCGGGTGTACCGATTATACTTAGACTCTTTTGGGAAGTGTTCATCGAGGATATTCTGATTTACTCTCGAGATGAAGGCTCGCACCAGGAGTATCTAAGAGCTATTTTGCGGGCGCTTTGGGAACATTGGTTTTACATCATCGGTGAATATGGGTTTTCAGCGGTTTCCAAGAGGATTAAGGTTGTATAGGATTGGAGGCAGCCAGCCTCAGTACACAGGATAAGGAGTTGAACATGAGGTAGCATAGGTGGCTCGAGGACATTAAGAATTAGGATGGTGGTATCTAGGGCACTGCTAGCAAGGGCAATGCAGTTGCCGATACTTTGCGTAGAGAGGTTACCGGGTTAGTTAAAGGAAGCAACACGGAAGATCGGACCCAGGAGGATGACTCGGTGTACCTTGGGCACACGTGGGAGTTTTGGGAGCACACTCAGGACAAAACATAGAACTCTCTTAAACAGAGGATGGATAGAGAGCGTGAGGCACAAGAGAAGAATTCGGGTTTAAGGAAGTTGTCCGGAGAGGGCAAAGGAGTACTACTACTGACATCTCAGTACAGGTGGGAATAGTTATATTTTGGGGATTGGTTGTAGGTATCAGAGGATCAGGGTACTACGGTATAAGACTCTGGAGAAGGCAAATTTGAGCCGGTTAAGTATACACCCGGTAGAGAGGATATCCCAAGATTTTCACACTTGCTTTTGGTGGCCAGATATGCGGAGACACATTGACATTTATATGTCTAAGTGTGATCACTTTTTGCTGATACGGGTGACAAGCTCTCTTTAGGCGCTTGCCCATCTGTACCTCAGGGGAATTGCGCGGTTATAGAGGGTACCAGACTCCATTGTGTCTGATCGTGATCTGCATTTTACCGCACGGGTCTGCAGTACTTTTCACAAGGTTTTGGGCATGCGATGCTGATTCAGATTGTTGAGGAGACCACAACAAGGATCAGGATGATTCAGGCGCGGATGGAAACTGCGAATGACCGCACCATCTCATACATGGATAAACGTCGCAGGGACTTGGGATTTGAGGTCGGTAACAAGGTTTGGCCAGAGGTAGCATCGGTCTGAGGGACGGTCAGATTTGGTAGGCGGGGCAAGTTACCCCGAGTTATATCGGTTCTCATGAGTTTCTAGAGTGAGTTGATAGGTTGGCCTTACCCCCCCCCCGACTATTTCTGTTGTACGTGATGCCTTCCAGGATAGCCTGTTGAGAATCGATTAGATTTAGATTCGATGCTATCTGGGGTTGTCAGGTAGAAATACCGACAACTGATTCGGGGTGCAATAAGATGCACCCGGAGGGTGGGACGCCGTTGAGAGGCTCTGGATAGTAGTCTAAACTACCACTCCCGCCGCACCAGTAACGGTGGTCCGATTGTTCTTAGTAAGGAGAATATTTATATATTCTGGTTGGTAGCGACACCTGTATGGATGGTTCAGGCTACTCTTGGAGGACCAAGAGTTCTAAGGGGGGAGAATGTTACGGTCACCCCGAGCGGGTTGTGACCCGGGGCTCCGGTTTTGGCCTGCGGGTCACGGTTTTGGGCGGTCAGACAGCTCCCGGGACTTATCTGAGCATTATTTTTGGAAATCCTACAGGTTTGGAGGTCGTGTGGGTCCCCCGGACATTTTCGCCAAAAATATTTTTCGGGGCTGGGGGGTTGTCTCGGGACGTATAGCAGGCTCGGTAGCGCTCCCGGGACCTCGGATTGGGAAATCGTTCGCATATTTGGAATCGTGGGAACGTCCTACATCTTTTTACGGAGTATATTTTCTGGGGCGGGACGTTCGGTCCCGGGCGACTCTTGGGGCTCGGGACGGGGATCCCGGGGCTCGGGATGGAAATTTTCCGACGGCTTGGGTGTAAAGTATGTTATATTTTAAGACGGATTTTATGGTAATATTTGTGGAATTTTGGCATAGCGGGATTCGGATTTGGGTTAGCACGTCGGGATTTGCGCGGGTTCAGCGGGCACGGTAGGACACTCTGGAATTGCAAATGGACTTTGGAAACATGATTTGGGTGTGTTATGATAATCTGAGGATTGTGTTCAGTTTTGGTTTCAATTGGGGTTAGGAAGTTGCGTTTGGGGCTAAATTGCAAAGATTTGGAGAGTTGAAGGACTAAGTTGCAATTAACCCTAAAGTCAACAATTATTTTGGTAAAAGGAAGGCTGGAAGTCGGTTGCAAGAGGGAGAGATAAGGACACTTGTCCTCATGTGGTAAAAGATGGAAAGAAAAGGGAAAAAGAAAAGAAAAAGAAAGGAAAATATAAAAGGGGAAAGAAATACCATTTTTCTTCATTTCTTCTTCTTCTTCTTCTTCTTCTTCTTCCTTCTTCTTCCTTCTTCATCCGCCATGCTCACCTCCTTCAAGCTCCATGGTGTTTTTCATTTTTGGCAAGGATTCAACAAGGTTTTGGGTGCAAATCAATGGTAAGCTTCTTCTCTTCTTCTCTTTGCAAGTTGGAAGCTTAGGTTTTGGTGGAAAATGGGTTTAGAGAGGATTTTGTGTTTGTTCTTTGCTATGGGTTTTGATGATCCTCTTGCTTCCATCTTTTAGTATGTTGTTCTTGGCAAGGAGAAGAGTAAGAATCTAGGTTTGGATTTTGGAAAAACATCATGGATGATGGAAACATAATTAGGCGAAATTTTGCTTGATTTTCTAAATGGTGTGTAGTTGTGTTCTTGAATCATGCTTTGGATATGTGGTTCCTAGCATGATTCTAAGGCTTTCTATGGTTTCAATTTGATGGAAAACAGGTTGTGTGGGAAAGCCCCAAATTGGGTGAATAGTGTAGTTAGGGTTCATGTATGATTTTGGTGTTTAAGGTGTAATTGGATGGTAATCATGCTTAAGATGTGTAATTGATGGTTAAAGTGGGTAATTGGAACCTTAATTGGATTGAATTGGAAGTTTGGTGGAAATTTGGAAAAGGGCCGAAATTAAAAGGGAAACTTTATCTATGTTTGGGTTATGTTTTGGATTAATTGGATGGTGATTTGGTATCGGGAACGGAATTAGGTGCGTAACGATGTTTGAAACGTCGTTTTCAGATAATGGGAGCAAAATTCACCTTTTGCGGGATTACGGGTAAAATGTCTGGAAACTGGGATTTAGTGGCTTGGATGTGTTTGTGGGTGTATGAATAACGATGTTCTAGCTCGGTTCGTAAAACCGAGTTTGCTGTGGATTTTTGCGGGAAAGTGCAGGATTGTGCGGGTTTGGCTTCTGGGGGTTATTTTGGTGAGTTTTGACTTGTTTGTGGTTGTTCAGTATGTTTCTGCGTTGGTGGAGCAGTGTGGGACCATAAAAGTCAAGGTTTCGCTTTCGGGCAGGAGCCGGGGTTTCCCGGGATTTGTCTTTGCAGAGCGGTTTTGCTAAGGTAAGGCCTCAACTTCTCTCGTTATGCATTTTGGAATGGGACTTTATGTATACCGGGTCTAGTTGAGGCGGGATTCGGGTTGAGGACGGTGGTCCGATGATCCCGGGACTTGTCACATGGTAAGGTGCTGTTTGTAGCTTGTACTGTGTCAAGGCCTAGATGGTCTTAGAGGCCACGGGTTTATGTTCTGTTATGTATATCCGCGCTAGGCGCCGATATTTATGCGTATACGTTTTTGGTATATTCTGACATTTGGCATATGCATTATGATATGGCTTTGTTCTATGGCGAGACCCGGGATGGTCTTGGAGACCTCGGGTGCTCTTTGGTTTGGTGGTGTCCGCACCGGAGGGTGTCGACACCTTATGTATATCCGCACCGGGAGTGCCGGTATACCTTTGGGACCCTACGACAGTTTGGGGATCATGACCCCAGCCGGTACCGTGCTATTGTATATTTGGACCTCTTGGAGAGGGCTGTCGTCTGTACTTCATTATAAGGGTCGTTTGGGCGGTTGGACCGCGTATGGGATTTTCGGCTCACCTTGTCCCACGGGACATTGTAATCATATTGGCATATGTATATATATTTGTGCTTGTGTTGGTTACATTTTGCGAGTTCGGCTCACGATCCATGTACAAAGCGTATCTTACCTCAGCCCTTCACCGGGTCCTCCCAGGGACTCAGCCCTTATTGTTTACCACCTTTCAGGTTTATCGACAAGCAGCCGGCGGATTAGAGATCCGTGGTGCTTTTGGTTTTTGGTTTGGGTTCGAGTATTGTGAGTTCCTTTGAGGAACTTCGCTCTGCTCTGTTACATTATAAGGGGTAGTCTCGGTAGAGGTGTTGGTTGATGTACCATATTTCTGTTCTGTTGGATTTTGAGGTTGACTAACTCTCCTTTCTCTCTTTGCTTGTGTTTAGCAGCAGCAGAGTTACTATGTGCGGGAATCTTCTGGTTTTGAGGTTCTTCTCGATTCCGCACCTAGGTATTCTAGGGTTTTCTTTGGTGGCTCTGTAGTTGTAGCTGCATGCATGTAGTTCAAATCATGATGTTTGTATATGAGGAATATAATCTGGAATATATATTGATTACGTATCTGTCTTGAGTCGAGGCGGAGCCCGACTTGCCTATCTTGGAAATGTTATGGAATGGATTACATTGTTATGATCAATTCATGTTACTCCATGAACTGCGTGATTGGTATGGTTGAGATATTTTGTATACTTGCCATGTATGTGTTCTGTAGGTTGCAGGTCGTAGTACGACCATTCTGTTTTTGTGTGTCGGGTCATGGAACCACTGTACGTAGCGGGTTTCGGTAGTACCGTTACCGCGCGTTCTGCCGTAGCTTCCGCGTTCTGAACGTCGCGGCTGGCCCCGCCTCAGCAACCGGGCGGGGTGGTCGTGACAAAAGTCTTTCCAGATCGAGCTCAAGCAAGATCTTATCTTGAGAGAGACCTTGAAGAAGAAGAAGAAGCGGAAAGAGGGCATGTCCATCGAGGTTTCAACCGAAACCTTAGAGGAAGAAAACAAACCCAGGATCAACAAGACATCAACAATATAAAGCTTCAAATACCGCCATTTTAAGGCTCCAGAGAACCGAAAGATTATCTTGCTTGGAAGGCCAAAACAGAGAGGATCATTGACATGATAGGATATAATGATACGACCGCATTAAATCTCGTTGTCATTGAGTTTCATGACAATTCCCTCACTTGGTGGGAGCAAGAACATTACGAGAGAGCAAGGGACCGCGGTCGCCCCATCGCCACTTGGGAAGAACTCCAACGAGCAATGAAAAGTTGGTTTGTGCCAAGCTACTACGATAGGGATTGTGCCTAGAAATTGCAACGACTCATTCAAGGCCACTAAAGTGTAGAGGAATATCAAAAGGACCTTGAGAGAGCTTTGATGAGGGCCAATGTCAAGGAGGACGATGAGGCCAAATTGGCAAGATTTCTATACGGTCTAAGAGAGGACATCGCCAAAACAGTGGAGCTGTGTGATTATCGAGATTATCAAGATCTGGTGCACAAGGCTATACGAGTGGAGAAGCAGCTGAAGAAGGGAAACTCATATTATTCATCTCATATGCCTATCTGAGGCTTAGGAAGCAAGTCTACAACCTTCGCCAAGCCGGCACCTTCAAAACCCTATTAACCAGCCCCGACGATACCCCCCTCAACCAAAAACCAACACCTACCCTAAACCTTATGACACCACTAGCCAGACAAGGAGCATCGAGTGTTTTAAGTGTTTGGGAAAGAGACATTATGCGAGGGACTGCCCCAACAAATAGGGAAGTATCTAGCGAAGACGAAGGAGAGGTTTCTCTTAACCCTCAAAACCAAGAGAGTGAAGCGGAAGAGGGAGAGTTGCCTATGGAAGGTGTTACGGTCACCCCGAGCGGGTTGCGGCCGGGTGACCGAGGCTCGGTTTTAACTGCGGGTCACGTTTTCGGCGTTCAGACGGCTCCCGAGCCCTATCCGAGTATCATTTTGGCGAACCCCTCCGTATTTGAGGTCGTGTGGGTCCCCGGACGTTTCCGCCGAAAATATTTTTCTCGCGCCGGGGTTGTCGGGGTCGCCACGGGGCGTACAGCGGGCTCGGTAGCACTCCCGAGCTCAGTTTGGGAAGCCGTTTGTAGTTTTGGAGTCGTGGTGACGTCCGGAGGTGGTTGTTGAGTTTGATGTCCGGGGCGGGGGCGTTCGGTTCGGGCGACTCCGGGGCTCGGGGCGGGAATCCCGGGGCTCGGGATGGAAATTCTCTGATGGCTTTGGGGTAAGTGTGTTTTAATTTAAAGTGGAATTTATGGGTATTTTTGTAGAATTTTCGGAGTGACGGAATTTTGGTTCGAGTTGACACGCTCATGGCGTCGGGTTTTGAGTGCAGGTTCAGAGCTCGGTAGGACACTCCGGAAAGGTAAATGAATTTCTGGAAAATGTTCTGTGAATGTTATAATATTCTGAAGGTTGTGTCCAAGTTTCGTTAATTTTGGAATTCGGTAATTATTTTTGGGCAAAAGAATTGGAACTTTCGGAAAATTGGGGTTAATTTGCAAAGGGGTGCAAATTTAATAAAATCAGCATGGGCAGCAGCTGATATTTTCGGCAGAATAATTGGGGAGGTTTTATTTGGGACACTTGGCTAACTTTGATTAAATGGTAGAGAGGTATGGGCAAAAAAAAAAAGTGGAAAATATATATATGGCTAAATAATTACATAAAATGAAACTAATTCATTTCTTCTTCTTCTTCAACCTCTCCAAGCTTCTGCCGCCATCTTCTTCTCCTCTCAAGCTCCATGTTCATCCATTTTCTTGGCTGATTTCTTCAAGGGTTTGGCTCCAATCTTTGGTAAGTTCACTTCCTACTTCTCTTCTCAAGTTGGAAATAAGAATTGGTAGAGAAAAGAGAAGGTTTTCATGCCATGGGTTTACTCTTGTCTACATGCTAGAGTAATCTTCTTCCTCCCACCTTTTGGTATGTTCTTCTTGGGTAGGAGAGGAGTAGGAATCATGGTTTAAACTTTGGAAAAACTCCTTAGTTTGAAGAAACCCTAAATGCCGAATTATTGATGTGTAAATTCGAGCTCTGCTTCTGGTGCAGCACGAAATATGTGCGCAGCGCACAGGCTTGCGCACAGGTTGTGCACAGCCTGTGCACAGCCTTGTGCGCAGCGCACAGCCTTGCGCACAGGTTGTGCACAGCCTTGTGCGCAGCGCACAGCCTTGTGCGCGCAGCCTTGCGCCTTGCGCATGACCTTGTGCCAGCGCCTTGTGCGCAGCGCACAACCTTGCGCCTGGACTTGCACATTGTGCACAGGTTGTGCACAGCTTGTGCAGCGCCACCGATTGTGCTTGCGCACAGGTTGTGCACATGCCACAACTCCCCCAAGAAGAACGTAGAGCTGAAGAGAAGTAAGTTTCGATGAAGGAAAGTGCGGGTTTGTGCGAGAATTTCTTTACGGGATTATTTGGATGTGTTACGACTCAACTATGGTTATCCGACTTGATTACGTATTGGTGGAGTAGCGTGGAACCTTAGGAGCCAAGTTGGGCATTACGGGTCGGAAGTCGGGATTTTCCGAGTTTTGGGTGCGGGCGACGTTTGAGGTAAGGGCTTAATTTGGTAAAATGTACGTTTGTTACTGCTCCATATGTGTTATCGGGTATGATATCTCTCTTGTGTTGTATGCTTTATTTATATGTTACATGCGTGTCCGCCTTTGAAGGGTGCGACATTACGCGTATCCGCACCAGAGTGCCGATATTGCATTACGTGTCCGCCGAAGGGGTGCCGACATTACTGCGTATCCGCACCAGAGTGCCGATACTTGCGTTACGTGACCCTACGGCGGTTTGGGGCTCGCGACCCCAGCCGGTACCGTGCTATACTTGCATTACGATCTGTATATTCGACCTCTGCGGAGGGTCACGTTCTGAGTCGTTACGGCGGTTGGACCGCATATGGTGGATTCTGATTTGCTTTATGTTTTATGTTCGTATGTATATGTATATGTTGTGCTAATCTGTTTTGCGAGTTGATTGTTGCCACGTGGGCTAAGCGCATTATTACCTTAAGCCCTTCTGGGTCCTTTCGAGGACTCACCCTTTTATCTGTTTACCACTTTCAGGCCGTCACGACAAGCAACCGGCGGAGTAGAGGTTCGCGGTGCTTCTTTCACTTTGTGAGGTTGGGTTGCAGCAGCGGTACCACGTGCGGAGGTCGCTTGATTCCGCGCTAGGTATTTATAGGATTTTGAATATTGGCTCTGTGTCAGAATCGCATGCATATAGGTCAGATCATGTTTTGGATGTGTATATATGTATGTTTGAGATATCTTCTGTTTTGTTATCTTGAGTCGTGGCGGAGCCCGACTTGCCTATAGTAGATTTGGTTTATCTCAAACTTGGTGCTTGAGTTGATGGCGATAATGGATGTTAGCATACCATGAAGCGCATGTGTGGTAGTAGTAAGATTGTTAGCATGCTTGCCTTGTATGAGTTATAGGTTGCTAGTTGTTACGCAACGATTACGTGATTCGAGCTCGATGCTTTGTTGCCGCGCTTTCCGCCGTAATTCCTGTTTCCGGCGTCGCGGCCGGCTCCGCCTCCGCAACCGGGCGGGAGTGGGCTGTGACAAGGCCTGATCTTGGTTACCAAGAGAGTTATGCGAAGCTCCCAAATTGTTCTGAAAACACTCGGCGGGAAAACTTGTTTCAGTCAAGAGCTTTGGTCAATGAGACTCTTTGTAGTTTCATAATTGACAGTGGAAGTTGTGTAAATGCGGCCAGCGAAGACATGGTTGCCGAACTGGGTCTTCACACTATCGCGCATCCCAAGCTGTACCAACTCCAATGGGTTGATGATAGAACCTTTGTGAAGGTCGTAAAGCAAGTTGAGGTGCCAATCCAGATTGGCAAATACGAAGATTCTATCACTTGCGATGTGGTGCAAATGCAGGCCACACACATTCTCTTGGGCCGACCTTGGCAATATGACAAGGAGGCTATACACTATGGCAAGGCCAAAAAGTACACCCTCACCCATCTCAGTAGACCCTACACCTTGCTTCCCCTCACACCATCCTAAGCCCTCCAAGACCAAGTTCACCTGGCAAGTAAGGCTGAGAAGAAAAGAAAGAGCGAGGGCAGAGAGAAGAGAGAAAATGGTGAGAAGGTTCAAGGAACCTTGAGCGAAAAGAAAGAGTGTGCATTAATGGGAAACACCATGAGTGAGCCATCGAGAAAACCAGAATGCATCCCACCCCTGGCCAAAGAAAGAGATTTCAAAAGAGCACTTTTGGGAAACAAAATTTGTTTTCTCATGATTCCAACTCATTGCATGCTAACACTTGACCATGTATCTTCTCTCCCTTTCTATGTGCAGGAAGTGTTGAAGGAATTCGATGAAGTATTCGATTAGCCGCGAAGGCTCCCACGCTATCGCGGCATAGAGCAACAAATAGACTTACTTACGGGTGTACCTTTACCCAACAAGGCCCCCTACCGCACCAACCCCCGAGAATCCAAAGAAATCCAATCGCAAGTGCAAGAGCTGCTTGATAAGGGATTTATCCGCGAAAGTCTCTCGCCCTGCGCGGTGCCAGTCATCCTCGTGCCCAAGAGCGATGGCACTTGGTGAATGTGCATGGACTGCCGCCCCATCAACTCTATCACTGTAAAGTATCGCCACCCTATACCTAAACTTGACGACATGTTGGATGAATTGAGTGGTGCTTGTGTGTTTTCAAAAATTGATCTTAGTTGTGGCTATCACCTTTTTTGGATGTAGAATGGTGATGAGTGGCAAACTGCATTCAAAACTAAAATTGGTTTATATGAATGGAATGTCATGCCCTACAGATTATCTAACGCACCTAGTAACTTTATGCGCCTAATGAATCATGTCTTAAGGCGATTGATCGGAAGATTTGTGGTAGTATACTTTGATGATATACTTGTGTATTTCAATAATCATGAAGAGTATGTTGAGCATTTTAGGCAAGTCCTTGATACACTTAGATTAGAAAAATTATATGCTAAATTTGAGAAGTGTGTTTTTGCATCAAATGAGGTTAACTTTCTTGGATACGTAGTTGGTGTGAATGGAGTCAAGGTAGACAAAGTAAAGTAAGTGCAATTCGAGATTGGCCTACTCCTAATTCATTAACTGAAGTGAGATTCTTTCTAGGACTTGCTAGCTTTTATAGGAGATTTGTTAATGATTTCTCTTCCATAGCCGCCCCTTTGCATGAATTAGCTAAGAAGAATGTAGTGTTTGAATGGGGTAAGTCGCAAGAGGAGTCATTTAGTGAATTGAAATCTCGGTTGTGAATGCACATTTGCTTACTTTACCAAACTTTGAAAAAGTTTTGAAGTAGAGTGCGATGCGAGTGGGATAGGCTTTGGTCTGTTTTGCACCAAGAAGATCACCTGTCGCCTTCTTTAGTGAAAAGCTAGGTGGAGCAACTCTAAAATACTCCACATATGATAAGGAGCTATACGCTCTTATGAGGTCATTGCAAACATGGAGTCATTACTTATTGCCTAGGGAATTTGTCATCCACACAGACCACTTGTCTTTGAAGTATCTTCAAGGACAAGGAACTTTGAGCAAGAGACATGTTAGGTGGGTAGAGTTCATCGAGTCTTTCTCCTATGTAATTAAGTATAAAAAGGGCAAAGAAAATGTTGTTGTTGATGCGCTTTCTAGGAGATATGCTTTACTCATGACTCTTGACACAAAAATTGTTGGTTTTGACTATTTGAAAGGCATGTATGAACATGATGTGGATTTTGGTGAAATATTTTCCAAGGCCGCCAGGCCCAATATGCATAAAAGGCCTAACAAATGGCCCATACACTCGCCCGAAATAAGGGCCCCATTAAAAAACTAGTAAATAAGTAACCCGAATAAAGCTTAAGGACGTTCCCGAATCCATACTTCCCGAACCATACTTCCCGAAGAGCATATAGGACCTAAAATACATAATCACCTTATATTGAGATATTACAATAATACCACTCAGACCTGGAACTATAAATACATTCACTATTCATACCTAAAAGGGTAACGTTTTAGCAACTACTCAACGCGACTCGTCAAATCACCATCTCAGAGGATCTCTCTATTTCTCGACAATCGCGCTCTAGTACGCAAAGTCGACCTAATGGCTTCAGTCAATGTCGTGACACGCAAGTCAAATCGGAACGTGGCGATCACGCGCACAAATCCGCCACCAAATGGCGCCGTCTGTGGGAAAGGCGGTGGTCCCCAAAATCAGATTGAACGTGGGGCCATTCCCGTTCCCGATCATCTAGACCGGAGGAGAAGGTTCCACCAATGGCCGCACGGCCGACCCGATTACAAGAGTTCCTCGGAGAAGCGTCTCATGGAGCGACCTCCCTACTGCCTACATCCAGCTTCCGTCGGAGCGACATTCGACACTTGGACCCTGATCTTGTCCAAGCAGTTCGGATGGTTCTTCAGGAAGAGCGAAGAAACCAGGACGACCAGACTGGTCAATCCTGTAAACCTCGGGACAGCTGTTACCACGGCGAAGCGGTCGAGACCATGGTAGGCAGCAGCGGCTTCACGGCAAGTTGCTTCCCGGACCGTCAAAGCCGATAGCGGTCAAGATCCCCGAGGAGCACAAGAGAGACCGATTCCCTAGACCAGAGACCGATGCGTGGTGATCCGTAAGACGATGTGATCAGGCAAATGTTGCATCGTCTGGAACAAGTCGAGAGAAACTCGGGCATTCCCGAACCCAAGTGCGAGGTCATCCCTGATGATGGACCATTCACCAGCAGGATTCGGGACGCCCGGATGCCCCGAGTATTTAACTTACCGCACCCGTTGGAAGTATACCAAGGTTCGGGAGACCACGATGCGTTTGTCCGCAAGTACAAAAGAGCGATGGAGCTGAAAGGAGCCAACGAGGCGGCCCTGTGCAAGTGTTTTGAAGTAGCTCTAAGAGGTCCGGCCTCGGCTTGATATAACTCGCTCCTCCCGAACTCGGTATCATCGTTCGAGGACCTGGCCACCAAATTCACAACACACTTCATCGGATGTAAGAGATCAGCGAAAAGGGCCATCCAAATGTTTGACATCAAACAAAGACCAAACGAGAGTATTCGAGAGTTCGTCGAAAGGTTCAACTGGGAAGCCGTACACGCGTCTGATCTGACGGACAACATTCGGATCATGGCATTCACAAAGGCGCTCATCCCCACCCGCGCCGGCTTATGAATTATCTCGAAAGAACTTCACCAATGTCGAAGAAATGTACGCTGTCACTCAGGAACATATGATTTCTTAAGAGATGTTGTCTCAACGTGAAGGGAAGAAGGACAACAGAGATAATCTAGAACCGAGGAAGGAGAACATCAGAACTCCACAGGTCAAGCAGCCAGGGAATTGGGGAGGACAGAAGAGAACTTTCGAGAGAATTCCGAATTTCACCCCCCTCAATACAACTCGGGCTAGCATCCTCGCAGCCCTCCAGAGACAAGGAGCGGGGAACATTAACTGGCCCAGAGCCATGCCAGAGGGAGCGAAGCGCGATTCGTCAAATCTTGCCGGTTCCATAGAGACACCGGACATGAGGCGAGCACCGCCATCGGTTGAAGAGATACATCGAGCATCTCATCAAGAGGGCTCTCTGGTGAGTACCTAAAGATGCCTCGGACCGAGGAAATTTCCCGAGGCAAGGGGAAGGCTGAAGAAGACACCTCGGGACCGAACAAGAAGGGCAAAGAGAAGAAATCCCCACCCCAACCAACCGGAGTACTGAACACAATAACGACCACCCTGGGTTCAAATGCAAGGAAGAGGAAAGCGAGGGAAATAGCCTCATTGAGCTACGGGGATCCGTCTTCAAGAGTAAAGCGGGCGGACGGGTCCGAAGTGCGTCTCCCGCATTACGACCCGCTCATCATCACCCTCCGAATTGGAACCATAGATGTCAAGAGGGTTCTCTGCGACGATGGCTCAAACGCAGATGTGTTATTCAGAAAGGCCCATGAAGGCCTTAAGCTTAAGTCAAGCCGATCAACCTGTCAAGACAAAGAACCTATGGCGTAGGACCGGATGAACTGCCAGTGCTCGGTTCTATCGAGCTCCCGACGATGTTCCTGGGAGTCGGTCCCGAAGGTCAATCCCGGTACACGACATTGATGGTCAAATGGCTTGTCATCGATGTCCCTTCTGCGTACAACGCTATCATCGGGAGAGAAACCCAGGTGGCTATTCACATGAGAACTGACGTGAAATACCTCACCATTACTTTCGCTACAGATGAGGGCGACGCCTCGATCTACGTGAGCCAAAGAGAGGCCAAGGACGTCATGGCAATAGCTCAGAAGGATCCTACTCCGAGCTGCTCGAAGGAGGACAAGGGGAAAGAGGATACCGAAGAAGTCGTTTCGAAAGGAGATAGGACAACAAGAATTGTGAAAGACTTGCCCGAGGGCAGTAAGGAAAATCTTGTAAACTTGCTTCAAATGAATAAAGACTTGTTCGCCTACTCTCCGAGTGATATGCCCGGGATCGACCCGAAAGTCATCCAACACAGCCTGCACATCGACCCAAATTCAAGACCTATAAGACAGAAGAAAAGAAATAACGCCCCTTTCAAAAGGGCCTTCATCAAAGAGCAAATCTCGAAGCTTCTCGATGCTGGGGTCATAAGAGAAGTATCGTATCCCGAATGGTTAAGCAATCCCGTAGTTGCAACCCGAGAAGACAGCGATAAGTTGCGCATGTGCATCGATTTTACTAACGTAAACGATGCTTGCCCGAAGGATTCATACCCGACTCCTCCGATCGACAGGCTTGTGGATTCCACGGCCGGACACGCGAGGCTCTCTTTCCTCGATGCTTACAATGGTTATCACCAGATTAGGATGAACGCGGCAGATGAAGAAAAGACGTCCTTCATAAGCGACGCCGGAACGCACTGTTATACCAGAATGCCCTTCGGACTGAAGAATGTCGGGGCAACTTATCAGAGATTGATGGACAAGGTGTTCTCCGGGCAGATAGGAAGAATTCTTGAAGTTTACGTTGATGACATCATCATCAAGAGCATGGAGGAAGAAGACCTCGTCCGCGATATTGAAGAGGTATTCGGGCAGGTCCGAAAGTATGGACTACGGTTGAATCCGAACAAGTGTGTTTTCGGAGTAACATCTGAGAAATTTCTCGGATTTATGGTGTCCGAGTGCGGCATCGATGCGAATCCAGCAAAGATCGAAGCCCTCCTAAACGTGAGGACACCTTCATCGATAAAGGACGTGCAGAGACTTCTCGGGAAAATTACGGCCCTAAGTCATTTTATATCTCGATATGGAGACAAGTGCCGCCCTTTCTTCAAACTCTTGATCAAAGAAGGTGCGGAGCCCGGGAGAATTGGGGTACGAAAAGGAGAGAAGAAATCTAAGGACGAGAACGCAAGGGAACGAGCTAGGTTCAGTTGGAATCCCGAATGTCAGAAGGCCTGGGAGGAAATCAGAGCCTACCTCTTGGAAATGCCTACGCTTCGGCAACCAACCGAGGATAGACCCCTCATTGTATACTTGGCAGTAGGAGAGAAGGCCGTAAGTTTGGTACTTGTTCAAGAAGACGACCAAGGAAAAGCGATGGCGGTCTATTACGTGAGCAAATCATTGCACGGAGCCGAGCTCAATTACCCGATGATCCAGAAAGCAGTTTATTCTCTAGTCCTCTCAGCCAGAAGATTGAAGCCGTACTTCCTCGGATTTTCCATCGTTGTTCGGAGTAACGTCCCTATCAAGGACATCCTAAAGCGGGTAGACCACTCCGGAAGACTGTCAAAGTGGTGCGTAGAACTAAGCGAGTATGAGATAAAATACGAACCTCGGAGAGCGATCAAGGCACAGGCATTGGCGGATTTTATCGCAGAATTACCCAAGGAATCCGAAAGTGAGGATTCTTTGAACGAGGATAGCCCGGTCTGGACCCTACATGTAGATGGAGCTTCAGGATCGGACAAACAAGGTGCCGGATTAGTTCTCGAAGGCCCAGAAGGAATGAAGGCGACAAAGTCAATCAAGTTCACTTTCCCGGTAACAAACAACGCGGCCGAGTATGAAGCCCTTATTGCTGGTCTAGAACTGGCCAAGAAAGTGGGAATCCGATCACTAAAAGCATGTAGCGACTCAAACCTCCTTGTTCAGCAGATGAATGTGGAGTACGAGATCAAGGAACCAAGTCTCAAGAAATACGCCGAGGTAGCTAGAAAATTGGCCGCGGATTTCGAGAAATTGTGTATCGAGAAGATCCCGCGGTCGCTCAATTCGGAAGCCGATCAGCTTTCGAAGTCAGCCTCTTACGATGAAGTAAGAAATGAACCTTGCGTCGACTACTCCCGGATATGCTGCATTACCTCGGGATGGAGGGTCCCCTACTGGAAGTACCTCGATGAAGGGATACTCCCGGACAATCCGATCGAAGCCGCGAACATCAGGAGAAAGGCAAGCAAGTTCGTTATAATTGGTGATAATCATGCGAAAGGGATTCTCTTCCCGATGCAAAAATGCGTCGGAGAAGGAGACACCGAGGACATTCTAATTGAAACTCATGAAGGCACCTGCGGGTCACACATTAAATCGGATGCGTTGGCTGCGGTCATACTGAGACAAGGGTTCTTTTGGCCTACTCTCAAGGAAGACGCAAGGAGGCTAGTTAACAAATGCAAGAAGTGTCAGGAACACGCTCGAATACAGAGAATTCCCTCGGAGTACGTATCGTCCTCGGACTACCCCATACCATTTGCCGTATGGGGAATCGATCTGATTGGGGCCTTGCCTACCGCCCCCGGAGGACTGAAGTATTGCGTAGTCGCCGTGGACTACTTTACCAAGTGGATAGAAGCCGAACCACTGGCCACAATTACGGCTGAAAACATCCGAAAGTTCGTGTGGAAGAACATCATTTGCTGGTTCGGATGCCCGAAGGTTCTAGTTGCTGATAACGGAACTCAGTTCAGCGGCGGTGGATTCGAGGATTTCGCCGAGGAATTCGGGATCAAAATTCATTTTGCTCCGGTCGCCCACCCGCAGAGCAATGGCCAAGTCAAGTATCTAACCGAACTTTGAAAGATGGGTTAAAAACAAGACTTGGAAAAGCAAAGGGGAAATGGCCTGGAGAACTCCCTCATGTTTTATGGAGCTACCGGACCACGCCCCGAAGGTCTACTGGAGAAACCCCGTTCTCTTTGGCATACGGGACCGAGGCGCTCATCCCGATTGAAGTAGCGAACTCTTCCCTCCGAGCCGAGGTGTTCGAAGAAATGGCGAATGAGCAAGGTTTGCGGGCAAATCTGGACCTACTCGAAGGAAGAAGAGATGAAGCAGAGCTGCGAAGGAAAGCTTTCCAACAGAGAACCGCATCAACAAAAAATTCCAAAGTGAAGGCAAAGAATATCAAAGTGGGTGATTTGGTCCTACGGCAAACCAAACTGGGATCCCGAAGACCAAAAGGGGGCGCGTTCGCCCCGAACTGGGAAGGTCCATTCGAGGTTGTCGCCGAAGAAAGGAAAGGAGTTTACAAGTTATTGGATCCCGAAGGAAGGGAATTAGCAAATTCTTATCATTCCGAGGCATTGAAGAAATATTTTGTATGACCGAGGAATAATAAAGCACGACTGAATTTGGAAACAAGTGTTGAACCAATCCCTGAATGTTTTCATTAATAACGCCCGAGGCTGGGATTACAAAAATGGACTTGAAAGAAAATTACATCATTGAGGATCGGCGAAGTCGTCTACGGTGACTGGTTCGGGCGGCTGCAGAAACTCCTCGCCGTACCAGCTAGGATCTTCTTCGGGCTCGTCATTCCCGTCAAGCCCGGATAGGTCAGCATGAGGGTTGCGCTCAACAATTTGCCTCCTGGCCAGACAGAACCCGAAGGTGTATTTGTCAACGGCCAGCCTTACAGAATCCTTCAGCACCTTCTGATACTTCGGGATTTTGTCCTGAACTGTGGCAAGTTCATCCCGAAGTCTCTGGATTTCCTCATCTTTAGCCTTCAGATCCTGCTCCTCCCGAAGCTTGCGGATCTCTTCATCCTTGACCCGCTGCTCGTGCTCGTGATGCTCTTTCAGGTTGGCGAAGTCAACCTGAAATTTCTCTTTTCGGTTTGAGCTTTGAACTTCTTCCCGAAGAGCGTCTTGAGAATGGCGGTGGTCTTTGACCGCGCTTAGGAAAGCAACCTCAGCCAAGGCAAAATCATCAGCTTCGGCCGGGCTGAGGTTCTCCCGAATGTGAGTGCCCTCGGGAAGCTCGAGTATGGTGGAAATGCAGGGAGTGCCGCATCAAGCGCTCATAGTGGTGGACTCATTTGGATCAGCTTAGCCACCACAGCTATGGCTTTGGTCGCCCGTTACTCGGCTTCGGACCGGATCCGGCTTGACGCTCGGATGACTCGGGAAACCCACCCGCCCATCGTGGCCTTCTGCACGCCATCAAAAAGGATTACCTTCCCGCGGTATTACCCCGGAAGTCCAGACAAGAAATAAAAAACCAAATACTAACCTGATACCCAAGGACGGCCATTTTTGAAGCGGCAACGTCCAAGTCAGGGTAGAAGTGTTCTAAGCACTCCATTGTTCGGGCGGTGGTGGTCCCTTCAAATAGCTCGGGAGCCATATCTTTGGCATCTTCGTCGTCCAGGATGTTCTGATCCTCATGGATCAGCCACCCAGGCTCCCGGGGAATGAGATTATTCCCAGTGCGAGAGCTTCTCGTCCCGCAGCCGCCTCCTCTCTTCACAGGACTCTTTCCAGTCCGGACCTAACGTACAAAAATGAGATCGAACCACGTCATGCGGCGGGTCTTCACCGAACATTCGGGAAAGATTTCCGAATAAGTTCCAAAAGCGGTTACGTAACTTCACACACTGGGTACCTATTTGAAACTCGATTGGTGTGACCTCAGGGGAGCTTTGCTCAGACACCCTCGAAGCCGTGAACTTCCCCCTAGCCCTTCTGATTCGTTCGGGGGAGTTCTGCAGCATCTCATAAACGTCATCCCGAGTAGGATGACCTTCAATATGAACCGGAGATGGAACTTCCCCGGCCGACTTTTCAGCAGGCTGGCCTCCAGCCTCAGCATCAACCGAAGCAGCCCTCTTTCGTTTCTTCTCAGCTGCTGCGGGCTTCGAACCTCCGGCTTTAGAGCCCGGTTTCTCTTTCCTCGCGTCCCGGAAGATAGCGCTGAGATCAAACTCGGGCTCCATTTCTGCAAAAAGGGGAAGAATTAGTTAATATCAAACGAATGCATCAATGAATAGAAGAATGGTATAAACCTTTCTTGAAGTCCTCGAAGGACGTTTCGCCCCGAAGACGATGCACCAAGGCCAAGTCTCGGGTCGAAGGGGGAGATGCCCGGATGCCCAACTCCCCCAAGTCCCCCTGGATAATACCCAAGTGAGAAAGGACCCCTTGAGTAATCAGCCTCCAGTACAAAGGAAAGGGAAGGACTTCCTTCGGTCCATCCCCGCACCAAGGAGCAATGGTCCGGATTTTATTATCGAACCGGTCATAATTCTCCTTGGCGGCAGCCCCTTTCAGCAATCGCCGAGGATTCTGCACGTCCGGCAGTCCTCCTACCTTCTGCGCAGTTTGCAGGCCCCATGACGCATCAGGCTTCATGAAGAAAAATTCCCGATGCCATCCCTTGCGGTTCGTTGGCAAGTTCCAAACGAAACTGAATTTCATAGTAGGAGGACCCCGGGCACTGAAGAAGTAGAAACAATTCCTCGGGATCACATTGAATTTATAGTACTGGAGGAAAGTGGATACGGTTGGCTCTGTCTCGAACAGAGCACAAAGAATGAGATAGGCGTTTATGTGGCAGTAGGTATTCGGGCTGAATTGGTTAACCGCGAGCCCGTGGGATTCCGCCAGCTGCCGGATGAATGGGTGCGGGGGGAAGCGGAGCCCGCACAGCAGTTGATCCTTAAAGATCACCAACCAGCCTTTCCCAGGCTCAAACGCCCGCCATGCTGAGGACGGAACCCGAGTACGAACTGTCATCGGGAAAAAATAAGTGGATTGCCACTCTTTTATTAGCTCAGGAGTTGCCTTGCTCCGGTAGTTCTCTATCTCGGACCACCAACCTTGGGAACCTCGCCCTTGGTTTCTAAAAGGCAACTTTGAAGGACGAACAGTAGAAGGGGTGGGAAAAGTAGGAGCCATTCTCATGTACCTCGGGTAAATGGCCGGAGGAGACAAGGACGACTCGCTGGAAGAAGGCTAAAGGACGGGCTGACAGCAGCGGCGTCAACAACCCGACGGTGGAGTCGGTAGAATTGATGGACGGCGGACGAACCTTTGTAACCGTCCGGAACGGTAGTTTCTCCGAGGAAAGGGGGGAAGAAGTCTTCTGGATTAGATTCTTCAACAGTCCTCCACCTCTTGAAGATATTAACCGCCTCCTGGAGCGTAGGATTATCCGTCGTGATTTTATTGTGAGGAGAGAAGAGAGCTTGAGAGATACAAATGAAAGTGACGCTCAACTCACATTTTATAGAAAAGATCGGGCAGATGAAACGTCAAAGGTCATCTAATCTCCACCGTCGATTCAAAAAGTAACAGTTGGGAATATGAACCGTTGTGGACCCCGAAGAAGAAACCCCAGAGCCGACTTCAATTTCCCGGACGTTATAGTACGGGAAACGCTTCTAAAGCCCGAACATTGTTCAGGACAAAAGGAGGAATTCACATCCTCAGTTTCCCGGACGTTATAGTACGGGAAACGCTTCTAAAGCCCGAACATTGTTCAGGACAAAAGGAGGACTTCACATCCTCAATTTCCCGGACGTTATAGTCCAGGATATACTTCAAAAGCCCGAACATTGTTCAGGACAAAAGGAGGAATTCACATCCTCAGTTTCCGGGACGTTAACGTACGAGAAACGCTTCTAAAGCCCGAACATTGTTCAGGACAAAAGGAGGACTCCGCATCCTCAATTTCCCGGACGTTATAGTCCGGGATATATCTCAAAAGCCCGAACATTGTTCGAGACAGAAGGAGGACCTCACACCCTCAATTTCCCGGACAATATATCACGGGAAACGCTTCTAAAACCCGAACATTCATCGGGACCAAAGGAGGAATGCATCCTCAGCTTCCCGGATGATATATCACGGGAAAAGCTTCAAATGCCCGAACATTGTTCGGGACAAAGGGAGGACTCCGCATCCTCAACTTCCCGGACACTATATCTCGGGAAATGCTTTGACTGCCCGAACATTGTTCGCTACAAAAGGACTTCGCGTCCTCAGTTTCCCGGACATTACAGTCCGGAATATATCTCCAATGCCCGAACAAACTTTCGAAACAAAAGGACTCAGTTACCCGAACACTACACAAGAGAGGAATCACATGCCCGAACAACGAAGGTTGCCCGAACCAAGCAATTCCCCGAACATGACCCACATACATTCAAACGCGGATCTCGGAAAACAGAACTTTGGACTCCTCTTAGTCGGCCAAAAGGGCTGTGGGGGGACTTGATGGCCGCCAGGCCCAATATGCATAAAAGGCCTAACAAAAGGCCCGCACATAAGCCCGAAATAAGGGCCCCATTAAAAAACTAGTAAATAAGTAACCCGAATAAAGCTTAAGGACGTTCCCGAATCCATACTTCCCGAACCATACTTCCCGAAGAGCATATAGGACCTAAAATACATAATCACCTTATATTGAGATATTACAATAATACCACTCAGACCTGGAACTATAAATACATTCACTATTCATACCTAAAAGGGTAACGTTTTAGCAACTACTCAACGCGACTCGTCAAATCACCATCTCAGAGGATCTCTCTATTTCTCGACAATCGCGCTCTAGTACGCAAAGTCGACCTAATGGCTTCTGTCAATGTCGTGACACGCAAGTCAAACCGGAACGTGGCGATCACGCGCACTGATCCGCCACCATGCCAAAGGGATGCCCATAATGGCGCCATCCTCCCTCTATTTATAGAAGAGGATGGGCTGCCAATAAGTGGGCACAATACCTCCTCATTTGCGAAGTAACATGTCTCTAGGGCCAAGGGCTGCAACCAATGACCCTTGGTCCATGAGACATGTCTCATGTCTTTGCCTTTTCAATTAAGTAATTAATTATAAAAGGAATAAATGAATAATTGTGTCTAAAGGAAATTAATTAACTAATTAATTAATTATCCAAGTAATATGGTGAAGAGGCAAGGAGGTGACCCATGCCCCTTGCCCTTTCGGCCATGGGACATGAGACATGTCCCATTGGCCGAATGGTGCAAGGCATGGAGTGCATCCCCTTGCCTCGAGGCACCAAGGGCGAAGGGGCACTCACACCCCTAGGCCTATGGCCGAATGGGTGCAAGGCCCCCTTAGGGTGCCCTTTCGGCACCCAGGGGTGCTACGCACCCTTAGGCCATGGCCGAAGGTGTGCTTGGCCCTTTGGGTGCCTCTTCGGCACCTAGTGGGTGCTTGGCACCCCTAGGCTCAAGCCCAAAGGGTGCCAATCGCATCCTTTCAACAATTATGCACATTTCCGCCAAGAGACACGTCTCTTCAACAAAAGGTGCCTAGACACATTTGTACTAAGCTCACATAGAGCTAGTCCAAGACATATTAAACCATTCATTGAGCTCCTTTTAGCTCATATCAGCTCACTAAGAGCAGATACGAATCTCTATAGCTCAAACAATCAGATTGAGCTGAGTTGAGTAGCTACTTTTAGCTAGCCCAGGCCATCTTGGTGTGCAAGAATTCCAACACCAAAATGGCTACTATGTGTTTGATGGCTTCTTGTTTAAGTTCAAAAGGTTGTGCGTCCCAAGGGGATCAATGTGAGAAGTCATCATCAAGGAAGCCCATGGTGGCGGCCTCATGGGACATTTCGGTGTCCAAAAGACACTTGAGGCCGTGAAAGAGAACTTCTTTTGGCCAGGCATGAAGAAAGATGTCACCAGGGTTTGCGCAAGATGTGTGACATGCCAGCAAGCCAAATCCACGCTCCAATCAAAAGGGAAGTACACTCCTCTCCCTACACCTTCACTTCCTTGGGTTGATATAAGCATGGATTTCATAAGTGGTTTGCCTAGAACATCACATGGTCATGATGCTATATTTGTTGTAGTGGATAGGTTTTCAAAGATGGCACATTTCATTCCATGTCATAAAACTGATGATGCATCGCATGTGGCCGATTTATTCTTTAGAGACATTGTGAAATACCATGGTCTCCCTCGATCTATTGTTAGCGATAGAGATTCTAGGTTCTTAAGTCATTTTTGGTGAACCCTTTGGTCTAGCTTAGGCACCAGTTTGATGTACTCGACATCAAGCCATCCTCAAACCGATGGCCAAACTGAAGTGACCAATAGAACTCTAACCACTATCTTGAGAACCCTCCTTAGGAAGAATTTGAAGGAATGGAAAAAGTGCTTACCCCATGTTGAATTTTCTTATAATCGAGCATACCATTCCTCTACATCTTATAGTATATTTGAGATCGTATATGGTTTCAACCCTTTAGCTCCTTTGGACTTGGTTGCACTGAATCATGCTGAACAAATGGATGTAGATGGGAAAAGGAAAGCCCAACACATGAAAGATTTGCATGCTAAGGTTCGAAAGCAACTTGAGAAAATTAATGAGTCTTATGCAAAAAGGGTTAACAAGGGTAGAAAGTTTAGAAGTTTTCAAGTTGGGGAATGGGTATTGTTGCACTTGAGAAAGGACCGGTTTCCCCAAGCTAGGAAGAATAAGCTTGCGCCAAGAGGCGACGGCCCTTTCCAAATCACTAAGAAAATTGGTGATAATGCGTATGTACTTGATTTGTCTTGTGATGGATCTTATAATTTACATGCAACATTTAATGTATGTGATTTGACACCTTTTGAAGGTGAAGATGATTTTGAGAATCCGTGGACGGATTCTTTCAAAGAGGAAGAGTATGATGTGGACATCACTCCAAGAACTTCCCAAGCTCAAGGTGGCGCTCAGCCTCCAGCGCGCGCGGCCCCAAACCCACTCCAAGGTCTAGGAGGACCCATGACAAGGTCCCGTTACAAACAAGTCCAAGCAAGTCACAATGCTTTCTTGAGACTCATGGCGCAAGGGGAAGAACAAGAAGAGGTTTGAGAGAGGACCTTACAACTTCGCCAACTCGGCATTACACTGGAGGAGGGTCACGCGAAGCCCTTTGGAGCATGGGACATAAGTGCACTTGAGGAAGATGGTTGCGGTGAAACCCCCGTGTGAGACTACCAGTCGCAGGCGAAGCCATTCAAGCAAAGCCTCCAGGCAAGGCCCCCGCGCAAGACTTCTGATCCCAGAAGTCCCAAGGAGAAGCCCTTCATGAGAAGCCATCCGGCGAGGCCCCAGTGCGAGACTCCCAGGCGAAGCCGTCCCCACGAAGCCCACATGGGAGACCACCCCACAAAGCCTCTATACTTAACCAACTGGCCGACCAATCCAACCCGAAATGTCCCTTCTCTGAAGACACTCGGGAAGACAAATACTCACTTTACATGCAAAAGACACAGGAACACTTTTAGGCTAGCTTTTGCCTTTTTACCTTTTTGGAAGCTTTTTGAATGGCATGCATGCAAAAGCACTTTATGCTTTCTTCATGGATGCGTAGGTGTAAGAGCAGTTTTGCCTCTCACATCACCCCTCACCATTTAAACTAGCTTCCAACACATTTGTAACTTAGAACATAATTTTGAATCAAGAATTCGGCCAAAACTCTCCAAGTGAGACCTTGGCTTTTGTGTTCTCTTTTCTTGCATTTCCATCTCCCTAGTGATCCATGCAAGAGGATCCAAACATAATATCTAGTATTGCTTGATCTTGTAGTCAAGAGGTGCTAGATCCCATCTCCTTCCCCATGCATTATCAAGTGCATTACCTCACCTCGTAGTGAGGAGGTTCACTTGGCCGAAATCTATCTAAAAGTTCATGTCCGCCACCGCCAAGCTAGATCCGCGATTGTCTTGATTGCGAGTTCCATAACCATGATCTCATCATTTTCACCCTCCGAGGGTTGTTTAGCTTATTGTGAACTTTAGATGTCTGAGTTGAATAAATGTTTCTGCATGTTAGTAATCCTTTTTGCTCTTAATGAGGTTCTGTCAGTAGTGGGAAGGCCAACCACTCTACAACATCTTTCAAAAGTTTGGTAGTGATGCATCGAGAGATCGCTACCAGATAGATTTTGGATCTGATTTGGTATCCTTTTGGAATGTTTGAGAAAACAACCTAGGATATTAGGGTGACCCACTGATCGTGCCAAGGGCCCTTTAGACAGGCACTGGGAGAACGTAAGGCCACATTGTAGATACTGTGAAAGATCCTCCAGATCTATAATGGTGAGAAAATCATTAGGCTAAGAGGTCAATGTCTAGTATTTATCCAGCCCCTCAAACATAGCAGCAGCATCAACTCTATAGGAAGTCTAGCAATCGCAACCCTAAGCAACCCTAGGGGACTTTTATCTTACTTTTCACTACCAGATAAATTCTTAGTACTTTAGTCTTGCAACTCTAAAACCACAATCTATCAACCCCTTTTAAAATCTACTATCCAAAAATACCAAAAATATCGCAATTAGTCAAGGACTCTTTTCAGTACACCTCGGTCTTTGTGGATCGACCCACTCACTATGTCTACAATTGAAAACCCTTTTTTGGGGAAAGTGTGAGCGGGTTATAAATTTAAACTTGATTATGAGCACAGATTCCTTTACATATCCTACATGCATCAACATCAACATCAAATCTCAATTTCCATAAGAATTGATCAAGGTTAGGAAGGTAATGATATCATATCCGATCAAGAAAGGAAAGAAATCAGCATTGCTCTAACTGCATTAGACTTCATCAACTTGTTGATGATATTGCACCATGAAGCACTTTTCAACAAACAGTCTCGTATCTGCTTGGAATGCTCCATAACTCAAAAGATTTCATGAATCATACAATCACCCTATGTTTGGAAAGCAAATATTCTAAAGGGATCAAGAACTGAAAAGAAATCAAGGAGAAATCTATAAAGAACTTTCAAGTCTGTCTCCATCAACATGTTGGTGGTGCTGCAAAACGATGCAATAAATAGCTAACGGTCTTAAAACCTTCAAGAATCAACCAGAACCTTAAAGGGACTTCAGTTTTCATGATCCTCAATCAAATCATCATCAAATTAATCAAGAATATGCTCATGGATCAAATCAAGAGCCTCTTTTCCATGCAAAGCAACCTAGTGAAGGCTATAAAATTAGGAGGACTCAAAGCATTCAACACACAGATTATTCTCCTCTCCTCTCTATCTTTGTGCTCAAAGATCTCCAACAAACCACTATTCTTTAAGCTTCAATTCATATTTAAAGGCTTTGCTTATATTTTAGAAAGGCTTTTGAAAAACCGTTTTCTGCTTTCAAATCTAGTCTTTTGAGAGTAAGTTCTGCAAAGGTTTTTTAAAAGGAGCTTCAAACTGAATCAACTCATCCAATTGATGTTGTGAGATTAGTTTTTCAACATTGAAAAGATAAGGAATTCCCATGGAAGTGGAATTGTTGATAAAGTATCCATTAATGTGTTGAAATCCCTATTAGTCAGGCACTTATTTTAAAGTCTTGTGATTCAGGAAAGGTTGTAAGTCCTATTAGTTAGGCAAGGGTTGTAAGTAATGTGGGTCAGTCATCGAGAAAAGTTATGTTAGTTAGACAATTGTAAAATCATGTTAGTTAGGCGTTTCTGAAAGGTCCTGTTAGTCATGCAAGTGTAAAGTCCTTTGAATCAAACATAGTTTTATAAGCCCTGTTTATCAGGCCAAGCCTTTTGTCACCCCACGGCGGAAGCACACAGGTAATTACGATGTTCATTAATACCGTAACCATACTCAATTGGGGTAACAGATCACACACACATCACATCTGTAAGGTGGGCCCGTGGGCCCCACAGACCAATTGTGACCACGTGGGCCCTACAGGCCATCTTAAATTTTTCGTTCGCAGAAATTTCACATATGACACATAATTCAACTTTACACACATACTACATACAAAATACTGCACAAACACATCCGCATGCTCACAATTGAAATCCATCACATGTCCGATGCCACAAACACATACATATCTAATTTTCAGCAGAAACCCTGAATATGATACTACTGCATGTATGCATGTCATCTACTATATACAGAGCCACAAAATATCTATTGGAATACATACAGAATGTGCGAGGTGGTGACACTTCAAGGTCCAACCAATGTCCTCGATGTGCAGATACTACTGCTGCTACACACATAAGAAAATTTAACCGAACCATGATGCTCAATAATAACTGAAGCTCAGAACTGAATACCGCACACACATCAGAATGCTCGGTCACACAAAGCACACATAATTGACATTACCCTTTAATCTACACATATAAATCACAACTGTTCGGAACACACATAATGTACCTGAAATGTCAAAAACACAAAAGCCAACCATCGAACTCTATTCAGCGGGCTGCTTGTCAGGTGCTCCTAAAAATGATAATATAAGGGGTAAGTCCTTGAAGGGCTGAGGTATAAAGCATTGGTTATCTTGATGCACAAGAAACCTGCAACCAAAGGTAAAACACATTTACAAGAATATACATATATACATACAACATACACATGCTCAACCAATGCAAATTCAATCAAATGCAATGCAACTCAAACAACAGATTATAATAGGGTTAGTCGGAACACAATGACGGTCCACCCGGCCGTAGCCGAGGCACACACATAAAATTACACACAAGAGCATGGCCAGCTCGAGGTCATGATCCCCACCATCATATCACAAACACCTTAAAGGTCTATCACAATGCTACACCATTTAGGTGTAGTAGCACATCCTGATCGCTGATCCCCGCAACCTTCACATCAATGCTTATACCATTTGACTAAGTTTGGCATCATCGGGCCACCCCTCAAACCAAACTTATCCTCAATATACTCCGATACGCATTTTATAACATACTCCAAAATGCAGTACCCAGAGACACATTGAACCCTTACCTTTCACAGAAAACCGAATGGAAGCTCCCATTCAGCCGTCCCGGTACTGATTTCGGCAGAGTTTCGGCTGCGTTTCTGCCCACTCCCTATACACAATTGATCCACAGTATACAGATTTCACATTCAGAATTCATAATTTCAGCCCACAAGTATGGCGCCAAAAAGTACCATGTGCAGGAAAAAACGGCTTTGACATAAAGCCTTTCCAACATAATATGAACCGTATAAAAGATGTAACTCTTCGCCCTGATCAATAATATACCCATACCTTTCAGCACAACTGAAGTTGAGTTTCCGTGCAGGAAACCAGAAACAGATTTCGGCAGCACTTTTGCAAGGTTTCTACTCACACCCCTGACACAAAGTATGCACAAGAAGATGCAAGGAAGGTTTAGGAACTATAAAATCAGCCAAAGGTGTGGTTCCATAATTATGTAGAAATTTCAGAACTTCACGGTTTCCAAACGGAGCTGAATTTGTAAAATCTGATCCGTATGAACTTCATAACTCATTACAAGGATCAGTTTGATATGCTTACCTCGAAGTTTCTTCAAGTATTCTTCAAAATCGGTTTTGAGCTCACTATGGCGTTTCCATGGAGGTTGTTCACGGATGGAAGATGGAAGAAGATGAAGAAATGGTGATATAATTAACATTTCTCCCTTTTTATATTTTCCTTTCATTTTTTTTTCATTTCCTTACCATTTCTTCTAATTTCATGCCACATATCCCACTTCTTTTCTTCCATGTTTAGCTGCCACTTCTTTGTCATTTTCTTCCAAATTATTGGCTTCATTTTCCTCTTTTTACACTTTGGCCCCCAAACTTTCAAAAGTTGCAATTTAGTCCAACCCAAATTTTGCAACTTTCAAACCGTTTCTCTGACCGGAACAAAATCTGAACACAATCCTCGGGACATCATATCACACACAAATCATGCTTCACATGTTTAATTATAAGCCCCGAGCCACACAAAATTCACTAATCTCGGTATTAGCACTTAATACGTGCGGATTGGTAACACCTTTTTTAGTGGATTCAAGCTCTCAAGTTGTGTACGTGGGGAGAGGATGTAGGCTAGAAGGACCAAATCTCTAGAAATCTGGTGTGCACTTTACATTTGCCTTACTCTTGTTCTTTGTCAACGCATTAACACTTCACTTTACAATTAGTTTTCAAACACCTCTATTGCCGACATGTTGATGGAGTTTTAACACTACGTGGGGATGACCAAATTTAGCGGCCACTACTACAATTACGGGCCCAGTAAACGGACGAGTTATTCATGTAAGTAACGTTTATTGTGGCTTTCACCGCAGTAAAGCGATAGTAAACTCCTCGTGCTCCACATGCTATACCAACCACCAGGTTTAATACGGACACAAACTATGAATGTGGCTATAGTAACCTCTCTCTATAAGGTCCAGCAACCGCCCTCTCCCACAAACTTAACACTTCAACAAAATTTCTTCCTCTCGTCTCTCAAAACTTCAAAAAATTTCTTCCCTCGCTCAACACTTAGAGAAATTAAATATTATCCAGAGGATTTAGTAGAAGCTACAGTACCATCAACTTTAGCTGTATCTTTGAGGTAAAAAATATTATTTTAATCTAATTTATTTATGCTTATTCCTTATTTGTGCAATTTTATTTAATTATTATATTTTGTTATGTAAGTTAATTAAATTAGTTGAGTCATAGTTCATGCCAATGAAAACTTGTAGTAATATACTTATTTACATTGTTATCCAAATTTATTGAATAACGCTCTAAATTAATATTTTCTACAGAGTTTTCATGGATTGTTTGGTTGAACAGTTTGTAAAAGTACTATCGGTAAATTAAATTTTTATGGTTGTGAATGTAGAACTAATGAACATAAATTTCAGTAGCATAGTCTTGTTCCTTGTTATACCAGTTGTTGTTTTTTTACGCCTGGAAAATGGCATAATAGGAAACTAAGATGAAATGTTACCTAATTAATAGTACTTTTATGAATAAGATAGAACCCATGCACCCTAATTAAAACAAAATAATTGGTATAGATGTTGATATATATATATGAGGTGTGAAGTAATTAATTGTGTGTCATTTATTAAATGTTATGTTATCTTATTGTTTTATCGATATGAATGAATAAGTAGCGTATAAATGGTAGAAGAACGTGATGTATTAGCGTGTTGACAAGAGGACTCGTGAAATAAGTGAGAGGTTTTGGAATGTGCTCCATTCTTTTCTAGACTTCTCTTTTTCTGTTGCTGAAACAAAGGGAAGTGGAGTAGTGAAATGCCATAGTAAAAAGTGTAAAAATAGATATTATTATGATCGAACAACAATTGGAAATCATTTACTGCTAGATGGATTTCAACCAAATTATCATGTGTGGGATTCTCATAGTGAACTACTTGAGATCAAGCCATGTGTTTTCAAGGTTGTCGATTTGATCAAATATCATCGTTATCGAATGTTTCAAGTACGACTACTATTAATTCTTTTAAGGGTAATCAAGAACAGAGTTACGAACAAATGGTTCATGATGCATTTGTGTTTTGTGATTATGGTAATAATTTTGAAGAAGAGAATAATTATAATGAAATGATCATGATGAGAATGATGACGATAACCCTCCAGTCGAAGTGCCTAATGAAGGGGCACAAAAGTTTTTCGAACTATTACGTGCAGCGTCACAACCTTTATATGAAGGGTATGCTGATAAGTACACCAAGTTATCAGTTTTGCCGAAGTTTTTGAATTTGAAAACCATCACAATGTGTCTGATGCATTTTTTCTTAGATATGATTGAATTAATCAAAGACTTTTTACCAGAAGGGAACTCGTTGCCAAGAAACACGAGTAGTACGAAAGGTTTAATGAAAGAGTTGGGGTTGACATTGATAGGGTGTTTATTTTGATGTAAAAATTAGTCCTTAACTCAAGTAATAAAACAACCCACTAATCGCAAGCATAAGATATCAATCTTGTAGTATAGGCTAAAGTGGGGTCGAACCCAAGGGGCTTTATGAACAAAAACTATTTCTAAAGGACAAGTGTTATTTTTGGTATTTTTATTATCAAACAAAAGCAATAAAGTTGTAATGATGAAAGATGACTTTTGGGATAATTTTGGAATAAAGGAAAATTAAAAATTTAGTTAAAACAAACAAAACTCTAGCAAGCAATTTGGAAGGGTTTTCTAATCTTATGTCAAAACTTCCTCTAGGATTGATTCTCAGTTTACTTCACTTGGATTTCCGCATTCTTTAGTTGATTCAAATATAAAGGAGAGTTGGATAAATTTCATTCAAAAGTTCTTTACTCCTTAAGCGATTCTCAGACTACCTAGATCAATACAAGGCCTCCCCCATTGCACCTAGATAACTTGGCATTAGGTTTAGCTAGATTGATTCTCCCAATGTTCAAAATCACGAAACCTCGGTTGATTCTAGAACACCTATTTATTCCCAGGTCCAGTTAATCAAAATATTTCTTAAGCCTTACAATCAACCTACAATCAAACAAATAGAAATTAGCGACAGTCTAACTGCTTTAACTTATAATTAGATGCAAGAGAACAAACACAATATAGACTGAATCAACATCAATATATGAAAGTCCAAGTCAAGTAGAACCTACATCAATCCTAGAAGAATAAAGAAACTACTCACTCATAATGTTGAAAATACAATAATCAAGTAGAAATCTACAGACAAGAGTTTAGAAAAACCAAGAACTATCTTTAGGTTGGCTACAAGCTGTTGAAAGTCTCCAATTTGCTATCCAGAAGCCCTAGGTTGCAAAACTTGGAAAATCTCGAGTTAATGACGCTTAAATAGGGCTCATCACTCCTAATCAGGTTTGGACCCGCTTTGACAGGTGCGGCCGCAGTAGGAGGGCGTCGCGGTCGCAATAGCTTGTGTCACCGCCACACTACTTCTGTGCCCTCCACAGCTTTTAGCTCCATTTTCCAGCTTGATCATCCAACTTTCCTTTACCGCGTTTTAGCCCCGAAATCTTCCCTTCTCCATCTTTTACCACTCTAGTGGACTCCTGTAAAAATACTTGCACAAATACTAAGAAACTAGCAAATCAGCGGATATAATTGACATGCAAATTCAAGAAAATACATGTCAAAATAGCAAGTTATCACACCCTCAAATTTAAAGCATTGCTAGTCCCTACCAACCTCTAAAATGAAACCTAAACTATCCTTGGAATGAAGAATGATTACAGGGGAAGAAATGAAGGCAAACAATCTATCAATGTCTTCTCCAAGTAAAGAAACAACTCAGAACCATTCACTACCTAATTATATAAGTAATTTCATAAGTATTAAAATTAAGGACTCGGTGTATAAAATAGAGGGTCACTCGCAAAGTGTTTCACTCTCCAAAACTAAGGTATTGTATGTGTGTGTGTGTGTAAAGTGATCTTGCTACTTACCATACATATAATCTTTATATTTCCCAGTGTATATATGAGGGATCCTTTTGATAACGACAGACTGCGACATATAGCCCTGCTAACACAATAAATCAATACTCATAATCGTTTTGAACTAGTACATCCATGTTCACAACCCAGAGGGTTAACACAAATAGCACAACAAAATTGTCACCCAAAACTCGAACTCAGAACCCACCCACAAAATAGATCATTCCAAGCCTAATAAACAAATGCTCTTGAAGTTGCAGGACCAAAGGATGGATTTAAGAATTCGATAAGTTAAGCACATGGGTGATTCAAACAAACAAGTCTCAAGCACAAAGGGGTAAACTAAGGAGTATTATGTATACAGGTTGGCTATCTAGGAACAGTAGCTCATGCTAAGGTGCCATCGACGTCCCGGCTTAGCATGAAGCAAATGCAGATTTGCAATGGTTCAAGAATGCAGATTCTAGCTCATGCAAATGGCAAGATACTCTCATCAACAAATTATAACACAAGTCATCAGATTGAAAGAATTTAGACTCAAAATCTCACCAAATAGAATCTCCATTAACGCAGCCGAGTACAAACTTCTATTACTTAAAGGATTACAAGTACAACGAACTTACGAGGTTCCAAATCATGCATTTTTTTAATCACTACAATAAAATAAAGATGCAATAATTACCTAAGCGCAAACAAGTAGTCAGGTAATCACCTCACCGAATTTTTACCCAACACAACCATATAAACATGCAAAATGTATCATCCCCCCCAAACTCAAACCAAACCATGTCCTCATGGGAGAATGAATCTAAAAGAAGGATAAAAATTCAATCATACCTGGGGGACCAAATTAGGTCCCCATCATCCACTGTATGAAGGTTGGGAAGCAGAAGGTCCAACACCATCCCTGGACCGTCAAGGCCGCACCATCTGAGATCTCATCTCCCTCCTCATCTCCATCACCTCCTGTCTGTAGCCCTCAATGGCCCGCCTTGTCACCAGATAGTCCTTGCGAGTGTCCCGCTCGCAGCAAGCACTCTCAGTCTCAAGCCACGCAACTCTGGCATCGGTGTTGTCCTGCTTGCTCCCGAGGCTCTATATGGCATCGAGGAGGCTATTCCACATTCTTGTCATCCCTCCAGGCATTTCCTTCAATTTATTACCCTTAGGGAAGAGGGTTGCATGTGCTTGATCATCATTTAGCTCTGTAGCCGCCTCTAGATCGAGCATCTCTGCCTCTTCTGGCTCTATGGCAGCCACCTCTGCACGTTGCCGAATAATAATGGTGATAGAAATTACTTTCATGTAGGGTGTCATTTCAATGTCTGCCATAGGAAAACATAATTGCCCGAGAATTCAGTTGTCATCACATCAGCCACATGTAAATCCGTGATCATAGAGCTAATTGGAGCAATCCACACAATCAAAATTCAATTCCTTCAATACCCATTCATGATTCATCATACTCAATCATTTCGTGAAGAAAAGTCATTCAAACAACACATATTCCTCACAAATCTATCAACATTTCGTCCCTCCCTATGGAGTAATTTAGGTTTATTCCAAATCATGCAAAATAATGCAATACCTTAACAAAAAATCATTCTCCATCAATAATCTATCAAGAAGGATGCATCAGTTGCAAAAAAAAATCATCATCACATTGTCTCAAATTGGAAGAAATTACCATGAACCCTAACTAATGTGATCCCACATGGCCATCCGCACAAGAACCCTAACCCTAACTTGGAGTTGAAGAAAGTGATGGACATGGAGCAAGCTTCCATCAAAGGGGGAGAGGACTTAAGCATGAGTGAGATGAAGCTAGGAGAATCCTTCAAGGGCAAGGAAGAGAGGGTAGACCTCACGCGCCAAGCAAAGAAGGATGGTGGTGGAACCATAGCCCTTGACGATCCATACCGTCCACTGGGCAGAGAGCGATCTCATCTTGCAAGGGCTATAACTCCCTCTCCAGGGATCCAAATTAAACATATAAATACACCATTTTGTATCTATGGATGTCAGGAAGATAATGCCACCAGTTTCATAGAATTTGGAGACCTGAAACTTTCTCAAGAAGCATTTCAAGATAGGAACTCCAGCTGCCAACGAAGCCTGCAACGATGCCAACTTGCAAAGACCATATCTCCCTCTCCAGAGCTCCAAATTGGGTCATTACATAGTCCAAGTTGGAGTAAATTTCAAGGGTTTGGAATGGAAGTGGTTTCAGGTCCATCGGAGACCCACAGTGCCATGGGTGACTGTTTGAAGATGCTGCACTCCATGCCAAGAGGGTGATGTCACCATGGCCGGTACAAGCTTTGTTGGCACTTTCTCCTCCTTTTGGCCACCACTCCAGCATTGATCTAGCCCCAAATCATCCCCAAAGGTCCCTACCAAGTCTAATTCCAGCTAAGAAGGACATGTGATTCCATTTAAGACTTGTTTTAGCTTAATTTAGCCTAAACACTCACTAATAGGGCCTATTTTACCTTAATTAGGGTTTCTCCACACCGTAGGAGTACAGTGTTAGAGCCATTTCTACCTCTCCAACAAAGATCATCATTGCCAGCACCAATCAAGGTGTTTGGAGGTGTTGATAGGAGGCATCTATCCATCCATTGTTCTCTAAGAGTTCAAGGGGCAAGATCCAACGAACTAGGACCTCAAATATATTGATTGAGGTCCATATCATCTTGTATCAGAGCTTAGTAGCTCCATTGAACTCGAGGTAAAGGTCTTCTAACCCAAAACCCTTTGTTTATCTTCACGGGTTAGTAGGCAGTTTTCTTGATCCTTATTTCATTTGGTTTCTGTTCTGATTCTGAGACATTTGAGCTGAATGGTTCCTTCGACCTGCTAGTAAAATCTGTGATCTACGTTTTTGTAGAAGAAAACCTTTTCAAAATAGAATCGAAATTGCTTCAAAAACTCGATTCTTTCAAACTGGACCAACCGGGTGTGTCACTGGAGTCCCGGAAGAAAACTTGAATCTTTCTTGTGCTTCTGAGAGAATATGCTCCGATCCTTTTGAGGGTTTGTTTCCAAGATATTGAAGTTTATCATACTCAAAGGGCTTAGCTCAAAGGTTTCTGAAAGGTCGTCAAAATTTGAAAAATCTGAGTTGTACCGTTTTGGAACTTGGAAAATCTTTGTGTGGCCAGATTTCAAACCTTTTTCAAAACATACCTAGTTTTCTTTCAACCCCCACCCACCAAGACTAACCAAGTTTCAGTAACTAGTGCCTTAATCCTATGGATTTCATTTGGTACTAGGGTTAGCTGTGAGTGGAGGGTCAAGTACATCACTACCCAAGGACTTTGAGAGGGTAGAGTTGATTTTTGAGTCTTCAAAGCTTTCTAGAGTGTTGTGAGAGTCAATAGGCCGAGAGTACCTTGCATTGTCCACCTCAAACACTTGAGTTAAACACGAGAGAATACTTTTGAAAAGAAGTCAGTAAGGTCCTTGTGTGTGTTGATTTTTACTTGATAGGTTACACAAGAATGGAGACATCTACATTGGAAAGCAAGATTGACTCCATCCTTAAGACTCTTGCGGAAATGAATGCAAGAATTGGAGCTACCGAAGAGAGAATGACCGGAGTTGAGAGAGAACTTAAGGCTCAAGGGAAGAGGAAGGAATGGGGAGAAGAAGAGGCTGGAAATGTGAGTAAGAATGATGGCCTTCAACAAGAGACTCCTAGTGTGCAAGCCTTTACTCCAAACCCTACTCCTTTGCCTACCCGAGCTCCACCACCCCATAAAGACTACCCTCCCCACCAAGACTCACCCTATCCCTTTGCCATGAACTACTCCAGGCCCCCTACACGGCAACCTAAACCCATTGAAACCATCTTTGAAGATGATGGAGGTGAATTGGTGGATGTGCACCAAAGGACCCGAGATGAAGACTATGCTTATCTAGATGGTGCTTACTATGATCCTCTGAGAGTAAGAGAAGAGGCTTGAGTGGTATGAAGATGAAGGGGATGAAGGCCCTCCATATGGTAGTGGTCGAGGGCCAAGAAGGAGAGAAGGGTTTCTTGAACAACAAGCTTTGAACAACCTAAAGCTACAAGTACCACCCTTTCATAGCAAGAGTTGTTACCGTTACCCCCTTTCGCGGAAGCTCACGTGATGCAGAACGCCAGGTGGCGTAAAGCGGGAACCGGACTTGGGTAACAGTAAACGGAGTCCCCTTGGTGTGGTGGTCCAAGCCCATTTGTTTGAAGATTTGTTGATTTGAGAGGGGTGTGTCAGAACGTAGTAGGAAGGTCGAAATGGTCTGATCCTGAGTTTGACAGAGAGAAACCGAGAAATTCCAACCTGAAATGACTTCAACCAAACACACTTCTACAACATGGATAGTACAAAGTTCACTCACATCTATCTCTAGAACATATGCACCAAACATAATCACATAATCCATGCAGTAAAAGCGATCTGAACACAAACACACATATACATATATGTAACAAGACGTGCCTTGCTCCCACTTTGAAATGGGCAGCTTACGCACTGCTCATGCAGCTCCAAAATACAACAGAACACGAGCAATCCTTATATACATATGTGATGCAACATATATACACACATGCATGCGTTTACATGTACAGAGCCCAAAGCCTATTGTTCAGAGTACATACACACGTGGAGGGATGCAGTGCAACAAGATCCTGGAAACAAAACTCCACGTAGGACACCCATTTGCTACTAGACAGATAAATGAAAACAAAACCGTCAGTAAACTCATAATGTGCTCAATAAGGGTCGGATTGTGCAACTGAGCAGAAATCTCAACCGAGACCACCCTTACAAACTCAGAAGACAAACTCAAACATAGTAATACCTGAAACCAAAACACAAATAAACGCCGGAGAGATCTACTCTTCGGGTTTCTTAACAGATGAACACGAAAAGATAAACATATTTAAGGGTGAGTCCTCGATGAGAACTTCGGTAAGGGTCAGACATAGGATAAGGTTTTTCAGAAATTCTGAATAATCCCGAGCTTATAAACCTGCACAAGAAAACACAAAAATACCAAATGCAAAACAAATATGAAAGTAATAATAATAGCAACCGTGAATGTAAGCAGCACCTCCGAGGCTTTTAGCCTTACGAAAGAGGATTTTTCATAACGAACCGAATTAACCGAAAAATATATTTCGAGGCATGGTACCAGCCCGGGTCCGATTCCCGCCGTCAGAGCAGAACAACATAACAAAATTAACAGAAAACTTACAAGATAGGGTATCCTATACCCTATACCTGCACACCTAAACCTATGCCATAAACTGAGTTCGGTATCACCAGACCCCACCCTCAACTCGAACTCAGCCCCAATTAACCCTGTCAGACATATTATAATTATCCCAGAATGCAAAGTTAAGGAAAACTGAACCCTTACCAACTTTGCCCGGAGGCAGGAACCTTTCCACTTTTTCAAACGGTTCAGTCGTGAATTCGGCAAGATTCGTCGCTTTTCGTACTCCCCCTTAAGATAAAATGGCAGCTGAACAACAAAACAATACTGAGAACAAAAAATCATCCACTGACAAAAGTATCACAAATTTACACAAATTTCTTACCCTCGCGATTTCCGACTTGGGACACAATCACAAATACCGATTTATAAGGAGTTAATTATTTCTCCTAATGATCGATTTATATTTATCGTAATGATCGATTTAACCAACTGACCTTCAAGATTTTGATGAGAAATTGAGATATCCCAAATTGCTCCCTTGAGCGTCGGCCATGCGCAGAGTAGAAAGAAAGAAATACGTGAAGGCTCTGATACTTCTTTCCCTTCTTTCTTCTAATACTTAAATATGTACATATATGTATATAATAATATAATACCAAATGTGTCTCACTAACAGACACTTCACTTCTCATTTAAAAAGTAACCGCCTCACTCTCTGCCGCTTTTCAATTTGTTTCTGGTACACTACCCAAGCAAACGCGTCCTCGCGTCGCATCAGAACAATACAAGGCCCCGTATGTCTCACCCTTGCGGTCTCCAGTACCGCCTTCGCAAGGTCTCACCCTTGCGGTCTCAAGTCTCGCCCTCGCGAGGTCTCCAGTCTCGCCTTCGCGAGGTCTCCAGTCTCACCTGCGCAAGGTCTTGCCCTCGCAGGCCTTAAGCCTCGCCTTGGCGATGTCTCACACTCGCCTTTGCGTCTCTTAGGCCTGTGCGGGTTGCCCTCGCGGTCTCAGGTCTCGCCCTTGCGATCTCACTCGCCTTCGCGGATCTTACTCCCGCGGTCCCAACTCGTCTTCGCGAGGACTCCCACGCCTATACTGGTCCCGCCCAGATAAGGCCCTTATTACTCAGGTTCGTGCAACCCTCACTCCTTATTTGGTTGTATTCTATCTGGGCCTTCGCCCCTTGCAGGCCTTCACCTGCCACTTACTCCTCTGGGAGACAGACCACTTGGTCATCTGACATCAAGCAGCCAATGAGGAGGTCAGCACGAGCCTGGGAGATCTTCACCGGATTCATACGCCAGACATTCTCTGACAAGCGAATCACTTAAGGCGGTTTGCTGAGATCTTCATCATCACAGCCGCCTTATCTCCAATCGATCGACACGAGACTTATCTCAAAACAGCTGTCCAAAGGCTTCAACTAGGGAGGCTCTTCTCCGGCATCACTCTATAAATAGAGTGATGTCCACCCTAAATTGGGTAAGCTACTACACGCCCCCCCACTCCTCTCTTGCTACTTCTGAGTATTCTTCTTATCTTTTACAGATTACTCTGAACAGCAAGCTTGGAGTCTCAAGAACACCATCGTCATCAACCACTCAACTGGGATTCCGCTCCTATTCTGGGAACGTGAATATCAGTTTCCTTTCTTTTTTCTTTTTGTTTTCTTCTTTTTCTAACAAATTTAACTTTTTCCCATAAAATGTCCATTTTGCCCCTGAAAACGAAAATTCGCAAAATGGTCCGTAACACATGTATGACCTCAAAAGTGCTCAAAACTCTCAAAAATGAGGTCTCGATAAAATTCTGGGACGCGTTGATCCACAGAAAACATGACCCGCATGTTTAAAATCGAGCCCCGGTCTTCGTGGGAAATCAGAAAACGGCGGACATATGTACAAATATACATCAGAAGTCACCCCGCACATGGCGTTTGTAACAATCTCCCCCCTAGGACTCTTGGTCCTCCAAGAGGGTCCTTAATCTCTGATATTCCTCAGGATATCGCTCCATCATGTCCTTCTCGGTCTCCCAAGTTGCTTCCCGGTCAAAGTGATGTGACCACTGAACTTTGACAGTCGGAATTAACTTGCTACGGAGTTTCCGAGTATCCCGAGAAAGAATGGCAACCGGTATCTCCTGGTATGTCAAATCCGGTGCCAACTGAACATCTTCTGCTGGAACAGTCTGAATCGAATCCAACAGACACTTCTTGAGCATACTAACATGGAATATGTTATGTACTGCAGACATGTTAGTTGGCAATGCCAGACGGTAAGCTACCTTGCCAACCCGCTCAAGAATCTCATATGGACCGATATACCTTGGAGCTAACTTGCTCCGTTTACCAAATCTGACTGTTCCTCTGATCGGCGCAACCTTAAGCCATACCTTATCACCTACCTCGAACTCTAAATCTCTCCGACGCTTGTTCACATACGAGGTGGTTCTGTCGTTTGCAACCTTCAACCGTGTCTGAATCTTCTTAATCTTCTGCGTAGTTTCCTCAATAATTTTGGGACCTAACTCAACTCTATTTGAAGCCTCTGCCCAGCAATGAGGCGTCATACATCTCCGTCCATACAAAGCCTCGTAAGGCGCCATGCCGATGGTACTCTGATAACTATTGTTATACGAGAACTCTGCCAACGGTAAGTGCAGATCCCAATCACCTCCGAAATCTAACGCACAACTTCGCAGCATATCTTCCAGAATCTGGATAACTCTTTCTGACTGTCCATCAGTCTGAGGGTGATACGCCGTACTCAGATGGATACGCGTGCCCAATGCTTTATGAAAAGCATTCCAGAATCGTGCGGTGAAGCGCGGATCCCGATCAGATACTATGGAGTCTGGTACTCCATGTAACCGCACAATTTCCCTGATATATAGTTGGGCAAGCTTCTCCAATGAATCCGTCACTCGGATAGGCAGAAAGTGAGCACACTTAGTTAATCGGTCAACAATAACCCAAATAGCATCGTGATGAGATCGTGTCATAGGTAAGCCTGTCAGAAAATCCATCGTGATATTTCCCCATTTCCTAACTGGAATGGGCAACGTCTGCAAAGTTCCTGCCGGTTTCTGATGCTCAACTTTCACCCTCTGACACGTAGCACACTTCGAAACATAGGTGGCAATGTCTCTCCACATGCCAGGCCACCAGAAGTGCATCTTCAGATCCTGGTACATCTTCTCACCTCCAGGATGTATACTCAATCTATTCGAGTGAGCATCTGCCAAAATTTCATCCCGGAGTGCCTGAATACCGGGCACATATAACCGATTTCTAAAGTACAACAATCCCTGTCTGTACTCAAACGACGGATGTAATGCTCCTTTACTTTCACCCGATAGTTTCTTCAGTTCCGGATCCTTTCCCTGCGCGTCTCGAACACTGTCTAGCCACCCAGACTGAATAGTCAGTGTAAACACATGCGCCTCTTCCCAACACCTCCATTTGTGCCATAAGCAGACTAGATCATCCTCCTTCACCACATGATCGGTGTCTCCGCCTCTGACCAATCCTGTATATTTTCTGCTCAGAGCATCCGCCACAGAGTTACCTTTACCAGCGGTGTACTCGATGCTGCAATCGTAATCCTTAATATACTCGAGCCACCTACGTTGCCTCATGTTCAACTCCTTCTGAGTGAACAAGTACTTCAGACTCTTATGGTCGGTATATATCTGAAATCTGCTCCCGAGCAAATAATGTCTCCACTGCTTCAGAGCATATATCATTGCGGCCAGTTCTAGATCATGTGTCGGATAGTTTTGCTCATGCGGTCGAAGTTGTCTTGACCCATAAGCAATAACGTTATTACCCTGCATCAAAACACATCCCAATCCAAATCGTGATGCATCCGTATAGATAACATATGGTGCATTCGAATCCTGTAATAGCAGAACTGGTGCGTTCATCAATTTCTGCTTAAGCTCCAGGAAACTGCGCTCGCACGCGTCAGACCAAACAAAAGCTCGTCCCTTCTGAGTTAACTGAGTAAGAGGTGAGGCTAGAATGGAAAAGCCCTGAACAAACCTCCGGTAGTACCCAGCTAATCCCAGAAAGCTCCTGATCTCTCGCACATTCGTGGGTTGCTTCCAATCTTGTACAGCCTTGACCTTCTCGGGATCCACAGATAGGCCATGTTCTCCGATAATATGACCCAGAAAAGCGACCTCACGAATCCAGAACTCACACTTGGAGAACTTGGCATATAGCCGGTGTTCCCACAATGTCTGTAGCACTATCCTCAAATGATCCTGGTGTGTATCTTCATCCTTGGAATAAACCAGGATGTCATCGATGAATACCACAACAAATGAATCTAGGTAAGGGCGGAAGACTCTATTCATCAGATCCATAAATGTTGCCGGAGCGTTAGTCAGACCGAACGGCATAACCGTGTACTCGTAGTGTCCATAACGAGTTCGAAAAGCAGTTTTTGGTATGTCTTCCTCCTTAACTCGTAACTGAAGTATCCTGACCGCAGGTCGATCTTCAAAAAAAATCCTTGCTCCCTTCAACTGATCAAACAGATCGTCGATCCTAGGTAACGGATACTTGTTCTTCACTGTAATTGCATTTATCTTCCTATAATCAATACACAACCTGAGGGTTCCGTCCTTCTTCTTCACAAACAGAACCGGAGCACCCCATGGAGAAGTGCTCGGTCTAATGAACCCTTTCGCAAGCAATTCATCAAGTTGCTTCTTCAACTCTTTCATCTCAACTATTGGCATGTGATAAGGGGGGACAAAAATCGGAGTAGAACCTGGTTGGAGCTGAATCTCAAACACAATTTCCCGCTCCGGTGGTATCCCTGGAAGATCCTCAGGAAACACCTGCGGAAAATATCTCACGATCGGAATTTTCTCCAACTCCATTATGGTATCTGCCGGATTCAATTCATAATATTCTTCTTCACTCACCACTGACACCTGATCCCAAACCTTAAGTTCCATGCTATGCTTCACGACTTCTATGTCTGGTGCAATAGATAGAGGTAATACCTCCCCAGATATCATAATCTGCCGCTGGGCACAATCAATCTGCACAGAATTCTTGGATAGCCAATCCATCCCAAGAATCACATCATACTTCGCTATATCCAAAACTAACAGATCAGACAAAAATTTGTGTCTCCCCACCGTCAAGACACAATCCCGAGCTAGCTCATTCGAGAACAGATATTGACTTCCAGCAGTTTTTATCAAGAAAATATCAGGCAGATAACAATTAGATAATTGCAGAGATTTAGCAAATTTTGGTGTCACAACTGATATGGAAGCACCAGTATTGAAAAGTACATTAACAGATGTATCACCCAATACTAACGTACCTTTCAGTGCTCCCTGCAGAACCGACTCGCCCTGTTCGATCTGAAAAACTATGCCGGCTCGGGGCTGCTGTAAAGATGGAGTGGTGGTCGTGCTGGTTGTCGCGGACATCTCTGAAGTGCCTGCTGCCCCCTGCGTGCACTAGGCTGCTGTGGAGGCGGTGCCCGAGGAAAACTGCCAGACTCCTGTCTGGGCATCTGAGTGCAATCGCGAATCCAATGCTCCATGGACCCGCATCTCAGACATCGGCCAGAGTCACAGTAACACGGTCGACCAGGGTGGAATGTCCCACAGCTCCTACAGGGAAGTCCAGATGGTGCTATTACTACACCCTTTCCCTTCTCGTTCGGCCCAGCCTTAGATGATTCCCCGGTACCCCTGAAAAATCCCTGTGATCTCCGAAATCCTGAACCTCGTGCAATCTCACGAGGTTGATAAGGAGACTCTTCCTGCTCCAGAAGTTGAGCCTTCTGGACAGCCTCGCGATAGGTGGTGATGCCTAATGGTCGCAAGGCCCATCTGATATCGGGGCGCAATCCCCATATAAACCGCTTTGCCTTCTGCTCCTCAAATCCATAGTACTGGGGGACAAACTGGACCAGACGATCAAATTCCAGTTCATACTCCTGTACGGTCATGCTACCTTGCTGTAGATTGTTGAACTGTCTCTGGCGGAGGTCTCTGACCGCATCACCGATGTAGTACTCAAGGAACAATCGGGAAAACTCCTCCCAGTCTATTCCTGGATCCTGCTCTTCTCTACGCTCATACTCCACTCTCCTACCACTGTGTACACTCCTCCACCACTGATCTGCTTGCCCGACCAAGTTGTACGTAGCCAAGGATACCATGGTAGTGGAAGGCAACTGTAACATCCCAAGTGTCTTCTCCATGTCGGTAAACCAAGTCTCCGCTGTTTCGGGTCCTCCTCTACCATCAAACTTTGTAGGATTCAGACGCAGGAATCGTTCAAGTAACCTGACTTCTCCTGATCGGAATTCCTGCTGATTATGTCGCCTACGAGACCTGCGAGAACTTTCTGACTCATCATAATCATCATCTCTATGTCGTTGACGATGTCGATGACTCTCATCATCACGGTGCCACTCCTCCTCAGAACGATCAGATCTGACCTCACGGTCAACCTCTGATCGTACCCTCCTAGCCCGAGGGTGTCGTCTCTCTGCATCCTCCTCATCGGTACTCTCCCCCTGCTCCTCCTGTAACGAAGTACTAGTCCGAGCTGTGGCACGTGTGACGGTGTTCTCCTCGCTCAGCACCTGCTGAACCCTCGGAACTCCCTGAGCCACTACAGGCAATAACGCGGTAACTATATCTCTGATCTGCTCCAATGTCTGTGCAAAGTCAGGAGGAGCCTGTTGTTGTTGCTGAGGGTGTTGTTGCTGCCCTGAATCCTGTTGTTGCCTGACATTTCTTAGAGGGTCGGGATCTCTGTCCCGCTCCTCCTGATCTCTCTCTCTCTGGCGGCGAGTATTAACCATGGTTCCTGTAAATTCACATATACAGAGAGCACATACAAAACGGTTAAGTATCTAACAGAAGCTAGCAGCGGTATTTCTATAGGCTCTGTAATGTAAATGCAATGCATGACACATAGTACCTAATCTCAGAATCACATATGCATATCAGACACACCCACCTTTATATGTATTCATGGAACAATGAAACTTATCAGAAGATTTCACTCTGAAATTCAACCTTCCTTGATATCCTGATCCGATCCTGTACAGTACGTCTCGAAGGACCGCCCCCTGCTCTGACACCCCTTCCAAAATTGTTCAAGTAAGGGGGTGGCCAGACCCCTTACCGAACAACCCTAGAATTCAGTAGCAGAACAGTGGGTCACCCAATCAAGCTCGTACACAGAACAAAAGTCCAGATGTGGACTAGACAAGGCTCAGAACACAACCCCTGCTTGATCCTCATACCTGAATAAACCTGCTCTGATACCACCTTGTTACCGTTACCCCCTTCCGCGGAAGCTCACGTGATGCAGAACGCCAGGTGGCGTAAAGCGGGAACCAGACTTGGGTAGCGATGGCGGAGTCCCCTTGGTGTGGTGGTCCAAGCCCATTTGTTTGAAGATTTGTTGATTTGAGAGGGGTGTGTCAGAACGTAGTAGGAAGGTCGGAATGGTCTGATCCTGAGTTTGACAGAGAAACCGAGAAATTCCAACCTGAAATGACTTCAACCAAACACACTTCTACAACATGGATAGTACAAAGTTCACTCACATCTATCACCAGAACATATGCACCAAACATAATCACATAATCCATGCAGGTAAAAGAGATCATCTGAACACAAACACACATATACACATATGTAACAAGACGTGCCTTGCTCCCACTGAAATGGGCAAGCTCACGCCCCTGCTCCGCAGGCTCCAAAATACAACAGAACACGAGCAATCCTTATATATACATATGTGATGCAACATATATACACACATGCATGCGTTTACATGTACAGAGCCCAAAGCCTATTGTTCAGAGTACATACACACGTGGAGGGATCTGGTGCAACAAGATCCTGGAAACAAAACTCCACGTAGGACACCCACTGCTGCTAGACAGATAACAGAAAACAAAACCGTCAGTAAACTCATAATGTGCTCAATAAGGGTCGGATTGTGCAACTGAGCAGAAATCTCAACCGAGACCACCCTTACAAACTCAGAAGACAAACTCAAACATAGTAATACCTGAAACCAAAACACAAGTAAACACCGGAGAGATCTACTCTTCGGGTTTCTTATCAGATGAACCTGAAAAGATAAACATATTTAAGGGTGAGTCCTCGATGAGAACTCAGTAAGGGTCAGGCATAGGATAAGGTTTTTCAGAAATTCTGAATAATCTCGAGCTTATACACCTGCACAAGAAAACACAAAAATACCAAATGCAAAACAAATATGAAAGTAATAATAATAGCAACTCTGAACAGAATGACAGACCTCTGAGGCTTTTAGCCTTACAGAAGAGGATTTTTCATAACGAACCGAATTAACCGATAAAATATATTTCCTGAGGCATGGTACCAGCCCGGGGTCCGGATTCCCCGCTGCCGTCAGAACAGAACAACATAACAAAATTAACAGAAAACTTACCAGATAGGGTATCCTATACCCTATACCTGCACACCTAAACCTATGCCATAAACTGAGTTCGGTATCACCGGGCCCCACCCTCAACTCGAACTCAGCCCCAATTAACCCTGACAGACATATTATAATTATCCCAGAATGCAAAGTCAAGGAAAACTGAACCCTTACCAACTTTACCCGGAGCCAGGAACCTTTCCACTTTTTCAAACGGTTTAGACGAGAATTCGGCAGTAATCCGTCAATTTTCTCGTGCTTCTCCTTAAGATAAAATGGCAGCTGAACACCCAAACAACATTTAGAACCCAAAATAATCCAATGAGAAAAGTATCACAAATTTACCCAAATTTCGAACGCTCACGGTTTCCAACCGGAGCCACAATCACAAAAACTGATTTATAAGGAGTTAATTATTTCTCCTAATGATCGATTTAACCAACTGACCTTCAAGATTTTAGTGAGAAATTGAGAAATCCCACTTTGCCTCCTTTAAGCGTCGGCCATGGCAGAGAGAGAAAGAAGAACGTGAAGGTTTCTACTTCTTTCTTTCTAATTACTATATATATATACTAACTATATATATATATAATAATAATAATAATAATATAACATAACATCTCACTAACACACACCTCACTTCTCCTTTAAAAAGTAACCGCCTCACTTTTCACCGCCTCAACCGTTTTTTTTTTTCATTTTTTTTCTTTTTCTTTTAAAACATATTTACTTTTTCCCGCAAAATGTCCATTTTGCCCCCGAAAACGAAAATTCGCAAAATGGTCCGTAACACACGTACGACCTCAAAAGTGCTCAAAACTCCCAGAAATGAGGTTTAGATAAAATTCCGGGACGCGCTGATCCACAGAAAACATGACCCGCATGTTTAAAATCGAGCCCCGGTCTTCGCGGGAATCAGCAAACGGCGGACATATGTACAAATATACATCAGAAGTCACCCCGCACGTGGCGTTTGTAACAGAGAGGCAAATCAAGAAGCTCACACCACATTCCTCTCACACCCTTTGGTACACTACCCAAGTAATCGCGCCCTCGCGTTGCATCAGAATCATACGAGGCCTGTGGAGAGGGCTCATCCTTGTGGTCGCCAGTATCGCCTTCGCAAGGTCTCATCCTTGTGGTCTCGACGCCTTCGCAAGGTCTCATCCTTGTGGTCTCGATGTCGCTGCGCGAGGTCACGCCCTCACGGGCCTCCCGGACTCGCGGGGCGACGTCTCATACTCACCCTTGCGTTTCTAAAGCTTGCGCGGCCCCCTCGCGGTCTTAGGGCGAGCCCTCGCGATCTCCTTCGCCTCCATGGGTCTTACTCCCGGTCTCGGCTCGCCTTCGCGAGACTCTCCTGCCTATCTTGGCCCCGCCTGAATAGGACTCTTACACCTGTTTCGTGCAAACCTCACTCCTTATTTGGCTATATTCTATCTCGGGCCTTCGCCCTTACAGGCCTTCGCCCGCCACTTGCTCCACTTGGAGATAGACCACTTGGTCGTCTGACATCAACCGGCCAATAAGGAGGGCAGCACGAGCCTGGGAGATCTTCACCAGATTTATACGCCAGACATTCTCTGACAAGTGAATCACCTAAGGCGGTTTGCTGAGATCTTCATCATCACAGCCGCCTTATCTCCAATCGATCGACACGAGACTTATCTCAACAACTTTGTCTAAGGGCTTCAAGGGGGAGGCTCTTCTCCGGCATCACTCTATAAATAGGGTGATGTCCACCCTAAATCGGGTAAGCTACTACACGCCCCCACTCCCCTCTTGCTACTTCGAGTATTCTCCTATCTTTTTACAGATTACTCTGAACAGCAAGCTTGGAGTCTCAAGAACATCATCTTCTCCACCACATCAACTGAGAGTCCGGGCCTTCCTTAGGAACGAGACTATCAGTTTGGCGCCGTCTGTGGGAAAGAAAGTTCTTGCTATAAACCCATATTACAAACCACAAGCAATAAGTCATGCCAACCACCCGGAGTGCCATCAGGAACAGTCGTCAGGGGAGGAGGAATCCTCCCGGGACAAGTACAAACAATGACCCACCATCGGAGCCATCCCGAACCACGTTCCCCACAACGGGAGAACTCTCTATTCACTCAACGAGGAAAGCTCCTCCCACGTTGCCCGTAACATGCCTCAGGAGCGAAACACTCCACCTCCAAACACCCCTCCAACGGACCTGGATCCGGCCATCCTGCAAACGATCACTGAGGCGGTTGCTTTCAACTTACGTGAAACTCTCGCCACCACTCTTCGGGCGTTACGGATAGCGTTGGAGCAGCTGCGGACTAATCAGCACTGAACGCCCGGCTACTCCTCCTCGGCAAGTAAGTAACCACGATCCTTCTTCGTCATTACTTATCGCGCTTACTAGACGATTAGAGGAAGTGGAAAAAGAGATGAAAGGGCCGGTGTCCATCCTATCTCCAGGATGGGGCTGGACCACCTCTGGACCCAACCTTTTACTCAGAGGGTTTTAGAAACCCCTCTTCCGGACCCGTTTCGCCAGCCTAAGCTGGACGCCTATGATGGCCTGTCAGACCCTGATATCCATCTCCAGCGTTACGTTTCCGCAATGGCAATAGCAAGGGCGGACGACAACACGCTTCTGTAGAGCTTTCAGCTCCACACTTACCGGGCCGCTGCCAACTGGTACACCACTCTCCGGGACAAACGGTTTGATTCCTTCGAGGAGTTATCCCGCAACTTCTCCAACCATTTTGTGGTATCCAAACCACCTCCTAAAACGGCGGGACACCTTCTTAAGATACGGCAGAAAAAGGATGAGCCCCTCAGAGAATATATTCAACGCTTCCAGGCCGAGTCTATCCAGGTCCCTAACCTAGGAGAAGAAGCTCGCGCTTGCGACTATCCAAGGCCTCCGCTGGGAGTCCCTTTTCTTTGTGGATGTCCACACTAACCCGCCCACCAACTTGGAAAATTTCTTAAGTTAAGCGTCACGGTTAATGAAGTCGGAAGAGTTCACTCGACCACTCGACAGAGCCTCCACGGCTGACGCCAAGGGGCATCCCCCGCGACCGGACCCTAGGCCTCAAAGGCGGTACCACGCCCCAGGTAGGGAAAGGGCATACATTTCTCTTCCCCACCGAGGGAATCTCGAACCAACATCCTCCATGCCTTGGAACAAGAGAGGCGGTCCCCACTTGGCCTCGCCCCTCTCCCGAGAAATAACAAGGCAAAGCAACAAGTTTTGCCGCTACCACCGTGACAAAGGTCACGACACCGAGGACTGTTTTGAGCTCAAGCGTATGATTGGAGAAATGCTGGCTCAAGGCAAGCTCGGGAGTACTTGCTCCAAACCGAGGACCGTAGAAGAGAAGGTGACCGTGAAGGCGCCGGCCGGAGGACCGCCGGCGGGGCGCTCCCAAAGAAACCCAGTCGGGAGAATCTGGTTCAGTCCCCGGCAAGGGACATATCGGCGTAATCACACGGTGTGAAGGCGCTTCGGCAAGACGCCGTCATATGAGGCAGATCTACCGGATAGACCACTCCTCTACTCGGTTTTTGCATCGCAGCGATGGCACCTCTGTGGCAATACCGCACGCTGACCCCTTGGTTATCACTTTGCCCGTATTGCGGGCTGGGACGTCGATAGAATCTACATGGATACGGGGGCGAATGCCAACGTGATCTACAAGCACACTCTGGTTGAGGCAAAGGTGCCTTTGTCACAAATTCAGCCCGCGAAGGGGGCCACCTTTGGAATAGGACGGGATGAAATCCCAACCACAGGGGTCGATCACCCCGCCTACATGATGATGGGAACCACCAAGGAGAAAAAGCAGGTATGTCATTCGAGCTATGTGGACTTTATTGTCTGGATCTCCTACGCCATATAACGCCATCATCGGGCGACATACTCAAACCGAGTTCCATGTCCGCCGTGATGTGCGAACCCCGACTCTAGTTTTTCACACTGCGGCCGGGATGCCTATATATTTGTCAGCGAGAATGTGGCCGAGGCAATTATGTCTCTGCCCTCGCCGGGCCCCCGCAGCTTCCCGGCCATCCGAGCCTAAGAGGAAGGCACCCGCAGAGGAAGCTGGTCACGTGGCGAAGCCGCTCCCGACTTGTCCGGAGCCTTTGAAGAAGTTGAGATCTCTCCGGAAAGAAGTTTCGGGTGGGAAAGGACCTCGAGGAAAAAGACCAGCAAGCGCTCATCCACCTCCTCCATGCCAACAGTGATGTCTTCGCATGGAGCCCCGAGGACCTACCAGGAGTTGATCCTGCTGTTATTTCTCACAAGTTAAGTGTACTCCCCGGCTTTAGCCCGGTTAGACAGAAAACAAGGGGCATGGCCCCTGACCGTAAGGACTTTGTACGCATCAAGTGCGAAATTGCTTAAGGCAAATATAATCAAGGAAGTTCACTACTCGAATGGGTTGCGAATATTGTCCTCGCTGATATAGAGGGCGGTCAGTGGCGACGTTGCGTGGACTACAAGGGGGTTAATAGGGCTTGCCCAAGGGACCCCTATCCTTTACCATCCATTGACCAACTGGTTGACTCAACCGTTCATCACTCGGTTTTTTCTTTCCTCGATGCTTATAGCGGGTACCACCAAGTCTTTTTGGACCCGGAGGACGCGGTAAAAACTGCCTTTACTATCGGGCGAGGCCGTATATCATTATATCGAATGCCCTTCAGCTTAAAGAATGCGGGGCTACCTTCCAAAGGCTTGTAAATCAAGTCTTCGCAGGCGAGATTGGCGAAATCTTGAAGCTTATGTGGATGACATTGTGGTCAAAAGCAAGGCCGTCTCAACCCATCTCACGTACTTGAAGGAAACATTCGACAACTTCCGCAAATACAATATGCGGTTAAATCCAAAGAAGTGTATCTTCGGCGTGGGCGAAGGAAAGTTCCTGGGATACCAAATCTCCAAAGGAGGGATCCATGCAAATCCCAAAAAGATTGAGGCAATCACTACCTTGCGCACCCCCAGGGGCTCAAGGAAGTCCAACAGCTGGCAGGAAAGCTAGTAGCCTTGGGACGATTCGTCTCTAAACTAAGTGATCGCTGCAAACCTTTCTTCGATCAGATTCGCAGGAAAAAAGCTTGCAAATGGACGGAGGAATGTCAGGAGGCATATGCCTCCATCAAACGACACCTGCAAGAACTACCGGCACTCAAGTGCCCTAGGCCAGGCGATGACCTGTTAATTTACCTCGCCACCTCAGAAAGAAGTGTCGCTCGTCCTTATTAAGGAAGAAGCCGCCAAGCAATGGCCGGTCTATTACACCAGCCACACTCTCCAAGATACAGAAACAAGGTATCCTCCCCTCCAAAAGGCTATATTGTCCCTTGTATATGCAGCAAGGAAGCTCAAGCCCTATTTCCAAGGGCACACTATTATAGTCCGAACGGACTTGCCAATTCAGGACATCCTAAGGCGCCCCGAACATTCAGGGCGCCTCGCCAAGTGGTGCATCGAACTTGGCGGCTTTAACATCAATTATGAGCCCAGAAAGGCAATTAAGGGCCGAGGCCCTCGCCGACTTTATTGCGGAATTCTCAAATGCTGATGTACTCTCGGCCCTGAGCGGGGCCCCACACCTCGTCCCACTCCTCCCGAATGGGACTTATTTGTGGATGGCTCATCCAAACTTGAATCCCCGCAGGGGTGTGTATCTACGTGGACCCCTAGGTATGGAAGTATTCCTTCGTGTCTCTTTTCAATTTCAAGTAACTAACAATGTTGCGAGAATATGAGGCCCTCGTAGCCGGGCTGAAACTCGCCACAAGGGCAGGCATTCGCCGCCTCCATGTCCACAGTGACTCGCAGCTGGTGATTCACCAGGTTCAAGGGTGCGCCGAGTGCAAGGACGCCACCCTGATCAAATACCTTAAGTTGGTAAACACCCTACGAACCGACTTTGAAGAAGTCATCTTTATACATGTTCCTCGTTCTGAGAACACTACAGCAGACATGCTATCAAAGGGAAAGACTCCCTCTACCACAGCCACTCTGACCAGTCCTTCCATCACGGAAGGTATTGATATTGCCTCTCTAGCAACGCAGATCCGATCACAGATCGGAGAAACCCTATCATTGCTGCGCTAAAAGCCAGCACCACAGATCCCGTGTTCGCAAGCAAGCCCTCCGCTTCGTCCTCATTGATGACCAATTATGGCATCGCGGGTTTGCGGCGCCTACAACGGTGCCTTAGCACCCTTGAGGGACGCTCTGTCTTGGACACTCTCCACCAAGGCAATTGTGGCGCTCACATCGCTGCGGACGCACTCGCCCCCAACGCCCTTCGTCAAGGGTATTACTGGCCTACCTGGCACCAGGACGCCGCTGCACTGGTCAAAACGTGCCACCAGTGCCAAATCAATTCTCGCGTCCAGCGGCTACCATCTACGGATTCTCCAGCACTGACAAATCCAGTGCCTTTCGCCCTGTGGGGCCTCGACCTTATTGGTCCAATGCCGAACGCTCCAGGTCAGTACCGCTTCTGTGTTGTAGCAGTTGATTATTTTTCTAAATGGGTCGAGGTAGAACCCCTGGTCTCCATCACTTCCGCCAAGATTATCAAGTTTCTTTGGAAGAATCTTGTCTGCGATGCGGCAGCCCTCGTGCTATTATTACAGATAATGGCACTCGATTCGCCAGTCACAGTGTCCAACAATGGGCACAGGACAATAATGTCCGCATGCTTTTTGCCCCGGTGGCGCACCCCCAGTCTAATGGGCAGGTTGAGGTCACCAACCGAACCCTCAAGGAAGGCCTCAAGAAACGCCTGGAAGGGGCCAAGGGCCGCTGGGTAGATGAACTCCCAAGTGTCTTATGGGACTATCGCACCACAACACGAACCCCCACAGGAGAGACGCCTTTCTCTCTAGTATACGGCGCAGATGCGCTCCTGCCTATTGAGGTAGACCTCCCTACAATCCGTATGATCAACTTCACTGACGAAGCCAATGCTCAAGGGCTCCGTGCCAAACTCGACTTAATCGAAGAATTACGCGAAGGTGCTCGCCTTCGCATGACGCCCTCAAACAGAGGCTCGGTCTTCACCATAATTCCCGGTAAAACCCAAGGCACTGCAACAAGGAGGCCTTGCCTTGCTTAAATCAACCCTCACCGCTCGCGACCCCAAGCAGGGTGTCCTGCGACCCAACTGGGACGGGCCTTATATTGTTCATAAACAAGTCCGCTCAGGAGTCTATGAACTACAAGACCATGATGGTCGTCTGCTCCCCCGCAACTTTCATGCGGATGACTTGCGCCAATATTACGTGTAAGTCCTTAGTCTTGAAAATTCAATAAAATACATATGTATTTCTTCCTTTCTTACAGCTTACATTGCATTTAAAATGCCCTCTTCATCGCCCTCTGTACCCGACCGGTCAGACTGGCTACCTGCCTGAGTTATGGCATCAGACCTTGTCAGGTCTCACTTCTCCACACAGGTGGTTGCGGGTCTCATTCCCCAACCGACCTTCAACTCGCCCCGCCCCAAGGGTAATCCCCTTGCGCTGCGGAAGGGTAACCCCCTTTTGGCTCCTTCAGGAAGGTCTATGTGTAAGTCGTCCTCGCACACCACAGCAGACCTTCCGCTCGGACTTCTCCACACAGGTGGTTGCGGGTCTCATTCCCCAACCGACCTTCAACTCGCCCCGCCCCAAGGGTAATCCCCTTGCGCTGCGGAAGGGTAACCCCCTTTTGGCTCCTTCAGGAAGGTCTATGTGTAAGTCATCCTCGCACGCCACAGCAGACCTTCCGCTCGGACTTCTCCACACAGGTGGTTGCGGGTCTCATTCCCCAACCGACCTTCAACTCGCCCCGCCCCAAGGGTAATCCCCTTGCGCTGCGGAAGGGTAACCCCCTTTTGGCTCCTTCCGGAAGGTCTATGTGTAAGTCGTCCTCGCACGCCACAGCAGACCTTCCGCTCGGACTTCTCCACACAGGTGGTTGCGGGTCTCATTCCCCAATTGACCTTCAACTCGCCCCGCCCCAAGGGTAATCCCCTTGCGCTGCGGAAGGGTAACCCCCTTTTGGCTCCTTCAGGAAGGTCTATGTGTAAGTCGTCCTCGCACGCCACAGCAGACCTTCCGCTCGGACTTCTCCACACAGGTGGTTGCGGGTCTCATTCCCCAACCGACCTTCAACTCGCCCTCCCCAAGGGTAATCCCCTTGCGCTGCGGAAGGGTAACCCCCTTTTGGCTCCTTCAGGAAGGTCTATGTGTAAGTCGTCCTCGCACGCCACAGCAGACCTTCCGCTCGGACTTCTCCACCCAGGTGGTTGCGGGTCTCATTCCCCAACCGACCTTCAACTCGCCCCGCCCCAAGGGTAATCCCCTTGCGCTGCGGAAGGGTAACCCCCTTTTGGCTCCTTCAGGAAGGTCTATGTGTAAGTCGTCCTCGCACGCCACACAGACCTTCCGCTCGGGCCCGTCCCAAGGATAATCCCCTTGCTTACCCCCGTAACCTCGATGGTTCTCCACTTGTCTCAACAAGCGCCCTCCTTCGCCTTCGCCAAACGCGCGACTCCAGACTCCAGGTAAACTGAACCTTTTTACTGAATATTTATCGTATAAACGATGAGCAAACTACAGGGAACTTCTACTTGGTACACCGTCCACTACCCAAGGGCTTACTCCCTAAACAGTTGCCTAAGAAAAGGGCTCAACAAGTAAACCCACAAGTCATTTGGAATGACTCATGTGACTCCGCCGTTGCGGATCTTGAAGTGCCTCGTCACTATAAACTTAAGACTAAGTCTCCAGCTCCTTGATAAATAGTCCCTGTGGCTTCGCCTTCGCTAACCCTTAAGGACATCTCTCCATGAGACAGACTTAGCCTATGGTTATTAAACTAAGCTAACGTACCCTACAAGGCTATCGCGAGTTAAAGCGAATCTACAAAACAGTGAAGGAAAAAGGAAGTTTCACTTCATCTATTGTTCCCAAAAGTGTGTGAATGCAGGTCTTTATACAAAATAGGGGGGGCATCCACATGTTGGAGCCTCCACCCTAGTCCAGAAGGGCATACTGGCATCGCCCATCTTCCTTCCCCGCTCCCCATCAAGGCGCCTCTACCGTTGGCTCATTGGTGTTGGCAGCATCCAGGGATCCCAAGACTTAGAGCTGGAAACGCTTTCTCCACCTGGAAGCGGCATCGCAGCCAGCCTTCCTCATAGGCCTGCGCCCCTGCTTCGCCCAGGGCTTGGATCTCACCAAGCTTCTCCACCAGTCGAGGCATCCGCTCAGGGATGGGCACCTTAATGGAGGAAGAGGACTCAGGATCCTCACCTTCAAAGGGGGGAAGGCCCAGAGCCTTCTCCATCTCCCACACAGAGGCCATTGCCTTTTCCAGGTCAGTGGCGACCTCCAGGCGTGCCTTCAGGGCAACCTCAGCAGCAAGCCTGCCCTCCTCCACCTTCTTCTCCGCCAGTTGAGCCTGGACAGTAGCTTGGCTACTCTCCTCCTCACCGCGGCCTCTGCCTGCTCAACTTGGGCCTTCGCCGCTGCAAGGGCGGCTTTGGTCTCGCCTCCCAAGGAAAGGAGGGACTCCTTCAAGACAGCACTTTCAAGCTGCTTGGCTTCCAGCATTGCTTCCTGCTGAAGGAAGCGTTGCTTCGCAACATCAAGAAGGCAGGCCTGCTCCCACCGGTACCGCATGCTGTGCGCCCGCTCTTGGTTGCCATAATCGCACCAACTCTCTAGTTGGGCTACGCGCTGGCATGCTCCTCCTTGAGCTCCTCCTCCCTTTTCTTTGAGGACTCCAGCTCCTCCTGAGAGAGGCAATCTCTGATATCTGGGCGTCGTCCCGCTTATTGGCATACTTCAGGAAGTCATGCCATTGCTCAGCAGCAGCGTGACCTTTGACAGCCGCCTACACCCCAATGCTATTAAAGCAGAAGCAAAAAAAGGCTAAACTAAACTCATACGTAAAGACCAGAAGCTGTCTTACCTGCAGACTTTGTTGAGCTGCCTCCCTCATGAATTCAGCAGGGGAGTCCAGGCTCCGCTCGGTCACCTCCCTGTCATAGGGGGTGCGCAGCCCCTCCAGGCAGGATTGGAGGGTTTGCTCCCCTCCCCGCAGCAGTGAACTGCTATTCCTCAGGAGGAAGACCGGATCCCATGCGTCTTTTAGGAGCCTCCCTTGCTCCCTGTACACCCTGAGTCTTGCCTGGTGCCTCTGGACTCTCAGGAGGTCTCGGCTCCTCGAGACCACTTGGGGACCGACTTGGCAGCAACACGCCTCCGCTCCAAATAGTGAGACCAGACTCCGGTCTTCTCAAGGACCTCGGTCTGGTCCCCAAATCGGCGGGGATCTCTGTCAAGACCCCTTGGTCCACAAGAGCCTCACAGGCCAGCCCTTGGGCTCAAGGGCCCTCGCCTACAAAGAACAGGCATCAAGCAACTAGGAAGCAAGTATGAACTCAAAAACAAAGAAAATATCAAAAATCAAAAAGACTTACCAGCGAAGGACGCCCCATCCACCGACTTCCAGCTGGCTGCTGGAAGGTTGGGCAACCTCCCAACCACTTGTCCTCGCAGAGGACCGTGTCACTGCACCCCCTTCCTCCGGGCCTCACTATTAGAAGAGGAAGAAGTCTCCTCAACCACCGGGATCCTCTTCCCCTTCGTGGCGGGGCCTTCTCCCCTGAAGGGGCCTCTTCGTGGATCTCCTCTCCAAGAGGGATGGCTGCAGGGATCTCTTCCTTGCATTAGTGGTCTCCGCCTCCCGAAGGAATGACCCGGTACCTCCCGTTGGCCGGTACTCCCAATGGCCTTTGCAGCTTGATTGCCCCTCCTTCTCATAGAGATCAGGACGTTAGCCGCTGACATCTTACCCTTGGGAGGAGGCACTCTGCCTCTGGTAATGATCTCTGCCGCGACCACATGACCGGGCAGGTCTTCACCTTGAACTGGTGAAGGGCTCGCGAAGAGCCCAGATACAAAGGCCTCGGCGGCCTCCTCGGAAGAAATGGGCTGCACCACCGAGATGGGCACACCTCGATGGGAACAGCGCTATCTGCTCGCGCCCCCTCGGGCCCTCTGCGAAGGCACGACCTCTTCAGCAGTAGGGGGCATTTCAAGCTCCACCCTTCGGCCTCTTCAGCCGGGGGCTCCCAGCTGGGAACTTCTTCCCAAAGGGCTCCTGGCCTCTTCAGCTGAAATGGCTGGAGTAGGACCCTCTTCCCCAGCAGGCTCCCTGACCTCTTCAGTTAAAATAACTGGAGTAGGCCCCTCTGCTCCAGCAGGATTCTCAGCCCCCCCAGCCGGCCCTTCAGCCAGGGTCCCCTCAGTACCGGCAGGGGCTCTCTCTTCTTCAGGCTGCGTGGCAGCCACTTTCCTCTTCTTCTTCTCCGGCTGAGAAGCCATCGAAGGCTTGATACCAGCCCTCTTTTTGGACAGTTTTGGGACAATGGGTCCCAACACCTTGACCGCCATGGCAGGGGCATCTTCCCCAAGTGCACAAGCCAGTGCACTCGTTGGGCGTGCGCATGGATGCTTTCTTACCACAGGCCTCGCCGGACTCTGCAACGGCATCTGCAGACAAAAAGGGACTTGCACTGTGTTCTACTGGACCTCTTACAAATTTACAGTATATTAGTATGTATGCGCACAGTACCTTTGGCGCCGCTAGAGCGGCGAAGAAAGAGTCTATCATTGTCCCACGGTGGACGGGAGCCCATCCTCGTATGGCGGGGCATCCTAGGGTCCAAAGACGAAACCCGTGCTAATCCCAGCCCACCTTAGGGTGGTCTCGTCGATTGGGCAGCCGAGAAGGGGAAGAACGCCGCACGCGCTCCTCGAAAGGACATCGTCCAACCACCCCGATGGCTGAACGTATGCCTGCCACCGCACTCCCCGTGAGTCGGACAGCCTCGCGCAACGCTTTGCACGGATTGTCGCGTCCTCGCCACGGGAAAGTCCCATGTGCCTTGGCGGCAAGAAGAAAAAGGATCCGTGCCGGTTGTGGTAGGATCGGGCGGCGATGAAAGAGATGGAGTGGTTACCTCCAACGTTTATGGGAGTGACGTGAAGAACGCACCCCACTCCTCGGCTCCAACCGATAGAAACGGTTGAACACATCGGCGAATGGCTTCACGCCGGCCATATGGCGGCGACGATAAAGCCCGCAATACTCGGGAAAGTATTGGGCGCCAACCGAGTTGGGGCATTCCCAATCAGCACAAAGATCTGCACTGGGCCATTGCGGGAAGGGATACCGCAATCCCGCCGAAAGCTGCGCCGTGTACAGGCACAACACCCGGTTCTCCTTGTTCTCCTCCGTAACGGGCCAACCCATCGCCCGACAAACACCCGCACGGGACGCATATACCGGCGCTTTCTCCACGGGCCAGAAGGCCTCCACCATATCCTGGTGAATTCTCTCAAACTTCACCGTGGTCTTCTCGAGAGGAGCGACCACTGGGCGAACAGCTTCCTTGGAATCCATCTCTGCAAAAGGAAGAACAGATAGGCATATAAATCGAAACAGCCCAAGAAAGGCATTTCGGCAAGCGCTCAGTGCGCTCAGAGAACTTGAAGCACTCAGTGTGCGGGAAGAAAAACTTACCTGAGTGGTTTAAAGCAGTAAGCAAGAACGAACGGAGCGGTTGGCAAATGAACAGTTGACCGGAGGAATCTCGAACGAAAAGGAGGAACCGCCGCAAATCACCTCTCAACTGCCGATGAAATCGCCAAGAAACGCAAGAATACGAAAGGGTTACTCGAAGCGGAGCGAACAAATGCAAGAGTGGAGAAGAAAGGTTTCAATCTTCTCGGGTACGCTTTTATAAGCCCGCCAAAATGAAAAAGCGCTTTTAAGCGTGAATGACTCCTGAGGCGCCACGTGCCAACATCCAGCGGTTATTAAACCTCTCCCCTGCCGTACAAAAAGAAGAAACGCTTTTACAAAGCGTAATCGACCCCTACGGCGCCACGTGTTGCGTCCCATAACGGTCAGTAAACCTCTCATCTTCCTTTATCTCTCCTGCATTAAATGTTGAAGAGACTCTTCGCTGCCTTCGCAATCAAACGGTCCGCAAACGGCCCAAGCACCTTCGCCAACTCCAAAAACATGGAATTTGAACAGTACGGGACCCCGCCCATACTGCGCCTTCGGGAGGAGGCATCTTGGTACACTACCCAAGCAAATGCCCTCCTCCTCAAAACTCACAAGGATCATAAAGGATCCAACACGAATATCAGACCATAAAGGTCATCGCGCTCCACACAAAGGTCATCGCGCTCCACACAAACTCAGTTATGTGGATCACACGCCTCAACATGGTATTTTCAAACAGTATCTTCAACACAGAGTAAAGGGTCGTGAAGGATCCAACACAAACTATCAGATTATAAAAGATCTTCACTTGTGACTACTACCTCGGTCCTCAGCAAAGTACTTTCAAAAAACGGAGTACAGGACCACCGCCCATACTCCGCTCTCAGGAAGAGGCATCTTGGTACACTACCCAAGTAATCGCGCCCTCGCGTTGCATCAGAATCATACGAGGCCTTTGGAGAGGTCTCATCCTTGTGGTCTCCAGTCTCGCCTTCGCAAGGTCTCATCCTTGTGGTCTCCAGTATCGCCTTCGCAAGGACTCATCCTTGTGGTCTCGATGCTCGCTGCGCGAGGTCACGCCTCGCGGGCCTCCCAGACTCGCAGGGCGACGTCTCATACTCACCCTTGCGTTTCTAAAGCTTGCGCGGGCCCCCTCGCGGTCTTAGGGCGAGCCTCGCGATCTCCTTCGCCTCCATGGGTCTTACTCCCAGTCTCAGCTCGCCTTCGCGAGGACTCTCTTGCCTATGCTGGCCCCGCCCAGATAGGACTCTTACACCCAGGTTCGTGCAAACCTCGCTCCTTATTTGGCTATATTCTATTTGGGCCTTCGCCCTTACAGGCCTTCGCCCGCCACTTGCTCCACTTGGAGATTGACCACTTGGTCGTCTGACATCAACCGGCCAATAAGGAGGGCAGCACGAGCCTGGGAGATCTTCACCAGATTTATACGCCAGACATTCCCTGACAAGTGAATCACCTAAGGCGGTTTGCTGAGATCTTCATCATCACAGCCGCCTTATCTCCAATCAGTCTGACACAGACTTATCTCAACAGCCTGTCTAAGGGCTTCAACTGGGGGAGGCTCTTCTCCTGGCATCACTCTATAAATAGGGTGATGTCCACCCTAAATCGGGTAAGCTACTACACGCCCCCCCACTCCCCTCTTGCTACTTCTGAGTATTCTCCCTATCTTTTACAGATTACTCTGAACAGCAAGCTTGGAGTCTCAAGAACATCATCTTCTCCACCACATCAACTGAGAGTCCGGGCCTTCCTTAGGAACGAGACTATCACCCTTCCATCCACCTCTCAAACCCAAGCCCCATGGCCTAAAGGCAACCTTCCTCCACCAAAGCCACCTCAACCAAGATCACAAGACCAAAATCCGAGACCTAACCCGAGGCACCAAGGTAACCAAAACCCTAACCCTAATCAACCTAGACCACATTCAAGGGAGATTGTGTGCTTTAAATGTCTTGGCAAGGGTCACTATGCTCTTGAGTGCCCTAACAAGAGAACCATTGTTGTTTGGCCAAATGGTGGGTATTCTAGTGAGGAAGACAATAGAGAAGGTCACGCGGAGGATGTTGGTGAAGAAGAAGAGGATGAAGGAGAAATTCCAGAAGAGGGTCCTTTGTTGTTGGTGACAAGAAGGGTTCTGCATGCTACACCTAGTTTGACCAAGGCTAATCAAAGGGAGAACTTGTTCCAAACAAGAGCCATGGTGAAGGACAAGGTGTGTGGTGTCATAGTTGATGGGGGTAGTTGTGTGAATGTGGCTAGCCAAGACTTAGTGGACAGGTTGAGGCTTGATATCACCAAACACCCAAAGCCATATGCTCTCCAATGGATGAACAATCATGCAAGTCCCAAGGTTAAAGCTCAAGTGGTTATACCTTTCAATATTGGAAAGTATGAAGACCAAGTCACTTGTGATGTTGTTAAGATGAAGGCTACACATCTACTACTAGGGCGGCCTTGGCATATAGACGCCATGCACTTTGGAGCCGAAAACAAGTACACCTTGAATCATGAGAGAAATAAGTACACCTTGTTGCCCTTTTCACCCATGCAAGCACTCCAAGATCAAGTCCAAATGCAAGGCGAAAAAGATAGCAAAGAGGGTGAGATGAGTGAGGTGAGCAAGGTCAAGGTCCTTGGAGAGAAAACTAGAGGGAGAGTGCTTCGAGCAGTAAAAGAGAGTTTGAGGTAAAACAAGACGAGTTCCCTCCACTAGCCAAAGAGAGAAACACCTTTGCAACACTCCATGGCCAAAAGCCTTGCTTTCTCCTCAAGCCAACCCCTTTTAAGCTAACCCGTCACAAGTCTTCTCTTTCTTCGTTTGTGTTTTCTTCTTTGCAGGAATTGAAGGATCATAATTTGAGATCGAATTCTCTCCAAGAAGGAGAGGATGATGTGATCCCACATGGCCAACCGCACAAGAACCCTAACCCTAACTTGGAGTTGAAGAAAGTGATGAAGGACATGGAGCAAGCTGCCATCAAAGGGGGAGAGGACTTAAGCATGAGTGGGATGAAGCTGGGAGAATTTTTCAAGGGCAAGGAAGAGAGGGTGGATCACGCGCCATGCAAAGAAGGATGGTGGTGGAACCCTAGCCCTTGACGATCCATACCGTCGACTGGGCAGACATAAAGCTCATCTTGCAAGGGCTATATATCCCAATCCAGGGATCCAAATTGGACATATAAATGCACCATTTTGTATCTCTGGATGTCAGCAAGATAATGCCACCAGTTTCGTAGAATTTGGAGACCTTAAGCTTTCTCGAGAAGCATTCCAAGATAGGAACTCCAGCTGCCAACGAAGCCTGCAGCGATGCCAACTTGCAAATACCATATCTCCCTCCCCAGAGCTCCAAATTGGGTCATTAAAGAGTCCAAGTTGGAGTAAATTTCAAGGGTTTCGAATGGAAGTGGTTTCAGGTCCATCGGAGACCCACAACGCCATGGGTGACTGAAGATGCTGCACTCCAAGCCAAGAGGGTGATGTCACCATGGCCGGTACAAGCTTTGTTGGCACTTTCTCCTCCTTTTGGCTACCACTCCAGCATTGATCCTGCTCCAAATCATCCCCAAAGGTCCCTACCAAGTCTAATTCCATCTAAGAAGGACATGTGACTCTATTTACGACTTGTTTTAGCTTTATTTAGTCTAAAGACTCACTAATAGGGCTTGTTTTGCCTTAATTAGGGTTTCTACTTTTATTAGCTTAGTTTTGATCTCTAAACTTTCCAGAAAATTTAAGATGTAATCATAGCCCGTGGATGAGTTGTGTGAGGCAGCCCTAGGCTATACGTTTCGGCAGCCACCCTCATTCAAAGGTTAGAACTCATTTGATGTTTTTCAAGAATATCTTGTGGAAAGCTTGAGCTTTCAAACTTCTACCTCCCATCTCCAGCTCTTGGGCCTTGATCCAAGCCTCAAGGTTCATCCCTCTCCACACCGTAGGAGTACAGTGTTAGAGCCATTTCTACCTCTCCAACAAAGATCATCATTGCCAGCACCAATCAAGGTGTTTGGAGGTGTTGATAGGAGGCATCTATCCATCCATTGTTCTCTAGGAGTTCAAGGGGCAAGATCCAACGACCTAGGTCCTCAAATATATTAAGTGAGGTCCATATCACTAACTCAACAATCTCCACGGTGTAGGTAAAAGAAATGAGATTTGAGAACATACCTTGGTTGGAGAAGTGTTGATGATGAAAACCTATCTTGGAATTGAGAAAAACTTGAAATTTGGCTCAAAATCGCGGTGTTTGAGTGTGACGTCGAGTGGAGAAGAAGAGGAGAAGAAAAGATGAAAGCAGGCTTCTTCAAAGTGCTGATTTTAGGTCAAAATGGCCTTTCAACCAAGGTGTCGTGGTCGGGGCCGTCGCAGGGGACCACGTCGCGTACCACGACGGTCCTTTCAACCTAGTCAACGTAAATGGTGTCATGGTCGCGATGCACGTTAGGCTGATTACGACAGGTGATGCGATATTTTTGTGCAAACCGTGAAATTCACCCTCTTAAATATGTCACGGTCGCAACACTTCACTATTGCGGCTGCGATATTTCGTTCAAAACCACACGTTTTCTCTTCTCCACGTCGCGGTTGTGACACACTAGTCTGCGGGCGCACTATTTTCAGTAAAATGTTGCTATGGCAAGTTAGGACGCAACATGGAACACGACGGATAAAGGCAGAAAAAGCGCGGTCGTGACAAATATGCATCGCAGCCGTACTATTTATGTTGAGAATTTGTAAAAACTTCACCCAAGGCACCGCGGTCACGGGAGTTCTTTGTCCCGAACACACTATTTCTATTGGAAAATGTGCAAAAAATTGGCCTTCAGTGTCGCGGTAACAGCACGCTTCTGGTGCGGCCGCACTATTTCTGCCCGAAACATTTCTTTGAGAAAGACTTACCTCAAACTTAACTAGGGCTCCTAACATCTTCTGAAACTCAAATTTCCTTCTTGAAAAGCTTCCTTCAGCTTGACTCTCCCATCAATTCCTAAAATTCCAGATCAAAACGAAATAAAACATATTCTAACTATATAAAATAAGAAATTGAAACAAAATAACAAAATCGGGTTAACTCCTGACAAATGCTTGTTTTTACGCCACTTAGCACGGTGCCTGACTGAACTTAATGGACACTAGCTGGGTCAATTAAACGGACGTAACTGACATTTCTAATTCCTTCATTATAGAACGGCTTCACTCTTTGCCCATTCACTCATAAAGTTTCTCCCTTGCTATTCTTCAACAATACCTGCCCATTCTTTTTGATTTCTTCTGCTAGAAAAGGTCCAGACCACTTGGACTTTAGTTTGCCTCGGAACAATTTTAGGCATGAGTAAAATAAAAGCACTTGTTCTCCTGGTCTGATGCTCTTTTTGGAGATCATTGAGTCATGCCACTTCTCGGCCTTGTCTAGAACTTTCATAAGCTTCCAATCTCAATTCTTCTAGCTCACTGAGTTGAAGTCTTCGATGATCTCCGACTTGCCACATGTCTAGCTTGAACTTCTTTATTGCCCAAAAAGCTTTGAACTACAATCCCACAAGTAAATGGCATGGCTTTCTAAAGAGTAGATGGTAAGGAGACATATTGATTGTCGTTTTGAATGTTGTGTGATAAGTCCATAGTGCATCATCAAGCTTGCTTGACCAATCGGTCCTCTAAAAGTTCACCGTCTTTTCCAAGATTGACTTTATCTTCCTGTCAGACAAGCCAGGCCATTAGTTTGATGACGATAAGGAAGAGCTACCTTGTGAATCACTCCGTATTTGGGAATAAGCTTTTCCATCAAATTGTTCACAAAGTGTGACACTTCGTCACTAATCAAAGCTCGGGGAACTCCATATTTTTTGTAAAAGTGTAGAATTTTAAAAAGATTTGGGTAAATTTGTAAAAATTTTAAAAGATTTGGGTAAATTTGCAAACTTTTTAAAACTTTTGTTGTAAAAGTGGAGCATTTTAAAAAGATTTGGGTAAATTTGTAAAAATTTATAAAGATCAAGGTAAATTTGCAAACTTTTTATTTTTATTTTTATTTTTGTAAAATTGTAGCATTTAAATAGATTTGGGTAAATTTGTAAATTTTTTAAACGATTGGGGTAAATTTGCAAACTTTTTAAAACTTTTGTTGTAAAACTGTAGCATTTTAAAAAGATTTCGGTAAATTGGTAAATTTTTTAAAAGATTTGGGTAAATTTGCAAACTTTTTAAAAATTTTGTTGTAAAAGTGTAGCATTTTAAAATGACTTGGGTAAATTTGTAAATTTTTTAAAAGATTTGGGTAAATTTTTAAGCTTTTTAAAACTTTTGTATTCTTGATCTTTCGAGGCATGGAGGATCGGGACGAGTCAAGATCGGGTTCACGAGGGAGGACATTCTCCCGTGGTGGGCGTGATGATAGTGGATGATCTCACTCCACCCGACGTTAGGAGGAGTCTTCGCCCTCTTCCATCCCTGTACATTGGGAACTGCTTGATGACGGACCACCGTCCACCCAGTGTAGACGAGAGGTATCAACGCCTCCGCCTCCACTTCGGTCTCCGGAGATGGGACTGGATGGCAGATTGATATGTCGCATTGGACAATTAAGTTTTTTTACCTGATTAATTTTGTTCAAATTTTTGTGTAGTTTAATGATTTATTATAAACTAAGTGTCGCTCTTTCGTACAGCTTGAAGCAGGTATCGGCCGGTGTGCCAAAAGTGATTTCCACCATATGCTACAATCATTTCTCCGGATTCCCCCACTCATACTTCAAGCAGGGAGCAGCTGAGCTAGAAGACAGGCCACTGCATTTTCGGTACGTTTTTAATTTAACTTGTAAGTGCTTATTTTATTTATTTATTTTACAAGTTTATAATTGTTAGCAATAACATTTATTGCAACAACTCCAGTATTCATGGTTAGAGCCCGACTTCACGGATAAGTTATATTCGTAGTTCACTAACTACTACAGGAACACGTTAAACAACATCCGGAAGAAGTGTCACCGCACGCCACCCGAGCCCGGTTGCGGAGGCGGGGGCGCCGGGACGCCGGAAGCGGAAGCCGGAATGAATAGGAATGGCAGGTCCATCGAGACCCGCCGCGCGTAGCGGACCCAAAGAGCGAAAGGATTATGGAAGCAACCTAACAAAAATTTCGTGCTTATAACTGAAAGTAAAATCCAAACATACAATTCATGCATTAACAACAGAGTAAGCCCCGCCCTCCGTGGACGAGTGCTTACACACAAAACATAGATACCCACAGAGTTCACAGAACCTAATGTGTCTAGCAAGCTCCAAGCGCTCGAAACATGTACAGTATATGTAATATATATAAGTATATTTACAAATACACAATCATCGCAACCAATCGGAAAATATGCACATGCAACTACAGAGCCAACCCTAGGCCTAAACAACAAATACCTCGCGGGATTCAGACCAAGTAGACAAAATCCCGGCCCGCAAGGTGCAGCCGCTTAACCCAACCAAGGCGAAGCCTCGCGAAACCTACCCCGGGCTGCTACTGACCTACCAAATCCAAAAACAGAACCCAAAAGGGTGAGTCCTAAAAGGACCCGTAAGGGATTTGGGGTAAGATAAGTATATGTAACCTGCAAAACAGAAAGAATGCAATATACGTAATATATGAAATGAATACGTAATATCGTGCATGTGAAGATAACAGATCATAATCCCGAAGGATGTGCGATTCTAAATCGCCATAACCCTTATAACAAATCGGAACGACAGCCTCCCTCTAAGGGAGTCAGAAGCCGAAGCTATTACAGAAGCATGGTGCACCAGCTGGGGTAGCGAACCCTCAACTGTCGTAGGGTTAACAGACAGAGTATGCCATAAGGCATACTCCTACAAATTACGATTAACGTACCTTAAAGCGAAATTTCCGAAATACCCGCAAAATGAAATGCAACAATACATACACCTACAGACTACGAATATGCCCTAGGCATATAATACCGAAATACTTGCAATGAAAGTGAAACTAAACAAACACCTATCATACCAAAAATAGCAGAACCAAACCCTTACCTCACAAGTCCAGTATCGACCGCTTGGACAACTTCCATACTACGACCGAAACTCGAAACCTTTCTTTTCTACCCTCCGAACCTCGAATCTGTCAAACCAAGTTGAATTAGCATCCTTACCAATCACACTACCAAACTACACCCCGACCCCAAAACCGAAAATCCTGAAATTTCCGTAAAATTCCAGATTTCCACGAAACTTGAATTCAGAACCAACTAAGGCAATGCAAGATTATACATTGAAAAACATCATACAAAAAGCAGAACTGATCAAATCCAACCTTAAACCCTTCATTACCCGCCATTTTCCGATAATCCCGCTTAATTGTAACTTTTCCATTTCTTAACCGAATTCAACGTTTCAAACTTCCATCCACTCCTAAATTCAACCCCAACACCATATTAACATCCAATTTAGCCAAAATGAAACTCCAACCTAGATAAAGTTTCATTCCAATATTTCGGTTACTAACCAACATTTCACCCAACATCCAATTCAATCCATTCAAGCTACCAAACAACCATTCTAACCACCAATTTCACTTCTAAACCAAGAATGCTATCCAATTGCATCCAAAACAACAAAATCCAATATTGAAAATCAACTCATAAATTCGGCCAAAAGGGGGTTTTTACCTCAACTTGTTTTCCATCAAATTGAATCCATACACAAGCTTAGAATCATGCTAGGATTAACTTACTTGAAGCAGGAAACACGATAACAAACACACACCATTTTGGAATATTCCCAAAAATTATAAAGGGATTTTCATCCAAGATGTGTTTTCCAAAATCCAACACTTGATTAACACTCTCCTACAACCCAAGAACAACATACTAAAAGATGGGAGGAAGAGAATCATCCTAGCTTATAGCTAAGAGCAAACCCATCATTCACCATAAATCCATATTTCTTCACTAATCTTCAAATTCAACAAGAAAAGAGGAGAAGGGAGGATGCTTACCACAAGTAGCATCCAATTCCTCTTTGATTTCTACCAAGAAGAAGAACTTCAAGCTTGAGTTGATCAACAATGGTGGCGTCGGCAGCAGCAAAGGAAGAAGAAGGAGATGAAAAAGAAATAAGTTGAAACTCATTTTATGGAAATAATAGCCAATATATATATTTTCCTCACTTTATAACCCATACTCCTACACTTAAATAGAAATTGGCCAAGTGTCCCTAATCCTCACACACATGCTGCCGAAAGAAACAAAGGCTGCCCATGCTGATTTTTATTAATTTTGCACCCAATTGCAAATTAACTCCCAATTTTTCCGAAAGTTCCAATTCTTTTTGCCCAAAAATAATTACTGAATTCCAAAATTAACGAAACTTGGACACAACCCTCAGAATATTATAACATTCACAAAACATATTTCAGAAGTTCATTTACCATTCCGGAGTGTCCTACCGAGCTCGCTGAACCCGAACCAAAACCCGACGTGCGAGCGTGTCAACCCCAACCGAAATTCCGTCACTCCAAAATTCTATAAAAATACCCATAAATTCCATCTTAAATTATAACACAACTTACCCCAAAGCCGTCAGAAAATTTCCATCCCGAGCCCCGGGATTCCCGTCCCGAGCCCCGGGAGTCGCCCGGAACCGAACGTCCCGCCCCAAATATTAAATTCCACAACCACCACCGGGACGTTTCCACGACTCCAAAACTGCAAACGGCTTCCCAAACTGAGATCTCGAGAGTGCTACCGAGCCCGCTGTACGTCCCGAGGCGACCCCGACAACCCCCCGGCGCCAGAAAAATATTTTCGGCGGAAACGTCCCGGGACCCACACGACCTCAAATACGGAAGGGTTCGCCAAAATGATACTCGGATAGGGCTCGGGAGCCGTCTGAACGCCGAAAACGTGACCCGCGAGCCAAAACCGAGCCGGGTCACCTTGGCCGCAACCCGCTCGGGGTGACCGTAACAAGAAGTGTAGGGCCAAAAGGCCAATGGATTTGGTTGTTCCAAACTACTTGGATTGGATTGACTTGGTCCCTGATAGAGTCGACTCTGCCAAGTGGGAGATACAGTTGGAGTAGTACAACACCAGATGGTTAAAGGAGGAATCTAAAAAGAACAAGAAGAATGCCAAAAGCGAGAATCGGGAAAAATTCAGGTCATTTGGCAACAAGTCAAAGTTCACTGTGTATGAAGACCTGGTAATTCCTTTTAACCATACATATTTAGTTATGTAAGTTCAAACAATTTATTAATACTTTAACATTTTAATGGACAATCGAAGGAAGTGGAGCGCAGGCTGCGAATGGAGGAGTTCGGGGAGGCATGGCTGGGCAAGAAATCAGCCGTCGTACGTTTTTTCGAAATCACTGTTTCTTATGTTCAATTAAAATTACTACATTTCTTATTTGTATTTAACATAAATAAATTTTTTTGTCTCAATAAGGCGGAGTACAAGAGGCTTCACATTAAGAAGTATGGACCAGAGGGGCCATTCCCCAGCATCGATGAGGACATCTACAAGGACGTCATGGGCGAGCCCACCCGAAGACGTTGGGTCGGTGTCCCGTCTCAGCTAGCCCAGCCTCAGCTGTTCGAGCCACCTTTGCTGACTCAGCTAATTAAAGTTTAGCTACCATAATTCAAACATTTAGTCACATTTTGCATAGCTTACAAAGTTTAGGTTTATTTTGAAAACATTTACAAATTTTATAAAATTCTTAAAAATTTTGGGTTAAATTGCAAATTTTCAAAAAAAACTAGTACTAAATTGTAGTTTTCAAAGATTTTGGGTTCAATTTGAAAATTTAAAATACGTTTAGTACATAAATGTCAATTCTTACAAAGTTTTGGTTTCAATTGTAAATTTTCAAAAAACTTGTACAGTTGTATGTTTTCAAAAACCTTGGGGTCAATTTGAAAATTTAATTAAACTCAACTACTTAAATGTCAATTCCTATTAATTGAAATGTAACGTTTTCATAACCTAAATTTCAGTGTGAGACCGAGCTGGAGGAGCAGTATTGGAGGGACATGGATGAGATCCGTGACCTCCGATGCAGGATGGTGTCAATGGAGGCGTATTGTATTCGTGACCGTGCAGATCTCGAGGCTTGGAAGAGCGACATGGTATGGTCCTTTGACTCGGCCGTTAGCAACATCTGGGCCGGGGTGCATAGCGGGTGATATATCTGGCTTTCCCAGGACCAACCGACATTGGTTGCTGGAACATCTTCCACTACGTCGTTGAGGGTGAGAATAACGCTGCTTTTACTCATCGTTTGGCCGCATTAAAGGGAAAACACAGTAAAACTCGCTTTCCTAGGACCAACTGACATTGGTTGCTGGGACATCTTCCACGTCGTTGAGGGTGAAAATAATGTGGCTTTTATTGATGGTTTGGCCACATTAAAGGCTAAACACAGTAAAAGTCGCTTTCCAAGCAGTTTAAATGCGTAATGCGGCTTTTAATGCGGCAGAATGAGCATTAAAATATATTTTCAACTTAAAAGACGATTGAGAAGCTCTTTTTTCCCAAAACCATGGCCAAATCCCTAGCCCACCCCAAAAATATTTCTCTCTGTCGCTACTTGCTATTGTGAACCTTGTTGCCGCTTCGTCAACGCTAATAAAGGTAAGCACTGCCTCCTCCTTCATTTTATTTTCTTTTTCCTCTTGGAAAACCCTAAACCCTAACAACTTTTCGCCAAAACCCGCTGCCCCAGCCACCGCCGCTCCTGCCGTTTCTGCCGCTCCCACCGACGTCGCTTCACCGCCAGCCCCAGCAACCGACATTGCTGCACCAGATCCGCAAGTAAACCCTTTCTTTTTCTCTCTTTCTCTTTGCTGGATTAATGGTGTGGATGAATTTCTATGAATTTTATATATTTCTGTGAATTCTGGTGATTTTTTAGAGTTGAAAAACCCTAACACAATGATAATTTTTAGGATATTTGTATAAATTTTAAGTAGTTTTGGTGTTAATTAAGAGTTTCTTTATATATTGAAATTTTTTTATAAATATAAAAATTACAATTTAACTAAAATATCAATTACAAATATTAATAATCATAAAATTATTTTTCAGAAAAGAGGTTATTGCGGCTTCAACCGCAGTTTACATGACGACGCTGACAGACTCAAGTTCTCGCATAGTTATTGATTTACCACAGGCAAAAGCACTGCAGCATTTACACCAGCCTTTACTGCAGTTGGTACCGCGGCTCACTACGGTTTTGGCCGCGATAAATGTTGCTTCCACCACTTAGTATAAGGTTTTGTGGTTTTAACTTGCCTCTCTTTTCAACCAAATCCTGTTAATCTTCACCTAGTGATTTTTCACCAAATAGTCCAAATGGTCCAACAACAAGGTAATTTGGAAGCCCAAATCCAACTAACTAGACAATTACATATCTACCCCTCATTTTTCAAGTACTCCAAGTGCATGAAAAATCACCTAAGTAATAAATAACATTGGCGCTTTTCAACATGTTGAAGTTCTCTTACTTCCGCTTTACAAATTGTTTATGTCCTTCAATATGTTGATGCTTTTTTAGTTTACTGTACTTGCTTGAGAAAAGTTTTTATGGCCGAACCAATTTACCCCCTATCTGAGACATCATCAAAAATGGAGAAAAATAAAAGCTAATCATTCATAATCAGACGACTCGGCATGTCTTAATTAGTGAGATTTCGTTGTAACAGCCGAGAATAAGAGATAATCAACAAACAAGAAATTTGGCGGTCGAGAAAGAAATTTGTGGAGTGTTCAGTCCGAGATTAAGTATTCATTGTTTTTGGGGAAGCAAATTGTTGGTGGCGGTCGTGTGGTGATAGAGGAGAGATAACCTTGAGAAATAAAAAAATGAGATAAATAAGGTGGTGATGTGGACATCCACCCCACTTCCACACAAGAGATGCCAAGCCCCTTCCAAGGCCTCAATGGACCCATGACACGGTCTAGGTCAAAGAAGGTGCAAGAGAAGCTCCAAGCGTTTATAAGGATCATGGCACAAACCGAGGAGCGGAATGAAGATCGAGACCAAGACCTCAAGCTCCAACTCATGGGAATTCAAGTGGAGAAGACCCCAAACCATTTGGGAAGCATCACCTACACTTCCCTTGAAGACGAGGAGGCGCCACGCGCTTCACGCGCCACCACCTCACCCACGCGCTCCACGCGCTCACCCCCGCCCCGGACCGATGCGCCACCACCCATGGACAGCTACCTAGCCTTCCCCCACCTTGGAGATGCCCGGAAGTAGCCTCACTCGCCGGCCAAGCGCGCAACGCGCCACTTAAGGCCCGCGCGTGTGGGCCACGCGCCACCATGATTGGGCCGGCCCAAATTCTTCCAATTTCGGCCCAATGTCCATTTATATCAGATTTTTATCTTAGTTGACTTATATTTGAACAATATTTATGTTATTGGAAGATGGGAGGAAAGTAGGTTAAAGTGGAGGTCTTTACTCACTAGTTTGTAGTAATGGTTGGTCCTTGCCCTCCATTACCACAAATGGTGGTTACCTTTCACTTTTCCCTCACCATTTTTAGTAGTATCATTATGATTTCTTTTGCATCATGGAAATGGTAAGTAACCCTAGGGTGTTTGTCAAAAGTGTTACTACACTTTGGACAATAACCTCCACTTACCTTTCCTATTTAAACTAGCAACTAGACATTGTAAAGGTAGAACTCATCTTGAAGCATTTCAGCCGAAATTCTCTTCTTCTACAAGAGATCATTTTGGTTCTTGGTTCTCATTTCTACACTCCATTCCCTTGTTCCATAATTTTGGTTCAAGAATTATATCTAGTATTGCTTGATCAAGTAGTTGAGAGGTGCTAGATCCATCTCCTTCCCTTGGCTTCTAAAGTATTGTTCAACCTTGTAGTTGAAAGGTGCTTTGCTAAGCCGAAATTATCAAGAGATTGTTGCTCATCTTCCAAGCTAGATCCTTCCAAGAGTTGATCATTTTCGGTGATCACATCAAGTGGTATCAGAGCCAGGTTGCTTGGTTGATGTTTATGTTGTAAGTTTCTTCAAAGAAACCTTTTGTTTTGATTTGCAAACTTTGAAGAAACTACTCTCTTCCTTTCTCAAAGAGTGACCGAAACTTATGGTCATTTCTTGCAAAGTGGAAGTGCAAAGTTGCCACTTCTTGTAAAGTGCAAAAGTTACCATTTCTTGCAAAGTGAAAGTGCAAGTTGTTGTTTTTATGATGCTATGATGTTGTGAAGTGAAAAGTTTGTTGCTTTTGAAAAGGATCAAGAAAAAGTACAACTCTTAAAGAGAGAGAAAAGTTGTGTGTTCTTGCAAGTTCATCTTGAGTTCATATCAAGTTCATCACAAAAGTACATTTGATCCGAAAGTGCTAAACATCTTGCATCCAAAAGTGTTTGTTGCTTGCAAAAGACCTTTCTTTACCACACCTTATTTCTTTCAACCCCCATCTACCTTTAAAACTTTTCAAAACCTAGTTTCAAGTAACTAGTGCTCTCTTGACTACTTGTTTTCGGTTTTACTAGTTTATTCTTGTGCCCATTGTTGTGTTTACCTAGAACAAGGTTGAAAGAGGTTGTGGACTTGAGAGGTTAAAGCCAATCAAGGGTGATACACCATTGAGAATCCTCCTTGAGTGAAACACAAAAGAGAGAATACAAACACAAAGAGAGGGTTTATACCACTAACTTCATATTTTCAATTGCAAAAGAAAGAAGTCTTTTTTGTAGGTATGTCAACCGATTCATCTTCATCACCTCCACCTCCTCCTCCTAAGTCAACATTGGAAGAAACTCTTGTCAACCTCATGCAAGAGCTTAAAGAGATCAAAGTACAAATGGTCACTACCAATGAGAAAGTTACAAGACTTGAGATTGCTCAAGGCAAGCTACCGGAGAGCTCCCATGCCCAAGGTGTGACCGATGCCACAAGAAGGGAACCGACCAAAATGACTCACCAAATTGCTCCTAGCATTCGGACTCTTGGTCCACCAAGGAGGGGCCGAATGGTTGAGAGGTTTCGGAGAGTAGTGAAGAAGAAGAACACCATGAGGCACCACCTCCCCTCCGAAACCCTAGAAGGCGGATCTTTCAAGATAGGGTGCAAGCCAAAGCCTATCTTGAAAGAGACTTGGATGAAGCCGAAGATTATGAAAGGAGCCACTTCCACCGAGGGTTTAACCGAAACCTAGGAGAGAGAGCCCAAGTTCAAGATCAACAAGCTCTCAACAATGTAAAGCTTCAAGTTCCACCTTTCTATGGTTCAAGTGATCCGGAGGAGTTCCTTACTTGGATGAACAAAACCGAAAGGGTCTTTGATGTCATGGGGTACAATGATGCTACCAAACTCAAACTAGCTATCATTGAACTTCATGACTATGCTATCATTTGGTGGGAGCAAGAACACCAAGCAAGAGCTAGAAACCGCCAAGCTCCCATTGCCACTTGGGAGGAGCTCAAGCATGCCATGAGAGCTCGGTTCATCCCATGCTACTACGAGAGAGAATGTGCTCAAAGGTTGCAACACCTCACCCAAGGCAACCGAAGTGTTGAAGACTACCAAAAGGAGCTTGAAAGTGCCTTGATGAGGGCTAATGTCAAGGAGAATCAAGAGGCAAAGATGGCTCGATTTTTGTATGGTTTGAGAGATGACATCTCTCGTGCGGTGGAGCTTTGTGATTATGGGAGTTATCAAGAGCTAGTGCACAAAGCCACAAGAGTTGAGAAGCAACTCAAGAGAGGAAGTTCCTACACTTCCTACCATGCTTCCAACAGAAACTCATGGAGCAAGCCCACTACCGCCAACAAGCCTTCCACCTCCAAACCCTACCAAACCGCCACCTCCAAGCCTCCCTACTCCTCCCATGCACCACCGAAACCCCCATCTCACCCTACTCCCTATTCCAACCCACTACCGAAAGCACCCTACCCCTCCAAGTCTACAAACCCGCCACCTCAAGCAAGAACCGTTGAATGTTTCAAGTGTCTTGGCAAGGGACACTATGCAAGAGAATGTCCCAACAAGAAAGTTATGGTTATCCGACCCAATGGTGACATTTCAAGTGAAGATGAGGAGGAAGTTCCACATGAACTTCCTAATGAAGAGACCGACGAAGAAGAGGGAGAGTTGCCTCTTGAGGGGCATATCTTGGTCACAAAGAGAGTTCTCCAAAGTTCACCAAAGTTGACCGAAACTTCACAAAGGGAGAATCTCTTCCAAACAAGAGCCTTGGTGAATGGCACACTTTGTAGCCTCATTGTGGATAGCGGTAGTTGTGTGAATGCCGCAAGTGAAGACATGGTCCATGAGTTGCATCTCCCAACCAAGTTGCATCCGAAACCCTATCAACTCCAATGGGTGGATGATAGATCATTTGTCAAGGTGGTGAAGCAAGTTGAGGTGCCAATCCGAATTGGCAAGTATGAAGACACCATCACTTGTGATGTTGTGAGGATGCAAGCCACTCACATCTTACTTGGGAGGCCATGGCAATTTGACAAGGATGCCATTCATCATGGAAATGCCAACAAGTACATCATCTCCCATCAAAGCCGAAACCTAACCCTACTCCCACTCACACCCACTCAAGCTTTACAAGACCAAATCCATTTGGCTAACAAAGCCGAAAGTAAGAGGAGGGAGATGGGGAGGGAGAAGAGAGAAAGAGTGAGAAGGATCAAGGATCCTTGAGAGAAAAGAAGGAGTGTGCATATGTGGGAAACACTTCAAGAGAGCAAGAGAGAAAACAAGAGTGCATACCCCACTTGGCCAAAGAGAGAGATTTTAAAAGAGCACTTTTGCAAAACAAAACTTGTTTTCTCATGGTTCCAACTTCATGCATGCTAACCCTTGAACAAGTGTCTTCTCTTTCTTTGGATGTGCAGGATCTCTTGAAGGCATATGAGGATGTTTTTGAGGACCCTTGCGGCCTTCCCCATATAGAGGATTGAGCACCACATTGACTTGCTTCCGGGAGCTCCACTTCCCAACAAGGCCGCCTATCGGACTAACCCTCAAGAGTCCAAGGAGATCCAAACCCAAGTGCAAGAGTTGCTCCACTAGTGCTTCATCCTAGAGAGCCTTTCTCCTTGTGCCGTGCCGGTCATCTTAGTGCCCATTAGTGATGGCACTTGGTGGATGTGCTTGGATTGCCGCCCCATCAACAGCATCACCGTAAAGTATAGACATCCTATCCCTAGACTTGATGATATGCTTGATGAATTGAGTGGTTCATGTGTTTTCTCTAAAATTGATTTGAAAAGTGGATATCATCAAATTCGCATGAAAGAGGGTGATGAATGGAAAACGGCATTTAAAACTAAGATTGGCTTGTATGAATGGAATGTGATGCCCTTTGGACTAACCAATGCACCTAGTACTTTCATGAGATTAATGAACCATGTTTTGAGGCATTTCATTGGAAAGTTTGTGGTTGTCTACTTTGATGACATATTGGTGTATTCCAAGAATCATGTTGAGCATATTGATCACTTGAAGCATGTTTTAGATACACTTAGGCTTGAGAAGTTGTATGCTAAGTTTGAAAAGTGTGTCTTTGCTACAAGTGAAGTTAACTTTCTTGGATTTGTTGTGGGAAAGCATGGTGTTAGGGTTGATGAAAGTAAAGTGGTAGCAATAAAGGAATGGCCCATTCCTAAGTCCATAACCGAAGTGAGATCATTCCTTGGTCTTGCTAGTTTTTACCGGAGGTTTATCAAGGACTTTTCCTCTATTGCCGCCCCTTTACATGAGTTGACTAAAAAGAATATTGTGTTTGCATGGGGTAAAGCCCAAGAGGAGTCTTTTCTTGCTTTAAAATCTAAATTGATGAGTGCTCCTTGCTTGCTTTACCTAATTTTGAGAAAGTCTTTGAGATTGAATGTGATGCAAGTGGGATTGGCATTGGTGCCGTTTTGCACCAAGAGGGCCGCCCCATTGCTTATTTCAGTGAAAAATTAAATGGTGCTACCTTGAACTACTCCACTTATGATAAAGAGCTTTATGCTCTTGTGAGATCTTTGCAAGTGTGGAGTCACTACTTGTTGCCTAAGGAGTTTGTGATTCACACGGATCACCTCTCCTTGAAGTACCTTCAAGGTCAAGGCAACTTAAATAAAAGGCATGTTAGGTGGATAGAATTCATTGAATCATTTTCCTATGTGATTAAGTACAAGAAAGGAAAAGAGAATGTTGTGGCCGATGCTTTGTCTAGAAGATATGTGCTTCTTTCCTCTCTTGATGCTAGGATTGTAGGATTTGATTGTTTGAAAGATATGTATGAGCATGACCTTGATTTTGGAGAGATATATGCTTCTTGTGCTAAGGGTGGCCGAAATGGCTACCACATATTTGATGGCTTCTTGTTTAAGTTTAAAAGGCTATGCATACCAAGGAGTTCCATGAGGGAAGTCATCACTAAAGAAGCCCATGGCGGCGGCCTAATGGGCCATTTTGGTGTCCAAAAGACACTAGAGACTTTGAAGGAAAATTTCTATTGGCCGGGCATGAAGAAAGATGTCACAAGGATGTGTGCAAGATGCATCACTTGTCACAAGGCAAAAGCCACTCTCCAACCGAAAGGGAAGTACACTCCTCTTCCTTCTCCTACTCTCCCTTGGGTTGATATTAGCATGGATTTTGTTAGTGGCTTGCCTACAACCTCACATGGACATGATGCTATTTTTGTGGTTGTTGATAGATTCTCTAAAATGGCACATTTCATTCCATGTCATAAGAGTGATGATGCATCTAAAGTGGCCGATTTGTTTTTCAAGCATGTGGTTAAATATCATGGACTTCCTAGGTCAATTGTGAGTGATAGGGATTCTAGGTTTCTTGGACACTTTTGGAGGACCTTGTGGTCTCGGTTGGGAACTAGCTTAATGTTTTCTACCTCTATTCATCCCCAAACCGATGGACAAACCGAGGTCACTAATAGAACCCTAATCACTATCTTGAGAACCATCCTTAGGAAGAATTTGAAAGAATGGGAGAAATGTTTGCCACATGTTGAGTTTGCTTATAATCGTGCATACCATTCTTCCACCTCATTTAGCCCATTTGAGATTGTGTATGGATTTAATCCTCTAACACCTTTGGACTTGATTGCTTTAAATCATGATGATCAAATTGATGTAAGTGGGCAAAAGAAAGCTCAACAAATGAAAGACTTGCATGCTAAAGTTCATGAACAACTTAACAAGATTAATGAGTCTTATGCAAAAAGGGTGAACAAGGGCAAGAAATTTCGAACCTTTGAGGTAGGGGAATGGGTTTGGTTGCACCTTAGGAAAGAAAAATTTCCACAAGCTAGGAAGAGCAAACTTTCACCTAGAGGAGATGGGCCTTTTCAAATCACAAAGAAGATCAATGATAATGCATATGTTCTTGACTTGCCATGTGATGGTTCATATAATGTTCATGCAACTTTTAATGTTTGTGATTTACTTCCTTTTGAAGGTGATATGGAAGAACTAAATCCGAGGTCGGATTCTTTTCAAGAGGGAGGGAATGATGTGGACATCCACCCCACTTCCACACAAGAGATGCCAAGCCCCTTCCAAGGCCTCAATGGACCCATGACACGGTCTAGGTCAAAGAAGGTGCAAGAGAAGCTCCAAGCGTTTATAAGGATCATGGCACAAACCGAGGAGCGGAATGAAGATCGAGACCAAGACCTCAAGCTCCAACTCATGGGAATTCAAGTGGAGAAGACCCCAAACCATTTGGGAAGCATCACCTACACTTCCCTTGAAGACGAGGTGAGCGCCACGCTCTCCACGCGCCACCACTCCTCACCCACGCGCTCCACGCGCTCACCCCCGCCCCGGACCGATGCGCCACCACCCATGGACAGCTACCTAGCCTTCCCCCACCTTGGAGATGCCCGGAAGTAGCCTCACTCGCCGGCCAAGCGCGCAACGCGCCACTTAAGGCCCGCGCGTGTGGGCCACGCGCCACCATGATTGGGCCGGCCCAAATTCTTCCAATTTCGGCCCAATGTCCATTTATATCAGATTTTTATCTTAGTTGACTTATATTTGAACAATATTTATGTTATTGGAAGATGGGAGTGAAAGTAGGTTAAAGTGGAGGTCTTTACTCACTAGTTTGTAGTAATGGTTGGTCCTTGCCCTCCATTACCACAAATGGTGGTTACCTTTCACTTTTCCCTCACCATTTTTAGTAGTATCATTATGATTTCTTTTGTATCATGGAAATGGTAAGTAACCCTAGGGTGTTTGTCAAAAGTGTTACTACACTTTGGAAAATAACCTCCACTTACCTTTCCTATTTAAACTAGCAACTAGACATTGTAAAGGTAGAACTCATCTTGAAGCATTTCAGCCGAAATTCTCTTCTTCTACAAGAGATCATTTTGGTTCTTGGTTCTCATTTCTACACTCCATTCCCTTGTTCCATAATTTTGGTTCAAGAATTATATCTAGTATTGCTTGATCAAGTAGTTGAGAGGTGCTAGATCCATCTCTTTCCCTTGGCTTCTAAAGTATTGTTCAACCTTGTAGTTGAAAGGTGCTTTGCTAAGCGAAATTATCAAGAGATTGTTGCTCATCTTCCAAGCTAGATCCTTCCAAGAGTTGATCATTTTCGGTGATCACATCGGTGGAGTGATCTATTGTTGGAAGTTCGTTATCTGCCGTAGAAGAGTTGTGATCTCATAATATGAGAGTCTTGATCATGCAGTAGGAGAGTTGTGATTCCGAAGTAGAAGAGTCATGATTCTTAAGTAAAAGAGTTGTGATTCCTTGGTAGGAGAGCTGTGATATGTCTCGTGTAGAAGATTCGTGATGCCACAATAATAGAGTAGTGTCTCATAGCAAAAGTTATATGATCTTTGTAATTCATGATCCCCGTAATGAAATATCATGATCCAATTCATGATTCAAGTATGAATTCCATAATTAATTTGGATGAACAATAAAAAAACATGTCGATGCCTAAATGGACTTTGAAAAAAACATCAAAATATATTATGTATGGATTTTTTTTTCTTCGTCTTATTTTTTTTCTTTCCATTGGACTAATTGTTTGTATTTTTTTATTGTGGGATAAAAAGATAGTTTTTTATTATGGAATAAAAAGATACTCCATCCGTCTAAAAAATAACGCAATAGTTGACTTTTGATGTCAATTTAACTTCAATTTATCTATATTATTTCTTAATGGAAAAAAAATGAAAAAATACATTCAAAAAGTTAAGACATCAATTTTTTATTTGTATATAAAAGTTCCAAATTTCTAATTTGAATTGATATAGAAATAAAATCATAAATTAAATACTGAAAATCCAGTGTTGCATTACTTTTGGGACGAATGGAATGTGGATTTTTTTAAAGAAAGGGAGGAAGGGAGTGACATTAGTGTAATAATAAAGTGAAAAATGTTGCATTTAAGCGCATCCTACCCTAGTCCAATTTAAAATGATTCTTGAATGATTAAAGTAAATAATCTACTAGTAGTAGAAGATTAACACGATTTCACTGCCCCAACCATTTAATGAAGTCGTCGAAATTTGTTGCAGAATTTCCACCCTCTGACATACTTTCTATTGAGACTTCCTTAACCATTAAAGCTCTATCTTGTATGCCTTGGTCACCAAGTAACTGCTCCACTTTTGCTCTCACTTCCTCTCTTGTCACAATCCCATTCTCATTCTTCTCAAGACACAATCCAACCTTCCATATATCACAAATATAACTCTGGTTTATAAACTGGTCTGCGAAATAAGGCCAGCACAAAAACGGCACTCCATTTGCCACCGCTTCCATTGTTGAATTCCATCCACAATGACTTACAAAACAAGCAACTGCCTCATGGCTCAAAACCTTAAGTTGAGGTGCCCACCTCACAATCTTTGTGTAATTATCGCCTTGAAATTGATCGGGAAACTCGATCTTCGACCCGTTGGTAGTGAAATCTGAACGAACAACCCATAAGACAGGCCTGCCTAAAGCATGTACCGCGACAACAAGTTCTTCGAATTGCTCAAGGTTGAAGATGGTTAGACTTCCAAATGAGATGTAGACAACTGATCTGGGTTTTTGTTCATCCAACCATGCCAAACACGACAAGTCTTCTGACCATAATTGTCCTCCAATTGTAGAACCGGAAACTAGCGGTCCAATTGGACGAAGCTTTGGCGATAATTTGAATGCTTCTGGTTCAAGTTCAAGAACAGAGTTGCAAATCCACCAATCTGATAGGTTTAGACCTTCGATGTATTTGCAGGAGTATTTAAAGAGTATTTTTCTATCCTCGGTTGATGTGCCACAAGTATACCATGGTAGGGATGCTACATCGATGACTGGCATGCCAGGATGTATTTGAATCTTGTCATTCTTAAGAGGAAATCCTGTAAATTCGTGACGGTCAAAGAAATATATTTGACAAGCAGTTAAATCTAATTTTTTTAAAAGTCAACTAACAACATCAATAGTCAATTGGAGTAATTGAAGATTTCGGGGGTAATTGACAATTTTTAAAAATACATGACTGAAGATTTCACTAAACTTCATAGAGGTTTTTCTTAATTTACCAAAAAAAAACCAACAATTTAACAAATCAACCTTTGGTCTAATTCCCCCCCCCCCCCACAAATTTCAATCAATTTTAAAAAACATCCAATAATTTTGTCCCTTTTCAAAAAGGAAAAAACACCCTAAATCATATTCGGAAATAGAGATGCTTGTGATATTGTGTACTCACTTTGGAAAGATTCATTAGTTTTTTTTCATGGCAGAAATATTCATAGGTTTTATTGGGCGTAAAAAGTTAAGGTCGATGTACGCTACCAATTATATGCTAAGTTAAAAAATTAAGGTGTAAAAATTTTAATGAAGAAAAAAGTACTCTATCCACCTCACTTTTGAACCTATTTTGGAATACTTGTTTCGATTAACTGTAGTATTTTGGATAATTTTTTAATGGTCAAAATCAAACAGTTTGTAAAAGTGTCGTAGATGATTTTTTTCAAAACGCAACAACTACTTAAAAAAGTTGTTAACATTTGAATTTGAATAATGTATTTGACTATCTTCAAAATTTGAAAGAATCAGATTTTTTTAATAGAAATTATAAACATTGACTTATCTTATTCACATAAGTTATTTGACAATAGTACACCAAAGTGCTGAAGAAAAAAATCACTAAATTATGTAGTAAACAAGAAATATAAAAATTATAGTAAGAAAAAATGTATAAATTCTTACAGATTGATACTCCCTCCGTCCTAGATTCATGACTTTTATACTTCAAAGCTCAAAGTTTGGCTCAATTTTTGTAAAGATAAATATTGAAAAAAATTCCAAAAAACAAAATTTTGAAAAAATGTGTTGCAAATTATGATATGCATATGATTTATTTAACTTTAAATGCCTAAATATTCATGAAAAGATTATAGATTAAATAATGTAAAATAGCAAAAAACATTCCAAAAATAAATATATATATTGAAAAAATGTGTTGCAAATTATGATATGCATATGATTTATTTAACTTTAAATGCCTAAATATTCATGAAAAGATTATAGATTAAATAATGTAAAATAGCAAAAAAAATTCCAACAAAATATATATTGATAAAATGTGTTGCAAATTATGATATGCATATGGTTTATTTAACTTTAAATGTCTAAATATTCATGAAAAAACAATATAGATTAAATACTGTAAAATAACAAAAAACAATGCCAATAATTATTTGAAGACGGAGAAAGAATAATAGAATTAGAGAATTGAAAAGTTTTCTTTCAATAACTGACGCACCTATTATTAACCATCAAATATCCAATATTCATTTTTTTTTCTCTCTATTTTCATCTATACTTTTTCAAGTTTTCTCTCTTTGGATATCAAATATATGTATCACAAAAGAACACACCAAAGATGAAAGGGGCAAGTAAAAGTGATGATGAAGAGATTATTACCATTAGAGTCTATAACTCCATTTTCCAGCAATTGACTCCATCTAGACTGCAAGACCAAGAATGAAGCAGGCATGGGCCAATGAAGAGCTCCTTTAACCCCCAGCTTGTTTGCAACTTCAAGTGTCCAGGACATAACAACATCAGCTATGACACAAGTTATCAATCCCTGACCTTGATCACTCTCAGAATTGAACCTTTTTATAAGCTCTTCAAGTTTTTCAGGGAACAAATTGACCACCGCCTCACTTAGTTTACCAAACTGAGTTCTGTAAGCTTCCGGATCGACTCCATCTGGGAATGAAACGAAGGTTATTTCCTCAGGCAAGCCATTTTTATGGTCATCTGAATTAGCAGATTCGAAAATCCTTCTGTGGTTGTACTCTGTGTTGACAAATATGATGTTAAAGCCTGAAGAGATAAGTTTGTGGGAGAGATGGAGGAGGGAGTTGATGTGGCCTTGGCCAGGAGCTGGGATTACAACGACGTGTGGCTTTTTCTTGCTCATTTTTCGTCTCTCTCCTAGGCTTTGGTAAATGTCTTAGTTGGCCTTGCTTTATACTCCCTTCCTTCCCGGGTATTTCTTTTTGAAATGTTCATTTCTCTTTTAAAAAGTTTAACTCAGTTATTTTATTTAATCAGTTATTTTATTTAATTACCGTAATATTGATCATTTAATTTTTGACCAAATTAGAATCGGGAGGTATTTGTAACCAAATTTTTTCCTTTTCATTATTTTTTAATTTTAATGTCAAAATAAATGCACTAATTGTGCAAAGGCTACAAGGCAGATTTCTGGAGTTTTTATTGCGATGGATAGTCCTTCTATTACTCTTTTGTTATTTGCAGAGGTCTGGAGGTTGGGCCTTGTTGTCCTGTTTGTGGTGATGGACCGAAATCTATTTTCCATCTTTTATGGAAGTGTCCTTTTGGTATTTCTGTTAGGGGAAGACGTGTGGATTTATCATAGTTTGATGGTACACCAGATGACTGGTGGATACATTTGCAGGAAATTGTTTAGTAAGGATGAAATTATGGCTTCGGTAATCTGGATTGCAGCGTGGTTAGCTGGTTGGTATGAAGCGAATCAAGCGGTTGTCCTATTGGATGATGGTCAACGGCCTCCTTCACGTTGGTCTCCAAAGCCAACGGGGGTGGTTAAAATTAATGTGGATGGTGCTCTCAAGAAAGAAGCTAGTCTGGGTGTTGTAGGGATGGTTGTCCGTGATTATTCGGGCACTTTTCTTGCATCTTCTTCATTGGGTTTTCGATTTGCAGCTACTGATCCTTTGTATGTTGAAGCTGCTACGATTCTTTAGGGCTTGCATGAAGCTGGTCGTCATGGTTGGTCGTCGGTTATAACTGAATCAAACTGTCAGGTGTTGATAAAGGAGCTTATTGATAGGTTTAGTCCTTCACGTTTCCATTTTTGTACTTTATGTGCTCCTCCTCTCTTTGCTCTTTAAGTTTTACCCTATGTTTAGTGAATCCTTTCATTTGCCACCTTTATTTTTGAAAACCTTTAGTTACATTTCATTGACCATTTGTGGTATTAGTTGAACGTTAATTTTTTTAAAGGTGATTACACTAACCATACTCCAAAATAGTCAAGACGTCGCCTGGGCTCACCTACAACGCGACCAGATGATAGCGATGACTGGTACTGTGGTCGGTTCGGAAGAGTGAAAGAAGATAAACAAAATATTAGGGTTGAACCGTTATGGTTAAAAATAGTAGTGACAATGAGAGTAGTTAACCCTAAAATTTTTAACGGTCAACTAATATCACAAAAGGCCAAGGGGGTAACTGAAGTTTTCACTAAATCACATGAGAGTAAGAGAAGGTTTTCGAAACTAAAGTGTGCAAATTAAAGATTTCAACAAACTAAAGGGTCTTTTGTAATTTACCCTTTTATTTCTTCTGTCGTTTTTTAATTGCAACATTTGAATATTAATTCAATTTGAATTTATCTATGCTAACTTTAGGTTGAAAATAATAATCTAAAAGTATTCTTTAGAAATTATAAACACTCCCTCAGTCCCCAAAAGATTTTTTAGTTTGACTGGGCGCGGAGATTACGGTAAATGTATTCTTTGTGTAGTTTGACATAATTGATCTTGAGTTGATGTTGCACAAAAACGAGATATAAAAATTAATGATAAAGTAGGGATAGTTTGGTAACTCTGGAGGTGATAAGTTTCCATTTTTCAAGGACAACACAAAAAGGAAATGTGTATAATTTTTTAGGGATAAAGGGAGTATCAGTTTATCATATGTGGATAAAAGTTTTAAAAATTATATTCTGAAAAGAAACAAAACTATAGATTAAATATTTGAAAATGTTATAGTCCCTTCATTCTAAAAATAATGCAACGTTTATTTTTAGCATTTATTTTATGATTTTATTTTTCTTACTACAAAATATTGTAGATAAAATGAAGTCAAATCAATATCAAGAGTATGGTATTGCATTATTGTTTGGAGGAAAAGAGTAATATGAAAAGCGCAAAGCTTGTCTCCCCTTCTGGTTTGAAGCGTTTTAGATGCAAGTGCATGTCTTGAGGATGTTGTATGTTTGTACCGGTTGGTTAAAATCCATCTGAGGATTAGTATAGCTCCTAGGTGTGTTCATCTAACGATGGTTGCTCTTTCGGGTGCAGCTCAACCATTTGTCTCCGTCCTGGATAGCTGATTGCTTAAGCACTATCTTTTTGGTGGTGTATTCGTTATCTTTTATTTCATTGTTCTTTAGTTCTTTTAATTTACACTTTGCTAGGCGCGTAGTTGTGGGAATGCTGGCTAGTGGTGTTTGTTGGTAAGCGACACTTCGTTCTTAACGTCCTTCCATCACCGTACTTGGTCTGGTTTGGCGCCGTTTTGGGTGGTTTTTGTTTTAGTTTTATTTTGGCTAATTTTGTAATGATTTATCATTAATGAAATAAGCCGTTTAAAAAAAACACAAAGCTTGTTTTAGTGTAGAATTATGAGCAATTTTTATACTTCATCCGTCCCAAATGTAATGCAACACTTTGACTCGACACGAAGATTAAGGTGACTTCTTCATTTTACCCTTTTTTATATTGAATGATGAAATCAAACACTGAAATCGAAGAAGATTGATAAAATAAAATTAAACTATGATGAATATTTCAAAAATAAAAATTAAAGATTTATATTATAAATAAAAAGTTTTATTTGGAGTAGAATAAGATCCATATTTACTCTTGTTTGGTATTTTGTTTTTTAAACTATAGAAATAAGGATGATTTATTAATTAAATTAGTATATAAAAAAGTATCAAAAAAGAAGGAAATGTTGCATTATAAAACCGAGGAAGTATATCTTATTTTAAACCAAACAGAAATATTATAAAAATTTAGGTTCGGAAAAAGTAGTAGCCTTCTTGCTCTCGCTCCTTATCCGTCAGACTCCATTTCATAAAGTTACTACAATTACTATTAGCTATACTTTTCCTTGTAAACTAACTCAAACTGACAGGAATCCGATTCGATATGTCCCCTGCAAAATAAGACATATACTAGTAGACAAATAGCAAAAATAATTTTTTGTCGTGTTAATACACAGTTGATAGAAAAAAACAACATTTGTCCTTCTTACTTCCTTGGCGTCTTCCGGAGACAGCGTACTTAATCATCATCGTTGAACTCAACCATGGTTAGATTCCAATTGGATGTGAGTTTGTAGGGTCAGGTTAGATTCCAATTGGATATGGAAAAAAATCAATTTTCCTAGCAAAGGTCCTTTTTTGTTATTATTTTAAAAAATAATTTTTTACTATTTTTTTTACTACAACTATAATTTCTGACCTCTAGTTTGCTACTGGCGTCTAAATTAATTCCATACTAAACTATAAATTTTTTAAAAATGACAAATTCATTCATTTTTTAAAAATTGACAAATTCATTCATCTTCGGCCTACCTATGCCTCTGCCTACCCCTTCCCTTTTTCTATTCATCATCCTCCAATCACCACTGAATCTTACGCATCCTCACCAACCGCTCCAAACACCTCTTCTCTTGAGTTCTTTGATAAAGTCAGGCGCGAGGCAACGGGAATTGCTGCCGTAGTAGGCATTTGTGAAGGAGACCTGTCGTTAGAAGAAGCGTTGATGAGCTTTGTCATAATCAACTCCTTAGAGGTCCATTAGGGATTGTAATTTACGATCCCATGTTTTCTTGAATCAGCCACAACTGCTCTCCCAATGCCCACTGTAGCTTTTGATGGCCGCTAGACCCAATTTAATCAAAAGGCCAAATCAGCAGCCCAAAATAAGGGTCCCATTAAAAACTTAAATATCTCATAACCCAATAAGACAAGGACATTACCGGATATAATAAGAAATCACCCGAACATATTGAGGATATTCCCGGACCATACATACCCGAACATATTAAGGATACGTGTCCTCTGACACGCCGTCATTCTATGTTGGGATATTATAATATTGTCACTTTATGACTATGGACTATAAAAGCTGTCACGGGGCGCGCGCGCACGGTTGCGGAGGGGGGCCGCCCTGCGACGTCGGAAGCGGAAGCTGCGGTGGAAGCCGCGTGAGCTGCTAAAACGGAAGCGGTCGGTCTAATCGAGACCCGCTGCGTGTAGTGGTCCTGTGATCTGGCCCGTAAAGTCTCATTCTCGAAGGCCCGGTGCCTGAGAACGCTTTGCTCTTGGAGTATACAGACAGAGCTATGCGCTTATACTTTACGATCGTTTTCCGACCCATAACCTGCAACTCTCATACATGGCAAGTATACAGTATAACCCTAACTATCCATGGCGAGCCCCGCCCCATAGAAATAGGCGAGCACTCTGCCATCACCAAACATGCAGTTCATGTATAACCTCATATATAAGCTCAACAAAATCACACCGATACAGAATATGTCTGACACATCAGAATATGATCACATCAGGGGTCCCGCCCTCCACTGACATGGGCGAGTCCCCGGTCATACAGAATATCCAGAACAGATATACAGAAGCAGAATGTATCTAGGATACATAGCATGATCAGACAGATGACATGCATGCATATACATCTACAGAGCCGACAAAGAAAAACCTTAGTATACCTACGTGCGTGATCTAGGAGAAACTCCAAGAACAGAAGATCCCCGCAAGTACCGCTGCTGTTGCTAACACACAAACATGAGAGATAAGTTAACTATGAGAAAACCCATATGCTATACTTGGTGGCGGGTCAGTCTGGGTAGCCGCCAAGTGCCTACGCAACTGACGCGTGTTGACATTGCTGGATGCCATTGGGATTCGCGAGTTGCGTGATTCTCGGAATTCGAGGAATGGGGGTTGGGTTGGTAGTGCGTTTGTTCTTTATCTCATCAATGAAGTGACTGAAAAGATCGATCCCTTTGACTTATGCCATAAATGTCTTATATAGCTGGTATTAATGGTGGCAAAATCGTAATATGTCAATATAACGTTATTGTACACGTGCTCTATATGTCCGGGTATTATCTTCGGGAATGTCCAATGTCTTGTCCGGGTAAATGTTCAGTAAGTCCGGGAATGTTCAGTTAGGTTCTAGTTACCACTTGAGTTTTTAATGGGACCCTTATACTGGACTTACTAATTTGGGCCTTTTGGTAGCCCTGTTTGGGTGATTGGGCCTAGCGGCCATCAAGTCCCCCCTTGTCATTTGGCCGACTGGAAGGAGTCCGAATAACTCGAGTGCTTTCCCGGATTGATCAAGGTGCGAATGGTCCGGGATAGTTTGAACGACCGTCAGTGGAGTTTCTCGGACTTCAATGATCCGGGAATTTAAAGATTTTGTATCCCCCAATTGAATTTTCCGAACCATCATGGTTCGGGATTTTTGAAACAGGATTTTCCTTCGAATTCCCCGAACATTCATAGTTCAGGATTTTTTGAAATAGGATTTCCATCCTCTTTGAATTCCTCGAACATTCATAGTTCGGGATTTTTGAAATAGGATTTCCATCCTCTTTGAATTCCCCGAACATTCATAGTTCGGGATTTTTGATATAGGATTTCCATCCTTCCTTTGAATTTCTCAAACCATCATGGTTCGGGATTTTGAAATAGGATTTTCATCCTTCCTTTGAATTTCCCGAACATTCATAGTTTGGGATTTTGAAATAGGATTTTCATCCTTCCTTTGAATTTCTCGAACCATTCATGGTTCGAGATTTTGAAATAGGATTCTCATCCTCCTTTGAATTTCCCGAACATTCATAGTTCGAGATTTTGAAATAGGATTTTCATCATTCCTTTGAATTTCCCGAACCATTCATGGTTCGAGATTTTGAAATAGGATTCTCATCCTCCTTTGAATTTCCCGAATATTCATAGTTCGAGATTTTGAAATAGGATTTTCATCATTTCTTTGAATTTCCCGAACCATTCATGGTTCGAGATTTTGAAATAGGATTTTCATCCTTCCTTTGAGTTTCCCGAATCATCATGGTTCGAGACTTTGAAATAGGATTTCCATCCTTCCTTTGAATTTCCCGAACCATCATGGTTCGAGACTTTAAAATAGGTAACTGCTACTTTTTGATCATTGGTGGATATGGATCGTTTTGTGACGGTTCGCATTCCCGGACGTCCTTAAATAAGGAACAGTTTCATGGTTGCTATCCACACTTCATTCTTGCTTCCTTCTTGCTCTCTTCTTTGCTCTCTCTAGCTTCCCTCTCTTCACGATGGACAACCCATCGCTCAAAGAGGCGATCAGCTTTTTCCAACGGTGGAGAAGTGCTGAGAAAGTAGCCCTAGAGGAATACCTAGCACCCTTTCTCAACCAAGAGACCGTTTGTTCAGGCAGCCAGGAGGGAGCTTCCGTCGTCGAGAAGTTCTACCACCGATATCATTCGGTTGTCGACGCTGCTGCGAGAGACTTGTCGGTTTCCCTTAGGTCGTCCAACCGTCAGTCTTTTCTCCGTCCTATTTCCCGAGGTAGTACCCATGGCCTCTTTTCCAATTGCTTCTTCTGTGCGTCCTTCGGGAAAATTGTTAGAGACGAGTGACCTTGTACCCGAAGGATGGTTGTCCGAGGTTGAACATTTCCGGAGCAAAGCCACTCCCGAACTAGTAAAGCGCTGGCAACGCGATTTCTTCCTCCCCCGAACCGTAGAGATTAGAGTTCCAACGCCGGAGTGTCGTGTGTACGAACCGGGCGTTGGAAGCCTTGCTATCTTTAGGAGCCAACTGGAGTGCGGACTTAGGCTTCCCCCGCACCATTTTGTTTAGGAGCTGGCTGAATCACATGTGTTAGCCATCAACCAACTGAGCCCGAACACTTTTTGTCACCTAAACGCGTTCCTCGTGTTGTGCAAAGTATTTGGGGTAGAACCAAAAACCTCTACCTTTCTACAGTTTTACAAAATTGTCCCGAACCCAAGGAATTGTTTCTACTACTTCGGGGCTAGGGGAAACCCCATCCAAAAATTCAACCTTATTTGGGACTTGCCTTCTAGCAGGAAAGGGTGGCATGGGGAGTTTTTGTTTTTGAAACTCGAAGCGTCATGGGACCTTCAAACCGTCCAGAAGGTTGGGGAACTTGTAGACGTGAAGGATCCTTCCCGGTTGTTGGAGTTGGAGGGCGCTCGGGAGAATTTTGAGGCTTTTAAGAGCAAGCTGCGGCTGTTGGTTGACTGGTTCGGGGATGAGCATCCCGAACCATTTCCTGTCCCAATCAATTGGGTTCTCATCACCCAAGGAGTTTTATCCCATGTGGGGATAATTTAGGGTGACCTCAAGGCTCTTGGGATCCGGGAAAGTTCCCCTTCCCCTCAAGACTTGGCTCTGGTCCAGCGTCTGCGGGGCGAAATCCCGCACGAGGCCTTCGTGAAAGGTTTACATTCTTCCTTCTATGGTCTTGATATTTTTTGTGTATTAACTAATCGTTCCTTCCTTTGTAGAAATGGCCCCGAAGATAGACCTTCAGAGCATGTTCAAGGGCGTTCGCCATCCCAAGCCAGCCAAAGAGTCTTCTAAGGCTGGCCCTTCCCAGGCCCCAGTGGAGCCGAAGAAGAGGAAAAGGGACGTTGCTGAAGTCTCGGAGGCTGTTGAATCTGGTCCTCCTGAGATCCGTTCGCCAGTTAGCCTGGAGGAGACGGATACTACATTTGAGGACCTGTTCGATGCATACGATCGAGCGGCTCCTTCTCCGGACAAGAGGAGACGTCTTCGGGGAAAGTACAAGGTTACTCCGGTCGCGGAGGAACGTGTTCTGGGGGTTTTGCCTTCGGACTTCAATTTAGGTAACCAACGGTTGACTTTAGAGAATAAGTGTTTCTGGAACATCTTCGAGATTTTATCCCGGATGTTTGGAGATGACCCAATTCATGAAGTTATCTGGGCGCATTTCTGCTGTACAGGTCCAGGCTGGAGGGAGGCCCAGGAGAAGGCAAGGCAAGAGCAGGATGCCGAGCTGGCACGGTATGGATCAGATTTGATCCTGCGGGAACCTAAATGGCTTATCCATGAGGACCAGAACCTCATGGATGAAGAAGATGCAAAGGAAATGGCCCAGAAGATTTGGAAAGGGATTTCCACTGCCCGGACCATGGACTGCCTCGAGCATCAGTTCCCGGACCTTGCTGTGACGATGGCCCGGATGCACGTCATGACCACTCAGGTCGATTATTGATAGCCAAAGAATAATCTCGACCGTCAAGGGTGATCCGGTGGAGGTGACACGATGATTCCGGTACTGGAAAAGCAAGACACGGACACTTTCAGTGCGAAAGAGAGGGAAGTGTGGGTGTGTAGCAGATTACCTTATTTGAGCGTGCACCACCCAATATATAGGGTGGTGCTAGGTCCCGTTATGGGGCCTTGAATGCTGGGAATTTCCATAAATGTGTCCATCATTGAGATTGCGGCGTATTAATGGTGTAATAACAATGGAGTTATTGTGGAGTTATTCCCTCCTCTCGGTTTAATGCCATAATGAGTGTAACGGTCGCCTTCAAGGAGGCGGCAGACGCTTTACGGCTAACGGTATTATACGAGGTGCCCTTATTGGAAAAAGGGGGGGCTCTTCGTAAATGGGAAGCCCGTTGTGGTGGACGCGGCCCATATGGCGTTTGCATTTGACAATACCGCCGTATGGGCTGGCCCATATATATCAGTATGCCCTCCTCCCACAGCGGAGGATGGGCTGGGCCCCTGTGCTCCGTTTCGGGATGAAGTATCTTTGTAGACAGTGAGCCCATATAGCATTTGTTGTGCTTTGGAGCCTGGTTTAGGGGAGGCGTAGGAGCTGGCCCAATGTTGGCCCATAGGTTTGGCCCAATACGACCAGGCGGTTGCAAAAGGCACTTTTCAAAATTTGCGCTTTTTGCGCCGTTCGTAATTATGGGGAAGTCGCTTCACTTCCCATCGCGCTCTTCTCATACGTCAACCAAGTCGGTTTCCCGAATTCTTGCTTTCCTTGCCCTTTCGCTTTAGCTTCCTTTGCAATCTAGTTTCCATTTTCGGCGACAGCGAAGAATTTCGGCGAGATTCAAGAACCCAGCCGTTGAATCCTCCGCTTTCGTCTCCGGCGTCGAATCAGTAAGTTGTTTTCTTTGAATCTTCCGATTTCTCGTCGCGACAGTGTCGCGAGTGAGGCGTCGCCGCGCCACTGCCTGGGTTCTTGGGTCTAGGGTTTAGTTTTTGAATTTTTCGGTTTACTTTTGTAGATGGCTCCCAAGAATCCAAGCAAGCCCGGCGTCGGCCCTGATGTCGAGGAACTGTGGCCTCGAACAAGTCTGTCAGAGAAGAAAATGGCAGATATCTGCCAGAACCACCATGTGTATACGGGGGTGGTGTGTGGGCTTTCACCGGGATGTCTTTGAGAAAGCGAGGATGTCGTTGAGTGACGAGGCCATGAGGGAGAATACCATGGTGGTCTACGAAGCCCAACCGAAAGCCGGGTTGAGGCTCCCCCTTTGTTCTTTGTTGCTTTGCACTGTGTGAAGGATGGGGTGTTTGCCTGGGCAATCGCCCCGAATGTGTTTACCACCGTAATCGCATTTGTGGTGGCCTGCCATTTGGCGAAGACGGCGTTGTTTCCGGAGACCTTCTTACAGTTCTATACGCTGAAGAGGCTGTCGGACACCCCTTCTATCAACCGACCCCGAGGAGGTGAAGGTGGGGAACAAAATGGTGAAGATCGGAGTCTCACTGAAACCACCAGCTCGTGGGGAGTTGGAAGGGCAATTTCTTCTTCATCCCGAAGGAAGACAGGTTGGGGTTTCCTGCATTCTTCATAAAGGAGAAGAATGCAAGGGTGTCAGTGAAGCCCTCTGTGTGGGCGGGTAGCGAGGGAAAGAAAGCCCTCGACGCCCTTTGTGAATGGATCCGGAGTGTGGAAAGGCTCGAGGGGTGTAAGGGTGCGTTTCCCTTCACTCTATCCAGCCTGGACGAGGTGGTCTGCGGAGAGTAGGGGTTAGCAGGGCCCACCGTCTTCCGAGCCACGTGGACACCCTTAAAAATTGGGTGGAAGGATTGGACGGGGACCTCGTAGAGCGATTCGAGGCGCTTTCAGCAACCCCACCGTCTGCTCGCCTTTCTTTGCATTCCTGTGTTTTTGTGTTTGCATATTTGAAATGCTATTATATCCCGGCCTGTTGTTTTACTTCTGCCTAGATGTTGCACCCCAGCACCCTTTTTGCCAAGAAGCAGGATTTCTTTGGAGGCTCTTAAAGCAAAGATGGAGGAGGAGGTCCCCGCAGAGCCTCGCCCAAAAGGCTGTCGAGGGGTCAGCTGCGATTGCGGGGACCTCGAAAGGCGGAGAGGCCCGAGGTGCGGAGGCCTTGGTGACGGTAGCTCAGCCGGTCAACGTGGCTGGCCCCGTCATCGTCGAGGAGTTGTCCGAGGACTCCGAGGAGGACATCATTCGACGGAAGCGCCCTCGACTTGCAGGTAGCATTCTTGCTTTCCTTGATTCTTTGGCTAACTTTTCTTTTCACTGTGTTCTGATTCCCATTTTAACCTTTTGACAGCAGAGGACTTGGTTGTGTCCTCGGACAGCAGTCCCAGTCCTGCTAAAGATAAAGGGAAAAGACCAGCCGTCGAGGAGTCTCCCCGTAGCCCCGTTCGGGGCGTTGGGAAACCCGTCGGCCTATTGGCAGATGCTCGGAGGGCTGTTGTGGCCCCTCGAGTGTATACAAGAAGGCCTTCGAGGATCCCTAAGACCACGAAGGGCATAGATCCAGTCTTCGAGCCTCAACTACTCGAGGACTACCGGCGGGAGCTGCGGAGAAATCCTTCAAACGCAAGGGTCCGGCCCTTGTGCAGCACAGGGACCACACATGAGGGTGACTCGTGACGAGTCAATCCTCCTCGGGAAGGGGACGTGAGACTAAAGGTTGCGAAGGTCTCGCGCTTCCCGAGACAGCACTTTTGAAGCACACCTCCTCGGGGCCCTAGACATGGCGAAGGACATCTGCCGGTGGCCTCACTCGGGTAAGTGACGAATCTGGATTCCCCTTTGTTACTTAACTTTTTGTTGGGATGCTTTGTTTATATGGTCTGCGTTTGTAATTTGCAGAAAATCGTATTGGCCCAAGGGCTGGTGTCAAAGATCGAGGACCTTGAGTCCTCGTGAAGAGCCTTGAGGCCAAGGCAAAGGAATCCGAGGAGGTGGAGAGCCTAAAAAGGCCTTAGCCGACAGGGATGCCAAGCTGGCTGAGAAAGAGGCCGAGCTGGGGTCTCGAGGAATGAGGAGGCTAACCTCCTTAAAGCCACAGGTGTCATGGGCAAGCGGTGAAAGCTTCCATGGCCGATGGGAAGAAGCATGAAGCCCTGTTCCTCGCCGAGCACCATGCGAAGAGGCAGCTCGAAGCTGAAATGGAGCAAGTGCTCGGGAGTATCAAAGAATGGAGACCTGCCGAGGCGAAGGACAAACTCATCGAGGAGTTGTCCTTGAGGACCGCCCATGCCGAGGATCTCGCGTCAAAGGCTGCAGTCCAAATTGAAGACAGCACCAAGACCCTTAGTGAGGTGACGGGCTCTGTGGTGGCTGATCATTTAGCCTTCGCACAACTAGAAAACCAAATTGGTTTTAAGTTGTACGATGGTGAAAGTGTTCAGCCCCCCGTTTTGTAAAGCCCATTGCTGAAAGGGCTGGTCGAGTGCGCAGGCTGTCGAGGTCTTGATCGAGAAGATGGCCGACGCACAAGCCATGGCGGGTGCTGTTATCTTTGAGGGCTTCCTACGATGCCGCCACCAAGTGGAAGGCATCGTTGATAAGTCAGATTTGGAAGCCCTTAATGCCATGAAGGTCGAAGACCCTCCTCAGCGGTTTTGTTCGAGTGGGGCGGGCGGGGAAAAATTAGGAGCAGAATATCCTTATGATATTCTGCCCGGCATGTAGAGGATGCCCTATTGTACCCCAAAACGATAATGTCCAGAAGTAGTTTGTGGACTTGTAATTGAATTTTGGCCATTTTTGACAAAATAAACAACGCTTGAAAGATTCGATGCCTTTCTAGTTGCTATACGAGTATCAATTGCGCAATGCGTGGCCCTTCGTATAGCGGTTTTATGTGAAAACAACTTGCACAATGTAAAGACTTGGAATAATGCCTTTCCTTTGATGTATGAACAGTATTTTGTACATCGCAAAGTCTTTGAAAGCGTACAACTTAAACGTAATAAGGCCTCAAGTCGTTGACGTGGTAGTCATTTTTGAGTTTTTTGCCTTGATAATCTTTTAACTTGTAGACGCCTCCTCTTTCCTTGCTATGTACCACATATGGTCCCGCCCATCTGGAACGAAGTGTGCCATGGCCAGGATTACGACCCGACAACTCCGCCTTGAGCAAGACCATTCCGCCCACGTGGATCTGCTTTGCCCGAACTTTGGCGTTGTGATCGAGGTTTGCCCTTTGTCGTAAGGCCATAAGCCTAAGTCTAGCACCCTCGCGGAGTTCCTCGAAGAGGTCCAAACGCGCTCGAAGACCGCTCTCATTGTGAGGGGCGTCGTAATATAGCGTTCGGATTGTAGGGACTGAGACTTCGATTGGTAATAAGGCATCGACGCCATAAACCAAGGAGAAAGGAGTTTCTCCCGTGGGTCCCCGTGTAGTTGTTCGATAATCCCAGAGAACGCTGGGTAGGGCCTCGACCCACTTCTCTTTTTTGTCCTCGAGGCACTTTTTAAGCCCTCTTTGATCGTGCGATTTGTTACTTCTACCTGGCCATTTGACTGTGGATGTGCCACGGGAGCGTAGAGCATTTGTATGTTCATCCTAGTGGCCCAATCCTTAAGCTTTTTGCTCGCGAATTGAGTACCATTATCTGTGATTATGGCTCTTGGTGCCCCGTAAAGCGCCACGAGGTCGTGCGGAGGAAGTGTATGACCTTGGCGGTTGTTATGTTCTCGAGCGGCTGGACCTCTACCCACTTAGTGAAGTAATCGACAGCCACTATACAGAATTTGAACTGGCCCTTGGCCGTAGGCATTGGGCCGATTAAATCGAGGCCCCACAGCGCGAAGGGTATAGGGTATGTCTCCGTAACCACTTCGTTCGCGGTTGTCGTTGGATGCGAGAGTTAAGCTGGCATTTATGGCACGCTCGTACCAAATCATGCGCGTCTTTCCTCAAAGTTGGCCAATAATAACCGAGGCGCAAGCATTTGTGTGCTAGCGCATCGGAGCCAATGTGTGCTCCGCAAACTCCCGAGTGGACCTCGCTTCATGATGAGTTTGGAATCGTCGGGGCCAACACATCGCTGCAAAGGAGTAGAATATCCTTTACGCCATAACGTGCCATCTATGATGACATGGCGGGCTGATCGCGTCCTTATTTTCTTTTGCAACGCTGGTGGGCCCTCGATTGCACCGGTTTGGAGGTATTGAAGGATTGGGTCCCTCCAATCAGGCGCTGTGTTGGCGTCAATTGCATGAATTGTATTTATAGAGGGTGTGCTAAGGTTTCGAGGATGCATCCGCCCGCCTTAGACACTGTCGGCACAGGGTTTTGATCCCTTGGGATCTTATTAAAATTTAGCTGCTCGAACTGCCCTTGTAAGCATTTTACCAAGCGCAAGTACCTCGAGAGTACGGGATCCTTGCAGTCGTTGGTCCCCGTAACCTGGCTCACGACGAGCTGCGAGTCACTGTGTACAGTTAAACGTCGCAAACCAGCTTTCAGAGCAGTCTTGAGACCCGCTACGAGGGCCTCGTATTCTGCCACGTTGTTCGTAACCGGGAATTGGAAAGCCACTCGTAAGCTGGCCTCCATGCCGTGAGGACCTTTGATATGAACGCCCCCCCCTGGGTTATCAGCACTGGATGAACCATCCACGAACATGTCCCATTCGGGAGGTTCCAACTCCTCTGGAGGGTTCCTCGAGGGGCCGTGTTCGAGGATAGATGGAAAGCTCGGCCATGAAATCTGCCAAAGCTTGTGCCTTTATCGCTCGTCGAGGTTCAAACTTGATGTCATACTCCCCGAGTTCGATGCACCAACGGGCTAAACGACCGCTATGTTCCGGTCTGTTCAGGATATCCCGGATTGGTAGGTCCGTTCTGACAATGATTGTGTGGGCTTGGAAATATGCTCGTAATTTCCTAGCAGCCACGATCAAAGCGTAAATTGTTTTCTCGAAGGGGAGGGTAGTTCATCTCAGCTCCTCGTAATGTGTGACTTGTGTAGTAGACGGGCCACTGCTGCGGGCCCTCCTCCTTAACGAGCACGGACGAGACAGGGCTGTTTGAAGTGGAGAGGTAAATGATGAGTTCATCCCCGGGTTGCGGGCATTTCAGCGTTGGCAAATCAGAGAGGTGTTTCTTGATTTGTTCGAAGGCCTCTTGGCACTCCGGTGTCCAAGTGAATGCCTTTTTCATGCGAAGCTGTTCAAAAAACGGCTTGCACTTATCTCCCAGCTTGGAAATGAACCGTCCCAAGGCGACAATTCTTCCTGTGAGTTGCTGGATTTCCTTAATGTCCTTTGGTGGCGCCATATCCGTGATGGCTGAAATTTTCTTTAAGTTGGCGTCGATTCCCCGTTCGGAGATCATGTAGCCTAGGAATTTTCCGGCTCCCACGAAAAAGAACACTTGGCTGGATTGAGCCTCATGTTATATCGTCGGAATGACTGAAAAGTCTCAGCCAAATCTTGAAGGTGGTCTTCGAATGTCATGCTTTTCACAATAACATCGTCAACGTACGCCTCCAGGTTGCGGCCCATTTGGCGGGCAAAGACCTTGTTCATGAGACGCTGGTATGTGGCTCCAGCGTTTTTAAGCCCAAAAGGCATTCGAACGTAGTAGTACACATCGTCACCCGTTGTGAACGCTGTTTTGAAAGCGTCGTCGGGTCCATGTAGATTTGGTGGTAACCACTCTTAGCGTCCATGAACGACAGGTACTTGTATTTGGAGGTGGCGTCGACGAGCTGGTCGATAACCGGTAACGGATAAGGGTCCTTCGGACAATGTCTATTGAGGCCCGTGAAATCGACGCACATACGAAGGTCCCCATTAGTTTTGTCGGCTAAAACTATGTTAGCGAGCCACTCGAGTACTGAATTTCTTGGATTAGTCCGGCGTCGAGGAGCTTGTAAACTTCCTCTTTACAAATTGTTTTTTTGAGGGGGCCATACCCCTTTTCTTCTGCTTAACCGGCTTGGAATCCGGGAATACATTAAGCTTGTGTGCAATAATATTGGGATCGACACCCGGTAAATCCTTCATGCTCCAGGCGAAAACGTCGAGGTTTGCCTCGAGGAGGTGGATTAGTGCCATCTTCTCCTTTTGTTGAAGGTTTTTGCCGATCTTGAATTTCTTGCCCGGGGTGACCTCGATTTCTTCAGTGACGTCATCAAGACGTGGCCTGTCGTCGGGCTCCGCAGTTCCTCGATCTGTTCGAGGCCCGTGAGTCAACCGCTGAGCTCAACGAGGCCACGAGTTCGTCCTCGCCGCTCGCTGGTCAATGTAGATGCTCGCATCCCCACGAGGCGTCGCAAATGTGACCGTGAGAGAACGGATGTCACACCTCATGTGGAATTCGACTTGGCTAGGTCGACCAACGATGGCGTTGTATGTGGAGGGGACTTCGAGGACCAAGAATTCCGTCATGACGGAATGGCAGTCCACCGTGCCAAATTGTGTGTCCCCAATCAGCATGAGGGCGGGTTGGCGACCCCTATCGTTGGCACAATGTCCCCGCCAATGCCAAAGGTAGGGCCGGAGCTCCTTCGCACGGCGGACATGTGTATCCCGAGTTTATCGAGCATGTCCTGAAAATGACACCGGTATTTGCACCCGTGTCGATGTAGACCTGCTGGTGTCGTAACCCGCGATCCTTGCTATGATAAGCGGTGGGTGGTGCGGGCGACAACCTTTGTTCCATTGGGCCGATAGATGACGTTCTCCTCGAGGTGATCGATCTGCAAGATTTCCCTTGCATACCGCTTCTGGAGGAGGCGCCTTCGACTTCGTGAGCATATGAATGACGCCCGCGGGTGGTGGTGGTGGCAAGTTTTGGCCTCGAGGGCTGTTGTGTCGGCAGCGCGTTTTCGCGGTCGTCGGTGTCATCATCCTCTTGCGTCCTTTGGGGAATTCCTTGCGGGAGGAAGAGGAGTCAGAGAGGAACTCCTTGAGCTTCCCCTGCTCAAGCATCTCCGAAATAAGATTCCGGAGCTGATAGCACGCCTCCGTATCGTGACCACGATCCTTGTGGTAAAGGCAGTACTTGTCAAACCCCCTCGTGTTCTTATGCTGGATGGGCTGAGGCCACTTAGGGACCTTGTTCTGCTTCTCCAGCATCAGAAGGATGTTGGTGCGGGTGTCACGAAGTGCGGGGTGGTGGTCGGAGGTCCTTGGACCGAGTTCGAGGACTGGAACCTCGATGAAGCAGACCCCTTGTCAAATTTCTGTTGCGGTCATTTGTGGGGGCCTGTTGTATGGCTTGTTCATCTCCTCGGAGTTCATGAACCGGGTTGCCCGATCGATGAACTCACCCATCGTTGTGACGGGGTTTTCATTAATGTTGTGCAAGCCTGGACTCGCGTTGAAGGCCTTGAGTTACGGCCAGAGCTGCATGTCCGAGGAGAGACCACTGGACTTGGACGGCTTCCGCTTGGAAACGTCGAATATAGTCTCGGAGTGGCTCCTCCCTCTGCCGCTTTACCCTTAGGAGGTCTTTGGACGGTTTTGGGAGGAGGCCGAGCCCCCATGAAGTGGCGCAGAAGGAGGAGGCTAGATCCTTGAAGCATTTAAAATGCTGGCCGCTCGGCGTTCCAAACCACGTCGAAGCAGCCCCTTCAAGGTGGAGCTGAAGGCTTTGCAAAGTATTGGGTCAAGCGCGAGCCATCTCCATTTGGGAGATGTAACGCCGCAAATGATCAACGGGTCTGTAGTCGCGTCGTAACTTTCGATGACCGGCATTCGAAAGCTAGCAGGGCCTGGACAGCAATAATGTCCTCTCGTGAAAGGTCTGGTGAGGAGAACCTCGATGTCGTCGAGGACCAGGTTTGGCGTCTTAACCTGCTCCTCGACCACGTTGATTCTTCGAAGAAGGTCATCGACATCCAGGTTCACAGCGGATGGATTTTGGTTCTGGGATTGTTCATCTTTGTCGTTGGGAGGCGGGAGGCGAGCAGCCTGCATTTCCGCCTTGATGGTTTGCACCATAAAGGCCTTCATTTCGTTGAGCATGCTCGCCTGGAGCAGTGTCAGCTGAGCAGGATCGACGATGACCTGCTGGGGGGTCGCAGAGGTCCCAGCGAGGTATGTCAGAGTGGCCGCTTGCGGCTGAGGTGGCTGGTGTCCTCCTGGTATGGCAACAACAGAGGCGGCGGGACTGCTCCCCCTTGAATTTTGGGATCTTGAATGTGTTTCTTTTACTAAGTTATTACAACCCTAATGCTAATATCCATCCGTATTTGCTACAGGCCGCTTGCCTGACTGGGTGGGCCTCCCAAGTTGTCCAGAAAATGGACGAGGCCCGAAGTAGCGCTGAACAGTGGGCTACTAAGGCGGTCACCGTAGTGGCGAAACTCATCCAAAGGGTTTCCCACTACGAGCAACTTCTGCGGGCGTCCCGGACGTCGAGTTCTTCAGCCATGGCTCTCCCGGAGGATGTCCAAGGTGATCTCCCCGATCCTTCCACCGTGTCCCAACTTGCTGTAGTTGAGGCCTCCTTTCTGAGTACTGTAGCTGCTCAGAGAGATTCTGAGGAAGAGCTCTGGAGAGAGGTCGAAGCTCTTCGGAGGGAGAAAAGGGATCTTGTGGTTGATCTTGAGAATCTCAAGAACCACACTGACCAGGACATCAAGGACCTCAGGGAAAAACTCTAGTCAGCCGAAGAAGCAACGGCTACCGCCCGGGAGGAAATAGAGGCTTGGGAAGAGGCTGTGAATGAAGCGCTTCGGATGGCCTCTGAAAAATTTGACGAAGGCTTCTGCCTTGCCCGGAGGCAAATTGTGGAGAGGAATCCACAAGCAGACCTCTCCGGGCTGAACAACTTAGATGAGCGCGAGAGGGATCCTTCATGGTGCGGGGAGAAGTTTCTGAAGGCCCAGGAGCCAGTCCACCCCAACGAATTTAGCTTTCCCTAGCACATTTTCCTCTTTTTTTTTACTTCTGGAGTGTATTCCAGGCAATGTAACGCATCCTTCGGGATTTATCAATGAAACCTCCGGGATATTCTGAACACTTAGTTGCAAAAATTATCTCTTTTTTTTAACGTACAAACATAACTAACTCCGGGCTACACATAGTATTTTCGCAATGCTTCCGAATGAAATGAGTTGGAAAACTCTCTTCCTTCGGAATCTGAAAGTTTGTAAACTACTTTACTTTCTTCGGCGACTACTCTGAACTGGCCTTCCCAGTTCGGGGCGAATGAACCACCTTGTGGTCTCCGGGAACCCAGTTTTGCTTGTTGTAGGACTAGGTCTCCAACCTTGATACTTTCGGTCTTTACTTTTGAGTTGGCTGAGGCCGCAGTCCTTTGCTGGAAGACCTTCCTCCGGATTTTTGCTTCTTCTCTTTTGCCTTCGAGGAAATCCAAGTTCGCCCTTAGCCCTTCTTCGTTGGCCTTTTCTTCAAAAATGGTAACCCGGAGTGATGGGTTTGTTACTTCGATCGGGATGAGGGCTTCTGATCCATAGGCTAAAGAAAATGGGGTTTCCCCTGTCGACTTGCGGGGAGTGGTCCGGTAACTCCATAGGACATGTGGGAGTTCTCCGGGCCATTTCCCCTTAGCACTTCCAAGTCTCTTCTTCAGACCATCTTTCAATGTTCGGTTTGATACTTCGACTTGTCCATTACTTTGCGGGTGTGCGATCGGAGCAAAGTGAAGCTTAATGCCGAACGCTTCGGTGAAATCTTGGAATCCTCCATCGGTGAATTGGGTACCGTTATCTGCGATAAGTACTTTCGGGCACCCGAACCTGCAAATGATGTTCTTCCAGATGAATTCCTGGATGTTCTCTGCTGTGATTGAGGCCAGTGGTTCGGCTTCGATCCACTTGGTGAAGTAATCTACGGCGACCACGCAGTATTTCACTCCTTCGGGTGCCTTTGGCAATGCCCCAATTAAATCTATTCCCCACACGGCAAAGGGTATCGGGTAGTCCGAAGACGATACGTACTCCGAAGGTACCCTCTGTATCCGTGCATGCTCCTGGCACTTCTTGCATTTGTTGACCAACTTCTTTGCCTCCTCATTCAGATTCGGTCAGAAGTAGCCCTACCGGAGTATAACGGCTACGAGAGCATCTGACTTGATATGGGATCCGCAGGTCCCTTCATGGACTTTCGGCAAGACTTCTTCTGTTTCTTCTTCGCCGATGCACTTTTGAAGGGGTGAAGAAAAGCCCTTGCGGTACAGATGACCTCCTACTATTATGAACTTGCTGGATTTTCTCTTCACTTGTTTGGCCGCAACCAGGTCCTCCGGAAGTATTCCTTCGGTGATGAACTTCCAGTATGGTGCCCTCCATCCCGAAGTAATGCTGAATACTTGAAGGTAACTGATGCACAGGTTCTCTCTTTCCTCGTCATAGGACGATGATTTGGAAAGCAAGTCAGCTTCGGAATTAAGAGCCCGTGGAATCTTCTCAATAGTCAGTTTTTCGAACCGTGCTGCTAATTTCTTGACAACGTCGGCATACTTCTTGAGGCTAGGTTCTTTTACTTCGTACTCTCCGTTTGTTTGCTATACGAGGAGGTTTGAGTCGCTGCACGCCCGCAGAGACCGGATTCTTGCTTTCTGGGCTAATTCCAGTCCGGCAACTAAGGCTTCATATTCGGCTGCGTTGTTTGTGACAGGGAATGTGAATTTGATTGATCGGGTAGCTTTCATGCCTTCCGGTCCTTCAAGCACTAATCCCGCTCCTTGTCTCTCTGCTCCCGAAGCGCCATCCACGTAAAGTGTCCACACAGGATTATTCTCAACTTCAGTAAGGTCGACTTCGGGTTCCTGTGGCAATTCGGCAATGAAATCTGTCAAAGCTTGTGTCTTGATTTCACTCCTCGGTTCGTACCGTACTTCAAACTCGCTGAGTTCGATACACCACTTAGACAGTCTCCCTGAATGGTCCACTCGTTTCAGTATATCCTTTATCGGGACGTTACTTCGGACCACGATAGAGAATCTGAGGAAGTATAGTTTCAGTCTTCGAGATGAGAGGACCAAGGCGTAGAATAATTTTTGGATCACCGGGTAATTGAGTTCGGCTCCGTGCAAAGACTTGCTTACGTAGTAGACTGGCCACTGTTTTCCTTGGTCATCTTCCTGGACAAGAACCGAACTTACGGCCTTCTTTCCCACTACGAGGTACATGATCAGGGGCCTGTCTTCGGTCGGATGCCGTAGGGTGGGCATCTCCAACAGATAGGCTTTGATCTCCTCCCATGCCTCCTGGCAATCGGGATTCCATTCGAATCTTGCTCGGTCAGCTGCGTTTTCTTCCTTCGATTTTCTCTCCCCCTTCTTCACTCCAATACGTCCAGGTTCTGCACCCTCTTTGATTAGAAGTTTGAAAAATGGGCGACAGTTATCCCCGTACCGAGATATGAAAATGAATGAGGGCCGTGATTTTACCGAGCAACCTTTGTATATCTTTGATGGAAGCGGGTGTCTTGGAGTCGAGCAAGGCTTTGATCTTGGCCGGGTTTGCATCGATCTTACGTTCAGACACCATGAACCCCAGAAATTTCCCCGCAGTTACTCCGAATACACACTTATCAGGGTTCAGGCGAAGTCCGTACTTCCGAATCTGTCCGAAGACTTCTTCGATATCTCGGATAAGATCATCCTCCTCTTTGCTCTTTATGATAATGTCATTGACGTATACTTCGAGAATCCTTCCAATTTGTCCAGAGAAGACTTTATCCATTAGCCTCTGGTAAGTAGCTCTGGCATTTTTTAGGCCAAAAGGCATTCTGATGTAGCAATGCTTGCCGGAGTCACTTATGAAGGAGGTCTTTTCCTCATCTGCCGGATTCATCCGGATCTGGTGGTACCCACTGTAAGCATCAAGGAAACTAAGTCGTGCATGCCCGGCCGTTGAATCTACTAGCCTATCGACCGGAGGTGTGGGATATGAATCCTTCGCGCAGGCGTCGTTTACATTGGTGAAGTCAATGCACATGCGTAGTTTGTCGCTATCTTCCCGAGATGCTACTACGGGATTACTCAGCCATTCGGGATATGATACTTCTCTTATGACTCCCGCATCAAGTAGCTTCGAGATCTGTTCTCTGATGAAAGTCCTTTTGAAGGGCGCGTTGTTTCTCTTTTTCTGCTTTACGGGCCTGGCGTTCGGGTCGACATGTAGACTATGTTGGATTACTTTCGGGTCGATCCCGGACATATCACTTGGAGAGTAGGCGAAAAGATCTTTATTCGTTTGAAGGAGATTTACAAGTTTTGCCTTACTACCCTCAGGCATATCTCTGGCTATCGTTGTAGTCCGTTCTCCTTCCAGGGCAACATCTTCGGTTTCTATCATCTCTTCGCTTTCCTCCTTCGAGCACTTCGGCCCCGGACCTTTCTGGGCTAGGGCCATGATATCCTTGGCCTCCTTCTGGCTTACATAGATCGAAGCATCACCTTCATCGGTCTCAAAGGTGATAGTGAGGTATTTGACGTCACTCCCCATGTGGATTGCACCCTGAGTTTCTCTCCCGATGATAGCGTTATAAGCCGAAGGAACATCCACAACCAGCCATTTTACCATGATGGTAGTTTATCGGGATTGCCCTTCGGACCTGGTCCCAATAAACATAGTGGGGAGCTCGATACACCCGAGCACTGGTAGATCATCCGGACCAACTCCATACGTTGCGGTCCTGACTGGGATCAGCCTGCTTGCCTTCAACTGCAAACCTCGGTACGCCTCGGCAAACAGTACGTCGGCGTTCGAGCCGTCGTCACAGAGCACCCTTCTGACATCAATAGTCCCTATCCTGAGGGTGATGATGAGTGGGTCATAGTGCGGGAAACGTACCTCTGTTCCATCTGCTCATTTAATTCTGGAGGCTGGATCCCTGTAGCTCATTGATGCTATCTCTCTCGCCTTCCTCTTCCTCGCATTTGACCCGAGGGTAGCGGTTATGGTATGCAAGGTTCCGGTTGCCTGAGGAGGGGACTTCCTCCCTTTGTCCTTCTCCTGACCGGATGCGTCCCCCTGAACCTTCGCCTTCCCATGGGAAGGTCCCTCTTCTGAAGGCATCTTCAGGTATTCCCTTAAGGAACCCTTCTTGATAAGAGACTCTATGTACCTTTTTAATTGGTAACATTGCTCTATATCGTGTCCGGTATCCCTGTGGAATTGGCAGTATTTAGATGTATTGCGTTTTGCTTCCTCAGGCATTGCCCTTGGCCAACTGATCGTTCGGCTCCCTTGCCTTTGTAGGGCCGCAAGGATGCTGGTTCGGGTAGAGTTGAGTAGAGTGAAGTTTGGGCTCCTCTCGAAGGGCCTCTTCTGTCCGCCCCAGTTTCCTTGTTCCCTCACTGTTGTTGGCTTGGAGTTATCCCTCCTTTGTTCCCGGTTGTCCTGGTTCTCATGCTTCCCTTCTCTTTGGGTAGCATCTCGTGGGCGATCATGTGCTCCTCGGTGATCGCGTACACCTCTTCCACTTTGGTGATGTTCTTCTGGGATAACTCGTTGGCCAACCTGGAGTTTGGAAGTATTGCCTTTGTGAACGCCATTATCCGGATGTTATCTGTCAGATCAGACGCATGTACTGCCTCCCGGTTGAATCGTTCGACAAATTCCCGAATGCCCTCATTCGGCCTCTGCCTAATGTCGAACATCTGGATAGCCCTCTTCGTGGATCTTTTGCATCCAATGAAGTGGGTGGAGATTTTGGTAGCCAGATCCCCGAAAGTGTTTACACACTCCGGGAGGAGGGAATTGTACCAGGCGGAGGCCGGACCTCCTAGTGCAATTTCTAAACATTTGCATAGTGCTGCCTCGTTGGCACCCTTCAGTTCCATTGCCCGTTTATACTTTCTAATGAAAGCGTCGGGATCTCCCACAACATTGTAGATCTCCAGTGGGTGTGGTAAATTGAACGAGCAGGGCATTGGGCTATCCCGAAGTCGCCTAGTGAACGGTCCGTCCTCCGCAACCGCTTCGTACTTAGCTTCCGGCCTGATCGCGCCTCGTTCAACTTGCTCCAAGCGATGGAGCATTTGCCTAATAACCTCATCCCGTGGGTCCCCGATTGTTAACCTTTTTGGTCTTGGGGACCGCCCCCTTTGGCAATGCCTGGGGGACCCGGACCTCTGCCTGCTTTGTCGGCCCAGAGTGTTCGTTTGCTGTGATTGTTGCTCGTCTCGTGCCCTCCGGGATCTTTCAGACTTGTGTTTGTTGCTGCGTTCTTCCCGGAGTACCGCCCGTACCGTTTGGACTAGGTCCGGGTCTAATTGATTGTTGCTCCGCCGAGAGCTGGAAGTTGGTAGCAAGGAAGTCGCTCCGTAAGACGTCTCTTCAGAAGAGCTCCGATAACTGGGATCGGCCATTCGACCGTCAGTGGAGCCACCTCCTTCTGGTATAGATGGGTGGGACTGTGAATGGTCCTCCGGTCCTACTAAAAGGACTGGTCTAGTCGGGGCACCACGGTTCCCACAGATGGTGCCATTTGGTGGCGGGTCAGTCTGGGCAGCCGCCACGTGCCTACACAACTGACGCGTGTTGACATAGCTGGATGTCATTGGGATTCGCGCGTTGCGTGATTCTCGGAATTCGAGGAATGGGGGTTGGGTTGGTAGTGCGTTTGTTCTTTATCTCATCAATGAAGTGACTGAAAAGATCGATCATTTGACTTATGCCATAAATGTCTTATATAGCTGGTATTAATGGTGGCAAAATCGTAATATGTCAATATAACGTTATTGTACACGTGCTCTATATGTCCGGGTATGTTTCTCCGGGAATGTCCAATGTCTTATCCGGGTAAATGTTCAGTAAGTCCGGGAATGTTCAGTTAGGTTCTAGTTACCACTTGAGTTTTTAATGAGACCCTTATACTGGGCTTACTAATTTGGGCCTTTTGGTAGGCCTGTTTGGGTTATTGGCCCTAGCGGCCATCAATACTTAAAATAATCCTGAAACCAGAAAGTTGACTAAAACCTCTACCGAGACTACCCCTATAACTTAACAGAAGTTCCGTGTCGGAATGTAGATACCTGATCACAACTGACGCGTGTTGACATAGCTGGATGTCATTGGGATTCGCGCGTTGCGTGATTCTCAGAATTCAAGGAATGGGGGTCGGGTTGGTAGTGCGTTTGTTTTTTATCTCGTCAATGAAGTGACTGAAAAGATCGAACCCTTTGACTTATGCCATAAATGTCTTATATAGCTGGTATTAATGGTGAAAAAATCGTAATATGTCAATATAACGTTATTGTACACGTGCTCTATATGTCCGGGTATGTTTCTCCGGGAATGTCCAATGTCTTATCCGGGTAAATGTTCAGTAAGTCCGGGAATGTTCAGTTAGGTTCTAGTTACCACTTGAGTTTTTAATGAGACCCTTATACTGGGCTTACTAATTTGGGCCTTTTGGTAGGCCTGTTTGGGTTATTGGCCCTAGCGGCCATCAATACTTAAAATAATCCTGAAACCAGAAAGTTGACTAAAACCTCTACCGAGACTACCCCTATAACTTAACAGAAGTTCCGTGTCGGAACTGTAGATACCTGATCACAGAACAGAAAGCACCACGGAACTCTAGTCCACTTGCTGCTTGTTAGGTAGACCTGAAAGGTGGTAAACAGAAGGAGTGAGTCCTCGGGAGGACCCAGTAAGGGCTGAGGTAAGGTACAGTTGTAACAAGCAAGCTAAGTGCGCGGTTACTTGCAAAACAAAGAAAACACAAAACCAAGAACATATATATATATATATACACAAATAGATATAACTATAATTAATTAAACAGAGTCCCGAAGGACGCGATTAGGACCGCCAGAGACCCATGTGCACATATAAACAGAACGACAGGCCACTCCAAGAGGATTCACTAAACACAATTAGAGGGCCCCCACTCTATTTCCACTACTCGAATTCCGAATCTGTCGCACTTTGCACAGATTCTCATGGCGTCCAGTAACGTCAGAATACGACAGCATAGGAGGACTGTGGCGGCAGCCCACACAGATCCGCCACCAAATGGCACCATTTGTGGGAATGAGGAGGCTCGACCGACGGCCTCACGGCCAATCCCAGCTATTAGAATTCCTCTAAAGATACTACTCATGGAGTGACCTCCTTATGGCTATTAGAATTCCGCCAGAGTGATATTCGATGCCTGGATCCAGATCTTGTCCAAGCGGTATGGATTATGCTCAAGCAAGAGCGGAGCAACCACCAGCGGCCTGAATGGTCTTACAGGGCATGAGGTGAGCGACGTTTACTACAGCGATCAGCCTGTCTACATATCGAATTGCAAGAGGCCCAGGGAGATCTCTCCCTGGACCACTAGAGCCGCCAGAGGTCCAGGTCCCTAAGGGTATACCGAAGGTAGCGGTCACCAAGGCAAGAGAGGTTAACAACCGGAGATCCGAGGGATGAACTTATCCGAAAAATGTTGCAACATCTAGAACAGGTGGAGAGAAATTCGAGCAGACCAAAGGTCAAGTACGAGGCCAGTTCGAAAGATGGATCGTTCACACGTCGGATCCGGGAAAGTTAGATGCCCCGGATGTTCAATTTACCTCACCCTCTTGAAGTCTACAATGGTATGGGAGACCCGAACGCTTTCATCCGGAAGTACAAAAGGGCAATAGAGCTGAAGGGAGAAAATGAATCGGCTCTTTGCAAGTGCTTCGAGGTAGCACTAGGAGTCCAGCTTCAACCTGGTACAACTCCCTTCTCCCGGATTCCATTACTTCGTTTAGAGACTTGGCCACCAAGTGCACCACCCATTTCATCGGGTGCAAAAGATCAGCTAAGAGGGCCATTCAGATGTTCAATATCAAGCAAAGACCGAATTAGAGCATTCGAGAATTTGTAGAGAGATTCAACAAGGAAGCAGTCCATGCATTGGACCTGACAGACAATATCAGGATCATAGCCTTCACTAAGGCACTTCTCTCGAACTCCAGATTGGCATACGAATTGTCTCGGAAGAACATCACTGACGTGAACGAGATGTATGCGGTGACACAAAAGGACATGATCGCACAAGAGTTGTTGTCCCAGAGGGAAGGGAAGTAGGACAACAAAGACAACCGGGAGCAAAAGAGAGATACCCCGAAGCCTACGGTCATCAGGCATATTGATTTCCTACCATTTCAGTTGCTAGTTAACCTTTACTTTTTATTGCCTACTTGTTTGCCTTTACATTGTTCTTTATGTTATTAGGTTCTTTAGCTGTGCAATCACATTTTTTCACTAAGTTAATTGATCGTTCATTTCAGCATTTCACACATACCACAAATCTCTTGGGTTCGACACCCTTTTACTTGATACCACATACTACATTGATCCTTTCTCTTGAGGGTGTAGTACAAAAAGGGTAGTATAAATAGTAAAACTTTGAGGTTAAAAAGGTTTACCCTCACCCACAACAGTTATCTATCATTATCATTAACAGGGTGGCTTAGTTGCAGAAGAAAAATAGAGAAAGATCATACTATTGAATTAGTATGGAGTTGTAGCATGATGTTTCATGTGGACTTGTTTTGTGAAATTGTTCACATCTAATTCATGTTAGAATTTTCCACCTGTAGTTCAGGGCCTGTTTGGGTTAACATAAATGCCATTTAAATGACTTAATTCCTAGAATGTTCATTAGTTTCTAGAATGTGTGTTTAAATATGTTATTGTATTCATTCATTGGTACCTTTCAAATAACATTAGTTCTGGACAGGAAAGTTTTCAAATGAAAAAAGTTGTGAACAACCATGGTTTGATGGAACTTGTGAACTTGTGATGTTTGAAATGGCAGCAGGTATGAATTTGATTTTTGGTGAACTTGTGATGTTTGAACTTGTGAACATGGATTGTTTGAAGTAGCAGCAAGTATAAGATGATACTTCTCAATGTTGTGATAATTACAGGTATTGTAAGGAGTAGCAGGTAATTGGGAAGGTGGTGTAAGTAGCAGCAGGTATTGTGTTCTGTTAAATTAAATCGAGCGTTATCGAGCTTAGTAAAGCCGAACGAGCTCGCGAACCTGATGATGTTCAAGCTTCACAAACTCTCAAGCCACGCTCGAACCTCTAAGGAGCCGAGATCGAGCTTGAATAATCGGGCTCGACATAGTTCGAGCTGAGCCCAAATTTCACGAGCCCGAGCACGAACATGCCAGGCTCGGACTCTGCTCATCTCGAACTCACCCCTCCTGCACACTTTCATATATAAATATTTATACTATTTTTTCCTAATTCATGGTGCATGAGTCCTACCTTATTCATAAAAGTACTATTAGTAAATAAACTTATATGGTAGTTTATGTAAAACTATAATTACATAAATTTCCTCAGCGCCTTAGTTCCACATTATACCATTTTTCTGGACTATAACTCCCAGAATAGGTATAACGTGGAACAAGACTAAGAAATGCAACATAAATTTATGTAATTCCGATCAGTTTTATATACACAACCATAAGAGTTACATACACCAATAATAAACCTTTACAAACTGTCCGACTTGGACAATCTATGAAAACTCTGTACAATATAGTACTCCCTCCGTCCCCAAAAGATTGATAGATTTGGTTGGACACGGAGATTAAGGTGAGTGTAAGATGTTTGTATATGTTTACTTAATTGCCCCTTGGTTGAGAGTGCACAAAAAACGAGGTAGAAAAAGTAAAGATAAAGTGAGGATAGTTTAGTAACTTTGAGAGTGAGAAGTTTCCTTTTAAGGAAAGTGATAAATTTTTCTAGGACAGCCCAAAAAGGAAATGTGTTCAATTTTTCAGGGACGGAGGGAGTATTTTACAATATTATTCCAAAACTTTGAAATAAAATGTAAAAAATATATATTCCTACAAGTTTTCATAGATAGAAACTATAGCTCAACTAATTTAATTAAATTACTTAAAGAGAATAAAATTACCAATACATAAATTAAATTGAACAAAAAACTATGTAACCATAAATAAGTTAATATTTATTGCCTCAGTAATACAACAAAAGTTGATGGTATTGCAACTTCTACTCAATTTTAGAGATGATATGTTTTGTAAGAATTGAGAGATGAGAGGATAAGAAAAAAAATTTGTGAAGTGCTAGAATTGAGAGATGAGAGGATAAGAAAAAAAATTTGTGAAGTGCTAGAAAAAAATTCACAGTAAAAAACCGCGGTAGGGATGGTGGTAGGTAGGGCACGAGCCCACGAGGTCTTACTACGTCATAACTGTGGTTCGGGCTGCAATAACATTTACTGCAACCTGGCAAGTTCCCATTTACTGTGGTTCGGGCCGCTATAATTGCAATTGTAGCCGTAGTTAAAAAACCTCCTCCCATGTAGTGGTATTTTATCAATTAAAGATCCAAATAGAAATTAAAAACATGTACTATTAATAAAATAGATAACTACCTAATGTAGTGCACGACACATACTTACACCAAAGCATTTATCTCATAAAACCAAATTTTAAATCTAAAAGAAAATGTGAAGTATCTCTTTTACCCGATACATTAATGGTTAACCCAAACTAACACTACGTCGCTGATACATGTTTTACCGCGGCCTTTACCGCGTATAAGGCTGCGGTAAAGTGGTAGTGAGCCACGTTTATCGCGGCCAACGGCGCGGTACGGCCACGGTAACGCCTCGTGGTCCACGAGGCACTTTGACCATCCCCTTACTGTGGCCGTCTACTGCGGACATGGCTGCAATAAATGTTTCCTATATAAACAACAGTTCCCCCTCCGATTTCACACACAACACTTCACCATTTTCTTCCCCTCCTTTCCATTTTTTCCATTTAATTTCTTACTAATGGAAGAAAGTATATATCATCCGGTGATTTCAGTTGAAGATCAACCGCCGACAGTTATTGTGTCTTTTTTAGGTAACAAATATTATTTTTTAGATTTGTTTATATATGTATTTCAATTGCTTAATTATGTAATTAAACTAAAGTAGTACATCAGCCATAGTACCTGTCTATGAAAATTGTAGTAATATATTATTTTACAGTTTATTTCAAAGTATTGAAATAACGGTGTAAAACTATATATTCTACAAAGTTTTCATGGATTGTCTCACTGGACAGTTTGTAAAAGTATACTATCGGTTTATTAATCTTGTATGATTGCGTATGGAGAAATGATGGGTATTATTGGACATCCATCCCAAGCCGAGGCATGAAAACACGTTGATAAGTGTTTTCCTGATTTTGCATGTGAGTATAGAAATGTTCGATTGGGTTTATGTACAGATGGTTTCAACCCATTGTCAAACTCAGGGCAATCATATTCTATGTGACCTGTATTCATCGTGGTTTACAACTTGCCTCCCGATTTATGCATGAAGGAGGCGTACACGTTCATGCCATTACTAATCCCTGGCCCAAAGTCATCGGGCCGTAACATTGATGTGTTTTTACGTCCGCTGATCGATGAGTTGAAGCATCTATGGAATACAGGCGTGGAAACTTGGGATGCACATCGTAATCAGAACTTTAACATGCGGGCATGTCTGCTTTGGACAATTAGTGATTTCCCGGTGTACGGAATGTTATCAGGGTGGAGCACGCATGGAAGACTTGCATGCCCGTACTGTATGGAAGATGTTCATAGTTTTCAGCTGACTCACGGAAAGAAAACGAGTTGGTTTGGCTGTCATAGAAGATTTTTATCGCAATGACATGCTCTCTATAACAACAAGCAATCATGTTAACTGGTACACTACCCAAGCGAATGCCCCTCGCGCATCGCCACTCGCGTCATCATCATCAGCAGCCAAGAAAACACACCACGATACCACCGCATCGCAAGAAGGCCTGCTGGCTTCACCAGGACCTCGCGGGTTTGCATCTTCTAGTCTCGCCAAATAGGGCCTTCGCATACCTGGTGTTCGCCATATATCACTTAGCAATGCCACAGACTGGGGAAAGAGAGCTGGGAACGGTCGCTCCCACGACCTACCCACGTTCTCCATTACGTCTCCAGTCTTCCACTACTCTGGAACGTGGGGGAGCACTCCACTACTCCATTCACGGGACAACCGCTACCTCAACGCCTCCTATAAAAGGATGGCTTGGGAAAGGTACACCCTATCTACACACCTCCACTCCTCTTTCTGCTCCTGAGTATTCCGTTTTACATCCCGCAGATTACCCGAGAGCTCAAGATCGTCGTTCTGGTCATTTCCTCACCATCAAAGCATCTGGAAGCCAAGTCCCGTCAAGGAACGAGGCTATCAGATTGACACCGTCTGTGGGAACTATAAACAATCCCACGAAGAAACCACCGAAGAATAGAAGCCATGCCTACCACGAGGAGCGCAAGCCGTCAGAGTGGCCGTTGGAGGAGAAATCCACCCACCGCCGCCGTAAATCATGGAGCGTCAGTCCACTCTACTGGGGAAAGCTCATCCCATGGTGATCGTAATGCCCCTCCCTCTAGAGAAATCGTCCACCCAGCGGGGGCAGACTACGCCGTGAGGTCAGGGCGTGTTGCCCTCTCGACGAACCACAACCAACCAGCTGGTTTGGTGGGGGCGCCGCACAATGTCATCGTTCAGAACTCAGCGGTGGCCGGTCTTGATCCCACAATTCTTGCGGCAATTACTGAAGCTGTCGTACAAAATCTGCGCAGCGTTCTGACCGCAGGAGGTTTTCAGACAATCCAACAGCTGCTGAATCACCAGGAACCTCCTCTTCCTCTGCCACAGCAAGAGTCCCCCCTGACCCGGCTCATTCTGCCGCCCTCGCCGCCATCGCCAGGCGCCTGGAACAAATAGAGAAGAGGGAAGCAAGGGCGAACACGCCCTACTCCACCAGCTTGGGACTGGATCACCTATGGAACCAGCCTTTTACCTAGAGAATCCTGGAGGCTTCTCTGCCAGAGCACTTCCGCCAGCCCAAGCTGGACTCCTATAACGGTCTTTCAGACCCCGATATCCATCTGCAACGCTACATCTCTGCGATGGCGATTGCGAGAGCTGATGATAGCACTCTCTGTAGGGCCTTTAGCTCTACCCTCACTAGAGCCGCCGCAAATTGGTACACCACCCTTCGCGGTAAGCTATTCGACTCCTTTGAGGAACTCTCCCGTGTCTTCTCTAAGCACTTTGTCATCTCCAAGCCCCCGTCAAAAACTACGGGACACCTGCTGAAGGTGCGACAGAGGAAGGATGAACCCCTCAGGGACTACATCCAACGTTTCCAGGGAGAGACCATCCAGGTTCCAAACCTGGGTGAGGAGACTCGTCTCCTGACGGCGATACAGGGTCTCCAGTGTGATTCCCTGTTCTTCATTGACGTGCACACCAACCCTCCTCGCAACATGGAGCATTTCCTAGATAGGGCAACTAGGTTCATGCACACTGAGGAGGTCACCAGGCCCTACCTCAAGAGCTCGACGACTGACACGAGAGGGCAGTCCTCGCGCGTGCCGGATTCCAGGGGCCAGGGTCCGCGGAGGCAACCACCTCCACATGGCAACATGGATAGGACATATCCAACCCTGCCCCCACTCAGAGACTCCAGTACGAACATCTTCCATGCCCTGGAGCAAAGGAGGGAGATCCCTAAATGGCCTCGCCCACTTCCTAAGGGCTCTACGAGGCCAAATAACAAGTACTGCCGCTATCATCGCGACAAGGGCCACGACACTGAGGAATGCGTGGAACTTAAGCGCATGCTGGCAGAAATGATAAGTCAAGGAAAACTCACCGAGTTCCTTGTTCGCAACCCCTCCCCGCGAAGGGGCTCCCCCAGGGGGTACAAGCGCGAAGGCGACCTGGAGGATCGCGGTTGAGATCACCACAGGCAGAACAGAGCACCTTGGGGAGCAGATCAGATCCCACCTGCCAGGGGTCACATCAATGTTATCACCCAATGCGAAGGCGCAGCTGCGAGGCGCCGTTATATGAGGCAAATCTATCAACTGGACCACACTGCCAGCCGTCTCATCCATCGCCGCGATGAGACTTCTGTGGCGATCCCACACTCAGACCCACTCATCATCACGGCTCGCATCGCAGGATGGGACATCAGCCGGATCTACATGGATACGGGGGCTAATGCCAATGTCATTTACAAGCACACACTTGTTGAGGCGAAGGTACCCCTGTCTCAAATCAAACCGGCGAAGGGGCAACCTTTGGGATTGGAAGGGAGGAAATCCCAACCTTGTGGGCACCACCAAAGACAACAGGCAGGTCTGTCATTCAAGCTTCATGGAACTACGTCAACGCACTCGCTGGCCCCTCTCAGCTGCCTCAGTGCATGGAGCCAAAAAGGAAGAAACCAGCTGAGGAGCCTGTGCCAGAGGGCGAAGTGGCCCACGACCTATCTGGTGACTTTGAGGAGGTCGAGATTTCCCCAGGGAAGAAGTTCCGCATTGGGAAGGACCTCCCAGAGAAGGACAAGGAAGCCCTCATCCACCTCCTCCAGGCCAACATTGATGTCTTCGCATGGAGCCCGGCCGATCTTCCAGTGGTAGATCCTTCTGTTATCTTCCACAAACTCAATGTACTCTCTGGCTTTAAGCCGGTTAGGCAGAGAACAAGGGGCATGGCCCCTGACAGGAAAGAGTTTGTCGTGGGCCAGCCCACTCGAGGACGCTGGGTCGGTGTCTCGCCTCAGATTAGCCATTCGGAGCGCTTCGAGCCACCTCAGCAATCTCAGTAATTAAATTGTCATTTTATTAACTTCTATAATTTGACTTCTTTTTTATATTACAGAGGTTAATTTTTTTAAAATTATAACTTTTAGCGCGAGATTGAGCTGGAGGACCATCATCGGAGGGATACGGATGAGATCCGTGACCTCAGATGCCGGGTTGCGGCAATCGAGGTCTGGGATGCTGCTCTTGAGGCTTGGAAGACGGACGCGTTGCGATCCTCCGATTCAGCCGTCAGCAACATCTGGTCGGTTATGCATTCTGGGGGGTACATTCCGTTTAATGTGACGCCGCCGCACTTGTCAGCTGGATCTTCGTCCCAGGCTCAACCCTTCCAGCAGCCGCGGCTTCAGCCCTTCCAGCAGCAGCCGCCGCCTCAGCACTTCCAACAACCGCCGCCCTACTAGCAGGTGCCACCTCAGCCCTTCCAGCAGCAGCCCAATGTTGACTTGGGCCTGGGCTTCACGCATCCCCAAGGGGATTATTGTCCGGAGATGCCGATCCCGCATCCGCACTGGCGGGGATTCATGGAGGGGCTTACGAGGGTTCAGAACGAGAACTTTGTTAATTATCTTGACACTGATCCAAACGCAAACCCAAACGACAATTTTTAGGATTTTTGTAAATATTATTTAGATTTTGGTGTAAATTAACAATTTATTATATATATATATATATAGATATTATTGCATTTGATATTAATTTTTAAATACATTTTAAATTAAAATTATAAATATAAAAACAATTATGTAATTATTATATTAAATTATTTTATTTTTTGCTAAAAAACGTTTACCGCGGTCGTGGGCGCAGCCAGGCCGCGGTGGAGGGAGGCTCCGCCGTCACAGCCTTGCCGCGGCCTGGCAGCGCGGCAAGGCCGCGGTACGAGCCGCGGCTCTGGCCGCGGTAAACATGGCTACCGCGGGCAATTACCGAGGCCATGCCCGGTAATTACCGCGGCCTTATCACGGTTTGGACCGCGGTAAGACATGTTTCGTCGACGTAGTGCAGTACTGAACTAATATTTAATCTAACATATTTTCTAATTAAAATGAGCAAATAATTCTAGACTAGCATTGAGTTGATGAAATCAGTTAATCCCCGAACCCTATTATTAACTTAATCTAACATGTTTCAAATTAACAGTAACACTAAACAAGAAAAACCTAAACAATCCTACACACACGGCTCCATGGTTAAAAAGCCAACCGACCTGTACTAAATACCAAATTGCTAGATAAGAGTTGGCCATTTCATAACCAAATCGTACAACTTAAACAAATTCAAGAAATTCAAACACGCTTCCTAAAACAATGATATGGTTCAAAATTTTGCTATTGAACCGAAGATCAAGTTGAAAATTCTAACAATCATAGATAAACCATTAGAGCAAACAAGCACACACGATTTATAAAGCACAAGTCACCAACGGAGTATAATTATTTCATATCAGAATATTAGAAATAATTATCCACCAAATAAATTTAAACATGAAACTCAACTAAATAAGAAAGGTGTGATCTTACTTAATTTTCTGGTTTTGCAGTAGCTAGCTAGAACTTCATACGTTGTCACCTTATTTAGGCCACTACCGTCACCGGAACTGTAGATGCTAGTCTGGAATCTTCCGCTCAAATTTTCAAATCTGCCTTTGATTTCATGGCTGAATTAACTTCTTCTCCACACTGCCGTTTTTGCATTCAGCTCGCCAAACCTGCTCTTGCTCACTCTTTCCCTTTCCTTAGCTGCAGCCGAAAATCAAGTCTCCTCTGCATCAAATCTCTCTCGCTCTCTCAGTCTTGCATAGTTGTTTCCGTTTCGCACATTCCTCGCTTGTCTACTCTCGTTTCGATCCTACTTCTCCCAATCGATTGATCCACAGAACAAAGAAAATCTCACTCTCTCTCTCTCGAGAAGAAGAAACAGGTCTGTTTCCCTTTTTCCCTTCCCCTACAGTTATCGAATCCCTCCAGCTCTTGTTTTCTAACTCTTTCAAATAATCTAAAATCCTTACTAAAATTTCCATTCCAGTCCTCTATCTTTCTAATCTCTTCAGTTGTGGCACGGACGTACCAACAAAGGAAGCGATCGGAAATTGTAGGCGCTGCAATGGTTAGGTGAGTGAAAATGGCCTCGGCGGAAAGGAGATGGAACCGGCAAGCCGACAACACGCTGGAATCGATTTTCTGATCATTGGTACGTGCTTTTGAACTAGTTTTTGGTAATAGATCTCCTAGTCACCTTCCCCCTCCACAAACTCCACATTATTCATCTGGGGCTTTATCCTTCTCGGTGGCTGATGTGGACATCAACCCAACTCCACCAAGTGAAGACCCTAGCCCCCTCCAAGGACTCAATGGACCCTTGAATAGGGCTCGGGTGAAGAAGATGCAAGAGAGGCTCCAAGCTTTTATAAGGATCATGGCACAAGGAGAGGAGCGGAATGAAGACCAAGACCGAGCCACCAAGCTTCAAGACATGGGCATTCAAGTGGAGAAGCCCCCTAGCACCATGGAGACTCTCACCCTCAACACCCTTGCACCCGATGAGAAGCCCACGCCCCTTACGCGCCCAAGCTAGGAATCCACACGCCCCGCGCAGCACCCCGGGCCCCCGGTGACACGGGTACTTGACTTGGCATCATCTCTCATCTTTCCAAGCCTCCCGCAACCTTCTCTGATGTGGTTGTCAAATTGTTCTGATACCAATCGATGTGAACCGGGAGGGTATCCTGGAACACGAAGAGCGGATCTAGTCAACAACGGAGCAACACGGTGTAGGTATGATTGATGAGGGGAAAATGTCAATAGGTTGACAAATCCGGAATGCACAAAAACAAAACGATGCGGAAGCTTGTGAAACGAACTGATATGGCCGCCAACTCCTCCTGGATCCTTGCCCAGGCAAAGATGGTGTTATGCCTTTGGTGACTCCTCCTTCTTGATAACAAAAAAGGTTCAAGACAAAGAAAACCTTCGTTGCCAACAATTGTGGGCGATGTAGATGGGGCCAACACCTCTTTCTTCCAATGAGAAAGCAATATTGGTCTTAGTAGACTTTTCAAGAAAACTCAACAAAAATTGAGTGGAAAAGGTAGATAGGTTAAAAAGAGAATCACTCTCAATTTCAAAGGAAAAGTGTAATATATTTTGATGATTGAATTTCCTTTGCAAATAAGACCTAGACCTCCTTTTATAGGACAAGGAAGCTGGAAATTTAAATCAATTGACAAGTCCCTTCATCTCCACTCTAAATGATGGAAATTAAAAGGAGATGTAAATATGAGAATTTAAAACAATTATTTCTAAACTTATTCTAGGCTAGATAAAGGGGTTGAACTAGCCAAAATATCTCTAAAAACTGAAATAAAATGATGGAAATTCGAGTTGGAAGATGAGGGATGAGTTTTGGCCAAATAAATGAGGAGTAAGTGATCCTCATTTAATGCTTTGATGGAAGGGCTTCAAGGCTTGTAACTCTTTCACCAATGGTTTCTGGATGATTTTGGATGACTCTTGAGTCCTCAAGGTTGCTGAAGTTCGTCATTGATGAGGAGTGAATGGCTGGAAACCTTTGAAGTGCATTGAATGCACCAGCTGGAAACTCAACAGGTTGAGAATTACGTGAACCATGCACCTGGGTAAAATTGTCATTTGGTTGAGCCCAAACCGAAATGTTGAAATTGTTTGCACCATTTGAGAATTGGGTTGGCTCAAATTGAGGAGTGCTTGCACTTTTCCTTCATCTCTGCAGATATCTTCACTTTGCTACTCACTCTTTGCAAAACTGTGCATCAACAGGTTGAGTGCTTTCTTAGCCTTCTTGGTCTGGTTCCTTGTCATAGGTCCACCAAGGCCAACGAGCGGATCTTGATGTTTGGGCTTGGGTTGGATCTATTCCACGTCATTCTCCAATGCTCTACGAGCCACAACATCACTTTCACGTGCCACCACCTCAAGGCCGCGTGCCACCTCCTTCTCCATGCGCCGACCAATTGTTACAGTCGTCGTGTGCCGGACGACTTCCGAGATAGTTTCCGTGTGATTTCCGATCTGTTTTTTGATTTTTGTGAATATCAGGATTTGAAGTTTAAACATGTTGGACATGTTTTCTGTATGTTATTGAGTCCCAGAGTTAGTGTCAGAGTTTCAGTTCAGTTGGAAGTTCCATTTGGAAGTTACACAAGTTGCGGTTGGATGAAATTGTAATTTTGCAAAGTTTGGGGACCAAGTTGTAAATGTGAAAAATTTGAGAGGTTTCCTCTCCCTTAAGGTAAAGAAAGTCGGTTAGTTGGCATAATAGCAAGAGGGAAAAGAAAGGAGGCAACATTCTTCACTTCAACGTTTTCTACTCTCTCATCATCTGTAACTTCTCTGTGAATGCACAAGTTTGAAGCTCTAGGTGATTTCCACCAATATTGGTCCAACTTCTGAGGTAATGGATTATGTTATTCATAGTGAAGAAACATACGTTTCCTATGGATCAGAATTCTTATTGCATGTTCTGTTGATTAGTTGTGAAGAGAGAAAGAATTGAAATTCTGCAGGAACCGGCATCGCGGACGCTCCTCTCCGCCGCGGTTCCGTGAATTGCGTTGCTTGTGCGTGAAACGAATGGAAATCTTCAGTGTATAAGGTAAGGGTTCAGTTTTTTCCGTGATTCTGCATTTCTGGGATGCCTATAAAATGCATATCAGGATAAATTGGGCTTAAGTTTGGCTAAGGGATGTGTGTGAGGGTCATCGCCAATCTGGGAAAGAGGGTTCGCATGAATCTGGGAAAAGCTTCGCATGACTCTAAGAAAAGGCTTCGCATGAATCTGAGGTTTCGCATGAATCTAATGTTTCACATTAATCTGAGGCTTCGCGTGTATTTAAGACTTCGTATAAATCTGTTTGGTTATGGACGCTTCGCGATGGAGGATCCCATGGCCAGCTTCGCCTTGGGGTCTTCGCATTTGCTTGGAGGTTTTGCCCGGAAGGACTTTGCCTTCGCCTGGACTTCACATTCGTTCTGAGAGGCTCCGCACCCACAATGGAAGTCCTCGCATTCGTTCTGAGAGGCTCTGATGTGATTTCGGGAGGGTATCCTGGAACACGAGGAGCAGATCTAGCCAACAAAGGAGCAACACGGGGTAGGTATGATTGATGAGGCGGAAATGTCAACAGGTTGACATATCCGAAATGCACAAAGCAAAACGATTCGAAAGCTTGTGAAACAAACGGATATGGCCGCCAACTCCTCCTGGATCCTTGCCCAGGCAAAGATGGTGTTATGCCTTTGACGACTCCTCCTTCTTGATACCGAAAAAAGGTCCAAGACTAAGAAAGCCTTCGTTGCCAAAATTGAGGGGGAATGATGATGGGGCCAACACCTCCTTCTTCCAATGAGAAGGCAATATTGGTCTTAGTAGACTTGTAAAGAAAACTTAACAAGAATTGAGTGGAAAAAGGTAGATAGGTTGAAAAGAGAATCACTCTCAATTTCAAGGAAAAATGCGAAATATGTTTGATGATTGAATTGTCTCTTGCAAACTAACCTAGATCTCTTTTTATAGGACAAGGAAGCTAGACATCCCAAATCAATTTACAAGTCCCTTCATCTCCACTCTTAATGATGGAAATTAAAAGGAAATGTAAATGTGGGAATTTAAAACAATTATTTCTAAATTTATTCTAGGCTAGCTAAGGGGTAGAACTAGCCAAAATATATCTAAAAACTGAAATAAAATGATAGAAATTCGAGTTGGAAGATGAGGGATGAGTTTTGACCAATAAATGAGGAGTAAATAATCCTCATTTAAGTGCTCTTGATGGAGGGGCCTCAAGGCTTGTAACTCCTTCTTCACCAATGGTTTCTGGATGATTTTGGATGACTCTTGAGTCCTCAAGGCTGCTGAAGTTCGTCCTTGATGAGAAGTGAACAGTTGGAAGCCTTTGAAGTGTATTGAATGCGCCAGCTGGTGTCTCAACAGGTTGAGACATTCGTATTTGATGCACTTGGGCCAAATTGTCATATGGTTGAGCCCAAACCGAAATATTGAAAATTGTTTGCACAATTTGAGAATTGGGTTGGCCCAAATTGAGGAGTGCTTGCACTTTTCCTTCATCTTTGTGGATATCTTCACTTTGCTCCTCACACTTTGCAAAACTGTGCATCAATAGGTTGAGAGCGTCCTTAGCCTTCTTGGTTTGACTCCTTGTCATAGGTCCATTGAAGGTGGAAGTGTCATAAAAGCCAATGACATCTTCTTTTGGCATGTGAGCTCTTGGATCCTCAAGGTTGCACATGGGTGCATCTAGATCACTTGTCGGTTTCGTGTCAGGCTCCGCACCCACAATGGGATTCCTCACATTCGTTCTGAGAGGCTCCGCACCCACAATGGGAGTCCTTGCATTCGTTCTGAAAGGCTCCGCACCCACAATGGGAGTCCTCGCATTCGTTTTGAGAGGCTCCGCATCCTCTATGGGAGTCCTCGCGTTTGTTCTGAGAGGCTTTGCCTTCGCACTGAGGCTTCGCCTTCGCATTGAGGCTTCGCCTTCGCACTGGGGCTTCGCCTTCAGTAGGAGGAGCTTCGCCTTCCCCAAGGGGTTTCCTCACCCCCGCACTTTCATTATTGCGATGAGACCCTCAGCTCCCTCTACCCTCGGTAACACCAAACTTAACTTATGGCATAGGTTGGGTATATGCGTGGATCTGGGTATCTGTTCAGGATAACTTACTTGACAAGTTTCCTTCTGTATCTGTTATCTGAATCTGTTCAGCAGTGGGGATTCCGGACCCTGGGCTGGTACCATGCCTCTTATTATTCTGATATTCCGATACTCTGATATTCTGAAAACATCTTCTGTAAGGCTAAGAGCCTCAGAGGTCTGCCGAATCTGTCTGACTAATGATAATGTTATTATTATCTGTTTGTTATCTGTATTTTGGTGCAGATACTATTAGTTCAGTATGCTTACGACTTCTGAAACCCTACCCTATGCCTGACCCTTACTGAGTTCTCGTCGAGGACTCACCCTTATTCTGTTCACCTTTTCAAGCTCATCTGATAAGAAGCCCGAGGAGTAAAGACTCTCGGTGTTTTCTGGTGTTTGTGTTTCAGGTAATAAAGAATTCTGAGTCTGTCTTCTTATTTAGAAAAAGAATAATTCTGCTTGTGATATCTGCAATATCTGATTCTGGTTCTGAACACATTCTGAGATGTCTGACGGTTGTCTTCTGTCCTCTGTTTAGCAGTAGCGGTGACCTACGTGGAGTTCTGTCTGAGGATCTTGGCGTTCCAGATCCCTCAATACACGTAGGTATTTTGGATAGTAGGTTCTAGCTCTGTAAATGTAAACGCTAGCATGATTTGTATGTTGCATCACATTTGTATCGGTTTGGGTGTATATAATTATGTTTGAATTCAGATGATTCTCGTTACTTGTATTATAAGTCTATTACACGAGAACGTTAAGGTGAAGGTTTTAATCGGGTGGGTTTGGACCACTACACCAAGGGAACTCTGCGTTCCTTGTTACCCCCGGCTCCGGTTCCCGCCTCCGCATCCCCTTGGCTTCCGCGCACGGCAGGGGGGTAACACCAATCTTCCCAAAGTTGAATCCAAAATGTGTTCCCTCCATTTATGAAGATATTTGGGAAGACAAATAATTACTTTATGTTTAAAAGACATATGAAAACTTTTTAGGCTAGCTTTTTACCTTTTGCTTTTTGGAAGCTTTTAAGGTGTCATGCATGCAAAAGTACTTTATGCTTTTAGAAGACTTTTGGCACGCATGCATGGTGTAAGAGCCTCTTTACCTTTTGAAGCCTTTTGGAAGGCTTTTGAAGACAAATTATGTGGACGAAAATTAACCACTCATGTTTGGAAAGTTGGATGGTTAATTTCCCATTCAAAAGGCTCGTTGTCACTACATTAAGTTGTAACCAAGGCTCATTTATGCCTTAGACTTCATTTTGGCAGAAAATACTCAACATTTGTGAGCTTTGGCTTTAAATTCTCACTTCATCAACTCCATTCCCTTGATCCATAATTTTGGTTTAAGAATTATATCTAGTATTGCTCAATCAAGTAGTTGAGAGGTGCTAGATTCATCTCCTCCCTTGGCATTATCAACAGTATTGCTTCATCAAGTAGTGAAGAGGTGCTCTTGGCCGAAAGTTTCATGTATTTGTTGATGTTCATTTTCCAAGCTAGATCAAGGCTAGTGAGTGATCATCCATGATCATATCAAGTGGTATCAGAGCCAAAGTGCTTGGTTGATGATTTGTGTTGTTAGTCTCTTCAAGTAAGTCCTTTGATTTTGTTTTCAAGACTTGAAGAAACTTTGTTAATTTCTTTCTACCCTTGGCCGAAACTCAAGGCCTTTCTTTTTCAAAGTTTAAGTGCAATTGTTGTGATTTTATATGTTGTTATGGTGTTGTGATGAAGAAAGAAGCATAGTTTTCACAAAAGTTTCAAGAAAAAGTACTTCTTTGAAAAGAGAGAAAAAGTTGGTATTCTTAAAGTTTTCATAAATGTTTTTCACATTTTCATTACTAAACCGTAGTTTGATCTTACAAACACATCACAACTTGCACTAAAAGTGTTTTTCTTTCACAAACCTTTTCACCACACGCCTCATTACTTCTTTTCAACCCCCATCCACCCTAATCTCATTCAAAAACCTAGTTTCAAGTAACTAGTATTTTCTTAACTATTTGTTTCTGTTTTACTACTGTACTTCTTGTTTCCATTGTTGTGTTTTCCTTGATTGAGGTTGATAAAGTTGGTGGTTTGAGAGTTTGAAACTGAAGGAGAGGAAAAGGCAAGAGTGTTTCATCACACAAAAGCCTCCTTGAGTGAAATACGAGTGTTGAGTGTAAACAATAATGGAGTGGTGAGGTTCTTGATAACTAACCACATATCTTCAATTGCAAGGTTTTTTGTGCAGGTACAATGAATTCACCGGAATCATCTCCCACTCATCCCTCTCAACTGAAACACTTTGAAACCATTAAGAGAATCAATCAAAGGCTTGACACCATGAATGCACAACTAGCCATCCAAGATGAGAAGCTCAACAAGATGGAGGTTGTACAACGCAAACAACCCTCTAACTCAAAGTTTCAAGAGGAGGCCGAAACTTCCAAGGGTTTTGGGGGCACCACCCGAACCACCATTGACCCTGTTGGAATTCTCTGGCGCACCAAGAACTTTTGAGCTAATACTCCCGCTTAGAGGAGCTGGGAGTAACTTGACGGAGAAGAAATGATTAGAGTACAATTTATCAAAGTAGGGGTATTTTTGTAAATATGCACTAATGAGATTAAAGGAGCTCGAATATGTAAAATGAAAATGATTGGAATTACTTTGTGTAATTCGGACCTCATTTGGTAATCATAACCACCCCTTGCGTCATTTATCAAAGTAAGGATATTTTGGTAATTTTGGTGCAAGGTGTATGCACCTTGCACCATGGAATAACCCCATATTTTTCAATTTATGAGGTTGGCAATTTGGTTGACAATGTGAATGACACATTGATGAGGTTGGCAATGTGATTGGCACATTAATGAGGTTGGCACATTAATGAGGTAGGCAAAGTGGTTGACATATTTAAGGGAGAGCTTTTGGTAGCTCTCCTCCATCTATAAATAGATGGGAGGAAGTGCCTCATTTTCCATCCCTCATTCCATTATCTTCTTCTCCTTCTCAATCTCTTTCAAAGTGCTAAATTCTTGAGGCAAGTTTTGGAGCATTAAGAGTGAAATTATTTGTCATTCCACACAACATCTTCAAGGTGCTTCACATCTAATCCGTCCTCTTCCCTTCTCCTCTTGGTGCAAGGTGCCATTATCATCATCTTTGGAAGCCAAGGGCTACCATTGGAGCAAGCTTGAAAGCGTAAGGAAGGAGCATACGTTGGATTGGAGCAAAGATTAAAATAATCTTGAAGCGGTTTTTTCCTTTGGTGCAAAGTATGTTTACGCCTCTTAGTATTATGTTTAGTTCTTCATCTTCATACTCTATTAATGTTGGATTCATTGGTTTCATGGCATGATTTGATGATATAATATCATGCTTGTAAAGAAGAAGACGTTAATATATGTTATGTGAAGTAGAGCATTACATGTGTATGAAAAAGATCCACATGAGAGCATGTTTGAGGGACCTCTAAAATCAAAAAATGGTATCAGAGCTAAGTTTAATGATCTCTTACATATGTATGCTTGAAAAAAGAATTCGGTTTGAAAATTTGGGCAAGGCACTAGAAGGGAAGAAGTACTAAGTTTAGTACATTCAGATTTGTGTGGTCCATTGAGAGTGGTATCTAGAAATAGTTTTAGATATTTTATAACATTCACTGATGACTATTCTCAATTCACTCATGTATTCTTACTCAAAACCAAGGCAAAGGCTTTGTCATACTTTGAGAAGTATGTGAATTTGGTTGAGAACCAATTGGGTAAGAAAATCAAGTCTTTGAGCACTGATAGAGGTGGAGAGTATAGCTCATTAACATTTAAGTCATTTTGTGACTCCAAGGGCATTCAAAGAGAGTTCACTCTTCCTTGGACTCCAAAATAAAATGGGGTGTCCGAGAGGAAAAATAGAACTTTAATGGATATGGTGAGATCCATGATGGAAAAAGCCAATTTGGACATCACTTATTGGAGTGACGCATTGCTTTGTGCAGTGCACATTCTCAATAGAGTGCCTATCAAGAACATTGACACTACCTCATATGAGTTATGGAAGGAAAAGTCCCCAGACTTGAGCTACATGCACCCTTGGGGTTGCTTAGCATATGTACATGTCCCGAACCATCATTTTGGGAAAGTTTGGACCATGGGGTAAGCAATGTGCTTTCCTTGGTTATTGTACAGAATCAAGGGGCTATGTGTTCTTGGATATAAGTCACAAGAATGGTTTGGTTTTTGACGCCAGAAATTCCAACTTTGTGGAATGTGAATTTCCTAAAGTTGGTGAATGTAAAGACATAAACTCTTTTGGATCCCTGAAGAGGATCAACCAAGTGCCACATGGGCACCGGTTGTACAAGGTGCATCTATTCCAATCGAAATATCTCAACCAGTTGGAGTTGTGACTTCAAATATTGTTCCAAATCAAAAGGAACAACTTGAACAAAATCCATAAGTGGATACATCTGTTCGAGAGGGAGTTGAGATTAATCAAGAGCAAAATGACATTCCTCACGAATCGGAGCATGAGTTGCCTCCAAATGAGGATGTAAATGAAGTTCTTCAAGAGGGATTGCATGAGTTGCCACCGCTTGTGATGTGCCTCCACAGATGGAACAACAGATTGCTCCACCTAATCCTCCTTTGAGAAGATCAAAGAGAGAATCTAGAGAACCCAAAAGATGGGGACTCTCGGAGGGGTGATACTTACTTGGTTACATCAGAAGTTGATGAACCAAGCAACATCAAAGAAGCTCTTGAAGGTGCACAACGAAATGAATGGCTAAAACCAATGCAAGAGGAATTGTCCTCAATGCATGAAAATGGTGTGTAGGAGTTGTCAGATCTTCCTCCTGGTAGAAAGGCCATTGGAAATAAGTGGGTGCTTAAGATTAAGCAAAATTCTGATGGAAGTATCGAGAGATACAAGGCACAGTTGGTTGTCAAAGGATTCACACAGAAGGAGGGTGTTGATTTCAAAGACACCTTCTCACCTGTAGTGAAGTTTAATTCCATCAGAATACTATTTGCTATTATAGCAAAGTTGGATATAGAATTGCATCCAATGGATGTAAAAACGGCCTTCCTCAATGGTGATTTGAGTGAAGAGATATACATGAAACAACTTGAAGGATTTGTTCAAGATGGTTGTGAGAACAAGATGTGTAGACTTAAGAAGTCTATCTATGGCCTTAAACGAGCTTCAAGACAGTGGTACTTGAAGTTTCATAATGCAATTACTAGCTATGGCTTTGTAATGATGCATGAAGACCGTTGTGTTTACTTGTTCTCATCTGGATCCAACTATGCTGTTATTACCTTGTATGTAGATGACATACTTATAGCAAGAAGTGGACTTGAGTTAATGAAAACCATTAAAGGATGGTTGTCCTCCACCTTTGACATGAATGATATGAAGGAAGCTTCTTTCATTCTAGATGTAAAGATACATCGGAATAGAAATGAGAGGTGTAAAGAGTCTTATATTGATAGGATTCTAAAAAAAATTAATTTGACAAACCCAAAGCCCATGAAAACCCAACTTGTATATGGGTGTAAGATTGGTTAGAATATGTGCCCCAAGACTCCAAAGGAAAAGGAAAAAATGGAAAACATTACATACCTTAGTGGTATTGGGTCCTTGATGTATGCCATGTTGTGTGCAAGACCAGATATTCGCCAAATAGTTGGCTTATTAGCAATATATTCTTCAAACCCCAGAATGCAGCATTGAAAAAGTGTTAAAAGGGTTCTGAGATACCTGAAGGGGACCAAAGATTATTGGCTATGTTATCAAGGAAAAAAACTTGATTTACATGGCTATTCTGATGTTGATTGGGGTGGAGATAAAGACTCCAGCAAATCTACAAGTGGTTATGTATTTATGCTTAATAGTGGGGCAGTTACTTGATGTAGCAAGAAACAAACTTGTACAACGTTGTCAACAATGGAGACTGAGTTTGTCTCATGTGCCTCGACTGTAGAAGAGGCCCTTTTGGCTTGAGTTCTTCCTTAAGAATTTGGAATCTCAGATTAAAATGGAAAGGCCTATTACTATCTATATTGATAGTATGACAGCCATGACTTACACTAAAGATCTCAAGTATCACGGAAAGAAGTGTTGTGACCCTAAATCTAGCAGGCAGAGAGCTAAATCTAAAGCCACAACTCCCGGGATAATTTGATGTTTATAAGATAGTTTTTTCGATGGAAAGAAAGAATGAAACTTAAAGTTTAAAATCAAAAATAATATCCAAAGTCCTTGTACAAACCAAAGTTTAGGGAAGTGAGTTTAAAAGTTACAATAAGAAAGAAAATACAAACCATTTTGAAGATAAACCTAGCCTAGTTGGGATTCAACTCTTCTTGATCCTTCATGTTGCAGCCCCTGAACCTTCCCTTCAAGCTCTTCTGCTCATCTTATTTCCATTTCCAGGTTCCCTCCAACCAACCAATAAAAGAGTAAGTAATTTTCACAAGTGATTTATTTATAAATAAATAAAGTAACTTGAGTAGTAGAAGAAAGGGAGGGAACAGAGTGCTTACAGGGGTGGGTTGCACCCCCGCTAGGAAAGTGAACCCTCTTCTTAGAGGAATTTGAAGGTTTCCTTCTGACAAGAGACATTGCCTTTTTCAGTCCCAGTTTCAACTTTCCAGGTAGCTCATTCATTAACATCCCAGTAAAACAGCAGTTATCACATATACTTCAGGAATTATCAACCAATTACCAATAGTTATAGCTTCATAGAATCTATAATCGTTAAGCTCTTTTATATTAAACAGTTCATGTACAATCTTCCCCGTGACTTTAAACTATCAAAGCAGCAAGTGATAAGGTGTAAGGAAAATCATAAAATTACTTTTTACCTAACTAAGCTTGTAAAAGTATCACAAAGCAGAAGGTTTAACCGAGCCCTTTAATTAAGAAACTCTACTTTTGAATTCCTTTCTTATGTCACAAGCAAGGTGTAATTTATATAAACTGGTGCTATATGAATATGCAAGTAAAGAGATTAACAAACCTAGTGATCAGGGAGATGCACAGACAACTCAATTCCACTGTCAACACAAATACACAAAGGAACGGCCATCCAACATGCATATAGACAAAATTAAACAAACATACAATAAAACAATCAGCTCCTAATTCGAGCATACAGTTTCTCAAACATTAAGAAAGTTAATATAATGGAGTGAACGAGATTAAATTAATCATGTAATTTCAGAATCAATTATATGGATCAACACAAGTATAGTTTAAATAGGTGGTTAGGAACATTTCCTTTTACCTTCACGCTGCATTTCCATCATCGCCGGGCTTACCCAACACTGTAATTACACCACCGTGGAAGACGCCCTCTAGCTTGCCAAGATGATCACCAACCACCTCTACTGAATTCCTTCTTGCTCTCTGATTTTAATTTGTATCAAATCCCAGATCGTGATAACTCTAGAGCTCAAAGGATAAAGAACTCAGTTTTGGGGTGCTCTCTTACTGTCTAGCACCAGAACTCTCTCATTAATATATAGTATTACATAACCTAACTTGAATTGAACTAGAAAGTCTACTTAAACTAGGAATTGGACAAAAAGAGATAATTGGAATTCTAAAGAGAATAAAGTTCCTAACAGATTTGATGCAGTTAGTTTAATATCTCTAACAGATTTGACTCCCAGTAGATTCCTTAATTTTAGGAATGCATCAAGTTTAAGTGACTTGGTCATCAGATCTGCAAGTTGATCTTGGCTTCCACAATACTCCAAAGAAATTTGTCCATCTCTGGTGAGATCCCTCAGGAAGTGATACCTTATGTCAATATGTTTGCTGTGACCATGCATTACTGGATTTTTGGATAACTTGATTGTTGAGCTGTTATCACATCTAATGATGATACAGTCATCAACTTCACAACTAAGCTCCTGCAAGATCCTTTTTACCCAAAGAACTTGGCATGCACATACTGCTGCTGCTATAAACTCGGCTTCAGTGGTAGAAAGAGTCACAATTGGCTGTTTCTTTGACATCCAAGCCACTGCTCCTGAATTAAGCATGAAAATGTATCCACTAGTGCTTTTTCGATCTTCCACATCCCCTACATAATCACTGTCTGTGTACACAATCATCTTCTCTTTTGTATCTCTCTTGTAATGAATCCCATAGTCTGACGTTCCTTTTAGATATCTCAACACCCTTTTCCCAAAGCCAAGATGTAGTTCTGTAGGTCTAGACATGTACCTACTTAAAAGACAAGTGACAAACATTAAGTCAGGTCTGGTGGCGGTAAGATACATCAGACTCCCTATCAATTGCTTGTACTGTCTCTCATCCACTTGTTTACCATTGCTGTCTTTGTGAATTTTGCATCCAGGCACAATTGGATTTTTCACCTCATTACAATCCATCATTCCAAATCTCTCCAGGACTTCAAGAGCATACTTTCGTTGGCATATGGAGATACCTTCTTCATGTTGAAGAACTTCAATTCCAAGAAAATAATGCAGTCTTCCAAGGTCTGTCATATCAAACTCTTTTTGCATGGAGGCTTTGAATCCTCTTAACATATTCAGATCATCTCCTGTATAGATTAAGTCATCTACATAGATACTTACAGTGATGATTCTTCCCTGCTAATTTCTTTTTCTAAAGAGAGTTTGCTCACTCTCACTACTTTTGAATCCTTCTTTAACAAAGTAAGTCTCCAATTTACTGAACCAAGCCCGAGGAGCTTGTTTAAGGCCATAAAGAGCTTTATTCAATTTGTAAACCAAATGTTCTTGGCCCTTCTTCACATAACCCTGTGGTTGTTCTATATACACATCCTCATCCAAATCTCCATGAAGGAAGGCTGACTTTACATCTAGTTGCATGATAATCCACCCTCTTTGAGCTGCCAGTGAGATGATCATCCTGACTGTATCTAGACGTGCCACTGGAGCATACACCTCTGTGTAATCTATTCCAAATTTATGAGAATATCCCTTTGCAACAAGTCATGCTTTGTGTTTGTCGAGCTCACCGTGTTCATTATACTTCTTCTTGTAAATCCATTTTACCCCAATTGTTTTTGCCCTAAGTGGTGATTCTGTAAGAAACCAGGTATTATTCTTCTGAATTGACAGAATTTCTTTATCCATAGCTTTCTTCCATTCTTGACTTTTAATTTCTTGTTCATAGAATAAAGGATCAGCATTATGAGTAATAGTTGTTGCTACTACCATGGCTAGATTTTCTTCATCAGACTCCCAAGTTTTCTGTACTGATATAATCTTTGAGCCAAGTTGGAGGCTTCCTTCTCCTTTTTTCTTTTTCATTATGCCTTTCAGCTGCTTCTCTTGGTTGTGCCTCCCCTTGATTTTGAGCTTGTTCTTCTGCTTCATTTTCATTTTCAACCTCTCCTTGATTTTGAGGTAGTTCTTCTGCTTCATTTTCATTTTCAACTAATGTATCTTCATCAAGGCCACTGATTGTTTGTTGTTCTGACCTTGTCTCCCAATTCCAGAATTTATCTTCCTCAAAGACTACATCTTTGCTGATCAAGATCTTGTGATTAATAGGATCATACAAGCGGTAACCTTTTGATTCTTCACTTAAGCCAACAAATATGCAAGACTCCTTTTATCAAGTTTTCCACACCTAACGTTAGGAATATGAACATGTGCTAGAGAACCAGACACTCTGAGATGTTGAATTTCTGGTTTATCACCACTCCAAGCTTCTTGTGGAGTCATACTCTTCAAAGTAGAAGTAGGAGACCTATTTAAGATATAAAAGGCTAGATATGCAGCTTCTGCCCACATGCTTTTGAGCATTCTTTTATCTGCTAGCATGGCTCTTACCATGTTCATAACTGTTCTATTCTTTCTTTCTGCTACTCCATTATGTTGTGGAGTATATGGAGTAGTAAGTTGTCTCTTGATACCATGATCTTTGCAAAAATCATCAAACTGTTTTGATGTAAACTCCCCTCCTCGATCTGTCCTCAAGCATTTAACAAGTTCACCTGTCTCCTTTTCAACTTTTACTTTAAATCTCTTAAAGTGTTCTAGTGCTTCAGATTTCTCATTTAGTAAAAACAACCACCCTTTTCTACTAAAATCATCAATGAAACACAACAGGTACCGTTTTCCACTCATTGATTCTGGCAATATAGGTCCACAAATGTTTGAGTGTAGAAGTTCCAATTTGCTGCTGGCTCTCCAATTGCTCATTTTGGGAATTGAATCTCTGTGTTGTTTTCCTTCCATGCAGCTGGTACATACTTCAGTCTTTTCTGGAAACATGGGAAGGCCATGCACCATGTCTTCTTTCTGCAGTGTTCTCAAACCAGTGTAACTTAAATGACCATATCTTCTGTGCCAGGTACTTGGTGAGATTTGAGACTTGGTGGTCTGAAAACATCTAGGTGTTTTAGATTGTAGAACAAACATTCTATTGTTGCTCATTTTTGTCTCCATGATCAGGCCCTTTTCTGGATGGAAAACCTTGCATACACCTTGTTAAATCAGAATAGATAATCCCTTTTCTTGCAGTTGTCCCATACTTAGAAGATTATTTCTAAGTTCTGGAACAAAGTATACATCTGTTAGGACAAACTTCATACCCTTCCAAGCAATTTTTATCACTCCTTTTCCTGCCACAACCAACCTGCTGTTATTACCAAGTTTGACTGAATGTTCAAAATTTTCATCTAACTCATCAAACATCTCTTTGCTTCCACACATGTGGTTTGAACATCCTAAGTCCAGGAACCAAGTTTCTGTTACCTCTTGGGTTTGAATATCATCATAGGCCATTAAGATCATCTCTTCTTGCTCTTCTTCTACAGTGAGGTTTGTTTCATTAGTATTAGGACATTCATAATGAAAGTGCCCCAGCTTGTGACAATTGTAACATTGTATTCGGGACTTATCAAAAAATTGAGATCTTCCACCCCATCTTCCTCTAAAACTTCCTCTAGTATTACCTCCTCTGTAACTTCGTCTAAAATTGTTAGAATTTCCTCGACCTCGGCCTCTTCCTTGATACTTTTCATCTAAAATTTTCAGAGCTTGATCATTACCTTCCTGCTTCTTAAATTTTTGTTCATGAACCAAGAGAGAACTCTGAAGTTCATCTATTGACAGAGTTTCAACATCCTTTGACTCTTCAATAGAACAAACAATGTAGTTGAACTTCTCAGTAAGAGTTCTCAAAATCTTCTCAACAATCTTAACATCCGGAAGGATCTCACCTAGATTTCTCATACCGTTGGCCACTGTCATCACCCTTCCTAAGTAACTTGTTACTGTCTCCCCAAGCTTCATCTCTAAAACCTCAAATTCTCTTCTGAGAATATTGAGTTGAACCTTTTTGACTATGGGATTTACTAAACACTTAACCTTCATGGAATCCCAAATTTGTTTGGCCGTATCCTTTTGTGCAATAGTTTTTAGAATACTCTTATCAATTGAATGAAAGAGATAATTCTTAGCCTTCAAGTCTCTCAATCTTGCTTCATCCAACGTCTTCTTCTGTGCCTCTGATAGAATTGTTTCTGGTGCAGGATTTGTATAACCTTCTTCTACAACACTCCAGTATTCTTTGGACCGAAGTAGATTCTCCATGAGCATACTCCAGTGCTCATAATCGCCATCGAACTTTGGGATTATTGATTGAGCGAAGCCACTTGATTCAGCCATCTTCCTAAGCTCTGATACCAGATGATAACTCTAGAGCTCAAAGGATAAAGAACTCAGTTTTGGGGTGCTCTCTTACTATCTAGCACCAGAACTCTCTCATTAATATATAGTGTTACATAACCTAACTTGAATTGAACTAGAAAGTCTACTTAAACTAGGAATTGGACAAAAAGAGATAATTGGAATTCTAAAGAGAATAAAGTTCCTAATCCTATTCTAACAAGGTTTAACAAATGATGTTGCTCTAAGTCAAGTCTCGGTTGGAGTTCCACCAGAGACAGAATTGATGTCTTGAAGCTTTTGCTTGTGTGGCACGTCAAAGTCATCTCCTTCAGATCATGCATTATTCCTTTGCCTCGCCTCCAAAACATTTTTAGATCTCCCCCTTGTCATCGCCATTACCCATCTGCCTCTCAGCCCTCTGTCAATACCATCATCGCCAGCTCCTACCATCTTCACTCCGATACTAGGCAATCGCCAACAACCAGCCTCATCTCGCCCTCACACTTGGTCTCAGCACGAAAATCAGAAATGAGCAAGTCTACTCTCCTAAACTTCTGATCCCAAAATTCCACCCCAACTCTCAGTAAATCCTCCTTCCACGTCGTTCCTTCACTGTAATTCCTTGCTTCCATCGATTCTCGCAACCATAACCAAATCCCTTTCAACTCGCCTTTGCGTCGACATGAAATGATCGATTCCAGCCACAGAATCGAATCCACTTGCTCAGTCTTCCTCCCTCTCCGTCTCTTCCTTTTTATATCACCCCTTTTCCTTTCTTTTTACCAGAACCAAACCCAGCCTTTAAGAAATTCATCAACCCTCTTCCCCGTGTCTGTATTTTAGATAGGATTAGTGTAGGTTTCTAGGTTATTTACAACATAGTCCTTAGGTTAGTGTAACATTTAGAAACTAACCCCATTTTAACCATAAGTTCCATTCAAGTCCCTTTTCTAATTAACTCCATTTTATCTCTTTTCAATTTTACCCAAGTTTCCTAATTCTTTCAATTTAGTCCAATTCTACCAATTTAATACAAATCTTTCTCTTTCTTTCCAATTCAGTCCTTATTATTTTATTTCTTTTCAGTTGTGACACGGCCGAGAGGACAGGTCAACACTAAGCATATTAACATGAAATACAATTTTGTGTTGGATGCAATTGAAGATGGTGAAGTTAGAATAGAGTACATTTCTACGGACCTTTTGGCGGCCGATCCTCTCACTAAGCCATTGTCACCTCTTGTGTTTGCTCGACTTGTTAGAGCAATGGGTCTGCGTAGATTATAGTATGTTGGTACTTCACCACTTTGGGTGTCTCACATGTTTGTAAGGAATGTTGGATGATTAATAAAGTTGTTTGTTTATCATCACATTCTTTGTTCACTCTTAAGTTACACAACAAAAATTAGAACATGTCAAACATAGGCATAGAAAGACTTTCTCACACAGGTCTTTCGCCCTTAATCTTGGGTAGATTAGGGATGAGACAGCTAAGGACTCAAACTATGTTGTTTCTTTGAAAACATGTAACTTTAGGTAAGTTATACTTTTGAGTGAGAGTCTTGAACCAACACAAGACACCTTAGCTATATGTCGCCTTAATGTAGATGAAATCAAGATGAGATGAACAAGTTCATCGAGTTTGTATGACCACCATACATCCTAGCCTGTAATAGAAGTAAGCTGGGGCTTGTTTAGAGGGAGAAAATGACACAACCCTCCACATTGGTGATAGTGTTCATATGGAACTTTTGAAATGTGTTCCCTAGGATTTATTCCTTGAAGATATGTTCATCAAGGATGTGTTCCTGGAGTTCCATGTCCATGAAATGCGACCAAAAGAAAGAATGTAAGCAAGTTGTCTTTATTCTTGCTTAGTGTGAGATTCTTTGACATAAACTCTTAGTGACTTTAGCTTACTACAGTGAGACGCATCAATAAGACTGCTTTGATTGGTTGTCGAAGTTCTTGGAGAAATAAGACCGGAGTATCCTCCTTTTGAGTAGTCAAGTTGGTGCAATTATCTAGGTATTTCAAGCTCATAGGAAAGACACTGGTATATGATACATATTCTCTAAAGTTCAATCTTGGGCCCACATACTATGTGTATGATTAGGATTGACTTATGAGTGTTTATATTGAGATCTCACTGCTTAATACAATCTTGAGTTTCAAAGAGTTGAAATTCTAAGAAACAGACTGATTATGATTAAGAAGATGTATCATTGTGTATGGGGTTTATAAAGCCAATACTTGATGAGTTCAAGTAAGCTTGATAGGTTCAAGCAATTTGAAGAAGTTCAAACATAACACACAAAATGCTTGATAAGTTCATGTGCATTGAGCAGTGCTTGATAAATTCAAGTACGTGATAAGAGGACAATCTTTCATTGTAAGTCTAACAACCACAATGAAGGAAATTTGGTGTGTATGCCTTGAGGTCGCACCCTTAACTCCATTTATATGAACATGTCTTGGTTTGGCTTGTGATTGAAAGATTTAATTCCAATAGGAGATATACCTCAAAAATATCTTAGTGTGAGTGAGAGTTTGTTGGAATTCCCTAGCGCAACAAGAACTTCTGAGCTAATACTCCAGCTCAGAGGAGCTGGGAGTAACATGACAAGGAAGAAACGATTATAGCACATTTTATCAAAGTATGGATATTTTGGTAAATGTGCACTAATGACCTTAAAGGAGCCCGAATATGTAAAATGAAATGATTGGAATTACTTTGTGTAATTCGGATCTCATTTGTCAATCATAACCACCTCTAACCCCACTTATCAAAGTAAGGGAATTTTGATAATTTTGGTGTAAGGTGTATGCACCTTGAACCATGGAACAACTCCATCTTTGCCAATTTAGGAGGTTGGCAATGTAGTTGCCAATTTATGAGGTTGGAAATTTATGAAGTTGGCAATTTTGTTGGCACATTGATGAGGTAGACAATGTGGTTGACACATTTAAGGGAGAGCTTTTGGTAGCTCTCATCCATCTATAAATAGATCGGAGGAAGTGCCTTATTCTCCATCCCTTATTCCATTATTGATGCCGTGGAAACCGCGATCACGGTGGCGCCGATCTAGCTTGGCGGAGGCGTACAGTAACGAAGAACACAAATTCGGCCAAGTGAACCTCCTCACTACGAGGTGAGGCAATGCACTTGATAATGCCTGGGAATGAAGATGGGATCTAGCACCTCTTGATTACAAGATCAAGCAATACTAGATATTATATTTGAATCCTCTTGCATGGATCACAAAGGAAAATGGAGTTGCAAGATATGAGAACACAAAAACCAATTCTTTCTTGAAGAGTTTGATTTAAAATATATTCTAAGTGTTAGAATGGTTACAAGCTTTCCTTATATAGGATGAAAATGGTGAAGGAAAGAGCTTGACTTTGACTAGGGAACCACCTTCCTAGAATTATGGTGGGTGAAGTGAGAGGAGGCAGACGCTGAGATGACATTGTAGGCTACCTGCTCCTGTCGCTTCCATTTTCCCAGAAATTATAGTTGGCGGGAGATGGGAGGGAAGGCTTCTTCATAATTCGAACAGTTCGCCTGACTGCTGCGTAAGGAGGCTTCTTCAGATTGGCGAACACCTGGGGCTTCGCTTGTCTGAAGGCCTTGCGTTGGGGCTTCGCCATATGCCCTCGCGCGAATGGCCTCGCCTTGGGGCTTCGCCCGCAACTGGAAGTTTGGCGCAGGGTCCTCGCCGTATGTCCTCGCGCGAAAGGCATCGCCTTGGGGCTTCGCCTTTATCTGGAAATCTGGCGCAGGGCCTTCGCCATTTGGCCTCGCGAGAAAGGCATCGCCTTGGGACTTTGCCTTTGCCTGGAAATCTGGCACAGGGTCTTCGCCATATGCCCTCGCGCGAATGGCCTCGCCTTGGGGCTTCGCCCGCAACTGGAAGTCTTGCGAGGGGGTTTTGTCTTCTTCCTTCTCAACCATACTTACATTCAAGACGCAAAAGGGCTTCGCGTACTCTCCTTCCAGGGGGATGCCGAGACGGCGAAGCTGCAGGGTCCTTCCTTGTACTTCCGCTTGTTCTTCTGCTTGCGCCATAAGTTTCATGTAGGCATTAAGGCTGGCTTGGACTTGTTTGAGGCGGGACCTTGTCATTGGCCTTCCTATATTTTGGAGAGGATTTGGGTCCTCGCGCGCTTGGGGTTGAGCTCCACTTTGAGTCGGCGACGTTCTTGCAGGGATGTCCTCATCATACTCTCCTTCTTCAAAAGAATCCGTCCGCGGATTCTCATATTCTTCAGTACCTTCAAAAGGGGCCAAATCACAGACATTAAATGTCGCATGTACGTTATAGGATCCATCACAGGGTAAATCCAGTACATAAGCGTTATCACCAATTTTCTTAGTGATTTGGAAAGGGCCATCGCCTCTTGGCGCAAGTTTATTTTTCTAGCTTGGGAAACCGTTCCTTCCTTAGATGCAGCCATACCCAATCCCCAACTTGAAAACTTCTAAACTTCCTACCCTTATTGGCCCTTTTTGCATAAGATTCATTGATTTTCTCAAGATGTTTGTGAACCTTAGCATGCAATTCTGTCATATTTTTAGCCTTCTTGTTGCCATCTACATCTAATTGATCAACAGGGTTCAATGCAATCAAGTCCAAAGGAGCTAAAGGATTGAATCCGTATACAACTTCGAAGGGACTATGAGATGTAGATGAATGATAGGCTCTATTATAGGCAAACTCAACATGGGGTAGACACTTCTCCCAGTCCTTTAAATTTTTCCTAAGAAGGGTTCTTAAGATAGCGGTCAAGGTTCTGTTGGTCACTTCTGTTTGGCCATCGGTTTGGGGGTGGCTTGATGTAGAATACATCAAGTTCGTGCCCAACCGCGACCAAAGGGTTCGCCAAAAGTGACTTAAGAACCTTGAGTCCCTGTCACTCACAATGGACCGTGGAAGACCATGATATTTCACAATGCCTTTAAAGAACAAGTCTGCTACATGCGATGCATCATCAGTTTTATGGCATGGAATGAAATGTGCCATTTTTGAAAACCTATCTACTACCACAAATATAGCATCATGTCCATGCGATGTCTTAGGCAAACCACTTATGAAATCCATGCTTATATCTACCCAAGGAAGCGAAGGCGTAGGGAGAGGGGTGTACTTCCCTTTTGGTTGAAGAGTGGTTTTGGCGCGGTGGCATGTGACACATCTTGCGCACACCTTGGTGACGTCTTTCTTCATGCCTGGCCAAAAGAAGTTCTCCTTCACGGTCTCGAGTGTCTTTTGGACACCAAAATGTCCCATAAGGCCCCCGCCGTGCGCTTCTTTGATGATGACCTCTCTTATTGAGCTCCTTGGAATGCACAACCTTTTATACTTAAACAAAAAGCCGTCAAACACATAGTAGCCATTTTGGCTCTCTTTGGCACAGTCAGCATAAATTTTGCCAAAGTCCACATCATTTTCATACATGTCTTTCAAGCATTCAAAGCCAACGATTCGAGCATCAAGAGATGTGAGTAAAGCATATCTCCTAGAAAGTGCATCAGCAACAACATTCTCTTTACCTTTATTGTATTTAATTACGTAGGAGAAAGACTCAATAAACTCTACCCACCTAACATGTCTCTTGTTCAGGTTTCCTTGCCCTTGAAGGTACTTCAAAGACAAGTGGTCTGTGTGGATGACAAACTCTCTAGGCAACAAATAATGACTCCATGTTTGTAGCGACCTCACAAGAGCGTATAGCTCTTTGTCATATGTGGAGTAATTCAAGGTTGCTCCGCCTAGTTTCTCACTAAAGAAGGCGATGGGGCGGCCTTCTTGGTGCAAAACAGCACCAATGCCTATCCCGCTGGCATCGCATTCTACCTCAAAAACCTTGTCAAAATTTGGCAAAGTGAGCAAAGGGGCATTGGTCAAGCACGATTTCAACTCACTAAAGGATTCTTCCTGTGCTCTACCCCAGTCAAATGCTACGTTCTTCTTCGCCAATTCATGCAAAGGGGTGGCGATAGAAGAGAAGTCCCTAACAAACCTTCTATAAAAACTAGCAAGTCCTAAAAAGGATCTTACTTCTGTTAAGGACTTAGGGGTAGGCCAATCCCGAATGGCGCTGACCTTTCCTTCATCTACTCTGACACCCTTCGCACCAACTACATATCCAAGGAAGTTTACCTCATTTGATGCGAAGACACACTTTTCATACTTAGCATACAATTTTTCTAGCCTAAGTGTGTCAAGGACTTGCCTCAGATGCTCAACATGCTCACCATGATTTCTAGAGTAGACAAGTATATCATCAAAGTATACTACCACGAATTTTCCAATTAACTCCCTTAAGACATGATTCATCAGACGCATGAAAGTACTTGGTGCATTAGATAATCCAAAGGGCATGACATTCCATTCATATAAACCGATTTTAGTTTTGAATGCCGTCTTCCATTCATCACCCTTCTTCATTCTAATCTGGTGATAGCCACTTCTAAGATCAATTTTTGAAAACACACAAGCACCACTTAATTCATCTAGCATGTCATCAAGTCTAGGTATAGGGTGGCGATACTTTACAGTGATATTGTTGATGGGTCTGCAGTCCATGCACATGCGCCATGTGCCATCGCTCTTGGGTACGAGTATGACTGGCACCGCGCAGGGTGAAAGGCTTTCGCGGACGAAGCCCTTGTCCAGCAATTCTCGCACTTGAGTTTGGATCTCCTTGGAATCTTGGGGGTTTGTTCGGTATGCTGCCTTGTTGGGTAAAGGCGCACCCGGAAGTAGATCTATCTGATGCTCTATGCCGCGATAGGGGGGAAGGCTTCGCGGCTCATCGAATATCTCCTGGAATTCCTTCAACACTTCCTGCACATATGAAGGAAGAGAAGCTATATTTTCGAGAGTTAGCATGCAATGGGTGGGAACCATGAGGAAGCATGTTTTATTCCCAAAGAGTGCCTTCTTCAGATGCTTAGTTTTGGCCGGCGAAGGGATGCACTCTTGTCTTCTCTCGGGTTCGCTCATAGTGTTTCCCATGAATGCGCACTCTTTCTTTTCACTCGAGGTTCCTTGAACCTTCTCACTATTTTCTCTCTTCTCTCTTCCCTCTTCCCTCTTTTTCTTTTCGGCCTTACTCGCCAAGTGAACTTGGTCCTGAAGGGCTTGAGTGGGGTGAGGGTAGCAAAGTATACGGTCGGTGAAGGTGAGTGATGGAGTACTTGTTGACCTTTCCATGGTGCATGGAATCCTTATCGTATTGCCAGGGCCTCCGCAAAAGAATGTGGGTGGCTTGCATCCACACCACATCGCAAGTGATTGAGTCTTCATATTTGCCAATCTTTATCGGCACCTCAACTTGTTTGACAACCTTGACAAAAGTTCGGTCGTCAACCCATTGGAGTTGATAAGGCTTGGGGTGCGCGATGGTGCGAAGGCCCAATTCAGTGACCATGTCTTCGCTGGCCGCGTTGACACAGCTGCCACTATCGATAATGAGACTGCAGAGGGTCCCATTCACCATGGCCCTTGATTGGAACAAGTTTTCTCTCTGAGTACTTTCGATCACACTGGGGGAGCTTTGCAGGACCCTCTTGGTAACCAAGATTAAGCCTTCAAAAGGCAACTCTCCTTCTTCTTCTTCCAACTCATCGTTTTGAGCCTCAGGAATAGGCTCCGCTTCATCTTCACTGGAGATGTCCCCATTTTGTCGGACGATCATAGTCCTTTTGTTGGGACAGTCTCTAGCATAGTGTCCTTTTCCCAAACACTTAAAACACTCAATGCTCCTTGTTGGGCGCGAAGTGTCGGAAGGTTTAGGATAGGTATTGGTTCTCGGTTGAGAATGGGGTGAGGCTGTTTGGTGGGATGGTGGCTTCGCGAATGGTTGGTTTTGGCGGTAGGGGGTATCGCGGTAGCAGGCTGGTAAGGCTTTGAAGGCATCGCCTTGGCGAAGGGGGTAGGTCTGCTTCCTGAGCTTCGCTGAGGGGTGAAAGAATGGTAAGAACTTCCCTTCTTGAGCTGCTTCTCCACCCTTATCGCCTTCTGCACCAGATCTTGATAATCTTTATAATCACACAGCTCTACCGTTTTGGCGATGTCCTCCCTGAGACCGTATAAAAATCGAGCCAACTTGGCCTCATCATTTTCCCGAACATTGGCCCTCATCAACGCCTTCTCTAGATCCTTCTGGTAATCTTCCACTCTTCGATTACCTTGAGTAAGGTGTTGTAACATCTGAGCACAGTCCCGATCATGGTAACTTGGCACAAACTGCTTTCGCATCGCTCTTTTAAGCTCTTCCAAAGTGAAGATGGGAAGGTCTCGTTCCACGGCTCTCTTATAATGCTCTTGCTCCCACCAAATGAGAGCGAAGTCATGAAACTCAATGACAATGAGCTTTAACGCGGTGGCGTCACTGTATCCCATCATGTCAACAATCCTCTCAGTTTTGGCTATCCAGGCGAGGTACTCTTCCGGGTCACTGGAACCACTGAATGGGGGTATTTGGAGCTTCAAGTTATTGAGGACTTGTTGGTCTGGCGATTGCTCCCTTAATCCGAGGCGTCGGTTGAACTCGCGATGAGCATTTCCTCTTTCCATTTCTGCCGCTTCTTCAAGGTCTCTCTCAAGATAGGCCTTTGCTTGTGCTCTATCTTGAAAGAGTTTCTTCTTGGGGTTCGCCAAGGATGGTTCCTCGAAATACTCATCCTCATTGCTATCCGGGATGTCCTGTACAATAGGACCTCTCCTCGCTTGATAAGGCTTGCTGAGGGGAGTCTGCTGCGATTGTTTGAGAGAAGGATCAAAGGTGGTGTATGTGGTACCACCCAAGTCCCTGGAGGCTTCAGCTTCCTCTTGCTGTCTAGAAGTGGAAGGCTGCTTGCCTTGAGCCACCTCAAGCCTTCCAAGCTTGGTGTCAAAGGCGGCTTGTCGAGTTTCCGAATTCTCAAGCCTTTGATCAATGTCATCCAACCTTCTAGTAATTCGGTTGAGGGCTTCCAAAAGAGGAAGTTGAGATGGATGAGGAGGTGATGGTGAGGTGTTGGGTGACGCCATTCCTGCAAGCAAAGATTTCTTTCTTTTGCAAGTGAAAATAAGGAGTTAGCAACAGAAACACCTCTCCTCTTCCTTAGTGTTTACTCTCCCACTCGTGTTTCACTCAAGTTGGCTTTGGATAATAACACTCTTGCCTTTTTCCACTCGATGGTTTTCACAAGTTCTCTTAACTTGACACCACTATCAACTTTTAGATCAAAGGAGAACACACAAGCAGATTCAAATAGTAACCTCTAGTAAAACCGAAACTTGTAACGCAAGAAAGAGACTAGTTACTTGAAATAGCTTTTGAAACTTTAAGGTGCGGGGGGTCGAAAGATGTAGGTTGGGATGTTATGAAAGGCTTTTCACAAACACAAACACTTTAAGTTCAGGTTTAGAAACTATTTTTGATTTGAGAGCACTGTTCACTTGAGTTTTGATATGAACACTCCAAGAACACTTATGAACTTTTCCCAGATTTTATGAACTGGTTCGACTCTTTCTTTTCTGCAAATACTGATTCTTTTGCACACAGGAGAACTCTTTCTTCTCTATTTCCGAAAACAGCTCACAGTTTCTTAAACCTTTTTAACAACACTATCAACAACGGATATCAACTATTCGGTTTCAACAGAGATCATTAACCGATATTTTCTTCAAGTTCCGAAAAGATATCAAAGAGTTTTGCTTGAAGAAATTTAACAACTAACACGGTACCTCCAACAAGCGCTTTGGCTCTGATACCAATTGATATGATCACGGCCGGAGAAACCGCGATCACGGTGGCGCCGATCTAGCTTGGCGGAGGCGTACAGTAACGAAGAACACAAATTCGGCCAAGTGAACCTCCTCACTACGAGGTGAGGCAATGCACTTGATATTGCCTGGGGAAGAAGATGGGATCTAGCACCTCTTGATTACAAGATCAAGCAATACTAGATATTATATTTGAATCCTCTTGCATGGATCACAAAGGAAAATGGAGTTGCAAGATATGAGAACACAAAAACCAATTCTTTCTTGAAGAGTTTGATTTAAAATATATTGTTACAAGCTTTCCTTATATAGGATGAAAATGGTGAAGGAAAGAGCTTGACTTTGACTAGGGAACCACCTTCCTAGAATTATGGTGGGTGAAGTGAGAGGAGGCAGACGCTGAGATGACATTGTAGGCTACCTGCTCCTGTCGCTTCCATTTTCCCAGAAATTACAGTTGGCGGGAGATGGGAGGGAAGGCTTCTTCATAATTTGAACAGTTCGCTTTGGCTGCTGCGTAAGGAGGCTTCTTGCTTGGCGAACACACAGGGCTTCACTTGTCTGAAGGCCTTGCGTTAGGGCTTCGCCATATGCCCTTGCGCGAATGGCCTCGCCTTGGGGCTTCGCCCGCAACTTGAAGTTTGGCGCAGGGTCCTCGCCGTATGTCCTCGCGCGAAAGGCATCGCCTTGGGGCTTCGCCTTTATCTGGAAATCTGGCGCAGGGCCTTCGCCATTTGGCCTCGCGAGAAAGGCATCGCTTTGGGACTTTGCCTTTGCCTGGAAATCTGGCACAGGGTCTTCGCCATATGCCCTCGCGCGAATGGCCTCGCCTTGGGGCTTCGCCCGCAACTGGAAGTCTTGCGAGGGGGTTTTGTCTTCTTCCTTCTCAACCATACTTACATTCAAGACGCAAAAGGGCTTCGCGTACTCTCCTTCCAGGGGGATGCCGAGACGGCGAAGCTGCAGGGTCCTTCCTTGTACTTCCGCTTGTTCTTCTGCTTGCGCCATAAGTTTCATGTAGGCATTAAGGCTGGCTTGGACTTGTTTGAGGCGGGACCTTGTCATTGGCCTTCCTATATTTTGGAGAGGATTTGGGTCCTCGCGCGCTTGGGGTTGAGCTCCACTTTGAGTCGGCGACATTCTTGCGGGGATGTCCTCATCAAATTGAAAACACTCCCGGTGTGGTGGGATCCATAACCCGTCCCATAAAATTTCCTCCGAAGGTGACCCATATGAAGATGACAATCACCCTCGACGCGGCTTGTTAACGGTTCGTTGCCAGTTTTCTTGCTCCGCCCTTGAGGTTGTTGACTTCCAGCACTTATAACTTAACTTATAGAACTCAGACGGGTCTGCAACCACTTCCAGCCTCTTCCTCGTTTCCGGGGCTACGAAACGGACTATTGGATGAGCCCGTTTGGAAGTGAAACGAGGAAGATATGGCGCTTTGAAGTTGGCGTCTGGTTGCTGCCCGAAATCGTCCCGGGACACGTTCTGATGTGCCCGAAAAATCTGCATCAGATTCAAAGTTACAGACGCCAAACAGCATATCATACACAACAGATATCCACAAGTAAGACAAGCCCTGCCCCCACTGAAATGGGTAAGTACTCGGTCTGCACTAACTTCACAGAATAAAGTCACGGAATTGAACACATACATGTACATGTAGTTTGAAACATGGAATCCAAGTATATTTCTTCATATGTCAAACCCGCATATACACGCAGACATGACATAAACAGAATTCAGATAGCATACAAAGTGAGCCTTGCCCCCACTGAAATGGGTAAGAACTCAACAGATATAATGTGCCTTATGCACAAGTGTAAGTACTGTATATCCTTATACAGGCAGCAGAGATGCTAACCACATGCATGCTCTCTATTTACATACAGAGCCAACCAGAAAGATAGGATCACTTACGAGACGCGGGATTAAAAGTCCACTTCTAAGACGATTCTCGCGTAGAGAACTGCTGTTGCTACTACAACACAATAGTACACCCGTTAGTAATTCCCGACGTGCTCGACAGCACCGCAGAAAAACAGAACTCAGAATTATGCTTAGATTTCAGACATATCACAGAAAACGCAGATTGCACAGATATCAGACACATACTCAGATTCACATTCAGATTCAGACCCAGATGCAGATACAGATTCAAACTACAGATTCAGACTCAGATACAGATACAGATTTCAGAATACAGATTCAGACCCATATTTCAAATATCAGATCCCAGACTATAGTTACTCAAAGAGACTACCCCTTACAGACAGAAAATCAGACAAAACAGAAGGGTACCTGAAATATAATCAGACAACACACCACAGACTCACTCTGCGGGTTGTTGGTCAGGTACTCCTGAAACGGTAAACAGAAAGGGGGTAAGTCCTCTTTTGAAAACATAGTAAGGGTTTGGGGATAGACAAAGATTATCTTTACATATAAAAACCTGCAAAACAAAGACAGACAAAGGAAATACAAACACGCAGCAGATAACCAACATATGCTCAACCAATGCAAATCAAACATATGCAATGCACATAAGCAGAATTGTTAGTATAACATACAGACACGCTCGGAAATGATAGTCTACTTTGGCCCAGCCAAGTAATGAACTACAATAGACACATGAGTTTGGTACCAGCTCAGGGTAGCTAACCCCATCAGAACACCACCACCATAGGAGTTGAATCAGAACACCACCCCCGTAGGAGTTGAATCAGAACATCAGCATCTTCGAGTCCTCGCACTTGCACAACAATGCCTATCCCGACTGACCAAGTTTGGTATCCTCAGGCCACCCTCAATCCAAACTCAGTCTCGGTACACCCAGACACGCATTTCATAACATAATCCAAAATGCAGAATCGAGAGCAATACTGAAACCCTTACCGTACTATTACCGATCCGTAGAAGAATCCCGGGAAAATCCCAACGCTCGGCCCGAAACGCGGTAGTGTGAATTCCGAAGTCCCGCACTACTCCACAACTACTAATTCAAGCTGAACAACCATATACAAATAAGAAATCACCAATCCAGACCCTCGGGAACTAATCCCGCACTTTCCCGCAAAATTCCACAGAAAGCTCAGATTCTCAAACTGAGCTAGAACATTGATGTTTATCCTTAAACATGCACAACCAATCATTTAAAACATACTTTCTCAAATTTAAGCAAGCAGGCAAGTACGTCAGTTACGTTCACAATTTTAGAAAACGATGTTCCAAACATCGTTTGTTACCTACTTCAATTCCCAATATTATTTTACTACCAATACACCCCCAAAACACACCATAATTATAACCACACCCTTCCCTTTGATGGCCGCCAGGTCCAATACACACAAAAGGCCTAACAAATGGCCCACACATAAGCCCGAAATAAGGGCCCCATTAAAAAACTGTTAATAAAGTAAATAACCCGAACTTCGCTTAAGGACGTTCCCGAACCACACTTCCCGAAGTACTTATACTCCCTAAAAACATGATATTGAGATATTACAATAATACCACTCAGACCTGGAACTATAAATACATTCACTATTCATACCTAAAAGGGGTAACATTTTACAACTACTCGACGCGACTCGTCAAAACACAACCTCAGAGGACCTCTCTATTTCTCGTCAATCCTGTCCTAATACGCAAAGTCGACCTAATAACTTCAGTCAACATCAGGACACGTAAGTCAAACCGGAACGTGGCGGTTACACGCACGGATCCGCCACCAAATGGCGCCGTCTGTGGGAAAGGTGGTGGTCCCCAAAAGCAGATAGAACGTGGGGGCCATTCCCGTTCCCGATCATCCAAACCGGAGGGAGAAGGCTCCACCGACGGCCGCACGGCCGACCCCAGTTACCAGAGTTCCTCAGAGGAAACGTCCCATGGAGCAACCTCCCTACGGCCTACTTCTAGCTTCCATCGAAGCGATATTCGACACTTGGACCCTGACCTTGTCCAAGCAGTAAGGATGGTTCTTCAGGAAGAGCGAGGTAACCAGGATGACCAGTCTGGTCAATCCTGTAAACCTCAGAACAGGCAGTTACCACGGCAGAGGTGGTCAGACCATGGTAGCCAGCAGGCTGCTTCTCCGGACCGCCAAAGCCGACAGCGGTCAAGATCCCCGAGGGAGTACAAAAGAGACCGATCCCCAAGACCAGAGAGACTGGTACGTGGTGATCCGCGGGACGATGTGATCAGGCAAATGTTGCATCGTCTAGAACAAGTCGAGAGAAACTCGGGCAGGCCCGAACCCAAGTACGAAGTTATCCCTGATGATGGGCCATTCACCAGTAGGATTCGGGACAGCCAGATGCCCCGAGTATTTAACTTGCCGCACCCATTGGAAATATACCAAGGTTCAGGAGACCCTGATGCCTTTGTTCAGAAGTACAAGAGGGCGATAAAATTGAAAGGGGCTAACGAAGCGGCCCTGTGTAAGTGTTTTGAAGTAGCTCTAGGAGGTCCGGCCTCAACTTGGTATAACTCTCTCCTCCCGAACTCGGTGTCGTCGTTCGGAGACCTGGCCACCAAATTTACGACACACTTCATCGAGAGTAAGAGATCGGCAAAAAGGGCCATACAAATGTTCCCGGTACCTTGTCTCTGGAGGGCTGCAAGGATGCTAGCCCGAGTTGTATTAAGGGGGGTGAAATTCGGATTTCTCTCGAAAGTTCTCTTCTGTCCTCCCTAGTTCCCCGGCTGTTTGACCAACGCATTCCTCGTGTTCTCCTTCCTTGGCTCACGATTATCTCTGTTGTCTTGCTTCCCTTCGCGTTGGGACAACATTTCTTGCGCGATCATATGCTCTTGCGTGACTGCATACATTTCCTCGACATCGGAGAAGTTCTTTCGGGATAATTCATAAGCCGGCGCGGGTGGGAGGAGCGCCTTTGTGAATGCCACGATCCGAATGTTGTCCGTCAAATCAGATGCGTGTACGGCTTCTGTGTTGAACCTTTCAACGAACTCTCAGATTCCTTCGTTCGGTCTCTGTTTGATGTCGAACATTTGTTTGGCCCTTTTTGGCGATCTCTTACACCCGATGAAGTGTGTCGTAAATTTGGTGGCCAGGTCTCCGAACGACGACACCGAGTTCGGGAGGAGAGAGTTATACCAAGCTGAGGCCGGACCTCCTAGAGCTACTTCAAAACACTTACACAGGGCCGCTTCGTTAGCCCCTTTCAATTCCATCGCCCTCTTGTACTTTCGAACAAAGGCATCAGGGTCTCTTGAACCTTGGTATATCTCGAATGGGTGCGACAAGTTAAATACTCGGGGCATCTAGCTATCCCGAATCCTACTGGTGAATGGCCCATCACTAGGGATAACTTCGTACTTGGGTTCGGGCCTGCCCGAGTTTCTCTTGACTTGTTCTAAACGATGCAACATTTGCCTGATCACATCGTCCCGCGGATCACCACGTACCAGTCTCTCTGGTCTTGGGGATCGGTCTCTTTTGTACTCCCTCGGGGATCTTGACCGCTGTCGGCTTTGGCGGTCCGGAGAAGCAGCCTGCTGGCTACCATGGTCTGACCACCTCTGCCGTGGTAACTGCCTGTTCTGAGGTTTACAGGATTGACCAGACTGGTCATCCTGGTTACCTCGGTCTTCCTGAAGAACCATCCTTATTGCTTGGACAAGGTCAGGGTCCAAGTGTCGAATATCTCTTCGATGGAAGCTAGAAGTAGGCCGTAGGGAGGTTGCTCCATGGGACGTTTCCTCTGAGGAACTCTGGTAACTGGGGTCGGCCGTGCGGCCGTCGGTGGAGCCTTCTCCCTCCGGTTTGGATGATCGGGAACGGGAATGGCCCCCACGTTCTATCTGCTTTTGGGGACCACCGCCTTTCCCACAGACGGCGCCATTTGGTGGCGGATCCGTGCGTGTAACCGCCACGTTCCGGTTTGACTTACGTGTCCTGATGTTGACTGAAGTCATTAGGTCGACTTTGCGTATTAGGACAGGATTGACGAGAAATAGAGAGGTCCTCTGAGGTTGTGTTTTGATGAGTCGCGTCGAGTAGTTGTAAAACGTTACCCCTTTTAGGTATGAATAGTGAATGTATTTATAGTTCCAGGTCTGAGTGGTATTATTGTAATATCTCAATATCATGTTTTTAGGGAGTACAAGTACTTCGGGAAGTGTGGTTCGGGAACGTCCTTAAGCGAAGTTCGGGTTATTTACTTTTTTAACAGTTTTTTAATGGGGCCCTTATTTCGGGCTTATGTGTGGGCCATTTGTTAGGCCTTTTGTGTGTATTGGGCCTGGCGGCCATCAAGTCCCCCCTCAGCCCTTTTGTCCGACTAAGAGGAGTCCAAAGTTTTCTACAACGTTTGAGCTTCTGAACGTGATTCGGGCATGTAATTCCTGTGCCTCGTGTAGTGTTCGGGACATCGACCTTTCAGTTCGGGTAATCGAGAATGTCGTTTGATAGTCTCGTTCCTAAAGAAGGCCCGGACTCTCAGTTGAAGTGGTGGAGAAGATGATGTTCTTGAGACTCCAAGCTTGCTTGTTATGAGTAATCTGTAAAAGATAGAGAGAATACTCAGAAGTAGCAAGAGAGGAGTGGGGGGGCGTGTAGTAGCTTACCCGATTTAGGGTGGACATCACCCTATTTATAGAGTGATGCCAGGAGAAGAGCCTCCCCCAGTTGAAGCCCTTTAGGCAGGCTGTTGAGATAAGTCTGTGTCAGACTGATTGGAGATAAGGCGGCTGTGATGATGAAGATCTCAGCAAACCGCCTTAGGTGATTCGCTTGTCAGAGAATGTCTGGCGTATAAATCTGGTGAAGATCTCCCAGGCTCGTGCTGCCCTCCTTATTGGCCGGTTGATGTCGGGCGACCAAGTGGTCTATCTCCAAGTGGAGCAAGTGGCGGGCGAAGGCACTGTAAGGGCGAAGGCCCAAATAGAATATAGCCAAATAAGGGGTGAGGTTGCACGAACACAGGTACGAGGGCCTTATGCAGGCGGGGCCAGTATAGGCGGGAGGCGGGAGTAAGACCCATGGAGGCGAAGGAGATCGCGAGGGCTCGCCCTAAGACCGCGAGGGTGGCCCGCGAAGGCCTCAGAAACGCAAGGGTGAGTATGAGACGTCGCCCATGCGAGACTTGAGGCCCGCGAGGGCAGGACCCCGCGTAGGTGAGGCTGGGGACCACAAGGATGAGATCTTGCGAAGGCTATACTGGAGACCACAAGGATGAGACTTCCTCAAAGGCCTTGTACGATTATAATATGACGCGAGGCGCGTTTGCTTGGGTAGTGTACCAAGATGCCTCCTCACGAGAGCGGAGTATGGGCGGGGTCACGTGCTCCGTTTTTAAAGTACTTTCTTTGAGGACCGATGTGGCAGCCATAAGTGAAGATCTTTTGTGATCCTTGTGAGTTTTTGAGGAGGGGGGCATTTGCTTGGGTAGTGTACCAAGATGCCTCCTCCTGAAGGCAGAGTATGGGCAGGGTCCCGTACTCTGTTCAAATTCCAAGCCTCTGGAGTTGGCGAAGGCGCTTGGGCCGTTTGCGGACCGTTTGATTGTGAAGGCAGCGAAGAGTCCCTTCAGCATTTAATGCAGGAGAGATAAAGGAAGATGGGAGGTTTACTGACCGTTATGGGACGCAACACGTGGCGTCGTAGGGGTCGATTACTCTTTGCAAAAGCGTTTCTCCTTTTTCTGTACGGCAGGGGAGAGGCTTAATAACCGCTGGATGCTGACACGCGGCGCCTCAGGAGCCGATCACGCTTCAAAAGGCGCTTTTTCATTTTGGCGGGCTTATAAAAGCGTACCCGAGAAGTTTGAAGCCTTTCTTCTTCACTCTTGCATTTGTTCGCTCTGCTCTGAGTAACCCTTTCGTATTCTTGCATTTCTTGAATATTTCACCGGCGGTTGAGAGGTTTTTGCGGTGGTTCCTCCTTTTCGTTTGAGATTCCGCGGTTAAGCTGTTCATTTGCCAGGCCGCTCCGTCCGTTCTTGCTCAACTGTTTAACAAATCGGGTAAGTTTTACTTCCCACACCGCTGAGTGCTTCAAGTTCTCTGAGCGCACTTGAGCGTTTGACGAAATGCCTTTCTTTGGGCTGTTTGATTTATATGCCTGTCTGTTCTTCTTTTTGTAGAGATGGATTCCAAGGAAGCTGTTCGCCCGGTGGTCGCTCCTCTCGAGAAGACCACGGTGAAGTTCGAGAGAATTCACCGGGGAAATGGTGGGGGCCTTCGGCCCGTGGAGAAAACGCCGGTATACGCGTCCCGTGCGGGCGTTTGTCGGGCGATGGGTTGGCCCGTCACCGAGGAGAACAAGGAGAACCGGGTCTGTGTGCACAGCACAGCGCAGCTTGCGGCGGGATTACGGTATCCCTTTCCGCAACTGGTGCAAGATCTTTGCGCTGATTGGGGAATGCCCCCAACTCAGCTGGCGCCCAATACTTTTCTGAGTATCGCGGGCTTTATTGTCGCCTCCCATATGGGTTGGACCGTTTCTATCGGTTGGAGCTGAGGAGTGGGGGTGCGTTCTTCTACGTCACTCCCATAAACGTTGGAGGTAACCACTCCATCTCCTTCACTACCTCACCCCGATCCTACCATAATTGGCATGGGTCTTTTTCTTCTTGCCCCGCGAGGGCTCATGGGACTTTCCCGTGGCGAGGACGCGACAATCCTTGCAAAGCATTGTGCGGAGGCTGAGCTGACTCATGGGGAGTGCGGTGGCAGGCATACGTTCAACTCTGGGGTGGTTGGACGATGTCTTTCAAGGAGCGCGTGCGATGCGTTCTTCCCCTTCTCGGCTGCCCAATCGGGCGAGACCACCACGAGGTGGGCTGGGATCGGCACGGGTTTCGTCTTTGGACCACGAGGTGCCCCCGCCATACGAGGATGGGCTCCGTCCATCGTGGGACAACGATAGACTCTTTCTACGCTGCTCGGCGGCGCCCAAAGGTACGTTGCGCACACATAGAAATATCTTGTAAATTTGTAAGAGTGCAGTAGAACACAGTGCAGAAGTCCCTCTTTGTCTGCAGATGCCGTTGCGAGTCAGCGAAGCCCAGGGCAAGAAAGCATCCATGCGTATTGCCCAGCGAGTGCACTGGCCTGTGCATTCGGGAGGGATGCCCTGCTTTGGGGCGATCAAGGTGTTAGGGACCCGTTGTCCCCAAGCTGCCCAAAAAGAGGGCTGGTATCAAGGCTCCGATGCTTTCTCGGCCGGAGAAGAAGAGAAAGGTGGGCTGCGGCGCGATGCAGAGAAGGAAGTGCCCTGCTGTTCTTTGAGGATCCGAGGCTGCGGAGCCGGCCGAGAGAGGCTGTGAGGCCTGCTGAGGTAGAGGGGCCTGCTGCAGTCCTTTTAACTGCGGAGGTCAGGGAGCCTGCTAGGGAAGAAGTTCCCAGTGTTACGGAGGAGGCTGGAGAGCCTGTGGCAGTCCCCTATCCTGCGGAGGAAGCGGCGGAGCCTGTGGTTGAAGAAGCCGGAAGAGTGGAGGTTGAAGTGCCTCTCGCTGTTGGAGAGGCCGTGCCCTCCGTGGAGGGCCCAGAGGAGCGCCAGCAGACAGCGCTATTCCCATAGAGGCTGTACCCATTTCGGTGGTGCAGCCTATTTCTCCCGAGGAGGCTGCTGCTGAAGCCTTCGTGTCCAGGCTTTTGCAAGCCCTCACCAGCCCAAGGCGAGGATCTGCCGGGTGCGTGGTGGCTGCAGAGATCCTTTCTGGAGGAAAGGTGCCCCCTCGTAAGGGCAAAATGTCAGCGGCTGAGATCCTGATCTCTATGAGAAGGAGGGGCATCCAAGCCGCCAAGGCCATTGGGAGTTCTATCCAACAGGAGGTGTTGGTCGCTCCTGTAGAGGAGGCGGGGATTACCAGTGTGAGGAGGAGACCCTGTAGCAACCCCTTACGGAGAGGGGATCACTGAAGTGGCCCCTTCAGGGAGAAGTCCCCTGCATCAAAGGGAAGGGGATCCCGAGGATTGAGGAGACTTCCTCCTCTTACGAGAGTGAGGCCCACAGGGAGGGGGTGCAGTAATGTGGTCCTCTACGAGGGCCAGTGGTTGGGAGATTGCCCAACCTTCCAGGCAGCCACTGGAAATCAATGAATGGAGGTGTCCTCCTGCTGGTGAGTTTTTCTGACTTGAAAGCGTTTTCTTTGCTTTGAGTTTGCAATTCTGTTATCCAATTGCTGATGCCTGTACTTTGTAGGTGCGGGTCCTTCAGGCCAAAGGGTTGGTCCCTGTGAGGCCCCCGCGGACCTAGGGATCCTAACGAGATCCTGCAGATTTGGGGACCAGGCGAGGTCCTTGAGAAAACCGGGTCTGGTCCCATTACTTGGAGCGGAGGCGCGTTGCTGCCAAGTCGGTCCCCAAGTGGTCGAGGAGCCGGACCTCACGAGAGTCCAAGGCACCAGACCGAGGCTCGGGGTGTACAAGGAGCAAGGAGGCTCTGAAAGATGCGTGGGATCCGGTCTTCCTTCTCGGGAATAGCAGCTCTGCTGATGGGAGGAGCGAGACTCTCTATCTTGCACTGGAGGGCTGCGTACCCCTTTGACCGAGAGGTGACGGAGCGGAGTTTAGACTCCCCTGCCAAGTTCATGCGGGGCCAGCCCAGCAGAGTCTTCAGGTGAGACCTACTTTTGATCTCTTATGTATAAGTTGATCGGCCTTTTTGCCTTTGTTGAAATTGAAGCTGGGTGCGGGCGGCCGTCAAAGGATATGCTTGCCTCGGAGCAATGGCATGACTTCACGAAGTATGCCAATAGGCGGGGCGACGCCCAAATAACGAGATCGCCTCACTTAAGAGGAGGCTGGAGGCCTCGAAGAGGAGGAGGAGCTCAAAGAGGCGCACGCCAAGCGTGTGGCCCAACTAGAGAGTTGGTGCGACTACGTTAATAAGGAGCGAATAACCAGCGGCTATATCGGTATGAGCAGGCCAGCCTTATTGGTGCGTTCAAGCAACGCTTCCTCCGATTGACAGCGGCTTGGAGGCCCAGCGAGAGAGACCGCTGCTTTGAAGGAGTCCCTCCAATCAGCGAAGGCTGAAGCCGGTCGAGCAAAGGCTGCAACCAAGGAAGTGGAGCGCCGAGCCATCGCCGAGCTCATCGGCGAGATAAGAAGGTAGAAGAAAGCGAGACTGCTGAGGCTGCCACGAAGGCACACACAGGTCGCCACTAACCTTGAAAAGGCGGTGGCCTCGGTAAAGGAGGTGGAGAAGGCTCTGGGCCTTCTCCTTTTGCAGTGAGGATCCTAAGTCTTCTTCTATCAAGGTGCCCATTCTGAGCGGATGCCAAGACGATGGAGAAGTTTGGCGAGATTCAAGCCTTAGGCGAGCGGGCGCGAGGCTACGAGGAGGGCTGGCTGCGATGCCGCTTCCAAGTGGAGAAGGCGTTCCCAGCTCTAAGCCTTGGGATCACAGGACGCTGCCAACACCAATGAGCCAACGGTAGAGGCGCGCTTGATGGGGAGCGGGGAAGGAAGATGGGCGATGCCAGTATGCCCTCTTGGACTATGGTGGAGGCTCCAACATGTGGATGTCCCCCTACCTTTGTATAAAGACCTGCATTTACACACTTTTTGGGAACAATAGATGAAGTAAAATTTCCTTTTACCTTCACTGTTTTGTAGATTCGCTTTGTCTCGCGATAGCCCTGTAGGTACGTTAGCTAAGTTTAACAACCATAGGCTAAGTCCCGTCTCATGGAGAGATGTCCTTCGGGATTCGCGCAGCGAAGCCACGAGGATCACTTATCAAGGAGCTGGAAACTCAGTTTTGAGTTTATAGTGACGAGGCACTCAAGATCCGCAACAGCGGAGCCACATGAGTCATTCCAAATGACTTGTGGGTTTACTTGTTGAGACAAGCTGTGATGGAGACCACTTTTTTTAGATAAGTTCAGGGCCCCTTTTAGGGCTTGCAGAGGAGATACCCTTGAAGACCATGGGCAATTTTCAGGGAGCAAGCCCTTGGGTAGTGTACAGTGTACCAAGTAGAAGACCCCTGTAGGTTGCCCACCATATATATGAAAGGAATGAAGTAAAAAAACTCAGTTTACCTCAAGCCTGAAGTCGTGCGTTTGGCGAGCGGTAGGGCACTTGTTGAGACAAGTGAAGAACCATCGAGGTGTTGGGGAGTGAGACCCATTCTTTGTGTTGAGGGGCCCATGCGGAAGGTCTGTTGTGGCGCTCGAGGACGACTTACACAAAGACCTCCCTGAAGGAGCCAAAAAGGGGGTTACCCTTCCGCAGCGCAAGGGGATTACCCTTGGGGCGGGGTGAGTTGAAGGTCAGTTGGGGAATGAGACCCGCAACCACCTGTGTGGAGAAGTCCGAGCGGAAGGTCTGCTGTGGCGTGCGAGGACGACTTACACATAGACCTTCCTGAAGGAGCCAAAAAAGGGGGTTACCCTTCCGCAGCGCAAGGGGGTCACCCTTGGGGCGGGGCGAGTTGAAGGTCGGTTGGGGAATGAGACCCGCAACCACCTGTGTGGAGAAGTCCGAGCGGAAGGTCTGCTGTGGCGTGCGAGGACGACTTACACATAGACCTTCCTGAAGGAGCCAAGAGGGGTTACCCTTCCGCAGCGCATGGGGATTTCCCTTGGGGCGGGGCGAGTTGATGGTCGGTTGGGGAATGAGACCCGCAACCACCTGTGTGGAGAAGTCCGAGCGGAAGGTCTGCTGTGGCGTGCGAGGACGACTTACACATAGACCTTCCTGAAGGAGCCAAAAGGGGGTTACCCTTCCGCAGCGCAAGGGGGTCACCCTTGGGGCGGGGCGAGTTGAAGGTCGGTTGGGGAATGAGACCCGCAACCACCTGTGTGGAGACTTTAGGAGCTTCCCCTTGTGGGTGCGTAAGTGAGACTGACAAGGTCGATGCCATAACTCAGGCGGTAGCCAATCTGACCGGTCGGGTGCGAGATGGCAATAGAGAGAGCATTTGTAATGCCATGTTATCTACAAGGCGGAAAAATACACATGTATTTTATTGAATTTGTAAGACTAAAGACTTACACGTAATATGGGCGCAAGTCATCCGTATGAAAGTTGCGGGGGAGAAGACGACCATCATGGTCTTGTAGTTCATAGACTCCCGGGCGAACTTGTTTATGAACAATATAAGGCCCGTCCCAGTTGGGTCGTAAGACACCCTGTTTGGGGTCGCGAGCGGTGAGGGTCGACTTAAGCAAGGCAAGGCCTCCTTGTTGTAGCGCCTTGGGTTTTACCCGGGAATTATGGTGAAGCCGAGCCTCTGTTTGAGGGCAGACATGCGGCGAGCACCTCGCGTAATTCCTCGATTAAGTCGAGTTTGGCACGGAGCCCTTGAGCATTGGCCGTCGGTGAAGTTGATCATACGGATTGTAGGGAGGTCTACTTCAATAGGCGAGAGCGCATCTGCGCCGTATACCAGAGAGAAAGGCGTCTCGCCTGTGGGGGTTCTCGTTGTGGTGCGATAGTCCCATAAGACACTTGGGTGTTCATCTACCCATCGGCCCTTGGCCCCCTCCAGGAGATTCTTGAGGCCTTCCTTTAGGGTTCGGTTGGAGACCTCAACCTGCCCATTAGGCGGGGGTGCGCCACCGGGCAAAAGCATGCGGACATTATTGTCTGAGCCCATTGTTGGACACCGTGGGTCGGCAAACCGAGTGCCATTGTCTGTAATAATAGCACGAGGGCTGCCGTGCGGCAGACAAGATTCTTCCAAAGAAACTTGATAATCTTGGCGGAAGTGATGGAGACCAGGGTTCTACTTCGACCCATTTAGAAAAATAATCAACTGCTACAACACAGAAGCGGTACTGACCTGGAGCGTTCGGCATTGGACCAATGAGGTCGAGGCCCCACAGGGCGAAGGGCACTGGATTTGTCAGTGCTGGAGATTCCGCGGATGGTAGCCGCTGAATGCGAGAATTTATTTGGAACTGGTGGCATGATTTGACCAAAGGCGGCGTCCTTTTTCAAGGTAGGCCAATAATACCCTTGACGAAGGGCTTTGTGGGCAAGTGCCTCCGCAGCGATGTGAGCGCCACAATTGCCTTGGTGGAGAGTGTCCAAGATAGAGTGTCCCTCAAGGGTGCTAAGGCACCGTTGTAGAGCGCCGCAAACCCACGATGCCATAATTGGTCATCAATGAGGACAAAGCGGAGGGCTTGCTTGCGAACACGGAGATCTGTGGTGCTGGCCTTTAGAGCGGCAATAATAGGGTTTCTCCGATCTGTGATCGGATCATGCGTTGCTAGAGAGGCAATATCAATATCTTCCGTGATGGAAGGACTGGCAGTGGCTGAGGTGGAGGAGTCTTTCCCTTTGATAGCATGTCTGCTGTAGTGTTCTCAGAACGAGGAACATGTATGAAGATGACTTCTTCAAAGTCGGTTCGTAAGGTGTTTACCAACTTAAGGTATTTGATCAGGGTGGCGTCCTTGCACTCGGCGCACCCTTGGACACAGTGAATCACCCAGTGCGAGTCGCTTGTGGACATGGAGGCGGCGAATGCCTGCCCTCTTTGGCGAGTTTCAGCCCCGCGGCGAGGGCCTCATATTCTGCAACATTGTTAGTTACTTGAAATTGAAAAGAGACACGAAGGAATACTTCCATACCTAGGGGTCCACGTAGATACACACCCCCCGCGGGGGATTCAAGCTTGGATGAGCCATCCACAAATAAGTCCCATTCGGGAGGAGTGGGTCGAGTGCGGGGCCTGCTCGGGGCCGAGAGTATATCAGCATCCGAGAATTCCGCAATAAAGTCGGCGAGGGCCTGGCCTTTAATCGCCTTTCTGGGCTCATAATTGATGTTAAAACCGCCAAGTTCGATACACCACTTGGCGGCGTCCCGAATGTTCGGGCCGCCTTAGGATGTCCTGAATTGGCAAGTCCGTTCGGACTATAATAGTGTGCCCTTGGAAGTAGGGTTTGAGCTTCCTTCTGCATATACAAGAGACAATATAGCCTTTTGGAGGAGGATACCTTGTTTCCGTATCTTGGAAGTATGGCTGGTATAATAGACCGGCCATTGTTTGGCGGCCTCTTCCTTAATAAGGACAGAAGCGACACTTCTTTCTGAGGTGGCGAGGTAGAGGACCAGGTCATCGCCTGGCCTAGGGCACTTGAGTGCCGGTAGTTCTTGCAAGTGTCGTTTGATGGAGGCATATGCCTCCTGACATTCCTCCGTCCATTTGCAAGCTTTTTTCTTGCGAATCTGATCGAAGAAAGGTTTGCAGCGATCACTTAGTTTGGAGACGAATCGTCCCAAGGCAACTAGCTTTCCTGCCAGTTGTTGGACTTCCTTGAGTCCCCTGGGGGTGCGCAAGGTAGTGATTGCCTCAATCTTTTTGGGATTTGCATGGATTCCTCCTTTGGAGATTTGGTATCCCAGAAACTTCCCTTCACCCACGCCGAAGATACACTTCTTTGGGTTTAATCGCATATTGTATTTGCGGAAGTTGTCGAATGTTTCCTTCAAGTCTGTGAGATGGGTTGAGGTGGCCTTGCTTTTGACCACAATGTCATCCACATAAGCTTCAAGATTTCGGCCAATCGGCCTGCGAAAACTTGATTTACAAGCCTTTGGAAGGTAGCCCCGCATTCTTTAAGCCGAAGGGCATTCGATATAATGATATACGGCCTCGCCCGATAGTAAAGCGGTTTTACCGCGTCCTCAGGGTCCATAAAGACTTGGTGGTACCCGCTGTAAGCATCGAGAAAAGAAAAGACCGAGTGATGAACGGTTGAGTCAACCAGTTGGTCAATAGACGGTAAGGATAGGGGTCCCTTGGGCAGGCCCTATTAACCCCCTTGTAGTCCACACAAAGTCGCCACCGACCGCCCTCTTTATCGGCGAGGACAATATTCGCAACCCATTCGAGTAGTGAACCTCCTTGATTATATTTGCCTTAAGCAATTTCTGCACTTCGGTGCGTACAAAGTCACTTACGGTCGGGGCCATGCCCCTTGTTTCTGCCTAACCGGGCTAAAGCCGGGAGTACACTCAACTTGTGAGAAATAACGGCGGGATCCACTCTGGCAGGTCCTCGAGGGCTCCATGCGAAGACATCACTTTGTTGGCATGGAGGAGATGGATGAGCGCTTGCTGGTCTTTTCCTCGAGGTCCTTTCCACCCGAAACTTCTTTCCGGGAGATCTCAACTTCTTCAAAGGCTCCAGACAAGTCGGGGCAGCTTCACCCATGGGACCGGCTTCCTCTGCGGGTGCCTTCCTCTTAGGCTTGGATGGCCGGGGAAGTTGTGGGGGCCGGCGAGGCGGAGACATAATTGCCCCTGGCCACATTACGGTTGACAAAGATATAGGCATCCCGGCCGCAGTGTGAAAAACTAAAGTCGGGGTTCGTACATCACGGCGGACATGGAACTCGGTTTGAGTATGTCGCCCGATGATGGCGTTGTATGGCGTAGGAAGATCCAGGACAATAAAGTCCACAAAGCTCGAGTGACATACACGCTTCTTTTCCTTGGTGGTTCCCATCATCATGTAGGGCGGGGTGATCGACCCCAAGGTTGGGATTTCATCCCGTCCTATTCCAAAGGTGGCCCCCTTTGCGGGTTGAATGTGACAAAGGCACCTTGGCCTCAACAGTGTGCTTGTAGATCACGTTGGCATTTGCCCCGTATCCATGTAGATTCTGTCAACGTCCCATCCCGCAATACGGGCGGTGATAACCAAGGGATCTGCGTGCGATCGCCACGAGAGGTGCCATCGCTACGATGCAAAAGCGAGTAGAGGGTGGTCTATCTGGTAGATCTGCCTCATATGACGGCGTCTTGCCGAAGCGCCTTCGCACCGTGTGATTACGCCGATGTGCCCCCTTGCCGGGGATCTGAACCATTCTCCCGACACAGGTTTTGTTAGGAGCGCCCCGCCGGCGGTCCTCCGGCCGGCGCCCTTCACGGTCACCTTCTCTCCTACGGCCCTCCTCGGTTTGGAGCAAGTACTCCTGAGTTTGCCTTGAGCCAGCATTTCCCCAATCATGCGCTTGAGCTCAAAGCAGTCCTCGGTGTCGTGACCCTTGTCACGGTGGTAGCGGCAAAACTTGTTGCTTTGCCTTGTTATTTCTGGGAGAGGCGAGGCCAGTGGGAACCTCCCTCTTTTGTTCCAAGGCATGGAGGATGTTGGTACGAGACTCCCTTAGCGGGGAAGAGAAATGTCGCCCTCTCCCTCTTTGGGGCGTAGGTCTGCCTTTGAGACCGAGGGTCCGGTCGCGAGGCTGTCCCTTAGCGTCCGTCGTGGCGGCTCTGGCGAGTGGTCGAGTGACCTCTTCCGTATTCATAAACCGCGACGCCGTACTTAAGAATTGTTCCATATTGGTGGGAGGGTTAGTGTGGACATCCACAAAGAAAAGAGACTCCCAGCGGAGGCCTTGGATAGGCTGCAAGCGGGCGAGCTTCTTCTCCCAGTTAGGGACACTGGATAGACTCGGCACAGGCGTTGAATATATTCTCCGAGGGCTCATCCTTTTTACGCCGTATCTTAAGAAGGTGTCCCGCCGTTTTAGGAGGTGGTTTAGATACCACAAAATGGTTGGAGAAGTTGCGGGATAGTTCCTCAAAGGAATCAAACCGCTTATCCCGAAGGGTGGTATACCGGTTAGCGGCGGCCCGGTAAGTGCGGAGTGAAAGCTCTACGAGCGTGTTGTCGTCTGCCCTTGCTATTGCCATTGCGGAGGCATGTGGCTGGAGATGAATATCGAGTGCAGCAGAGACCATCATAAGCATCCGGCTTAGGCTGGCCCAGTCCGGAAGGGGAGTTTCTAAAACCCGGCGAGTAAAGGTTGGGTCGAGAGGTGGTCGAGACCCATCACGGAGATATTATGGACACGGCCCTTTCATCCCTTTTTCCACTTCCTCTAATCGTCTAGTAAGCGCTATAAGTAACGAAAGAAGGATCGGGGTTACTTACTTGTTGAGGAGGAGTAGGCTGGGCGTTGGTGATTAGTCCGCAGCGTTCCCACGCTATCGAAACGCCCGAAGAGTGGTGGCGAGAGTTTCACGTAAGTTGAAAGCAAGCGCCTCGGTGATCGTTTGCGAGCGGCCGGATCGAGCTCGTTGGAGGGTGTTTGGAGGTGGAGTGTTATGCTCACGAGGCACGTTACGGTTAACGTGGGAGGAGCTTTCCCCGTTGAGTAAATAGAGAGTTCTCCCGTTGTGGGGAACATGGTTGAGGATGGCTCCGATGGTGGATCATTGTTCGTATTCGTCCGGGAGGATTCCTCCTTCCTTGGCGATTCTGTTTGCACTCCGGGTGGTTGGCATGACTTATTACTTGTGGTTTGTAATATGGGTTTATAGTAAGAACTTTCGTTCCCACAGACGGCGCCAAGCCCGATAGTCTCGTTCCTAAAGAAGGCCCGGACTCTCAGTTGAAGTGGTGGAGAAGATGATGTTCTTGAGACTCCAAGCTTGCTTGTTATGAGTAATCTGTAAAAGATAGAGAGAATACTCAGAAGTAGCAAGAGAGGAGTGGGGGGGCGTGTAGTAGCTTACCCGATTTAGGGTGGACATCACCCTATTTATAGAGTGATGCCGGGAGAAGAGCCTCCCGGTTGAAGCCCTTAGTCGAGGCTATTGAGATAAGTACATGTCGGTGATTGGAGATAAAGGCGGCTGTGATGATGAAGATCTCAGCAAACCGCCTTAGGTGATTCGCTTGTCGAGAGAATGTCGGCGTATAAATCTGGTGAAGATCTCCCGGGCTCGTGCTGCCCTCCTTATTGGTCGGTTGATGTCGAGGCGACCAAGTGGTCTATCTCCAAGTGGAGCAAGTGGCGGGCGAAGGCTGTAAGGCGAAGGCCCAAATAGAATATAGCCAAATAAGGGGTGAGGTTGCACAAACACAGGTACAGGGGCCTTATACAGGCGAGGCCGGTATAGGCGGAGGCGGGAGTAAGACCCATGGAGGCGAAGGAGATCGCGAGGGCTCGCCTAAGACCGCGAGGTGGCTGCGAAGGCCTCAGAAACGCAAGGGTGAGTATGAGACGTCGCCCATGCGAGACTTGAGGCCCACGAGGGCAGGACCCCACGTAGGTGAGGCTGGAGATCACAAGGATGAGGCTTCCTCAAAGGCCTTGTACGATTATAATATGACGCGAGGGCGCGTTTGCTTGGGTAGTGTACCATCGTTTGTTCGGGGTAATTGAGTTTTGAACAGTGTTGGGGTTTCTAGAGCCTTTCTCGGACGATAAAATCTGGGAAACTGAAGATGCAGTCCTTTTATCTCGAACATTGTTCGGGCGTGTGAAACATATCCCGGACTATACATGTCCGGGAAAGTGAGGATGCAAAGTCCTCCTTTTGTCTCGAACGATGTTCGGTCTTTAGAAGTATATCCCGGACTATAATGTCCGGGAAAGTGAGGATGCAAAGACCTCCTTTTGTCTCGAACAATGTTCGGGCATTTGAAGTATATCTCGGACTGTAATGTCCGGGAAAATGAGGATGCAATGTCCTCCATTTGTCTTGAACAATGTTCGGGTATTTGAAGTATATCCCGGACTGTAATGTCCGGGAAAGTGAGGATGCAAAGTCCTCCTTTTGTCTCGAACAATGTTCAGGCTTCTGAAGTATATCCCGGATTGTAATGTTCGGGAAAGTGAGGATGCAAAGTCCTCCTTTTGTCTCGAACAATGTTCGGGCATTTGAAGTATATCCCGGACTGTATTGTCCGGGAAATTGAGGATGTGAGTCCTCCTTTTGTATCGAACAATGTTCGGGCATTTGAAGTATATCCCGGACTGTATTGTCCGGGAAATTGAGGATGTGAGTCCTCCTTTTGTTTCGAACAATGTTCGGGCATTTGAAATATATCCCGGACTGTATTGTCCGGGAAATTGAGGATGTGAGTCCTCCTTTTGTTTCGAACAATGTTAGAGCTTCTTGTCTCCGGGATCTGTGACGGTTCGTAATCCCAACTGCTACTTTTTGAATCGACGGTGGGGATTAGATGATTTTGACGTTTCGTTTGCCCGGTTTCTTCTATAAGTGAGTTGAGCGTCTCACTTTCATTCGTGTTTCTTTCTCAAGTTCTCCTTAATAAAATCGCGACGGATAATCCCATGCTCCAGAGGCGGTTAACATCTTCAAGAGGTGGAGGACTGTTGAAGAATCTCACCGAGAAGATTTCTTCCCCCTTTCCTCGGTGCAGCCACCGTGCGGAAGGTTCTGAGAGGTTCGTCCACCATCCATCAGTTCTATCGACTTCACCGTCGAGTTGTTGGCCAGTCTTCTTTGTCGGCCGTCCCTCAACCTTCTTCCAGCTGGTCGACCTTGTCTCCTCCGGCCTTTTACCCGAGGTACATGAGAATGGCCCCTGCTTTTCCCACCCCTTCTACTGTTCGTCCCTCAGGTTGCCTTTTAGAAACCAAGGGCGATGTCCCCGAAGGTTGGTGGTCCGAAATAGAGAACTACCGAAGCAAGGCAACTCCGGAGTTAATAAAGGAGTGGCAATCCACTTTCTTTGTCCCGATGACAGTTCGTACTCGGGTTCCTTCCCCAGAGTGCTGAGTGTACGAGCCTGGGAAAGGCTGGTTGGTGATCTTTAAGGATCGATTCTGCGGGCGAGCCGTTTCCCGCCGCACCCATTCGTCCGACAACTGGCGGAATCCCACGGGCTAGCGGTCAACCAGTTCAGCCCGAATACCTATTTACACATAAACGCCTATCTCTTTCTCTGTGCTCTGTTCGAGACAGAGCCAACCATATCCACTTTCCTCCAATACTACAAGGTTAATGTAATCCCGAGGAATTGTTTCTACTTCTTCAGTGCCCGAGGTCCTACTACTGTGAAATTCAGTTTTGCTTGGAACTGCCCGACGAGCCGCACGGGATGGCATCGGGAATTGTTCTTCATGGAGCCGGATGTGTCATGGGGCCTGCAAACTGCGCAGAAAGTAGGAGGGCTCCCGGAGGTGCAGAATCCTCGGCGATTGCTGAAGGAGGCTGCCGCCAAGGAGAATTTTGACCGGTTCAACAATAAAATCTGGACTATTGCTCCTTGGTGCGGGGATGGACCGAAGGAAGTCGTCCCCTTTCCTTTGTACTGGAGGTTGATTACCCAAGGGGTCCTTACCCACCTGGGTATCATTCGGGGTGACTTGGGGAGTTGGGCATCCGGGCATCCCCCTTCGACCGAGACTTGGCCTTGGTGCACCGTCTTGGGCGAACTGTCCTCGAGGACTTCAATAAAGGTTTATACCATTCTTGTTTCATCGATATATTAAATGCGATATTAACTAATTCTTCCCCCTTTTTCCAGAGATGGAGTCCGACTTCGATCTCAGCGCTATCTATCGGGACGCGAAGAAGAGTAAACACGGCTCCAAAGCCGGAGGTTCAAAACCCGCAGTAGCGGAGAAAAAACGGAAAAGGGCTGATTCGGTCGATGCTGAGGCTGGAGGCCAGCCTACCGAAAAAACGTCCGGGGAAGTTCCATCTCCGGTTCACATTGAAGGGGACCCTACTCGGGATGACGTTTATGAGATGCTGCAGAACTCTCCCGAACGAATCAGAAGGACTCGGGGGAAGTTCACAGCTGCAACGGTGACTAAGCAGAGCGCCCCCGAGGTCGAACCGATCGAGTTTCAGCTAGGTAACCAGTTTGTGAAGTTACGTAATCTCTGCTTTTGGAACTTATTCGGGAATCTTTCCCGAATGTTCGGTGAAGACCCGCTGCATGACGTGGTTCGATCTCATTTTTGTACGCTAGGTCCAGACTGGAAAGAGTCCCAGGAAGAGAAGAGGCGGCTGCGGGACGAGAAGCTCTCGCGCTTCGGGAATGATCTCATCCCTCGGGAGCCTGGGTGGCTGATCCATGAGGATCAGAACATCCTAAACGACGAAGATGCCAAAGATATGGCTCCCGAGCTATGGGAGGGGACAACCACCGCTCGAACCCTGGAAACCTTAGAACACTTCTACCTAGACTTGGATGTGGCTTCTTCAAAATTGGCCATCCTCGGGTACCAGGTAATCATTTGGTTATTATTTTTTTACTTTCGGGGCGATACCACAGGGAGATAATCCTTTGAGGGCGTGCAGATGGCAACGATGAGCGGGTGGGTCTCCCGAATCATCCGGATGTCAAATCGGATCCGGACCGAAGCTAAGCAGCGGGCGACAAATGCCATAGCTGTGGTGGCCAAGCTCATTCAGCGAGTCCACCACTATGAGCAGCTGCTGCGGCACTCCCGTAGCACGTCCTTACTCGCGCTTCCCGAGGGCAGTGACATTCGGGAGAACCTCAGCCAGACGGAAGCTGACGACTTCGCCCTGGTTGAGGTCTCTTTCTTAAGTGCGGTCAAGGAATGTCGCAACTCTGAGGAAGCTCTCCGGGAAGATGTTCGGAAGCTCGAGGCCGAGAAAGAGAAATTTCAGGTTGACTTCACCAATCTGAAAGACCATTATGAGCACGATATAAGGGTCAAGGATGAAGAGATCCGCAAGCTTCGGGAGGAGCAAGATTTGAAGGCCAAGGATGAGGAAATTTAGAGACTTCGGGATGAGCTAACCAAAGCTCAGGAATGTATCCCGAGGTTTCGCCAGGCGCTGAAGGATTCCGTAGGGATGGCGGTCGACAAATTCACCTTCGGGTTCTGTCTGGCCAGGAAGCAAATTGTCGAGCGCAACCCTCATGCTGACCTATCCGGGCTTAACGGGAATGACGAGCCCGAAGAAGATCCTAAATGGTATGGCGAGGAGTTTTTGCAGCTGCCCGAACCAGTCACCATGGATGACTTCGCAGATCCTAACTAATGTACTTTTCTTCTTACATCCATTTTTGTAATCCCAGCCTCAGGCTCTGTTAATGAAAATATTTCAGGGATTGGTATAACACTTGTTTCCAAGGTCAATTGTGCTTTATTATTCCTCGGTCATACAAAGTATTTCTTTAGTGCCTCGTAATGGTAAGAGTTTGCTAGTTCCCTTCCTTCGGGATCTAATAACTTGTAAACTCATTTTCTTTCTTCGGCAACGACCTCGAATGGGCCTTCCCAATTTGGGGCGAACGCGCCCCCTTTTGGCCTTCGGGATCCCAGCTTAGTTTGCCGCAGGACCAAGTCACCCACTTTGATATTCTTTGCCTTTACTTTGCAATTTGCCGTAGATGCGGTCCTCTGTTGGAACGCTTTCCTTCGAAGCTCTGCTTCTTCTCTCCTTCCTTCGAGCAAATCTAAATTTGTCCGCAAGCCTTGTTCATTTGCTTTTTCTTCAAACACTTCTACTCGGAGAGAAGGGTTCGTTACTTCAATGGGGATGAGTGCTTCGGTTCCGTACGCTAAGGAGAACGGGGTTTCTCCGGTCGACCTACGGGGCGTGGTCCGATAACTCCATATAACATGAGGGAGTTCTCTGGGCCATTTTCCCTTTGCTTTCCCGAGTCTCGTTTTTAACCCAGCTTTCAATGTTCAGTTAGATACTTCAACTTGACCGTTGCTCTGCGGGTGGGCGACCGGAGCAAAATGGATTTTGATTCCGAATTCCTCGGCGAAATCCTGGAATCCACCGTCGGTGAATTGAGTACCGTTATCTGCAACAAGAACCTTCGGGCATCCGAATCTGCAGATGATATTCTTCCAGACGAACTTTCGTATGTTCTCAGCCGTAATTGTTGCCAGTGGTTCAGCTTCTATCCACTTGGTAAAATAGTCTACGGCGACTACGCAATACTTCAGTCCTCCGGGGGCAGCAGGCAAGACCCCAATCAGATCGATTCCCCTTACGAAAAACGGTATAGGGTAGTCCGAAGATGACACGTACTTTGAGGGAATCCTCTGTATTCGAGCGTGTTCCTGGCACTTCTTGCATTTGTTAACTAGCTTCCTTGCGTCCTCCTTGAGGGTGGGCCAAAAGAACCCTTGTCTCAGTATGACAGCAGCCAACGCATCTGATTTAATGTGCGACCCGCAGGTGCCTTTGTGAGTTTTTGTCAGAATGTCCTCGGTGTCTCCTTCTCCGATGCATTTTTGCATCGGGGAAGAGAATCCCTTTCGGTACAGATTACCACCTATTATCACGAATTTACTTGCCTTTCTCCTGACGTTTGCGGCTTCGACAAGATCGTCCGGGAGTATTCCTTCGCCGAGGTACCTCCAATAAGGGACCCTCCATCCCGAAGTAATGTTGCATATCCGAGAGTAGTCGACGCAAGGTTCACTTCTTAATTCATCGTAAGAAATCGACTTCGAGAGCTGATCGGCCTCTGAATTGAGCGATCGCGGGATCTTTTCGATACACAACTTCTCAAAATCTGCGGCCAGTTTTCTAGCCACCTCGGCGTATTTTTTGAGACTTGGTTCTTTGATCTCGTACTCTCCATTCATCTGCTGAACGAGGAGGTTCGAGTCGCTGCATGCTTTTAGTGATCGGATTCCCGCTTTCTTGGCCAGTTCTAAACCAGCAATTAGGGCTTCATACTCGGCCGCGTTGTTCGTTACCGGGAAAGTGAACTTGATTGACTTTGTTGCCCTCATTCCTTCTGGGCCTTCGAGAACTAACCCGGCACCTTGTTTGTCTGATCCTGAGGCTCCATGTACATGTAGGGTCCAGACCGGGCTGTCTCCGTTTAACGAATCTTCACTCTCGGATTCTTGGGGCAATTCAGCGATAAAATCTGTCAACGCCTGTGCCTTGATCGCTCTCCGTGGCTCGTATTTGATCTCATACTCGCTTAGTTCTACACACCACTTTGACAGTCTTCCAGAGTGGTCTACTCGCTTTAGGATGTCCTTGATAGGGACGTTACTCCGAACTATAATGGAAAATCCGAGGAAGTACGGTTTTAGTCTTAAATTTGAGAGGACTAGAGAGTAAACTGCTTTCTGGATCATCAGGTAATTAAGTTCGGCTCCGTGCAATGATTTGCTCACGTAATAAACCGGCCACTGTTTCCTTGATCGTCTTCTTGAACAAGTACTAAACTTGCAGCCTTCTCTCCTACTGCCAAGTATACAATGAGAGGTCTATCCTCGGTTGGTTGCCGAAGCGTAGGCATTTCCAAGAGGTAAGCTCTGATTTCCTCCCAAGCCTTCTGACATTCGGGATTCCAACTGAATCTTGCTCGGTCCCTTGCGTTCTCGTCCTTAGATTTCTTCTCTCCTTTGCTCACCCCAATTCTACCGGGCTCCGCACCTTCCTTGATCAAGAGTTTGAAGAAAGGGCGGCACTTGTCTCCATAACGAGATAAAAAGAGACTTAGGGCTGTAATTTTTCCGAGAAGCCTTTGCACGTCCTTTATTGATGAAGGTGTCTTCACATTTAGAAGAGCTTCAATCTTTGCTGGATTTGCATCGATGTCGCGCTCGGACACCATAAATCCGAGAAATTTCCCGGATGTTACTCCGAAAACGCACTTGTCCGGATTCAGTCGGAGTCCATACTTTCGGATCTGCCCAAACACCTCTTCTATATCGTGTACGAGGTCCACTTCCTCCTTGCTCTTGACGATGATATCATCAACGAAACTTCAAGAATTCTTCCTATTTGTCCGGAGAATACCTTGTCCATCAATCTTTGGTAAGTTGCTCCGGCGTTCTTAAGTCCGAAGGGCATTCTGGTATAACAGTGCGTACCGGAGTCGCTTATAAAGGACGTCTTTTCTTCATCTGCTGAGTTCATCCTTATCTGATGATAACCACTATAAGCATCAAGGAAGGAGAGCCTTGCATTTCCGGCCGTAGAATCCACAAGCCTGTCGATCGGTGGTGTAGGGTATGAATCCTTCGGGCAAGCATCGTTTACATTCGTAAAATCAATGCACATGCGCAATTTGTCGATGTGTTCTCGGGTCGCTACTACGGGATTGCTTAACCACTCGGGATACGCTACTTCTCTTATGACCCCCGCATCGAGAAGCTTCGAGATTTGCTCTTTGATGAAGGCCCTTATGAATGGGGCATTGTTTCTTTTCTTCTGTCTTATAAGTCTAGAATTCGGGTCGATGTGCAGGCTGTGTTGGATTACTTTGGGTCGATCCCGGGCATATCACTTGGAGAGTAGGCGAACAAGTCTTTATTCATTTGTAGCAAGTTTACAAGATTTTCCTTACTGCCCTCGGGCATGTCTTTCGCAATTCTTGTTGTTCAATCTCCTTCCAAGACGACGTCTTCGGTATCCGCTTTCCCCTTGTCCTCCTTTGAGCAGCTCGCGGTCGAATCCTTCTGAGCTATTGCCATGACGTCCTTGTCCTCTCTTTGGCTCATGTATATCGAGGCGTCGCCCTCATCTGTAGCGAAGGTGACGGTTGGGTATTTCACGTCAGTTCTCATGTGAATAGCCACCTGGGTTTCTCTCCCAATGATAGCGTTGTAGGCAGAGGGGACATCAACGACAAGCCATTTGACCAACAACGTCGTGTACCGGGATTGACCTTCGTGTCACCCCACCGCCCGGAACACCGGAAGCGCGGTTGTCGAGTGGTTGCGGAAGCTTGCGAAGACGGCGGCGGGTGAACGCGGAGTTCTCTTAAATAGGTTTTGAGTGGACCCGAAACCCAACCCTTAAAAACGTTTCCCTTTCAGTTTTAAGGTTAAGTCGTGTTGCAGATTTTACGACATCTTTCTAGTCCTAAACCTGCACCCGAGACACGTTAGTGGTTTTACAGAATATCGCGCGCGCGAAAGAGCAGATAAGATATACAGGCAGAAGAAGTTCCGCCCTCTTCGTAGGGCCGGAAACTTCCTACGAATAAGATACATCCCAAGTACTGAAACTAACCTACATGCAAACATATACAGAGCCGAGTCCAAAAGGAGAATATAAGTCAAAATCCAACACCAAAATGATCACAAAAGTAACTAACGAGAAACACCCCCAACTTAACAAATAGTACCTTATAGCCAAAAACGCACAACGATAACTGCGGGAAATCTACACCGCAGGTCGTTTGCCCGGATCCCCTGAAACCATAATAAGTGGGGGGGTGAGTTCTCGAAAGAACTCCGTAAGGGGGTAGGTACGGTAGTGGTAAAACCTTTTAAAACATTTCCCTGCATAAAAGGGTTAGAATGCCATGAACTAAATAATACAGTCCTAAATATATCTGGATTATGACATGCATATGTGATGATGCTCTTAAGTCCCGTCGGACGGGTGGTACACCAATACAAAGGTTCCCGAACCCTCGACAAAGACCCTACGGCGGCTTGTTAAGCTCACACCGATGATCGGGTCATAACGCGTGGTACCGGCGAGGGATATCGCCCTAACTGTCGGACCCAAAACGGCATAAAGCCAACACATAACATCGTGAGTTAACGACCACGGTTGGCATACCGGCTTAGGTCCCGGCGTCCCCGTCAGCCGAACTCACGGACTTCTCACGTACCAACATAAATATGGGTCCGTTGTCGACCCCGATAAGCAAGTCCGATATGATAAAAGTCCAACCCATATTTAAGCAAAAACCCTGCAGACCACTACGTACCATGTGACTAGACCCGGGAGTCACCGGGCCCCACCCTCGACCCAAGTACTAGCCCTTAACTAACCTAATACACATGAAATGTGCATTAAGGAAATTAAACCCCTTACCTTGGCCAAACGGAAACTCTACTGAGGCCACCTACACACCGCAGCAAAACCCCGGGAAAATCCCGGCTCCCGGCCCGAAAAGTTGTAGTGTGACTTTTGAAGTCCCGCACTACACCACTAACGCTGAATCAAGCTGAACAATCAGACAGCAGTCAGAAATTACCAAAATACATCCCCGGAACCCAAACCCGCACAATCCCGCACTTTCCCGCAAAATTCCACAGAAAGCTCGGTTTCTCAAACCGAGCTAGAACATCCTTACCCAAACATCCACAACCACATCCAAGCCATTAAATCCAGATTCCAGACACTTTACCCGTAATCCCGCAAAAAGGTAACTTTTTTTCCTATTGTCCGAAAATGACGTTCCAAACATCATTACGAACCTACTTTCATCCACGATTCCAAAACACCAACCAAATTATCCAAAACACAACACAAACATAACTAAAGTTTCATTCAAAGTTTCGGCCTTAACCCCAATCTTCATCAAATAATTCCAACTTTTACCCTAACTTTAAAACATGCCAAACATGCTAAATACATGCTTCTTTTCCATGTTCAACCAAGAAAACATCATCAAATACCATCCCAAACTTTCGGCCCCTTGCTGACTTTTCCCAACACTTGTGTTTTCATGATTTTCCAAGAACAAAACATGCTTAACATGTATCAAACACCAACATACATGAAGATCAACACCAACCAACAACCAAAATTTCATAAAACTAAACAAGGGGTTCCTCACCTTGCTGAAACTCACTCAACCCTTAGATGGTGCTGCTGTTGGAACAAAGATAATCTCCAACTCCTTGAACTTGTCCAAGAAAACAAGAACACAAGTGAGCTCCTTTCTATGGTTATTTCAAACACAAGAAGATCAAACCAAAACCACTCAACCTCACCTTGAAAACAGCTGATTTGGAAGGTAGAAGAAGTGGTAGAACCAAGCTTGTTGAAACTCAAAACCCGAAACTTCAAGTTTGAGTTTTCAGCACCAACATCACAGCAGACCCGTTTTCGTGCAGCTCAGATTTGGAGGTCTTCCCGACGTTTTTGGACCATGGCCCCTTCAGCAAAGTTGTAGCCAAGAGGTTAAGGAAGATTTCTTCTAACTACCACCAAAGCCAATTCGAACCACAGAAGAACAGAATCAGCCACGAACACAAGAGAAGTATTCTGGCCAGCCAATGAAGAGAGTTCAAGAACTTACTAAGAACATGGAGAAGAGAAGCTTACCAAATTCTTAAGCCCAACCCTTGTTGATTTCAGCCATGAGTGAAGAACAAGAAAGCTTGAAAATGGTGGTGATGGTGGCGGATGAGTGAAGAGGAAGAAGAAGAAATGTGATTAAATGACATTTTAGCATAAAATGCTCTCTTTTATGCCAAAAATGTGGTGGGCCATGGGACACTTGTCCCATGACAAAATAGTCATACCCATGACTCACCACAAACCCAAAAAATCTGAAATGCCAAGTGTTGGCGCGCCAATCCCGCGCCAACGCCAACCGCGTAATTCCCGACGTACGCGCGTGAAAACCCGAACCAAAATCCGGCCATGCCAAAAATCCACAAAAATTACCATAAAAACCGTCTCGTGAAATAACACGTCTCACACCGAAGCCGTCGGAAAATTTCCATCCCGAGCCCCGGGATTCCCGTCCCGAGCCCCGGGAGTCGCCCGGGACCGAACGTCCCGTCCCAAAAAATATACTCCGTAAAAAGGTGCGGAATGTTCCCACGATCCCAAATATGCAAACGGTTTCCTTTTCCGAGGTCCCGGGAGCGCTACCGAGCCCGCTGTACGTCCCGAGACAAGTCCCGGCCCCGGAAAAATATTTTCCGCGGAAATGTCCGGGGAACCCGTATGACCTCAAATCCAGAAGGATTCCCAAAAATAATCCCCAGATAAGACTCGGGAGCTCGCTGACCGCCCGAAAACATGACCCGCAGGCCAAAACCGAAGCCCCGGGTCACCCAAGTCACAACCCGCTCGGGGTGACCGTACCAGTTTTCCCACTACGCAAAACACTTAATTAACCACATAATTAACATTCAAATACTGATTCCATAAAATAATCACAAGTCATATGTGATCTGAAAATTACAGTATTTGACCTTCCGGCCGATATTTACAGAAAAGGCAAAACGTCGGGGGTGGGTGTAACAACCTCCCCCCCTAAGACTCTTGGTCCTCCAAGAGTGATCTCAACAGCCTGAACTCGTCTGGATATCGACTCATCAGATCCTGCTCTGTCTCCCAAGTCGCCTCTCGATCTGAATGGTGTGACCACTGAACCTTGATCATCGGAATCGACTTGTTGCGAAGTCTCCGAACATCTCTCGGCCGGAAAAGCTATCGGTACCTCTCGGTAAGATAGATCGCTCGAGCTCAACCTCCTCTACCGGAATGATCATGGTATCCAAAATGCACTTCTTCAACATGCTAACATGGAAGGCGTTATGCACCCAGGACATATTCGGAGGTAAAGCCAAACGGTAGGCAACCACCGCCTATACGTTCCAGAATCTCGTAGGGACCAACATACCTTGGGGCTAACTTACCCCTTTGCCAAAACGGACTGTCCCCAGTCGGTGCAACCTTCAACCAAACCCTGTCCCCCACCTCAAACTCCAGCTTACGGCGTCTCTTGTTAACGTATGAGGTGGTCCTATCATTTGCGGCCTTCATCCGCATCTGAATCAAACGGATCTTCTCCGTCGTCTCCTCTATGAGTTCGGGACCAATGGTCATCCTGTCCGAGGCATCTGTCCAACAGTGTGGCGTCATGCATCTCCGACCATACAGTGCCTCATAAGGTGCCATACCGATAGTAGTCTGGTAACTGTTGTTATAGGAGAATTCTACTAACGGTAGGTGCTGATCCCAATGTCCCCCAAAATCCAGAACACAACTCCTGAGCATATCCTCAACAATCTGAATAACCCTCTCTGACTGCCCATCCGTCTGAGGATGATATGCCGTGCTCAGGTGAAGTCGCGTGCCCAGAGCCTTATGAAAGGCACCCCAAAACCTCGCGGTAAATCGTGGATCTCTATCAGATACGATGGAGTCCGGCACCCCATGTAGTCGCACGATCTCCCGAATGTATAACTGGGCAAGCTTCCCGAACTCGCATCGGCAGAAAATGTGCACACTTAGTCAGCCGGTCGACTATGACCCAAATAGCATCGTGATGCGCTCTAGTCGGAGGTAAACCAGTCAGGAAATCCATCGTAATGTTACCCCACTTCCTGACGGGTATAGGTAGAGTCTGCAGCATTCCAGCTGGTTTCTGGTGCTCTACCTTGACACGCTGACAAGTTGCACACTTCGCCACAAAGGCGGCTATGTCCCTTCTCATCCCCGGCCACCAGAAGTGAGATCGAAGGTCGTGGTACATTTTCTCACCTCCGGGGTGGATGCTCAAACTGCTGGAGTGCGCCTCTCCCAATAATCGATCCCGAATCGACGATTCATCTGGTACATAGAGGCGACTCCGGAAGTACAGCAATCCCTGCTTGTACTCAAAGTGCGGTCGTAAGGCTCCTTTGTCCTCTCCCGAGAGCTTCCTCAAGCCCACGTCTCTGACCTGTGCCTCTCGGATGTCAGTCAGCCAATCAGACTGGACTGTCAAAGTGCAGATCTGAGCTTGCTCCCACTGCTCCCACTGATGCCAAAGCATCATCAGATCTGACCCCTCGGCCTTGTTCCCAAGATTCCCACCATTGACAATACCCGTGTACTTCCTGCTTAAAGCATCTGCCACTGAGTTCCCCTTGCCGGCGGTGTACTCGATGGTGCAGTCATAATCCTTCATGTACTCGAGCCACCGTCGCTGTCTCATGTTTAGATCCTTTTGTGTGAACAGATACTTCAAACTCCTATGGTCGGTGAAAATCTGGAACCTGCTGCCGAGTAAGTAGTGCCTCCACTGCTTGAGAGCATAAACAATCGCAGCTAACTCCAAGTCATGCGTCGGGTAGTTCTGCTCGTGTGGTCGCATCTGTCTCGACCCATACGCGATGACATGCTGCCCTTGCATCAACACGCAACCGAGTCCCGTCCTTGACGCGTCAGTAAAGATCACGTAAGGTAGTGCCGGGTCCGGTTGGCTCAGAATCGAAGCGTGTGTCAATAACCGCTTGAGTTCCTGGAAGCTGTCCTCGCAGGCTGAGGACCAAACAAACGGCTGACCCTTCTTGGTCAACTGAGTGAGCGGTGATGCAAGTATGGAGAATCCCGGTACAAATCTGCGGTAGTACCCTGCCAAACCCAGGAAACTCCGAATGTCCTTGACCGTCCGTGGCTGCCTCCACTCCTCAACTGATTTGGTCTTCTCCGGATCCACTGAAATACCATGCTCTCCTACGATGTGACCCAGAAAAGATACCTCCCGCATCCAAAAATCGCACTTAGAGAACTTAGCGTACAACTGGTTGTGCGCAAGTGTCTCGATCTGATCCTCAAGTGTTCCTGATGTGATTCCTCATCGGGAGAATAGACAAGAATATCGTCGATGAAGACTATCACAAAGGAATCCAGATACGGGCGGAACACCCGGTGCATCATGTCCATGAATGCAGCTGGTGCGTTCGTCAAACCAAATGGCATGACGGTGCACTCATAATGCCCGTACCGAGTGCGGAAAGCAGTCTTGGGAATGTCCTCTTCCCTTATGCGAAGCTGGAAGTAACCTGACCGCAGGTCGATCTTCGAAAACACCCTAGCTCCTGCAGCTGGTCAAACAAGTCATCGATCCTGGGTATCGGATACTTGTTCTTGATCGTGATGGCATTCAAGCTGCCGATAGTCGATCTGAGTCGAAGAGTCCCATCCTTCTTCTTGACAAAGCGAGCTGGGGCTCCCAGGTGAAGTACTCTGTCGAATAAACCCCTTCTCTAGAAGATCCTCGAGCCGCTTCTTGATTCAGCCGGCTCCACAATCAGCATCCGATAAGGAGGGATGGAGATCGGAGTCGACCCTGGCTGCAACTGAATCTTGAAAGTGATCTCTCTGCTAGGTGGCATACCCGGTAACTCCTCTGGAAAGACATGCGGAAAATAATGGACTACAGGAATCTGATCTAACTCGGCGTGTACTGTAGTGTTAAGACCAGTAGTCCTCCTCACCAACAACCGGAATGTGCTCCAATATGCTCAGCTCCATACTCTGCTCCACTAGCTTCTGTGGGTAGCCAATCTGCACGACCTCTCCGGAAACTAGAATCGGCGCTTGGCGCGGTCGATCTTCACATCGTCTTTGCGACAACCAATCCATCCCGAATAATGTCGTACTTGGGCGTATCCAAGATCGATGGCGAGACTCGATCGATGGCGCCCAATACTCAGGATACATTCCTGAGCAACCTCGTTCGAGTACAGACACGTCCTACCAGCAGTGCGTACAACAACTACACTCGCCGTGTAGGTGATAGGCAAAACTAGAGATGTCGCACATCTCCCAGATATAGCAGAAATGGAAGCGCCGGTGTCAAATAATGCATTAACTGGTACATTATTTAAAAGGATAATACCTGCTAACGCTCCCTGCTGAGACGTGCCGGCCTGCTCGATCTGATAAACCCGTGCTGGCTGGGTAGTCCGCTGTACTGGGGGTGGCGCAATCTGTGGCCTCTGAGGTGGAGCTCTCAAAGCTCCCTGCGCTGAACCGCGGCCCTGGATGGCCCTGGTCGGTGGTCCTCTCGGTGGAGGTCTGCCGCCCTGAAACTGTGTCTGCGGACAGTCCTTGACCCAATGGTCCGTGGCCCCGCACTTCAGGCACTGGCCTGCTGCTCTGAAGCACGTCCGACCCTCATGACGTCTGCCGCAGTCTCGGCATACATGCAACTGTGTAAAAGGAGTCCTGCTCATGCCCTGGCCAAATCTGCCCGGCCTGCTCTGTCCACGCTGCTGCCCTTGGCCCTGCTGGCCCGACGGCTTCCCGCTGCTCTGTGGTCGGGAAGGTGTGGCTACTGCTCCGATCCTCTCAGTCTCCAGCAAAAGGGCCTTCTGGATGGCCTCATGGTAGACAGGAAAACTGAGAGCAATCAGATGCTCCCTGATTTGAGGGAGCAGGCCCCGGATAAACCTCCTCGTCCTCTCTCGCTCAAGAGTCGGGGCCCGGGAAGAGTAGCGGATCGGTCGGCTGAACTCCGGCTCGTACTCGGTGGTGATCGGCTGCCACAGGTGAGTGCGTCGAACTCAGCCTGTCGGCGCTCTCTGATAGCATACCCCAACCACCTCTCATGGTAAAGGCGGGAAAACTCCTCCCAAGACATCCCTGGGTCAACACGCCTCAACTCCCGTCTTGTGCCGCCCGGTCTGAACTATCCCTTGCCACCGGTTGTGAGCTGCGTCACGTAGATAAAAGGTAGCAAGAGATACCATCGCCTCGGATGGCAACCCCAATCTGGTCACCAGCCGCTCCATATCTCAGTCGGCCGGCTCTCGGGCGTGTGCAGCCCGATCTTGCCCGAGAACTTGGGCGGGTTGAAGCGCTGCAGGCGCTCCATCATCCCAACCTCATCATAACCGGCAGTGCCCTCTCTGCGCGGTCTCGGGGTCCCTCGTGTACCCCCGGAATCGGAAACAGACTCATCCCTCGGTCGGCGATGATGTACCGGTGATCGACCCCTCCGATCCCTGCGAGCACAACGTGTGGTGCGAGCGGTACTGGCCGCTGTCCTGGTCCTCCGAGAGTGGGTGCGACTCCGCGACTCACTCTGATCTCCCTCCTCCTCAGAAATCGAAGCAGATCTATATCGAGTGGAATCGGTACATGTAGTCTCCGTGTCTGTGGGTGTAACGGTCGGCGCATACTCACTGTCGCTCTCCCCGCCAGACAATACATCCCCTCGTGTCAGCACATCAACCAAAACAGTGCGTATGATCTCCACCAAATGGTCGGGCTCCTGGCGTCGCCCAGAACTCTGTCGGGACTGTGATGAAGATCGCGGTGTAAACTGCCTAACCCGACGATGGACCCTCCTCCCGGGGTCACTCTCCCGAGAGGGGTCCGAAGTATCCGAACGAATAGCGCGGTCTTGCCTCGTGCGTACCATCTAGAAACCCACAGTATCAAACAAAAAGACAAATTATTCTCCAAGTTAGCAACCAGCAGTTTCCTAATGGCTCTGTAAATGATATGCATGCAACTAAAACAAAGAATTTTGGCAGCAATTCCTTTGCTTGCCTAACTTGAAAAGATCAGATAATCCACATCCTTCGTGGATCATCTAGCGCGATATTCATTAACCACTTTGAGTTTCGTAGGTTATGCTAGGTTATGGTGCAAACTAACCAATCCTAAATCTTCCTAAAGTTCTAGAGCAATTTTAGTAAAAGTTAGCTACTCTTTTATTTAAATTACCCCAGAGCTAAAAGCAGATTTTAGGTCGGAAAGTCTAACCATTCCTAACTCTAACCCTAAACCGCTCTGATACCAAATTGTCACCCCACCGCCCGGAACACCGGAAGCGCGGTTGTCGAGTGGTTGCGGAAGCTTGCGAAGACGGCGGCGGGTGAACGCGGAGTTCTCTTAAATAGGTTTTGAGTGGACCCGAAACCCAACCCTTAAAACGTTTTCCTTTCAGTTTTAAGGTTAAGTCGTGTTGCAGATTTTACGACATCTTTCTAGTCCTAAACCTGCACCCGAGACACGTTAGTGGTTTTACAGAATATCGCGTGCGCGAAAGAGTAGATAAGATATACAGGCAGAAGAAGTTCCGCCCTCTTCGTAGGGCCGGAAACTTCCTACGAATAAGATACATCCCAAGTATTGAAACTAACCTACATGCAAACATATACAGAGCCGAGTCCAAAACAAGAAAGTACCTTGCTAGCTAGATCTGTGGGATCTTTGAACATAAACAGGAGAATAGAAGTCAAAATCCAACACCAAAATGATCACAAAAGTAACTAACGAGAAACACCCCAACTTAACAAATAGTACCTTATAGCCAAAAACGCACAACGATAAGCTGGGAAATCTACACCGCAGTCGTTTGCCCGGATCCCCGAAACCATAATAAGTGGGGGTGAGTTCTCGAAAGAACTCCGTAAGGGGGTAGGTACGGTAGTGGTAAAACCTTTTAAAACATTTCCCGCATAAAAGGGTTAGAATGCCATGAACTAAATAATACGATCCTAAATATATCAGGATTATGACATGCATATGTGATGATGCTCTTAAGTCCCGTCGGACGGTGGTACACCAATACAAAGGTTCCCGAACCCTCGACAAAGACCTACGGCGGCTTGTTAAGCTCACACTGATGATCGGGTCATAACGCGTGGTACCAGCGAGGGGATATCGCCCCTAACTGTCGGCCCAAACGGCATAAAGCCAACACATAACATCGTGAGTTAACGACCACGGTTGGCATACCGGCTTAGGTCCCGGCGTCCCCGTCAGCCGAACTCACGGACTTCTCACGTACCAACATAAATATGGGTCCGTTGTCGACCCCGATAAGCAAGTCCGATATGATAAAAGTCCAACCCATATTTAAGCAAAAACCCTGCAGACCACTACGTACCATGTGACTAGACCCGGGAGTCACCGGGCCCCACCCTCGACCCAAGTACTAGCCCTTAACTAACCTAATACACATGAAATGTGCATTAAGAAATTAAACCCCTTACCTTGGCCAAACGGAAACTCTCCGAGGCCACCTACACACCGCACAAAACCCGGGAAAATCCCGGCTCCGGCCCGAAAAGTTGTAGTGTGACTTTTGAAGTCCCGCACTACACCACTAACGCCGAATCAAGTGAACAATCGACAAATGATCGAAATTACCAAAATACATCCCCGGAACCCAAACCCGCACAATCCCGCACTTTCCCGCAAAATTCCACAGAAAGCTCGGTTTCTCAAACCGAGCTAGAACATCCTTACCCAAACATCCACAACCACATCCAAGCCATTAAATCCAGATTCCAGACACTTTACCCGTAATCCCGCAAAAAGGTAACTTTTTTCCTATTGTCCGAAAATGACGTTCCAAACATCATTACGAACCTACTTTCATCCACGATTCCAAAACACCAACCAAATTATCCAAAACACAACACAAACATAACTAAAGTTTCATTCAAAGTTTCGGCCTTAACCCCAATCTTCATCAAATAATTCCAACTTTTACCCTAACTTTAAAACATGCCAAACATGCTAAATACATGCTTCTTTTCCATGTTCAACCAAGAAAACATCATCAAATACCATCCCAAACTTTCGGCCCCTTGCTGATTTTTCCCAACACTTGTGTTTTCATGATTTTCCAAGAACAAAACATGCTTAACATGTATCAAACACCAACATACATGAAGATCAACACCAACCAACAACCAAAATTTCATAAAACTAAACAAGGGGTTCCTCACCTTGCTGAAACTCACTCAACCCTTAGATGGTGCTGCTGTTGGAACAAAGATAATCTCCAACTCCTTGAACTTGTCCAAGAAAACAAGAACACAAGTGAGCTCCTTTCTATGGTTATTTCAAACACAAGAAGATCAAACCAAAACCACTCAACCTCACCTTGAAAACAGCTGATTTGGAAGGTAGAAGAAGTGGTAGAACCAAGCTTGTTGAAACTCAAAACCCGAAACTTCAAGTTTGAGTTTTCAGCACCAACATCACAGCAGACCCGTTTTCGTGCAGCTCAGATTTGGAGGTCTTCCCGACGTTTTTGGACCATGGCCCCTTCAGCAAAGTTGTAGCCAAGAGGTTAAGGAAGATTTCTTCTAACTACCACCAAAGCCAATTCGAACCACAGAAGAACAGAATCAGCCACGAACACAAGAGAAGTATTCTGGCCAGCCAATGAAGAGAGTTCAAGAACTTACTAAGAACATGGAGAAGAGAAGCTTACCAAATTCTTAAGCCCAACCCTTGTTGATTTCAGCCATGAGTGAAGAACAAGAAAGCTTGAAAATGGTGGTGATGGTGGCGGATGAGTGAGAGAGAAGAAGAAATGTGATTAATTTGGCATTTTTGGCATAAAATGCTCTCTTTTATGTCAAAAATGTGGTGGGCCATGGGACACTTGTCCCATGACAAAATAGTCATACCCATGACTCACCACAAACCCAAAAAATCTGAAATGCCAAGTGTTGGCGCGCCAATCCCGCGCCAACGCCAACCGCGTAATTCCCGACGTACGCGCGTGAAAACCCGAACCAAAATCCGGCCATGCCAAAAATCCACAAAAATTACCATAAAAACCGTCTCGTGAAATAACACGTCTCACACCGAAGCCATCGGAAAATTTCCATCCCGAGCCTCGGGATTCCCGTTCGGCCCGGGACCAAACGTCCCGTCCCAAAAAATATACTCCGTAAAAAGGTGCGGAATGTTCCCACGATCCCAAATATGCAAACGGTTTCCTTTTCCGAGGTCCAGGGAGCGCTACCGAGCCCGCTGTACGTCCCCAGACAAGTCCCGGCCCCGGAAAAATATTTAATGTACCTGTAGGACCTCAAATCCAGAAGGATTCCCAAAAATAATCCCCAGATAAGACTCGGGAGCTCGCTGACCGCCCGAAAACATGACCCGCAGGCCAAAACCGAAGCCCGGGTCACCCAGGTCACAACCCGCTCGGGGTGACCGTACCAGTTTTCCCACTACGCAAAACACTTAATTAACCACATAATTAACATTCAAATACTGATTCCATAAAATAATCACAAGTCATATGTGATCTGAAAATTCTGATTTGACCTTCCGATATTTACGTAAAAGGCAAAACGTCGGGGTGGGTGTAACATCGCAGAGATGGCTTCGCCAAAAAGGCCTCGCCTTCTCTTGGGGGCTTCGTGAAGAAGGCTTTACCTTCACTTTGAAGTCTTTACTTCTGAGATTCTTGCTTGAGGGCTTCGCCGTGAGGCTTCTCAGAAATGGCTTCGCCTGAGGGTTTTGCCATCACCGAGATGCCTTCGCTTGAAGAAGCCATGCCTATGCCTTGAGGCCTCTTGTGGAATCCTCGCATAGAGGCGTTGCCTTCTCCTGGTCAGGTGATCGCCTGAACCATGGATTAGGCCGCCTTAGCCTATGATCCTCCTCGCCACGGAGTTGCTCCGAGCTTCATTCGCCTGCCTCTTCGTCTGGTACACTTTGTTGTTGCTTGAGGATCCCATGATCACATCAATCCCTCCCTCTTAAAAAGATTCGTCCTCGAATCTTAAGGGGAGAAATTTCCTACAAATGAAAACAAGCACAACAAACTTCGCAGAACATTAGGGGTTAGTGAATGAATCTCATCAATGGAGACTGGGGGAAGGTCGCAGTGAAGATGCATATAGATGCGAGAGCATGATAACTCCTATATGCATCGTGAACATGAACAAAAGTTTATAAAAATTCATAACATGTTTCCTAGAGTATTGTATGCAATTAACAATGAATTTATACTCGAGGAAAACATGCGGTCTAAAAATTGTAGACCCTTGTTCATGGAAAGGGGGTGGGTCAAGGGAAGCGTTGCCTTCGCAAACCACATGCACATGTGCTTCCCAGGACAAAGAAGAAAAGACTAAGCTAGTCATAAAAGAAACGCCTTCGCGTGAATCGCAAAGACTAGCCTTAGTACAAGCAGGAGGTTCAGAGATGGGCAAGACGCCCGCTCTCTTCACCTCAACCATAAACATGGTTTCAGCCTTAATCTTTCTAAGATGCTCATGTTTACTAAAGATAGGCTGGGATGCCTCGCATGGGGTAAACATGGCATCTTGGGAAGTCCCATAGATATATTCGAACAATGGGTGTGGAGGACGAATGATGTCTGATCCATCACCCACGTTCGTAGCATGCAAGCTTAAGGAAACCATGGATTCGCACGTAGGCGTATACCCTTCGCTACTGGAAGAAAGAGACAAGTTACCTTCTCCCAAGTTAGGGAGGTGCAGGTCCTCTCCGCATATCATCTTCTCCTCCAGCAACGGTGTGGCTTCTTCCTCAAGTGGGGGCTCGGTTGGAACTCCCGAGTGAGCTCTGCTTTCTTCCAAAGCCGTAGCGCTTTCGCTTTCTTCAACTCTTCGCGCATCCGCGGCCTCTTCGTTTTTCTGCACAACCAAAGAAGAACTACAAGGTTGAGAAGATGGAATGGTCAGTTCTTCTTGGAGTTTGGTTGAAGGCCCGGGTGAGTCTTTCTTTTCACTCAGTTGGCTTTGGAGAGCTCTCTCCTTTCTTCTCTCTTTTCTTTTCTTTCTCTCTCTCTCATACTCGATGTACTCATTCTTGAGTCTTTCAATCATCTGAGAGAGAGTCTCTTCATTTGGATTTTGGTGAGGGTTTGGATTTGGGGTGTGGACTTGGGCTGCGCAAGCATTGGGCGGTGGGGTGCGCGGCGCGGCCAAGGGAGTTTGTGGCGATGGGGGTCCCCGCCTCCTCTCATGGGAGGAAGTTGGTTCGCTTTGGGGCGAAGACCCTTCGAGTGGATTTTGGTGGCGGAGTCGGGTGGAGTTGCTAGGCGTAAGGCGCGATGGGGGCCTCGTTTGGTAGTATGGCGAGGGTGGCTCCTCTTGTGGGGAACCATACCTTTGCCATAACAACCTCTTCAATTTACTCCACGTCCGAATGGGGGGTTCGCCATATTGTTTTAGTTGGGCGAGCTCTTGGCGATGCCATCTCTGGGCTTCTCCTTTTAGGCACCTTATGGCAAAGGTTAATCTTTCTTCACCATGAAATTGGTAATACCAAAAGTGGTATTCCAATTTCTCCATCCAATGCCATAAGTTCTCTTCAAGTTTGCATCTCTTTGTCAAGGGATGAAACCCGATAAAATGGAAGTCTTCTTCCGCCATGAGTTTGCTTGCACATGTAAACAATAAAGTTAGTCCCGCTCACGCTCACGTGTTTAAGTCTCTCCTTTCGTGAAGGGGTCTGCCCTTTCGCGAGGGGTCACACTCGATTTTTCCTCTCTCCTCTTGCTCGTAGCTCTCACAGCTTGCTCTTAGTGCCAAACCCGAAATGATTACCACAAGATAACGTCTAGCATGCAAAAATCATTTAGAAATGAAGTGCTAGTTACTTGAAGCTAACTATGGTAAATTGGGGGTGGTTCTCTGGCAGCAGATATACAAGAGGGTTAGAAATGAGGTTTTGGCGCACAAAAACACTTTTGGCTCAAATGTGAAATCAAATTTAGATCAAGGTCACTGTTCCTATGAGTTGTGGAATGAACAGGTATGAATACTCATATGAACACCAAGAACAATAAGAACACAGATTTGATTTCTTCTATTCTTTAAACAACCAATCTTTTATACACCACTTCCTTTTCGCTTTTTGACTACAACCTCACTCTTTTAAGCACATAAACTTCGCACGTTGCGGTTTTGGATTGGATCCGAAACTTGCGAATTTGCAAAACCGCAATCGCTTTCTTTTTCTTCTTCTTCTTCTCTGTTTCTCTTCTTCTTCTTCTTTCCTTTTTTTTTGACTTTTTGATTTATGAAGTTGCTAACACAACAACTTCTAACACAGAATCACACAACAGATAAACTGAAATAAAACGGATGGGGGGTTTCAGAAAACGAACAGAGTATAACACGGTTTGAAAATAACGCAAAGATAAATCTTTCTTCAAGTAGAAGTTAAAGGGTTTAACCTTGAAGAAATCACAAACAACTCCAGCAAGCGATCTGGCTCTGATACCACTTGATACGATCACGGGGACGCTTGACGCGAAACCGCGAGATCGTCCGGAAGCGCAGATCTAGCTCGGTGGAGTCGATGAACAAGGAAGGATAGATTCGGCCACAGACACCTCCCAACTACGAGGTTGGGCAATATCTGCGATAAGCCTGGGGAGTATGGAAGATCTAGCACCTCTTAACTACGAGATTAAGCAATACTAGATATTAAACTTGATGATAAACAATCAAGGGGGATGGCGGAAAATAGCAAGGGGGTGAGAACCGGGCTTAAGGAATTTTCCTTCTTAAGCTTTAAACATGTTCTAGGTTACAAAAAGAATCTGTTGTCCCTTTTATAGGAGAGAAGGGAACAGTCTGACATATGTGCATGCATGCCAAAAGCATAAAGTGCTTTAACATGCATGCCATCCTAAAAAGGTAAAAGGGTAAAAACTAAGTAATATAATACTCCCTAGTGTCAGCGAGAAAGGAGGGAGTGTTCCAGATGGGATGGGAGTGGTTGGAGATGGTCGGCGGCATTATTGAGCATAGGTGGCTTCGCTTCAGGGCTTCGCCTGAACTGGAAGGCCTCGCACTGAAAGCTTCGCCTTCGCTCGGAAGCTTCGCAGAGATGGCTTCGCCAAAAAGGCCTCGCCTTCTCTTGGGGGCTTCGTGAAGAAGGCTTTACCTTCACTTTGAAGTCTTTACTTCGGAGATTCTTGCTTGAGGGCTTCGCCGTGAGGCTTCTCAGAAATGGCTTCGCCTGAGGGCTTCGCCATTGCCCAGATGCCTTAGCTTGAAGAAGCCATGCCTATGCCTTGAGGCCTCTTGTGGAATCCTCGCATAGAGGCGTTGCCTTCTCCTGGTCAGGTGATCGCCTGAACCATGGATTAGGCCGCCTTAGCCTATGATCCTCCTCGCCACGGAGTTGCTCCGAGCTTCATTCGCCTGCCTCTTCGTCTGGTACACTTTGTTGTTGCTTGAGGATCCCATGATCACATCATTCGGAGGCTGCAAGGATGCTAGCCCGAGTTGTATTAAGGGGGGTGAAATTCGGATTTCGCTCGAAAGTTCTCTTCTGTCCTCCCCAGTTCCCCGGCTGTTTGACCAACGCATTCCTCGTGTTCTCCTTCCTTGGCTCACGATTATCTCTTTTGTCTTGCTTCCCTTCGCGTTGGGACAACATTTCTTGCGCGATCATATGCTCTTGTGTGACTGCATACATTTCCTCAACATCGGTGAAGTTCTTTCGGGATAATTCATAAGCCAGGCGCGAATTGGGGAGGAGCGCCTTTGTGAATGCCACGATCCGAATGTTGTCCGTCAAATCAGACGCGTGTACGGCTTCTGTGTTGAACCTTTCAACGAACTCTCGGATTCCTTCGTTCGGTCTCTGTTTGATGTCGAATATTTGTATGGCCCTTTTTGCCGACCTCTTACACCCGATGAAGTGTGTCGTAAATTTGGTGGCCAGGTCTCCGAACGACGACACCGAGTTCGGGAGGAGAGAGTTATACCAAGCTGAGGCCGGACCTCCTAGAGCTACTTCAAAACACTTACACAGGGCCGCTTCGTTAGCCCCTTTCAATTCCATCACCCTCTTGTACTTCCGAACAAAGGCATCAGGGTCTCCTGAACCTTGGTATATCTCCAATGGGTGCGGCAAGTTAAATACTCGGGGCATCTGGCTGTCCCGAATCCTACTGGTGAATGGCCCATCATCAGGGATAACTTCGTACTTGGGTTCGGGTCTGCCCGAGTTTCTCTCGACTTGTTCTAGACGATGCAACATTTGCCTGATCACATCGTCCCGCGGATCACCACGTACCAGTCTCTCTGGTCTTGGGGATCGGTCTCTTTTGTAGTCCCTCGGGGATCTTGACCGCTGTCGACTTTGGCAATCCGGAGAAGCAGCCTGCTGGCTACCATGGTCTGACCACCTCTTCCGTGGTCACTGCCTGTTCTGAGGTTTACAGGATTGACCAGACTGGTCATCCTGGTTACCTCGCTCTTCCTGAAGAACCATCCTTACTGCTTGGACAAGGTCATGGTCCAAGTGTCGAATATCGCTTCGATGGAAACTAGAGGTAGGCCGTAGGGAGGTTGCTCCATGGGACGTTTCCTCTGAGGAACTCTGGTAACTGGGGTCGGCCGTGCGGCCGTCGGTGGAGCCTTCTCCCTCCGGTTTGGATGATCGGGAACGGGAATGGCCCCACGTTCTATCTGCTTTTGGGGACCACCGCCTTTCCCACAGATGGCGCCATTTGGTGGTGGATCCGTGCGTGTAACCGCCACGTTCCGGTTTGACTTACGTGTCCTGATGTTGACTGAAGTCATTAGGTCGACTTTGCGTATTAGGACAGGATTGACGAGAAATAGAGAGGTCCTCTGAGGTTGTGTTTTGACGAGTCGCGTCGAGTAGTTGTAAAACGTTACCCCTTTTAGGTATGAATAGTGAATGTATTTATAGTTCCAGGTCTGAGTGGTATTATTGTAATATCTCAATATCATGTTTTTAGGGAGTATAAGTACTTCGGGAAGTGTGGTTCGGGAACGTCCTTAAGCGAAGTTCGGGTTATTTACTTTATTAACAGTTTTTTAATGGGGCCATTATTTCGGGCTTATGTGTGGACCTTTTGTTAGGCCTTTTGTGTGTATTGGGCCTGACGGCCATCACCCTTAATTTCGGCCTTGACATGCTATTTGCACCAACATCCTTTCCAATCGATTTAAAGCTTCCAATTCATGCATTATCAACCATTTAATCATTCTAAGCATGAATATCAACATATTTCTCAACTATCTCATCAATTCCATAACCAAGGGTTTTGGCCAAGCTAGGGTTTTGCAACCCAAAATGTTCTTCCATAATCCAAACATTGATTCCTACACCAAATCATACCAAGAACAACATATCTCAAGCTTGAAGCAAGAAGATGAACAAAACATGTAGCTAAGGTTCATCATGAATTCGGCCTCAAGGTGCATCAACCACAACCATGCTTCAAACATACCAAAACCATGAAGAAGATGCATGCTTACCTAAAGATTAACACCAAGATCAATCTCCCTTCAACCCTTAAACAAATTGGCCTTGCCAAAAGGGAGCTACTTATGTGTTTGTTCTTGTGAAATGAAGAAAATATGAGAGGGAGAAAGGGTGAGAGAGTTGGCGGATGATGAGTGAAGAAATGAGACCAAAATGCCAAATTTTCCCACCTTATATATTTCTTCCAAAATGAGTCACCATGCCACCTTCACACACACACACCTTAGTCACTTGCCAAGCACACACACACCTTAGTCACATAACAAGCCAAAGTATGCCCAAGTGGCTATGTGTCATCTCGCACCAACTTAACCCGAGCAAATCCCGGCGTGTGTGCTTGCTATCCCGACCAAATAATCCCGTCATGTGTGCTTGCTTGGTTACCTCCACAATAACCATCCCGAGTCATAAAATACCACACCCTTGGCGCCATCAAATTTTTCCATCCCGAGCCCCGAGTGTCTCCTGAGAACGAACGTCCCAACCCCGAAAAATATTTTCCGCGAAAAGGTGCGGGGGACTCGTGTGACCTCAAATATACAAGCATTCCCAAAAATGTTACTAAGAAAAGATCCGGGAGCGATCTGACCAACAGAAAACCTGTCCCGCATGTTTGGAACGGGGCTCCGGAACACAGAAGTCACCACCCGCTCGGGTGACTGTAACAAAATCCCTTCCAACCCACCACCACAAGACCCTCACCACACCACCACTACCCTAACCTGAGGCCCCAACCTAACCCCTCTTCCTCTCACAACCCTAAACCGAGGTCAAACATCCACCCCAAGCCCCATGACACCTCTCATCAAGCAAGGAACATTGCATGCTTCAAATGTAAAGGCAAGGGGCATTATGCAAATGAATGTCGCAACAAGAGGGTGATGATCATTAACCCCAATGGTGAATGGTCAAGTGAAGATGAAGGAGAGGCTACTTTTGAGCGTCACATTGAAGAGCAAGAAGAATAGGAAGGAGAGCTACCACTAGAAGGCTTGATACTTGTCACAAAAAGGGTGCTCCAAAGAACACCAAAGCCAACCGAAACTAGCCAAAGAGAAAATCTATTTCAAGTAAGAGCATTGGTGAATGGGATACTTTGTACTCTCATTGTGGATTGTGGAAGTTGTGTGAATGTGGCAAGTGAATTAATGGTGGCCAAATTGAACCTCCCTACCAAGCAACATCCAAAGCCTTATCAACTTCAATGGGTTGATGATAGAGCATTTGTCAAGGTTGTGAAGCAAGTGGAAGTGCCAATCCAAATTGACAAATATGAAGACAAAATCGCATGTGATGTTGTGAGGATCGAAGCTACTAACATCCTTCTTGGAATACCTTGGCAATTTGACAAGCATACCATTCACTATGGAAATGCCAACAAATATATGCTCACTCACCAAGGCTGAAACTATACCCTCCTTCCACTTAGCCACACCCAAGCCTTACAAGACCAAGCCCATCTTGCAAGCAAGGCCGAGAGTTCAAGGAAGAAAGAGGGAAGTGAAAAGAGAGAAAAGAGTGAGAAGGTTCAAGGATCCTTGATAGAAAAAGGGTGTGCATATGTGGGAAACACTTCAGGTGAGCAAGAGAGAAAACAAGAGTGCATACCTCACTTGGCCAAAGAGAGGGATTTCAAAAGAGCACTCTAGCAAAATAAAACTTGTTTTCTCATGGTTTCAACTTCTTGCATGCTAACACTTGAACAAGTATCTTCTCTTTCTTTGGTTGTGCAGGATATCTTGAAGGCATTTGAGAATGTGTTTGAGGAGCCTTGCGGCCTTCCACCTTAAAGGGGCATTGAGCACCAAATTGATCTACTTCTAGGTGCCCCTCACCCAAACAAGGTCACCTATAGGACTAATCCTCAAGAATCCAAAGATATCCAAGCACAAGTGCAAGAGTTGCTCAAAAAGGGTTTCATCAAGGAGAGTCTTTCTCCATGTGTCGTATCGGTCATATTGGTGCCCAAAAGTAATGGAACTTGGAGGATGTACATGGATTGTCACCCCATAAATTTAATCACTGTAAAGTATAGACATCTCATTCCTAGACTTGATGATATGCTTGATGAATTAAGTGGTGCATGTGTATTTTCTAATTTGACTTGAAAAGTGGCTATCATCAACTTAGGATGAAGAAAGGTGATGAATGGAAAGCGGCCTTTAAAACTAAAATTGGCTTGTATGAATGGAATGTCATGCCTTTTGCATTGTCTAATGCACCTAGTACATTCATGAGATTGATGAACCATGTTTTGAGGTATTTGATTGGAAAGTTTGTTGTTGTTTACTTTGATGACATTCTAGTGTACTCCAAGAATCATGATGAGCATATTGTTCACTTGAAACAAGTGTTAGATACACTTAGGCATGAGAAATTGTATCCTAAGTTTTAAAAGTGTCTTTGCTACAAGTGAAGTCAGTTTTCTTGAACATGTTGTTGGAAAGCATGGTGTGAAAGTTGATGAAAGTAAAGTGGTAGCAATAAAGGAGTGGCTTACTCCTAATTCTCTAACCGAAATGAGGTCCTTCCTTAGCCTTGAAAGTTTTTATAGGAGGTTTATTAGAGACTTCTCCACTATTGCTGCCCCTTTGCATGAGTTAACTAAAAAGAATGTTGTCTTTGAATGGGGCAAAGCTCAAGAGGAGTCTTTTCTTGCTTTGAAATCAAAATTTAAGTGTGCTCCCTTGCTTGCTTTGCCGAACTTTGAAAAGGTTTTTGAGGTTGAATGTGATGCAAGTGGGATATGCATTGGTGTCATTTTGCACCAAGAAAGCCGGCCCATTGCTTTCTTTAGTGGGAAGTTGAATGGTGCTACATTGAACTACTCCACCTATGACAAAGAGCTTTATGCTCTTGTAATGTCATTGAAAATGTGGAGTCATTATTTCTTGCCAATAGAGTTTGTGATTCAAACGGATCACCCTCTTTGAAGTACCTTCAAGGGCAAGAAAATTTGAATAAGAGGCATGTTAGGTGGATGAGGTGGTACACTACCCAAGCAAACGCGTCCTCGCGTCGCATCAGAATCATACAAGGCCTTTTGAAAAGGTCTCATCCTTGTGGTCTCCAGTATCGCCTTCGCAAGGTCTCACCCGTGCGGCCTCCAGTCTCGCCTTCGCGAGGTCTCCAATCTCACCTGCGCGAGGTCTTGCCCTCGCGGGCCTTAAGCCTCGCCTTGGCGATGTCTCACACTCGCCTTTGCGTCTCTTAGGCCTGCGCGGATTGCCCTCGCGGTCTCAGGTATCGCCCTTGCGATCTCACTCGCCTTCGCGGGTCTTACTCCCGCAGCCTCAACTCGCCTTCGCGAGGACTCTCTTGCCTATACTGGCCTCGCCCAGATAAGGCCCTTATACTCAGGTTCGTGCGACCCTCACTCCTTATTTGGCTATATTCTATCTGGGCCTTCGCCCCTTGCAGGCCTTCGCCTGCCACTTGCTCCACTTGGAAACAGACCACTTGGTCATCTGACATCAATCAGCCAATAAGGAGGCCAGCACGAGCCTGAGTGATCTTCACCAGATTTGTACGCCAAACATTCCCTTACAGGTGAATCTTCTAAGGCGGTTTGCTGAGATCTTCATCATCACAGCCGCCTTATCTCCAATCAGTCTGACACAAGACTTATCTCTCCAAATCGGCAGACTTGTCGATCTGTCTCACACTGTCCAAGGCTTCAACTGGGGGAGGCTCTTCTCCTGGCATCTCCCTATAAATAGGGGGATGTCCACCTTAAACTGGGTAAGCTACTACACGCCCCCCCACTCCTCTCTTGCTACTTCTGAGTATTCTCCTTATCTTTTACAGATTACTCTAAACAGCAAGCTTGGAGTCTCAAGAACACCATCTTCATCAACCACTCAACTGGGATTCCGCTCCTACTCCGGGAACGAGAATATCAGTTTGGCGCCGTCTGTGGGAACGAAAGAAACAAAAAAGTTCTTCTCGTAAACCCATATTACAAACCACAAGTAGTAAGCCATGCCAACTACCCGGAGTGCAAGTAGGCACAGTCGTCAGGGACGGAGGAATCCTCCCACGACAAACACAAACAATGATCCACGATCGGAACCATCTCAAGTAACGTTCCCCTACAACGGGGAGAACTCTCTGTTCACTCAACGGAGGAAAGCTCCTCCCACATGAACCGTAACGTACCTCAGGAGCGCAACACTCCACCACCAAACACTCCACCAACGAGCCTTGATCCGGCCGTTCTGCAAACAATCACTGATGCGGTTGCTCTCAACTTGCGCGAAACGCTCGCCACCACTCTTAGGGGCGTTCTGGATAGCGTTGGAACGCTACGGACTAATCAGCCTGAACGCCCTGCTACTCCTCCTCAACAAGTAAGTAACCCTGACCCTTCTTCGTCGTTACTTATCGCACTTACTAGACGATTAGAAGAAGTGGAAAAGAGGGACGAAAGAGCCAGTGTTCATAATGTTTCCAGAATGGGTCTGGACCACCTCTGGACCCAACCTTTCACCCAACGGGTTTTGGAGACCCCTCTCCCAGAAAAGTTTCTCCAGCCTAAGCTGGATGCTTACGACGGTCTCTCAGACCCTGATATTCATCTCCAGCGTTACGTTTCTGCGATGGCCATCGCAAGAGCAGACGATAACACGCTCTCTAGAGCCTTCAGCTCCACGCTCACGGGAGCCGCCGCCAACTGGTATACCACCCTCCGTGATAAACGGTTTAACTCCTTTGAGGAACTCTCCCGCAACTTCTCCAACCACTTTGTGGTATCTAAACCTCCCCCCAAAACGGCGGGACACCTCCTCAAAATACGGCAAAAGAAAGATGAGCCCCTCAGGGAGTATATCCAGCGTTTCCAGGCAGAATCCATCCAAGTCCCTAATGGGGGAGGAAGCCCGCCTACTTGCGGCCATTCAGGGCCTCCACTGGGAATCCCTTTTCTTTGTGGATGTGCACACCAACCCCCCCCAGTATGGAACAGTTCTTGAGCACTGCCTCACGGTTTATGAACATGGAAGAGGTCACTCGACCACTTGCCAAGGCTGTCACGGCAGATGCAAAGGGACAGCCCTCACGACCGGACTCCAGGTCCCAGAGACAGTACCCTACGCCATCCAACAGAGAGGGGGCGTATTTTACTCTTCCCCCACTAAGGGAATCTCGCACCAACATACTCCATGCCCTGGAGCAAAAGAGGGAGGTTCCCAAGTGGCCCCGCCCCCTCTCCCAGGAGGTCGTCAGGTCTAGCACCAAGTATTGTCGTTACCATCGCGACAAGGGACACGACACTGAGGACTGTTTTGAGCTTAAACGCATGATTGGGGAAATGCTCGCTCAAGGCAAACTCAGGGAGTTCTTACTCCACGATGATGGGGATCGCAGGCGGGAAAATAACCAGGAGGACCGCCGTCAGGGGGACCGCAGACGGGGTCGCTCCCAGCAGAACCCAGATCGAGAAGGTCTGGTCGAAATTCCCCCACCAAGGGGGCACATCAGCGTAATCACACAATGTGAAGGCGCATCGGCGAGACGCCGTCATATGAGACAGATCTACCAGGTCAATCACTCTTCTACTCACTTACTGCATCGCCGCGATGGCACCTCGGTGGCGGTACCGCACGCGGACCCTTTGGTTATCACTGCCCGCATCGCAGGATGGGACATTGACAGAGTCTACATGGACACTGGGGCGAATGCCAACGTCATCTACAAGCACACTCTGGTTGAGGCCAAGGTGCCTTTGTCACAAATTCAACCTGCCAACCTTTGGAGTGGGACGGGATGAAATCCCAACTTTGGGGTCAATCACGCTCCCCTATATGATGATGGGAACCACCAAGGAAAAGAAGCAAGTGTGCCACTCCAGCTTTGTGGACTTTATCGTCCTGGATCTCCCTACACCATACAACGCCATCATTGGGCGCCACACTCATACTGAGTTTCACGTCCGCTGTGATGTGCGGGCTCTAACTTTGGTTTTCCACACTGCGGCGGGGGATGCCTATATCTTTGTCAACCAAAATGTGGCCAGGGGCAATTATGTCTCTGCCCTAGCGGGACCTCCCCCGCTCCCCAAGCCGTCTGAGCCTAAAAGAACGGCACCCATGGAAGAGACTGGACCCACGGGTGAAGTCGCTCCTGACTTGTCTAGGGCCTTTGAGGAGGTTGAAATCTCCCCTGGCAAGAAATTCCGGGTGGGAAAAAGACCAGCAAGCACTCATCCATCTCCTCCAGGCCAATGGAGATGTCTTCGCATGGACTCCACGAGGATTTACCAGTGTGGATCCTGCTATCATTTCTCACAAGTTAAGTGTACTCCCGGCTTTAGCCCGGTTAGACAAAAAACAAGGGCATGGCTCCTGACCGTAAGGACTTTGTACGCACAGAGGTGCAGAAATTGCTTAAGGCAAATATAATCAAGGAGGTTCACTACTCTGAGTGGGTTGCAAATATAGTCCTCGCCGATAAAGAGGGTGGTCAATAGCGACTTTGCGTAGACTACAAGGGGTTTAATAGGGCCTGCCCAAGGGATCCATATCCCCTGCGTTCCATCGATCAACTAGTTGACTCAACCGTTCATCACTCTGTCTTCTCTTTCCTCGACGCATACAGCGGGTACCATCAAGTTTTTATGGACCCAGAGGATGCGGTGAAAACCGCCTTCACTACTGGCGAAGCCGTCTACCATAATATCAGAATGCCCTTTGGCTTGAAAAATACAGGAGCTACCTTTCTGGTACACTACCCAAGCAAACGTGCCCTCGCGTCATATTATAATCATACAAGGACTTTGAGGAGGTCTCATCCTTGTGGTCTCCAGTCTCACCTGCGCGGGGTCCTGCCCTCGCGGGCCTCAAGTCTCGCATGGGCGATGTCTCATACTCACCCTTGCGTTTCTGAGGCCTTCGCGGGCCACCCTCGCGGTCTCAGGGCGAGCCCTTGCAATCTCTTTCGCCTCCATGGGTCTTACTCCCACAGTCTCCTGCCTATACTGGCCCCGCCCAGATAAGGCCCTTGCACCCAGGTTCGTGCAACCCTCACTCCTTATTTGGCTATATTCTATCTGGGCCTTCGCCCTTACAGGCCTTCGCCCGCCACTTGCTCCACTTGGAGATAGACCACTTGGTCGTCTGACATCAACCGGCCAATAAGGAGGACAGCACGAGCCTGGGAGATCTTCACCAGATTCATACGCCAGACATTCTCTGACAAACGAATCACATAAGGCGGTTTGCTGAGATCTTCATCATCACAGCCGCCTTATCTCCAATCAGTCTGACACAGACTTATCTCAACAGCCTGTCTAAGGGCTTCAACTGGGGGAGGCTCTCCTCCTGGCATCACTCTATAAATAGGGTGATGTCCACCCTAAATCGGGTAAGCTACTTCACGCCCCCCCCACTCCTCTCTTGCTACTTCTGAGTATTCTCTTTATCTTTTACAGATTACTCTGAACAGCAAGCTTGGAGTCTCAAGAACATCATTCTTCTCCACCACTTCTACTGAGAGTCCGGGCCTTCCTTAGGAACGAGACTATCACTTTCAAAGGCTGGTAAACCAAGTCTTCGCGGACCAAATCGGCCGAAATCTTGAAGCTTATGTCGATGACATTGTGGTCAAAAGCAAGGCCACCTCCACACACCTCGCAGACTTAGAGGAAACGTTCGCCAACTTCCGCAAGTACAATATGCGGTTGAACCCAAAGAAGTGTATCTTTGGCGTTGGCGAAGGCAAATTTCTGGGTTACCAGATCTCCAAAGGAGGGATCCATGCAAATCCCAAAAAGATTGAAGCTATCACCACTTTGCGCACCCCTAGGGGGCTCAAAGACGTTCAGCAACTGGCAGGAAAGCTGGTTGCCTTGGGACGGTTTGTCTCTAAACTCAGCGATCGCTGAAGACCTTTCTTCAATCAAATCCGCAAGAAAAAAGCTTGCAAGTGGACAGAAGAATGCCAGGAGGCATACGATTCAATCAAGCAACACTTGCAAGAGTTGCCTGCACTCAAGTGTCCTAAACCAGGCGATGACCTGGTCCTCTACCTTGCCACCTCTGATAGGAGCGTCGCCTCTGTCCTTATCAAAGAAGAGGCTGCCAGACAATGGCCAGTATACTACACCAGTCACACCCTCCAGGATACGGAAACAAGGTATCCTCCTCTCCAAAAAGCTATCTTATCTCTTGTATATGCAGCAAGGAAGCTCAAGCCCTACTTTCAAGGGCGCACAATTATAGTCCGAACGGACTTACCAATCCAAGATATTCTGAGGCGGCCCGAACACTCAGGGCGCCTTGCCAAATGGTGCATCGAGCTCGGTGGCTTTAACATCAGCTATGAGCCTAGAAAGGCATTTAAGGGCCAGGCCCTCGCCGACTTCATTGCGGAATTTTCGAATGTTGACATCATCCCGGCCCCTGAGCAGGGCCCCGCACCACAACCCATTACCCCAGGGTGGGACATGTTCGTGGATGGCTCATCCAAGCTTAGATCCCCCGCGGGGGCGTATATCTGCGCGGCCCCCTAGGTATGGAAGTATCCCTTCATGTCTCTTTCCAATTCCAAGTAACTAACAATGTTGCAGAATATGAGGCCCTCATCGCGGGGCTCAAACTCGCCATAAGGGCAGGCATTCGCCGCCTTCATGTCCACAGCGACTCGCAACTGGTGATCCACCAGATCCAAGGGTGCGCTGAATGCAAAGACACCACCCTGACCAAATACCTCAAATTGGTAAACGCCTTGCGGACCAACTTTGAGGAGGCTATTTTTATCCACATTCCTCGTTCCGAGAACACTACAGCAGACATGCTATCCAAGGGAAAAACTCCCTCCACCATGGCCACCCTGGCCAGCCCTTCCATCTCAGAGGCTATTGATATTGCCTCACTGGCGGCACAGGATCCGGTCGTAGACTGGAGAGACCCTGTTATCGTTGAGCTGAAAGCCAGTACCACGGACCCCCAAGTTCGCAAAAGGGCCATCCGTTTTGTTCTCATTGATAACCAATTATGGCATCGCGGGTTTGCAGCACCCCTTCAACGATGCCTCAGCACCCTTGAGGGACACTCTATCTTGGATACTCTCCACCAAGGCAATTGTGGTGCACACATTGCTGTGGAGGCACTGGCCCACAAAGCCCTTCGTCAAGGGTACTACTTGCCTACCCTGAAAAAGGACGCCTCTGCACTGGTCAAAACATGCCACCAGTGCCAGATCAATTCTCGCATCCAGCGACTGCCATCTACGGAATCTCCAGCACTGACAAACCCAGTGCCCTTTGCCCTATGGGGCCTTGACCTCATTGGTCCAATGCCGACCGCTCCAGGTCAGTACCGCTTCTGTGTGGTTGCAGTTGATTATTTTTCTAAATGGGTCGAAGTAGAGCCCCTGGTCTCCATTACTTCCGCCAAGATCATCAAATTCCTTTGGAAAAATCTTGTCTGCCGGTACGGCACTCCTCGTGCTATTATTACAGATAATGGCACTCAATTTGCCAGTCACAGCGTCCAACAATGGGCCCAGGACAACAATGTCCGCATGCTTTTCACCCCAGTGGCGCACCCCCAGTCTAATGGGCAGGTTGAGGTCACCAACCGTACCCTCAAGGAGGGCCTCAAGAAGCGCCTTGAGGGGGCCAAAGGCCGGTGGGTAGATGAACTCCCAAGTGTCTTGTGGGACTATCGCACCACAACGCGAACCCCAACGGGCGAAACGCCTTTCTCTCTTGTATATGGTGCAGATGCGCTCCTGCCTATTGAGGCGGACCTCCCTACGATCCGCATGATCAACTTCACCAGCGAGGCCAATACTCAAGGGCTCTATGCCAAACTCGACTTAATCGAAGAATTGCGCGAGGGTGCTCGCCTTCGCATGTTTGCCCTCAAACAGAGGCTCAGTCTTCACCATAATGCCAGGGTCAAGCCCAAGGCACTTCAACAAGGGGGCCTCGCCCTGCTTAAATCGGCCCTCACCGCTCGCGACCCCAAACAGGGTGTCTTGCGACCTAACTGGGACGGACCCTATATTGTTCATAAACAGGTCCGCCCAGGAGTCTATGAACTACAAGACCATGATGGTCGTCTTCTTCCCCGCAACTTTCATGCGGATGACTTACGTCCATATTTTGTGTAAGTCCTCAGTCTTACGTCTTCAATTCAATAAAATACATGTGTATTTCTCCCTCTTTTGCAACACCACATAGCATTACAAATGCCCTCCCAATTGCCCTCTGCACCCGACCGGTCAGACTGGCCACTCGCCAAAATCACGGCATCAGACCTTGTCAGGTCTCACTTGCGCACCCACACAAAGGGAAGCCCCCTGCGGTCGCACCAGGTAGTTGCGGGTCTCATCCCCAACTGACCTTCAACTCGCCCCGCCCCAAGGGTAACCCCCTTGCGCTGCGGAAGGGTAACCCCCTTTTGGCTCCTTCAGGGAGGTCTATGTGTAAGTCGCCCTCGCGCGCCACAGCAGACCTTCCGCACTGACCCCTCCACACAGGTAGTTGCTTTTCTCGTCCCCAACTGACCTTCAACTCGCCCAGCCCCAAGGGTAACCCCCTTGCGCTGCGGAAGGGTAACCCCCTTTTGGCTCCTTCAGGGAGGTCTATGTGTAAGTAGCCCTCGCACGCCACAGCAGACCTTCCGCACGAACTCCTCCACACAGGTAGTTGCGGGTCTCGTCCCCAACTGACCTTCAACTCGCCCCGCCCCAAGGGTAACCCCCTTGCGCTGCGGAAGGGTAACCCCCTTTTGGCTCCTTCAGGAAGGTCTATGTGTAAGTCGCCCTCGCGCGCCACAGCAGACCTTCCGCACGGGCTCCTCAACACAACTACGGGTCTCACTCCCCAGAACTCCACTTGGCTCTCCACTTAGTACTCCATGCCCTTCGCCATCGTGCGACTTCAGGCTCGAGGTAACCTGAGTTTTTACTTCATTCTTATCATTTAAATGATGAGCATTCTGCAGGTATCCTCTACTTGGTACACTGTACACTACCCAAGGGCTTACTCCCTGAAAAATCACCAGGAAGGTCTCTGTGTGAGCCGCCTTCGCAAGCCCCAACAGACCTTCACATGGAGGAATCTCATCCATAGTCTTCAAAGGCATCGCCTCTGCAAGCCCTAAAAGGGGCCTTAACTTGCCCCAACAAGGGGTATCTATCTCAGCTTGTCTCAACAAGCAAAGTTATCTGGAAAGAGATGTGTGGCTCCGCCGTTGCGGACTTCAAGTGCCCCGTCACTATAAACTCAAGCTGAGTTTCCAGCATCTTGACAAGTGATCTTTGTGGCTTCGCCGCTGCGAGCACCAGCAGACCCCTCGCCACGGACGGGACTTAGCCTATGGTTGATAACCTAGCTAACGTACCCTACACCACAATCGCAAGGCAAAACAAGGCTACAAAACAATGAAGGTAAAATAAAATTTTACTTCACCTACTATTATCAAAATTATGCATGAATGCATATGTCTTTTATGCACAAAAAGAGGGGCATCCACATCTTGGAGCCTCCACCCTAGTCCAGCAAAGCATACCAGGCTTCGCCCATCTTCTTTCCTTGCTCCCCCGAGTCGAGTAGGGCCTCCACTGTGGGATCGCTGGTGTTAGCAGCATCCAGAATCCCAAGACTCAGCTCTGGGAACGCCTTCTCCACTTGGAAGCGGCATTGCAGCAAGCCTTCCTCATAGGCTTGCGCCCCTGCTTCACCTTGAGCTTGGATCTCACCAAGCTTCTCCATCAGCCGAGGCATCCGCTCAGGGATGGGCACCTTGATGGAGGAAGAGGACTCATGATCCTCATCTTCGAAGGGAGGAAGGCCCAAAGCCTTCTCCATCTCCCAGACTGAGGCCACCGCCTTCTCAAGGTCAGTGGCAACCTCCAGGCGTGCCTTCATGGCAGCCTCGGCGGCAAGCCTGCCCTCCTCTACCTTCTTCTCTGCCAACTGGGCTTGGGCAATGGCCTGGCACTCCACTTCCTTGGTCGCAGCCCTTGCCTGTTCAACTTCAGCTTTCGCTACCAGAAGGGACTCCTTCAGGACAGCAGCCTCGATTTGCAGGACTTCCAATCCTGCTGCCTTCCGAAGGAAGTGTTGCTTGAACGTATCAATCAGGCTAGCCTGCTCACACCGGTACAGCCTGCTAGCCGCTCGCTCCTTGTTGTCATAATCGCACCAACTCTCCAGTTGTGCCACACGCTTGGCATGCTCCTCTTGGAGCTCCTCCTCCCTTTTTTGGGCAGCCTCCAGCTTTCCCCTGAGGAACGCTATCTCATCTATCTAGGCACTGTCCCGCCTGTTGGCATACTTGAGAAAATCCTGCCATCGCTCCATGGCAGCGTACCCTTGGATGACGGCCTGCATCCAGGCTTATTCATCAAAACTGAGAGAATACTAAAGAATATTAACATAGACCAGATGTGTCTTACCCGAAGATTCTGCTTAGCTGACTCCTTCATGAGCTCAGCAGGGGACTCTAAACTTCGCCCCAACACCTCTCTGTCAACAGGGGTACGCAGCCCTTCCAGACATGATAGGAGGGTCTCCTCCCCTCCCAACAACAATGAGTTGTCGTTGTTAAGGAAGAAGACTGGGTCCCACGCGTCGCGCAACGGCTTCCCCTTTGCCTTGTACGCCTTGGCCCTGAGGTCTTCCCTCGTGACCCACAGGGTAACCGGCTTCTCAGACCATTTGGGGGCCTCCTTGGCAGCAATGCGCCTCCTCTCCAAGTAGTGGTGCCATACCCCGGACTTCTCCAGGATTTCAGCCATGGTCCCCAGGTCTGCTGGGATCTCGCGGGGACCAAGCTCTTGCCTAGAAGGGCCCGTGTTACGGTCACCCCGAGCGGGTTGCGACCGGGTGACCCGGGGTTCGGTTTTGGCCTGCGGGTCACGTTTCTGGACGGTTAATTGGCTCTCGAGACTTATCTGAGCTTTATTTCTGGAAATCCTTCGGGATTTGAAGTTGTGTGGGTCCCCCGGACGTTTTCGCCGAAAATATTTTTCGGGGCCGGGGGGTTGTCTCGCGGGACGTACAGCGGGCTCGGTAGCACTCCCAGGACCTCAGATTGGGAAACCGTTCGCATATTTGGGATCGTGAGAACGTTCTGCATCTTTTTACGGAGTATATTTTCTGGAGCGGGACGTGCGGTCCCGGGCGATTCCCGGGGCTCTGGACGGAATCCCGGGGCTCGGGATGGATTTTTCCAGACGGCTTCGGTGTGATGTATGTTATATTTTAAGGCGGATTTTATGGTAATATTTGTGAATTTTTGGTGGTGGTGTGATTTTTAGTTCGGGTTAATACATGCGCGTCGGGAATTACTCGGGTTCAGCGGGCCCGGTAGGACACTCTGATTTTCCAAATGGACTTTGGAAAGAAGATTTGGGCATTTTATGATATTCTGAGGGTTGTGGTCAGTTTTGGTTCTATTTGGAGTTTGTTACTTGTGTTTGGGGTTTTAATTGCAAAGATTTGGAGAATTGGGGGGTTAAGTTGTTATTAACCCAAAAGTTAAAAATATTTTGGGCCAGGTTTGGGCTTAAGTCGGCAGCAGCCATTTGGGCTGGACACTTGTCCAATTTTCATTTAATTTGGAAAAGGGAAGAAGTATAAAAGGATAATTATTTTATGAAAAATCATTTTAATTCCATCTTTTCTTCTTCTTCTTCTTCCTTCTTCATCCGCCATGTTCTTCCTCTTCTAAGCTCCATGCTCTTCATCTCCCTTTGCTGAAACTTCAAGGATTTGGGTTCAAGAATTGGTAAGCTTCTTCCTTCCATCTTCCTTTCAAGTTGAAAACAAGGTTTAGTGAAGAAAAGAGAGCAAAATGCTAAATTCATGGTTGTTCTTCACTACATGTTTGAGTGATCCTCTCCCTCCCATCTTTTAGTATGTTGTTCTTGGGCTTGAGGGGAGTAAGAATCTATGGTTGGATTTTGGAAAAACATGTTGGTTGGAAGAAACCCTAATTGCCGAAATTAATGGTGATTTTTCCAAAATTGTGTGTGTTTGTGTTCTTGAATCATGCTTCAAGTATGTTGTTCCTAGCATGATTCTAAGACTATCTATGGTTTTAATTTGATGGAAAACAAGTTGAGTAAAAAAACCCCCATTTGGCCGAAATCTTCATGCTAGGGTTTATGTTGTTGTTTAAAATTGGTTAGTAATCTTGCTTAAGAATTGTAATTGGTGATTAAAGAGTGCAAATGGAACTTTGTTTGGATTGAAATGGAAGTTGGGTGAAAATTGGGTGAAGAACCAAAACTAGAAATGATTCTTTTTCCATGTTGGGGTTTGTTTTTGGTTGGATTGGATGCTAAATTGGTATTGTGGATGGAAGTAGGTTCGTAATGGTGTTTGAAACATCATTTTCGGACGATGATAGGAAAAGATTAGGTTTATGCGAGTTTTCCAGGAAAGGTGTCTGGAATGTGGATTTAAAGATTGGAATGGGTTTGGTGGTGTATGAATAACAATGTTCAGGCTCGGTTCGTGAAACCGAGCTTTCTGTGAATTTTGAAGAAAAGTGCGGGATTGTGCGGGGGTTGGTTTCTGGGATTTGTTTGGATGTGTTCTAACTTAATTATGGTTGTTCAGCTTGATTCTGCGCGGGAGGAGTAGCGTAGGACCGTAAGAGCCAAGTTTTACGTTTCGGGCCGGTAGCTGGGATTTCCCGAGTTTTGTGCTGCGGGGCAGTGTTTCTGAGGTAAGGGCTCAACTTCTCTCGCTATACATTCTGGGAGTTATTTGATGTGTATCGGGTTTAGTTGAGGCGGGTTCTGGGTGAGGGCATGGTTCTGTGATCCCGAGACCCGTGATGTGGTAAAATGCATGTTTGTTCCGTTTCAAGGCCCGGATGGCCATGGAGGTCCCGGGTTCCTATTCTGTTTCTGTATATGTACATCAGGTGATGATACTTCTGTTTATACTTATGCATTATTATTATTGTACGGTTCTGTTCTGTGACGAGTCCCGGATGGTCTTAGAGGCCACGGTACTCCTTGGATCTGATACGTGGTGTCCGCACCGGAGGGTGCCGACATTACGTGTATATCCGCACTGGGGGTGCCGATACACTTCTCTGACCCTACGACAGTTTGGGGATCGCGACCCCAGCCCGTGCCGTGCTATACATTGCTTACGTATATTCCGACCTCCGTGAGAGGGCCGTTATGGGTCGTTCTGGCGGTTGGACCGCATATGATTGGGATTCCGGTTTACCTTATGTTATATGTTCATATGTGTATATATATGCTTGTGATATTCTGTTTTGCAGGTTCAGCTTGTTGCCACTTGAGCAACTGCGTTTTACCATTAGCCCTTACTGGGTCCTTTCGAGGACTCACCCTTTTATTTGTTTACCACTTTCAGGCCGTCCTGACAAGCAACCGGCGGAGTAGAGATCTGCGGTGCTTCCTATGTTTTGGAGTTTGGTTGCAGCAGCAGTACCACGTGCGGAGATCCTCGAGTGAGAGGCTTCTGATTCCGCGCTTAGGTATTTATAGGATTTGTTTATTGGCTCTGTAGCTGTAGCTGCATGCATGTAGATCAGATCATGGTTTGTATATGTTGTATAGTCTGAGATATATTCTGCTTTGTTTGTCTTCTGAGTCGTGGGCGGAGCCCCGACTTGCCTATATTGGAATTGTCATATTTCAGGCTTGGTGTTCGGTGTTGGTAGTGATGAATGGCTGGGGACACACCATGAACGGCATGATTAGTAGAAATCGGATCGTTATGCATGCTTGCCTTGTGAGAAACTGAAATATAAACGCAAAGCAAGAGAAAGCACTGCCAAGATAAATGACTTACCAGCAGAAGGACGACCCCATCCACCGGCCTCCAGCTGGCTGCTGGAAGGTTGGGCTATCTCCCAACCACTCGGCCTCTCAGAGGACCATGCCACCAGGCCCCCCTCCCCTAGGGCCTCGCTATCAGAAGAGGAAATGTCTTGAACTTGCAAAACCCCCTTCCCCTTCGCCGCAAGGGCCTCCTCCCTTGAAGGAGTTATTGCAGGGCCTCTTCCCCAGAAGGGATTGCTACAGGGACCTCCTCCCCCACATTAGTGGCCGCCACTTCCTCCTCCACAGGAGCAACCACTGCCTCCTGCGGGCCAGAATTACCAATGGCCTTAGCAGCTTTTTGGCCCCTCCTCCTCATGGAGATCAGGATCTCCCCTGCTGACATCTTGCCCTTGGGAGGAAGTACCTTTCCTCTGGTAAGGATCTCCGCCGCAACCACATGCCCAGGCAAGTCTTCGCCTTGGGCTGGGGAAGGGCTCGCGAAGAGCCCAGACACAAAGGCTTCAGCACCAGCCTCCTCAGGAGAGATAGGTTGCACCACTGAGATGGGCACAGCTTCTATGAGAGCAGCGTTGCCTGCTTGCACTCCCTCTAAGCCCTCTGCTGAAGGCATGGCTTCTTCAGTAGTGGAAGGAACTTCCACCTCCACTTTCCTGGCCTCCTCAGCAACAGGCTCCTCGGCCTCCTCCACAACACTGGGGGCTTCCTCCCCAACAGGCTCCTCAGCCTCTTCAGTTGAAGGGACTGCTGCAGACCCCTCTGTTTCAGCAGACCCCTTGGCCTCTTCAGCCGGCCTTGCCGCCTCTTCAGTAGAAGGGATCGCAGCAGATCCCTCTGCCTCCGCAAGCTCCCTGGCCTCTTCAGCAGCAGCAGAAGAACTCCCCTCACCAGGCTGCGCTACACCAGCAGCCACTCTCCTCTTCTTCTGTGGCTGAGAAGACACCAAGGGCTTGGTGCCAGCCCTCTTCTTTGGCGGCTTAGGGATGATGCATCCCAACGCCTTGACAGCCCCAACAGGGGCATCACCTCCAAGTGCACATGCCCAGTGCACCTGCTGGGCAATACGCATAGACGCTCTCTTGCCCTGGCCTTCGCCGGACTCCATGTAGGCATCTACAAGCATTAGGAGAACTTCAGACCAGGTTTTACTAAAACCTCTTACACTTATACAATACACTTATAAATGTGTGAACATACCTTTGGGACCTGCCAGTGCGGCATAAAAGGAGTCTATCATCGTCCCACGATGGACAGGGGCCCATCCCTCGTATGGAGGGGAACCTCGGGGTCCAGCACGAAGCCCGTGCTAATCCAAGCCCACCTCAGAGTTATCTCATCTAACTGGGTGGCAGAAAAGGGGAAGAACTCATCGCAAGCGCTCCTTGAGAGAACGTCGCCCAACCAGTCCAGTAGTTGGACATACGCCCGCCACCGCACTCCTTCAGCGGTCAGTTCAGGCCTCCGCGCAATGCTTTGCACGGATCGTTGTGTCCTCGCCACGGGGAAGTCCCATGAACCTTCGCGGGGCACGAAGAAAAAGGACCCGTGCCAGTTGTGGTAGGATTTGGGCGTGGCAGTGAAGGAGATGGAGTTGTTACCCCCAACATTTATGGGAGTGACGTAGAAAAACGCACTCCCACTTCTCAGCTCCAACCGGTAGAACCGGTGGAAAACATCGGCGAAGGGCTTCACGCCAGCCAGGTGACAAGCAACGATGAAGCCTGCTATGGTCAAGAAGGTGTTGGGCGCCAGCTGCGTTGGTGGCAGCCCCCACCCAGCGCACAGATCTTGCACCAACTGAGGAAGGGGAAACCGTAGCCCCGCCGCCAGCTGTGCCGTGTACAGGCACAGCACCCGGTTCTCCATGTTCTCCTCGGTGGCGGGCCAACCCATCGCCCGGCAGACGCCCGAGCGGGATGAGAACACCGGCACTTTCTTCACAGGCCAGAAGGCCTCCACCAAATCTTGATGGATTTTCTCAAACTTCACCGTGGTCTTCTCCACGGGGGCGAGCACTGGACGAACGGCCTCTTTGGATTCCATCTCTGCAAAAAAAAACCGAGCAACAAGCATATAAATCGAAGCGGCCTAAAAGAGGCATTTCGTCAAGCACTCAGTGTGCTCAGAAAAACTTGAAGCACTCACTGTGCTGGAGAACGAGATCTTACCTGACTCGTTTCCGGTAGGAAAAGTGGAAGGGACAGTCGACAAGTGAGCGGATGAACGGAAAAATCTCGGGCGAAAAGTAGAGAACCACCGCAATAAAGCTCTCAAACTGCCGATAAACGGTTCAAGAACGCAAGAATGCGGAATACGCTGCTCAGTGCGAAAGCAAGGAAATGCGAGAATGAAGATGAAAAGCTTCAAACTTCTCGAGTACGCTTTTATAAGCCCGCCAAAATGAAAAACGCTTTTAAGCGTAATTGGCTCCTGAGGCGCCACGTGCCAACATCTAGCGGTTAGTAAACCCCTCACCTTCCGTGTGGAAATGAAGAAACGCTTTTCAAAAGCGTAATCGACTCCTGAGGCGCCACGTGCCGCGCCCCGTAACGGTTAGTAAACCTCCCATCTCCCATTATCTCTCCTGCTTTAAATGCTGAGGGGACCCTTCACTGCCGATTGCACTCCAAACGGCCCACTAGCAGCGTAGCGCCTTCGCCAGCTCAAGACTTGGGATTTTAACAGAGTACGGGACCCTACCCATACTCTGCCTTCAGGAGGAGGCATCTTGGTACACTACCCAAGCGAATGCCCCCTCAAAAACTCACAAGGATCATGAAGGATCCAACACGAACTATCGGATCATAAAAGGTCTTCACTTGTGGCTACTACATCAGTCCTCAGCAAAGTACTTTCAAAAAACGGAGTACAGAACCCTGCCCATACTCCGCTCTCAGGAGGAGGCATCTTGGTACACTACCCAAGCAAACGCGTCCTCGCGTCGCATCAGAATCATACAAGGCCTTTTGAAAAGGTCTCATCCTTGTGGTCTCCAGTATCGCCTTCGCAAGGTCTCACCCGTGCGGCCTCCAGTCTCGCCTTCGCGAGGTCTCCAATCTCACCTGCGCGAGGTCTTGCCCTCGCGGGCCTTAAGCCTCGCCTTGGCGATGTCTCACACTCGCCTTTGCGTCTCTTAGGCCTGCGCGGATTGCCCTCGCGGTCTCAGGTATCGCCCTTGCGATCTCACTCGCCTTCGCGGGTCTTACTCCCGCAGCCTCAACTCGCCTTCGCGAGGACTCTCTTGCCTATACTGGCCTCGCCCAGATAAGGCCCTTATACTCAGGTTCGTGCGACCCTCACTCCTTATTTGGCTATATTCTATCTGGGCCTTCGCCCCTTGCAGACTTGCCACTTGCTCCACTCAGAAAGAGACCACTTGGTCATCTGACATCAATCAGCCAATAAGGAGGCCAGCACGAGCCTGAGTGATCTTCACCAGATTTGTACGCCAAACATTCCCTTACAGGTGAATCTTCTAAGGCGGTTTGCTGAGATCTTCATCATCACAGCCGCCTTATCTCCAATCAGTCTGACACAGACTTATCTCTCCAAATCTGACAGACTTGTCAGTCTCTCACAGCCTGTCCAAGGCTTCAACTGGGGGAGGCTCTTCTCCTGGCATCTCCCTATAAATAGGGGGATGTCCACCTTATACTGGGTAAGCTACTACACGCCCCCCCACTCCTCTCTTGCTACTTCTGAGTATTCTCCTTATCTTTTACAGATTACTCTGAACAGCAAGCTTGGAGTCTCAAGAACACCATCTTCATCAACCACTCAACTGGGATTCCGCTCCTACTCCGGGAACGAGAATATCAGCCACCAAGCTTCAAGATATGGGCATTCAAGTTGAGAAGCCCCTAGCCCCATGGAGACTCTCACCCTCACCACCCTTGCACCCGAGGAGAAGCCCACGTGCCCCATACACCCAACCTCGGAATCCACGCACCCCACGCGCCACCCCGGGCCCCCGGTGACACGGGCACTTGACTTGGCATCACCTCTCATCTTTCCAAGCCTCCAACAACCTTCTCCAATGCTCCACGCACCGCCAAATCACTTTAACGCGCCACCACCGTCTCCACGCACCGACCAAGCTTCCCAAAGTTGAATCCGAAATGTTCCCTCCATTTATGAAGATATTTGGGAAGATAAATAATTACTTTATGTGTAAAAGACATATGAAAGCTTTTTAGGCTAGCTTTTTACCTTTTTCTTTTTGGAAGCTCTTAAGGTGTCATGCATGCAAAAGTACTATATGTTTTTGGAAGGCTTTTGGCATGCATGCATGGTGTAAGAGTGTTACACCCACCCCGACGTCCTATAATTTTTTGTTGAGTTTGGCCGGAAATTCAAATTCTGTAAATATCGGATTACTATTGGAATGTGATTAATTAATGGAATTCAGTATTTTGGAGTTATTTTGATGATAATTATAAGTGTTTTATGTGTTAGACAACATTTACGGAGTTCCGGGACGTTTTGCCGAAAATCGGTTTCGGAGGGCAAAATGGTCACCGAGGAAGGAAACAATTTGGAAATTCTTGTTGGGCTTTTCCTTATTGGGCCGGCTCTTTTGGGTTTAGGAGATGTAGATTTTTTTTTCTTTTTGGATTGGTTGTAATTAGTGGTTAATGGTTGAGGTTAAAGGGGAGACAAGCCCTTACAAGCTTGTCCCCTCTTATACACCTCACCCTAACCAAGGTTTACTTTGGGTAAGAACCCTTCTCCCCTTCCCTTTTCCTTTGTTAACAGGCTCTCTCTCCCTCTCTCTAACATTTCATTTCTTTTCATCTCATTTCTTCCAACACTTGAAAAAAAAAGAAAACAAGAGAGCACCCTTCTCCTCCTTGCTGCCTAGAAATTTCTTCCAACTTCCACAACCTCTCTGCCCTAGCAAACGACCGAATCAGCTCTTTGTGTCTTCAGAGAAAACCTTCATCTACGTCTAGGCTATACCTTTTTCTGAAGGAATCAAGATCCAAAAGTGAGAGGAAGGCCCTCAAAACTCTGGTGAAAGCCTTCGGGTCCAGCTGTAACTTCTAGTCTCCAAAGTTCATTTCTTGAAGTTTTGAGCTTGGATCTTCAACAAGCCAAGCTCTACTACTTCCTAGGCTCCTGGAACTGTAACTTCAAGGTATGGTTGAGTTATTTTTGTTAGAATCTTCATGTTTTTGAAGTTTAAACATGGAAGAAAAACGCATCCATCTTTGTTGTTCTTCATGGCCGAATTTGTTGAAGGATTTTGGTGATGGATTTGATCTACAAGTTTCAACAAGGTGAGGAACATCCTTGGTAATTTTTATGAAGTTTGGTCGTTGGATGATTATGATTTTCAACTATGTTGAAGTTGGTTGCATGATGAACATGTGTTGTTCTTGGAAGTATTTGAAAAAAACATGTTGGTTGTATTTTCTTGGAGAGGCTGAATTGTTGAATGAGTTTTGGGTGGATTTCTGTTGAAGGAAGTTGTTGAAAAAGCATGTTATAAGTATATTTAACATGTTTTTAAGTTGTTGGAAAAAGTTGGAATTTATTTGGTATATTTTGGTAAGAAACCGAATTGTTGATGATGGTTTGATGATGTGATTGTGAAGTTAAAGTGTTGTGGAAGTTGTTTAATGGTGTTTGGGTGAAGAAATTTTGATTTTTGTGGTTAAAATGCAAATTTATAAAGTTTAGGGTCAAAAAGGAAGTTGGGCCGAAACTTTGGGCCTTGGGCCGAAATATTGGCCTGAAAAGTTATTTGTGTGGAAAATTTGACAAAATTGAATAATTTGTAACTTTGTATAAGTTAAGTGCTAAAATACATTTTATGGAAAAGTTTGGGTAAAAAGTGTATTTGCGGAAAAATTAAAGGAAAACTAGCCACTTTAAGTTATGGAAGTAACTTTGGACACTTTAAGTATAAAATTGTCACCTTTTGCAACTTTGTGAAGTTTTGGGCAAGTTTGCAAATTTCTGAAAAGTTGGGGAACTTGAGTGGTAATTTTGGATAAATTCTCACAGTAAGGAACTTTAGTTAATTAACTTGAGCATTTTGTGTTTCTGATTCTGGCAGATTAAATCTGCAATTCTGGGATACTGCTTGTGCGCTTTAGAGGGCCACAGTAGATATCCGTTTCTGTCGAGGTAAGGGGGTTAGCTTTCTTAGTACGCAATGCATGTGTATTAGCACTGACGGAACCACGTTTGGACAGGGGGGTGCTACTGCTCCCCCAAAGTTGATGGGGGTATAGGGTATATGGTAGAAATTATGAGGATTAATGTAATAATTTACCCACTAGCCCCCCACTCAATCCAAAATAAATTTTTACCTACTTATTATTAAACCTCAACCTAAATGGTCCCTTTTTTCTCACATACCCAAATTGCATCCAAAAAAGAAGCCAACTCAACTTGGTTAGGTAAAAAAAAAAAATTGATCCCTGCTTTCTATTTATAGTTTTATCTAAGTCATTTAAATTTGATTTGTTGTGGTTTGGGACCATGTCTAATTAATCTTTAATTTTTCGTTTTAATCATCTTTTAGTACATTTAAATTTCGGATTTATGCACGGTAGTTTTTGTGAGATTGTTTATATATAATTTAATTTTTATTACTAATCCATTTTTATTTTTGTACTTGTCATGAGTTTGAGTTTATTATTACACACAATTCTCTTTTTTTGTTAATTTCTCACTGTTTTTTGTTTCTTTATTTGGAAATATTGCTTTCTATAAAAATCAAGTAAAAGAAATAAAAATGAACCCATGATACCAATTTGGTTGTATGAATTTGTACTATTATTTTTCTACGTAAAAGGTTAGCGGACTCAAAAAATTTAGTAGGCCGATTTTTATGTTCTCAATCAAGTTAGGAGTTAATGATTAATGGCGGCTTCATTGAAAAATAGCGTCGCTAACCTCCATTACTTCAACTATTACTATATATGGAGGTTGGTCTGCGGTCATTATAAAATGGGTTAAGGCCGACGTTTTATGTTTACGAATTCCAACCCCTAATTTAATCTACCCACCAGTCCCCCCAACTTCGAAATCCTGGTTCCGTCACTGTGTATTAGGTTAGTTAAGGGCTAGTAATCGGGTCAAGGGTGGGGCCCAGTGACTCCCGGTGCTAGTCACGTGGTACATAGCGGTTTGCAAGTTTTATTATTTTCTGAACTTATGCTATATCGGATCTGCTTATCGAGGGTCGACAACAGACCCGTTTTCTGTTCTGCGTCGGCTTTATGCTGCATTTTTATTCTGACAGTTAGGGGCAGATCACCCCTCGCTGGTACCATGCGTTCTGATCTCGATAATCGGCGTGAGCTTAACAAGCCGCCGTAGGGTGCTGTCAGTGGTCGGGGACCACCTGTATGGGAAAGTACCACCAGTCCGACGGGACTGCTAGGCATCACAACATTGCATATCATATTCCGTTTATACTTAGGATTGTATTATATGCTAGTTCATGGCACGCTAATCTGTATTATATTCCGTAGGGTGCTGTCAGTGTTCGTTCTGCAATCTGTATCTTCTGAGGTATAATTTTGTTTATGTCTGGGGGTATTCTCGTTAGATCTTTCCTGCAATCTGTCGTTAAAATTTATCTGATTAGTTTGACGTTATTTCTCCTGTTTATGTTTAGCAACAGCAGCAGCTTTTGTTTAGCGAGGTATAATTCCGCTTTTTGGCTCGGCTCTATAGGTGTAGACGGCATATTAGACACTTTTAGTATTCAGACCTAAACTGTATGTTATTCGTTGGGAGTTTCCGACCATACGAAGAGGGCGGAACTCCTTCTGCATGTATGACTTATTATCTGCTTAAGTTTTCTGCAAGCGCGATATTCTGTAAACCACTAACGTGTCTCAGGTGCAGGTTTAGGACTAGTAAGACGTCTTAAAATCTGCAAACACGTAATAACCTTAAAACTTGAAAGAAAATGTTTTAAGGGACAAGTTTCGTGTCCACAACCCTTTTAAGAAGAAATTCGGTATTCACCCGCTATCGATACCTCCAACCTCCGCAAGTAAGAAACTTCCGCCAGTTCCCGGGGGCGGTGGGGTGACAAAGAGCCTTTTTACCTTTTAAAACCTTTTGGAAGGCTTTTGAAAACAAATTATGTGGATGAAAATTAACCACTCATGCTTGGAAAGTTGGATGGTTAATTTCCCATCCAAAAGGCTCATTGTCACCACTTTAAGTTGTAACCAACACTCATTTATGCCTTAGACTTCATTTGGCTGAAAATACTCAACATTTGTGAGCTTTGGCTTTGAATTTTCACTTCATCAACTCCATTCCATTGATCCATAATTTTGGTTCAAGAATTATATATAGTATTGCTCAATCAAGTAGTTGAGAGGTGCTAGATCTCCTCCCTTGGCATTATCAAAAGTATTGCTTCATCAAGTAGTGAAGAGGTGCTCTTAACCGAAAGTTTCTTGTGTTTGTTGATGTTCATATTCAAAGCTAGATAAAGCAAATTGAGTGATCATCCATGATCATATCAGTGGCCAACCCCTTCGTCAGCTTGCGGTGCTGCTGATAAGTTATCTTTATTACCGCTACCTCCGTCCCAAAAAGATTCGAGCATTTTGACTTTTGATGTTGTGTTTGACTCAAAATATTGTTAATAAGAACTTGCTAAAATTTTTTTTTTGTAATAATCCTAAAATTCTCGGTCCGAACTAGTAATTTAGGTTACAGTAGCGTTTATTTCTTATTTTTGATTTCATGTATTTTCAATATTTTATGTGCGTTTGACCTTTTATTATTTCATGTTCTATTACCATTTTCCAAAATCTATAATTTTTATTATCATCATATCCAAATGTAGTTTTTTTTATCATTTCATGTTTTTGTACTATTTTTGTGTGCGAGTGTTTTTATCTTTTCATGTATCACTTTATGTATTTTATTTTTATGTTCTTCTCTTTTTGTAATTTAGTAAATAAGGGAGGAGGTAATTTTATTAATTTTAGTAATTTAGTGTCAAATAAAATGCATTAAAATTTTAAAAACAAAACAAAACAAAAACTACCGGCGAAGAAACTGCTGATTAGCTCCACGCCACTGGCCCTTCTTCATCTTTCAATCAACTCTGAACCTGCTACTTCATCATAAAATAGGATCTTTTTGAAGAAAAGAAGAGAGCGGGAGCAAAAAGAAAAACAAATACACAAACGCGTTGAAACTTTTGGCCACCAATTCCTCCTCCTTCTTCGGCTATCTATCGTTGCCACCAACCACCACCAACATCACCGATGTGCCTCGCTGATAAAAAACCATCTCTCACCGCCGGAGTCACCAGAATGAAGGAGAAATCGTCAAAAAAAAAAAAACAATGCCAACACGGACTCTGTTTCCTCTCCAACCAAAGCTCCTTTCGCTGAACCACTGAACCACCACAACCAGCGAAATGTCACCGGCCTCCGGCAGCCACCACACCGGCCACCGCATTACCCAGTTTCCGGTGCACCATGAAGACGAAGATGATTTCGAGTAAAACTCAGGTTTACATCCTGGTCTTTTTATTGATTTCGGTAAACCCCTAAACTGTCAAAGGCGTACAGTCAAGTCACCCATTAAGTTCTAAAAGTGACAGTTCGGGAATCGCCTAATGTTTGTTTTTGATTAATCGTTTTATTATTACACCAACCATAATTGTTTTAAATTCATTTCCAACATGTTGCGAGTTTTATTTAATTTAAATTACCAACATTATTTTATTATTATTTTATTTCTTACTATTTATTACTCCCTCCGTCCCCGAAAGATTGGTAGATTTGTTTGGACACGGAGATTAAGGTGAATGTAAGATGTTTGTATATATATGTTTACTTAATTGTCCCTTAGTTGAGAGTGCACAAAAAACGAGAAAAAGTAAAGATAAAGTAAGGATAGTTTAGTAACTTTGAGAGTGAGAAGTTTCCTTTTAAGGAAAGTGATCAATTTTTCTGGGACAGCCCAAAAAGGAAATGTGTACAATTTTTCGAGGGAGATTAAGGTGAATGATTTTGGAGTTAAGCTTAAATACTTATATATTACATATGGAACTTTTCAAAAATTATTTTTATAAAATATAAAAATATTTTATATTAGCAATTAATTTCCTCTTTATCTTTTTTATAAAAAAATTAATAAAGCTTGGAAAAATTCTATATTTTGTACATAAATCCTATAATAGAGTTTTATAAATTTCAAAATTTTCATTTTCCACTTTTTAAATTGTTTAAAATGTTGTTTTGTGCTTAGAAGACCTCCAAAAATTATCGAACTCTCCGTTTTGACCAAAACATCACCTTGAGCTATCGTAGTCCGTTAGAAAATAGTAAAAGCCTTTGTTCTTTTTTCGTAAATCTTACCGGGCAGTACCGATAAGCTTTCTCTTGCGGAATCATATAGAATATTTCGCTAAATTCTCATCGCTAGGTTCTCGACTCCAAACACCAACTCCAACCAATGCTTTCGGTCATTCTTGATTAATAACCGACGCATATTCTCGACTACATCCAAGTAAGGGGGATAAGATAAGGTTTTTCCTCTGAGTTGTTTTACCTGCTTCATAAAAACATTCTCGAATAATGAACTCTAAGTTAAACCATTTGGCTTAATAAAATATTCGATCGGGTAACCTGGGTAGCGTATTTAGTAATTCTTGATACTTTATACTGTCGCACTTAGGAATTGTTATCACTTGGGTTGTTTTGACTAATTGATTGTTATACATGTATGATATGTATAGTGAATTTTGTATGTAATGCTAGTGATACACTACCCAAGCAAAATCACCCCGCCGCCGCCATTGAGCAGACAAGATCTCAAGGCATGCAGACCGCGAGACCACATCTTCCCGTGAGGACCAACCCTTAGCGAAAGCCCCTCAGGGCACCTCACAACACGCGGGGCCACCCCCTTCACACGGGAGACTCTCATAATGACAGGCGAAGCCACGCCTTCGCCCAGCTGGGTCACCCGCAACACTTAGCCGTGATTAAGGAGGGGCAACTGGTGACAGTTAACTGCCATGATGCACATAAACCTTCCACGTTCACCACTACTCCTCCAGCTTCCCCCCTATTCGGGAACATGGGTAACCATCCCACTATATCAAGTCATGGGAGATCCACGATCTCAACACCTCCTATAAAAAGGAGACTTGGGAAATGTACACCTTATCTACACACTCCCACTTCTCTTTCCGCTCCTGAGTATTCTATTTCATTCCTTGCAGATCATCCCGTCAGCAGCAGATTATCATTTCTAGCACTAGATTACTTCACTCAGCATCTGAGAACTCGGCCCGTTTAGGAACGAGATTATCAGATTGGCGTCATCTGTGGGAAACCACAAAAAAACCACGAAGATCCACCGTTGTTCAAACATGCCACAAACCAGAAGCAGTGCCCGACAGAATGGTAACACGGAATGAAACTCCAGCACCGGCCCTCCCCTCCACTTGATGATGTTTCGGTTCACTCCACCAATGAAAGCAACTCCCACCGTGGACAACTCAGCCATGGAGAAAGAAATGGCGCTCCCTCTAGCGGAGCGTACGTCGTTCCCTCTGGTGTAACAGGAGGGATACAACAGAATGTCGTTCTCCAACAAGGGGCCATCCCTAGCTTGGACCTGACAGTCCTCGCTGCCATCACTGAAGCCGTTGCAAGAATCTGCCAACACCTTGGCAGACACCTTCAGGGGGTCCTATATGCTACAGGAGACGTCCCAACTCCTCAACACATAAAAAGCTTGCCTCCTCAGCCACCTCCCCTGCCACTCCAATAGGAGAGCCATCCCGACCCCGCTCACACCGCCGCCCTCGCTCGTCATATAGAGCAAATGGAGAAGTGCAAAGAAAAGGCAAACACGCCTTACTCCACTTTATTGGGCCTGGATCACCTCTAAACCCAACCGTTCACCAAAAGGATGGCAGCCCCTCTCCCTGAGCAATTCCGCCGACCAAAACTTGACGCCTACAATGGTCTCTCTAATCCTGACATCCATCTCGAACGCTACATCTCAGCAATGGCTATTGCCAGGCTAGACGAGAGCACACTGTGCCGCGCCTTCAGTTTCACACTGACCGGGGCCACGGCTACTTGGTACACCACCTTGCGCGGTAAGCAATTCGATTCCTTTGAGGAGCTCTCCTGCACATTTTCTAGCCATTTCATTGTCTCCAAGCCACCGCCCAAGACTGCAGAACACCTTCTGAAGGTTCGGTAAAGAAAGGAAGAGTCCCTCAGAGACTACATACACCAGTTCTAGAAGTGATCCAGGTTCCCAATCTCGGCGAGGAGATCAGACTCTTCACCGTAATACAGGGCCTCCAATGGGATTCCCACCTTTTATAGACATTAACACCAACCCTCCTCGCAACATGGAGCACTTCCTGAAAAGAGCAACCAGATTCATACACATGGAGGAAATTACAAGGCCATTGAGGAGAGGCCCAATCACGGATGCAAAGGGCCAACCCCCTCACGGCTAGGATAACAAGAACCAGGGGCCCCTATCACCATTGATGCGACGGGAGAAGCCTTCGCCGCACCCTCCCCAGATCTCCTAGCCACCAAATTTTCCCTCTTGTATGCAAAGAGAAGTGCCCCTGCAAACAACTTTGCAGTCTTCGCCTTTACAGGCTTAGCCACATTGGACCCCAAGCTTCCACCAGCCAGCCATCAGGCCAGTCACAAAGCAGGCCAAGTCAGCAGGCCTAACCCCTCCCACCTTCTACTGGACAGGCGCATTGCCTGCCGTCTCCTCAGCCCTCGCAGCAGGACCTTTACTAGCCACCACCTCCTCGACAGGAACTGATAACCACGTTCCTAAGCGGACCGAGTTCTTTGATGCTAGAGGTGATGATCTGGTGTGGCGGAGTGCTGGAGATGGCGAACTGCTGCTGAAGGAGTGATCTGCACAGAGAAAGAGGAGTGAGGTGTCACAGCCACCCCGCCCGGTTGCGGAGGCGGAGCCGGCCGCGACGTCGGAAACAGGAATTACGGCGGAAAACGCGGCAGCGGAGCATCGAGCTCAAATACAGAACAAACGAGTATAGACTAGCAACCTACAGAACCCATGGCAAGTATACATGATAACTCGACAAAATACCAACCAAGCAGTTCATGGTATACCAAACATTGCTCATCGCAACAACCACAGAAACACTGAATTCATATCATAACAAATCCAATATAGGCAAGTCGGGGCTCCGCCTCGACTCGAAGGCATCAAAGGCAGAATATATTTCCGATCATATGGCATATACAAATTCATGATCTGATCTACATGCATGCGGCTACATACACAGAGCCATTAAACAAAATCCTATATATATATACCTAAGTGCGGAATCGAAGCCTCTCGCTCAAAATTCCCGCACGTGGTACTCGCCGCTACGTAACCCAAAATGTCAGAAGCACGGCGGATCTCTATTCCGCTGGTTGCTTGTCGATCGCTGAAAGATGGTAAACAAATAAAAGGGTGAGTCCTCGAAAGGACCCAGTAAGGGCTTAAGGTAAAAGTGCAGTTTGCCCACGGTGGCAACAATCAACTGCAAAAATGTAATAACACAGCATATACATGTACATACGAACATAAAGCATAACGTAAATCAGAATCCAACATATGCGGTCCAACCGCCAGCGAGAGGAGTCACAGAGGTCGAATATACAGTCGTAGATATAGCACGGTGTCGCGATCATTAGGTCCCGGCACCCCAGTCTATACGCAGAAATGTCGGCACCCTTCATAGGCGGACACAGAATAGAAGTATCGGCACTCCGGTGCGGATACGCATAATGTATCTAAGGAGCACCGTGGCCTCTCGACCATCCGGTCTCGTCACGAACGTAACATACAATAATAACAATAATACATAAATATAAACAAGTATCGTTACTGTTAAACATATACGTAATGTAATAGGAACCCGGGCCTCTAAGGTCATCCGGGCCTTGAACGGAACAAACATACACTTTACCAATTAAGCCCTTACCTCAGAAACGCTGCCCTGCAGCCCAACACTCGGAAAATCCCGACTTCCGACCCGAAATGCACAACTTGGCTCCTACGGGTCCGCGCTACTCCACCAACGCAGAATTAAGCTGTACAACCATAGTTGGATCAGAACACATCCAAACAAACCCCAGAAAACAATTTCCGCACAAACCCGCACTTCCCGGAAAATTCCACAGAAAGCTCGGTTTTACGAACCGAGCTAGAACCTTGTTATTCCAACTCCCACAAACATATTCCAACCCTTAAACCCGCATTCCAGACACTTTTCCCGGTAAACTCGTATAAAACTAACTTTCTCATTCCTAACCCGAAAATGGTATTTCAAACACCATAACGCACCTACTTCCACTCACATTACCAATTTAGCATCCAATTCAATCAACACACATCACCAACATAGAAAAAGAATCACTTGAACATTTCGGCCCTTAACCAATTTTTCACCACACCTCCAAATCAAACCATTCAAGCTTCTAATTAACCACACTAATCACCAATTACACTACCTAAACAATATTACTAACCAATTGCATCAAAACAACAAAACCCCTTTTATATTTTCTCCCATTTAACCCATACTCTCCCACTTTAAATAACATAAAGACATGTGTCCCTCATGTCTCCCAATGCTGCCGAATAAGCTGCTGCTGCCCATACTCTTCTATTATTAATTTTGCACCCATTTGCAAATTAACTCCCAATTTTTCCGAAAGTTCCAATTCTTTTTGCCCAAAAATAATTACCGAATTCCAAAATTAATGAAACTCGGACACAATCTTCAGAATATTATAACATGCACAGAACATTTTTCAGAAATTCATTTGCCTTTCCGGAGTGTCCTACCGAGCTCGCTGAACCCGAACCAAAACCCGACGTGTGAGCGTGACAACCTGAACCAAATTCCGTCANTCCCAAAATTCTANAAAAATTCCCATAAATTCCATCTTAAATTCAAANANAACTTACCCCAAAGCCGTCAGAAAATTTCCATCCCGACTCCCGGATTCCTGCCCCGAGGAGCCCGGAGTCGCCCGAACCGAACGTCCCGTCACAAATATTAAACTCCACAACCACCACCGTGACGTTTCCACGACTCCAAAACTACAAACGGCTTCTCAAACTGAGATCTCGAGAGCGCTACCGAGCCCGCTGTACGTCCCGAGGCGACCCCGACAACCCCCCGGCGCCAGAAAAATATTTTCGGCGGAAACGTCCGGGGGACCCACACGACCTCAAATACGGAAGGGTTCGCCAAAATGATACTCGGATAGGGCTCGGGAGCCGTCTGAACGCCGAAAAACGCGACCCGCAGCCAAACCGAGTTCTCGGTCACCTTGCCTCAACCCGCCGGGTGACCGACCATTTCCCAAGTCTTCCTTTTATAGGCGGTCTCGAGGTCGTGGACCTCCCATGACCTGAGGTAGTGGGGTGGTTGTACATGTTTCCAACTAATGGGGAAGGTGGAGTAATAGCGAACGTGGGAGGTTCATAAGCATCATGGTGGATAACCGTCACCGACTGCCCTACTTTAATTGAGGCTAAGTCATGCGGATGACCTCGTAGGGCGAGGGTGTGGCCCCGCGTCTTTTGAGGTGCCCAGAGGGGCACTGCGCGAGGGCTTGGGCCTCGCGAGGCAATGCAGACGACCTCGCAGGTGAGGTCGTGGCATCGCCTGTCGTTATGAGAGCTTTCCTTACGAGGGCGTGGCTCCACGTCTTGTGATGCCCGTAGGGGCACTGTGCGAAGGCTTGGGCCTTGCGAGGAGGTGCTCGTCGCGAAGGCTTGGACCTCGCGAAAAGGTGTGCTCACGGTCTGCATGCCTTGTGATCTGCTCAGTGGCCTTGCGCGGAGGTGCTTGTTATGAGGGCTTGGGCATCGCGAGAAGGTCTGGTCTCGCAGTCCGCATGCCTTGTGATGTCTGCTCAATGGTGGCGGTGTTGCTTGGGTAGTGTACCAGGAACCTCGCCCACCAACACATTCGCCCTCGCAGCAGGATACCTCATAATATCACCTGAAGGATTCGCTGTGGACATAATGTGCATCCCTTTGTTAGACGAGACCACTTGGGACATTGCCTTCTTCCTCTTCACCTCTCCCTGCAAAGGTGCTAACTCATTTGTGGTCGCCCTCTTCTTCCTGGCAAGTAGAATCTCACCAAGAGCCTTGACTGTTACGACCCAAAATCGACCATACAGACAACTGGTGATTCTGGTTTGTAACCCAGGATCTTTTGCAGTTTTATAAACTAATTAATGAAAATAAATAATTTTTACTAAATAAAATGGAATTTAAAGTTACAATCCAAAGTACCAGGAAAATAATTAAGTGTGTACAGTGTTAAAAGGAAAGAAACAAGGTTTCAAGGGATTTCCCTAACTTCTAAGTCCATCTCCCAGTTGCTTATACTCCAAGATTCACATTCCCCGAGTAGTGGTAGACATTCTGGAACATGTACCTGCAAGCTATAAGTTTTATTTGTGCCTCGGGCCATAAAGGGGTTGTCTACGTACCCTTTCAGTATCAGTGATACTACTTAAAGAGGGATCAGAGGAATCACGTAGTTCTCAACCTGTTTAGTCAGTATCTAATCTGAAGGAAAAATGGAAGAAAAGAAAATAAAAGGAAAGAAGTATACCTTCTGTCGAGCCTAAATGGAGATTCTATCATTGATGCAGTTCTATGTAACCTGTATTCTCTGATTCACACTTAAATAGCAGCATTAAAGTAACAAGGGATTAAAAGTTTGATCCTAGCTTCCTGTAGGTTTCTAGGTGAATTATTACCCGACAATATTTAGGACCAAAAAGTGGTAATTTAGATTAGCAAAGTACTCCTTAACTTGTAGTAATTTCTTAGGTTCATTTTAGTTATCATAACAATCACGCCACTAGGTAGGAGCATGCCAGGGTTTTACACAACAATTAACCAAACTTAAGTCAGCAAGGAAAATCAACCAAAACAAGCAAACAAGACTCCTAACCTGATAAGTTCAAAATCAACCTGCTGCATCCATACGAACCAAACATCCCAGGACTAAAGTAAAGAATGTTAGGAAAAAGGTCAAGGCTATCACCTATACTAAATGGGCAGTAACTAAAAGTGTGTGTACCTTTAGGTTCTAATGTCCACATTTTATTTCATTAGCACAATCAAGTAGTAACTAAGTTTCATTTGCTACACGTAAAACTTAGGAAGTCAAGCAAGATTGGGTTGGGAACATGCCAAAGGTTGAGAATCAGAACAACAAGCATGTAGCAAGTAATTATCATGTAAAGCCAAGGAAGACAAGAAGGAAGAACAAGGTAAATTTGCTAAAGAAATCAATCATCAGTACATATTATCCAGCCAAACAATAAAGAGTCATAGGGTTACTTACATAAACCTTCAATTTAATTCATCAGGTAATTACATGTTTAGAAATCTTAAATAAAAACAGGCCAAACTTATAATGAGAGTTAGCTAAGAAACCATTACATGAATTTAATTTAGAACTATCAGTTTAGCAAAAGCAACTTGGAGTTACATGCTCACTTAATCCAGTCATTAAAGACAACCAAATTTAATTTAGACAAACATATAAGCTATTGATTCAACTATCCTTTATTCCACCATACATAAACCGACCAATAAATTGAGTTTCCTATTCCTCGAAAGACATATTGTAACAATAGCATCGGTCCCTAATAGAAAACATGATCAACTCAGACTCACGAATTGGTTAACTAAATAAGCAGGTATTGAAATCAACAATCCAAATATCAACCAAACTCTTCATGTTTTCATTAATTCTAAAGATTAATTAACAAGTTCATCCGAATAAACCTATTTTTCCAATTCAATATTTTCCAAATAGCTGGACCCACCGACCCATTTAACTTGCCAAAACAACAATCATGCTCAAGAATAACTCACTGCCAGCAACTGACCGAGAGGAAAATTTAGTCTGGCATGTAATAATGTCTTTATTTACTAGGAATTTAAAGGATAATACTCAAGAAATTAAGGTTAAGAATTCCAAACCAGCACAACGAATTCACTACTGCTTGATGCCTCCCTGTTTTCTGTTTTTCTTTCATAGCTCACCCCTCTCACTGAAGCTTTCTCATCCGTCGAGGCACTTCCATACCTGAATAAACTTGATGCTCCCCTAATCATCGATTCCCAGTCATCTCAACCCAAACCCTTCTTTTTCTTCAGTTTCCATCGACTCCCCTCCTCAAAATCGATCTTCCTTGCCACTGTCTGAGCTCGGTTTGAAGCAGAAAAAGATGCTCCTCTTTCATTGCTCTCCAATCCCCTTTTTTTATTCCCCAAATTGATCCTACTTTCATCTCTTTCCCTGTTTGTTTCATCCCTCCCCCCTGTGTACTGTGTCGTGTCTAACTTAGAAGATGATAAGTGTCGAGGTTTAGGTAAATTACAAACTAGGTCCCTAGGTTTATTTTAATTGTACAAATTTCACCACACCTAGTTACTAGGTTTCAATTAAGTCATTTTCTAAATTAATCAAATTTTATTCATTTCAATTTTATCCCAAGTTTCCTAATTCTTTCGATTTTACCCACAACTACTCTATTTCTTTCAGTTTAGTCCTTATTCCTTTTATTCCTTCCGGTTATGACAAGTCCAAGAGGACGGGTCATAACATTGACAGACCATGCAAGCCCCTTTCCCTTGGCGCACTCAAGATGAGTCTGCACCACAAAACGGGCCACAGCCCTCTACTTTCCCATCTCCAAGTCCTCCTGCTGGGGCTCGTCTACACAAAAGCACCACTCAGTACAAGTTCCAAAACCTACAAAGAAGTCAACAAAAAACTTACCCCTTGGCCCCGCGAGAGCAGCAAACAGTGAATCCACGATAGTGCCTCGCTACTCCGGCCTCCATCCTTCATGCAGTGGCGCCACCTTCAAATCGACCAGGTGACCGGTGCTAACACTAGCCCACCGCAAGACAACTTCATCAAGCTAGGCCAACTCAAATGGAAAACGCTTGTCACACGCCATCAAATACATTTATAAACACCTCATTCAGCCCTAGCAATGACGAATGTAGTGCAGTGGCTCAAGAATGAGGGATCGAACGCAAGAGAGTTGGAGCGCTTAAAGAATAAAGTGTAATGTGTGTGTCTACCCTAAATGCAATGCAGGAGAGAGAAAGAAATCAGAGGTTAATGTGATGGTAGATATGTTGGATGAAAGATGAAATGCAAGTAAACAAGAGACAAAATCAGCACTTTTGGATTAACAAACAAAGGGGTTCTATTAGGTGCTATGGGTTGGTTATGCCTCTCGGCGCCTCCTACGTAACACGAAACCTATGAGACACTGAAATCCCTTTACCCCCACTCAATCTATACCACAAATCAGCGAGTAATCGACTACCAGTCCATGCAATGTCTAGAGGTGAGTATCTAACATCGGTTTGCCTTCCTCTCGGATAGACATCCACCATCTCTCATAAAGTGGATCGGGCGTTCTATCGAAGAGCCGAATCACACTTTGGAGTCATTAATGGGTGCTGAACCTATGCCACCACTAGACTCCTAAGGGTATCTCTAGCTCAAAGACCCTATATCAATCGATCTCCAGGGGTCAATGAATGATACAAGGTCTCTCAAGAATTATATCAAACACCTAGAGATGTAAATGTTTGTATGCATCCAAACCATACATCTAAACATGCCAATGTACAAGGAAATCAGTATCTAAATCATCATACATACGGAAACAAGTAGTCCTAAGCAAGCAAGATCCTAAGACATAGCATCTTGCCCACTCCTAAGCATGCTGTAATCATGAAAATCATCAAGTAAAAAGGCAACCAATAAGAGGAATATAAGAAGGGAAACGAAAGAAATCACCCTTTATTGATCATCCACAAGTTGCCCCTTCAACCTCTTATGGATTTGTGTTTGAAGGGGCTACAAACCCTAGGTAGAAAAGAGATGAGCAGCTTCAAAAACCCAAGTCTGCTGCTGAAATTCGTAACTCTTGAAACTTGTTGCAAAAACTTGCCCTAAAATGTCTATATATACTAATTACTATCTCTAAAGTGTCCCTAGACATGTTAGGCAAAATTGGATAACTAATTAAGGCTAAAATGGTCTTTAGAATGTGTTAAAAATGAGTTGGATCGGATAAGAACGGAGAAATCCCTTGTTGTTGACGATATATGCGCGCTCTGATGTGCACGCAAGTTGGGCGAGCATGGCGCACGCATAGCCTTGTCCCTTGGACTCCCCTGCCTCAATTCAGAGCAAAATGCTCCAGATGGCACACATTCATGCGCATTGGGCGTGCCCAGAGCGCACATCAACTTCTGGGCATCAGCACAAACACTCTATTTTGTAATGGCTCTGTTGAACGCTACAGACCTTCAAACGAGCTGCAATTGTTCTTGATGGAAAGCTCTTTTCCTGCACCTCAATTTACAGTTTTTAATCATCCAATTTGGAGGTCAGACGAGGGAGATATTTCCATTCGAAGTTGCCACTCCGCTGAGTACTTTGTCCCATGCTGAAGGTGTCATGTCTTTAATGAGAGGGAGTGTGCGCACAACGCGCGCAAAGCCTCTTTTCCCTGTTTTCTTCATTATTTCTTCTCCATTTGATCCAATGCTTGGTCTTTTAAATATTCTCATACCTTCTCATACTTGATCTTGATGCATTTTGTTCCATATCTCCGCAATTCTGCTCCTACAAAGAATCGTATGCAATTATAAGCAAAGAGCATCTAACACATCCAAATTAAGCTCAAAAGATTAATTATTATGGTCTAAACACATCAAAAATGTTTGCGTGTTTGCACACACAACACACCCCCAAACCCAAACTGTTGCTATTCCCTAGCAACGCAAGCATCTAGAAAAGTAAAGACTCAATGGCATCTAATCTAACCTCCTACAATTTACAAAGTTATTATGTGTAGGCAAGTAATGAAATCAAAGTACATATGCACCTAAGAATGTGTTACACCCATCCATGAAGTTCTGTAATTTTTTCTGTGAATTTCGGTCGTAAGTTCAATTTCTATAATTATCAGATCACAAACGACTTGTGATTAATTAATGGAATTTAGTGTTTGAAAGGTAATTTGGAGTTATTTACAAGTGTTTTATATGTTGGATAACATTTACGAAGTTCTGGGACGTTTTGCCGAAAATCAGTTTTGGAGGGCAATATGGTAACCGAGGAGGGAAAAAATTGGAAATATCACATGTTAGGCTATTTCTTATTTGTGCCGACACTTTTGTGAGTAGAGAAGATATTGTTTGAGCCAATTTTACCTATTTCTACTTATATATGATGAGATAATTTTCTAAAAACTCGTTCCTCTTATCTCTTCACCTTTTAACCCATACCCTCTCTTTTGCCCATTCCTCTCTTTTCTACCCATCCCCCTCTATTATTTCTGATTCCTCACATTTTTAGACCACTCATTTCATTTCTCTACCACTCACTCATCACTTAACCATTTCTTCACTTGAGCAAAAGCTCTCTCTTTGCTGCCAGAAATTTTCGTCTCTCTTGCACAGCCTTTTTCCCCTAGTAGACACGCCCGAATCTACTCTTGGGGTCTTCAGAGAAAATCTTCATCAAGGTCTTGGCTACAACGTTTATGAAGGAAGCAAGAGACAAAAGTGAAGGGAATGTCCCCAAAACCTTGGTGCAATCCGACGGGTCCAGCAGCACTTTTGGTGCCAAAAACTATTTCTTGAAGTTTTGAGCTTGGATCTTCAACAAGCTTAGTCCTACCACTTCCTAGGCTTCCTAAATCAGTAGTATTCAAGGTATGGTTGAGTTATGTTGGTTGAATCCTCATGTTCTTGAAATTAAAACATGAAGAAAACTCATCCATTTCCTTTGTTTTCTTTGGCCGAAAACTTCAAGGATCTTTGGTGGTGGATTTGTCTCAACTCCTACTCATCCTAAGCTAAGCTACAAGTATTATTTGGTGAAGTTTTTGGTGGAAGCCAAATTGTTGATGTTGTTTTTATGATGATTTTGTGAAGTTAAAGTGTTTGAGAAAGTGATTAAATGATGTTTGGATTAAGAAATTATGGTTTAAGTGGCTGAAGTGTAAGTTTATAAAGTTTAGGGTCAAAATGGAAGTTTGGTCGAAAATAAGGACTTGGCTGAAAGTTTGGATGGAAAAGATATTTGTGTGGAAAAGTTGATATGGTTGAGTGTTTTGTAACTTTGCAAAACTTAATGGCTAATCTTGAAAGTTCTTAAAAATTTTAAGGACTAAAAGTGTAATTATAGAGAAGTTAAAGGAAAGATAGCCACTTTAAGTTATGAAATAAATTTTGGACACTTTAAGTATAAAGTTGTCACTTTTTGCAACTTTGTGAAGTTTTGGGCAAGATTGCAAATTTCTGAAAAGTTGGACAACTTAAGTGGTAATTTTGGATAAATTCCCAAAGTAAGAAACTTTAGTTAATTAACTAGAGTTATTCTGTGTTTCTGATTCTGGAAGATTAAATCTGCGTTTCTGTGGATATTGTTGTGGAGCGTCTGGGGGCCACAGTAGATTAGCCGTTTCTGTCAAGATAAGGGGTTTAGCTTTTTTAATACGCATTGCAGTTCAACTCCTGTGTATTAGGTTAGTTAAGGGCTAGTACTCGGGTTGAGGGTGGGGCCCAGTGACTCCCGGGGCTAGTCACATGGTACAAAGCGGTATACAGGTTTTTATTATTTCTGGACTTTATGCGTATCGGGGGTCGATGATGGACCCACTGTCTGTTGAGATTTTTTGGATTTATGCTATATCGGATATGCTTATCAGGGGTCGACGACAGACCCATTTTATGTTCTGTATCGGCTTTATGCCGTTAACTATTCTGACAATTAGGGGCAGATCATTTTCTCGCTTGTACCATGCGATCTGATCCCGATAATCGACATGAGCTTAACAAGCCGCCATAGGGTGCTGTCTGTGGTCTGGAACCATCTGTATGGGAAAGTACCACCAGTCTGACGGGACTTCTGAGCATCATGACATTTGCATACCATATTCTGTTTATACTTAGGATTGTATTATCTGCTAGTTCATGACATACAAACCTTTTATGCAGGGAAAAATGTTTTTAAAAAGGTTTTCCCGGTATCGTACCTGCCCCCTTACAGGTTCTTTCGAGAACTCACCCCCACATAATAAACATTTTCAGGAGATCGTGGCAAACGACCTGCGGAGTAGACCTCCCGCAGTGATCATTCTGCATTCTGTTTCTGAGAGGTATATGTCTGATTAAGTTTGGGGGTTATTTCTTGTTAGGTCCCTTCTGTGATCTGTTGGTTTATGTTATCCGTTTAGTCTGACGTTAATTTCTCTTGTTTATGTTTAGCAGCAGCAGCAGTAGTTAGCGAGGTATAATCCACTTTTTTGGCTCGGATCTGTAGGCATAGTATGCATATTAGTTACATTGGGTATTCTAATGTTCTGGACTATATTATTATTCGTGGGGAGTTTCCGACCCTACGAAGAGGGCGGAACTCCTTCTGCTTGTATTACTTATTTTCTGCTTTCTGCACGCGTGATATTCTGTAAAACCACTAACTTGTTTCGAGTGCAGGTTTAGGACTAGTAAGACGTCTTAAAAACTGCAAACACGTGTTAACCTTAAAACCTAAAGAAAAACGTTTTAAGGGACGGGTTTCGGGTCCAAAACCATTTTAAGAGAAAATCCGCAACAATGATGCTTCCGCCAGTTTCCGGGGGCGGTGGGGTGACAATTTGGTATCGGAGCTTAAGGATGTAGTTAGGAATGGTTAGACTTTCCGACCTAGATTCCGCTTCTAGTTCTGGGGTAATTTAACTAAAAGAGTGATCAACTTTTACTAAAATTATTCAAGAACTTCAGGTTAGGTTTATGGTTGGTTAGTTGACACCATAACCTAGCATAATCTGGAAACTCAAATAATGTGGTTAAAACAGATATCGCGCTAGAATAATCCACGAAAGATGTGGATTATCTGAATCCTTTCAAAGTAAGCAAGCAAAGGAATTGCTGCTGAAATTCTCCATTTAAGTTAAATATGCAGATCATCTACATTACAGAGCCATTAGGAAACTGCTGTTTGCTAACATGGAGAATTAACTGTCTTTTTCTTTTATGTCTGTTTTAGTTGGGAATTTCAGATGGTCAATACGAGACGCGACCGTGCTACTCGTACCGACATTTCGGATGCCTCTCTCAGTTGTAACACCGAGAGGAGGGCACATTGTCGGGCTCGACAGCCCACACAACGACCTTCACCTCAGCCCCGACCTAGATCTGCTTGACGCTAGGAAAGCGTCAACCTTGTGGAGGTATTGGGTCAGATACGCACCGTTCTGAACGGTGTCTTTGCTCACGGGGATCTGTTGTCTGAGTAGGAGAGTGACAGCGACCACTCTACACCGACTGGTACACCCTCTAACACTGAGACCACAGGTATCTACTCTAGACGACGCAGTCCTACTCCTATTTCTGAGGAGGAGGAGGAGGACCGGTCTGAGTCACGGTCGTTCCCGCACCAGGAGGATCCGGGTAGCGGCTAGCACTGTTCGCACTAGACAGGCTACGCACAAGGCTTGGAGGGGGTGATCACCGATCTGTCGTCACCGACCTAGGGACGATTCAGATTCAGATTCCAGGGATACTCGAGGGACCCCGAGGCCGCGTAAGGGGAGCATTGTGGGTTACGATGACGTCAGGATGATGTAGCGCCTGCAGCGCCTCAACCCGCCCAAGTTTTCAGGCAAGATAGGGCCAGATGCAGCCGAGAGCTAGTTGTCAGATATGGAGCGTCTCCTGCCCAGATTGGGACTGCCATCCGAGGTGATGGTTTCTCATGCCACCTTTTATCTGCGTGACGCTGCACACAACTGGTGGCAGGAGATAGTCAGGGACCAGGAGACACAGTACCGGGATATGAGGCGTACCGACCCGGGGATGACATGGGAGGAGTTTTCTCGCCTTCTTCACGAAAGGTGGTTAGGGTATGCCATTCGGGAGCGCCGACAGGAAAAGTTTGATGCGCTCACTCAGGGTAGTAGGACCGTTACTGAGTATGAGCTGGAGTTCAGCCGACTCATCTGTTACTCCTCCCAGTTTGATTTTTCCGAACAAGAGAAGATGAGGAGGTTCATCAGAGGCCTGCGTCCGCAGATCAGAGAGCACTGATAGCGTTCTCATCAGGCAAGCAGGGCCAAGGACAGCATCGGGGACAATGTAGGTCAGGCAGGTTCGACAGGGGCAACGCCCCCACTACAGAGATGCCAGTTTGCCGACAGTGTGGCAGGCGCCACGAGGGTCGGACTTGCTATAGGTCGTCAGGCCAGTGCCTGAGATTCGGAGCGTCAGATCATTGGATCGAGGATTGCCCATAGACTCAGACACAAGGGGTTCGGTTTCAGCCGGGGGGACAGTAGCGGGGTCAGACCAGGGCTATTCATGGCCGAGGCATAGCACAGGGGGGTTTGAGAGCTCCACCGCAGAGACCACTGATTGCACCACCACCAGTTCAGCGGATTACCCAGCCAGCGCGGGTTTTCCAGATCGAGCAGGCCGGCACATCACAGCAGGGAGCGTTAGCAGGTACCATCCTTTTAAATAACGTACATGTTAATGCATTATTTGATACCGGCGCCTCCATTTCTGCTATTTCTAAGAGATGTGCGACATCTCTAGTTTTGCCTATCACATGCACAGCGAGTGTAGTCATGGTACGCACTGCCGGTAGGACATGTTTGCATTCGAATGAGGTTGCTCAGGAATGTGTTTTGAGTATCGGGTGCCATCAGATCGAGTCTCAGTTGCTGATCTTGGATACGTCCAAGTATGATATCATTCTGGGAATGGATTGGTTGTCGCAGTACAATGTGAAGATCGATTGTGCCAAGCGACAGATTCTATTTTTCGGGGAAGTCGTACCAATTGGCTATCCACCGGAGCCAGTGGAGCAGAGTATGGAGCTGTGCATACTGGAGTACTTTCCAGTTGTTGATGAGGAGGAATATTTCAGCCTCAACACTACATGTACGTGCTCGGAGTTAGATAAAATTCTTGTAGTTTGATAATTTCCACATGTTTTTCCGAAGGAATTACTGGGGATGCCACTGGAGCGGGAGATCACCTTTGAGATTCAGTTACAGCCGGGATCGGCTTCGATCTCCATCCCTCCCTGTCGGATGCCGATCGTGGAGCTGACCGAACTGAAGAAGCAGCTCGAGGAGCTTTTAGAGAAGGGATTCATCCGTCAGAGTACTTCACCTTGGGGAGCCCCAGTTTTGTTCGTCAGAAAGAAGGATGGGACTCTCCGACTCTGTATTGACTACAGGAAACTGAATGCCATCACTATTAAGAACAAGTATCCGATACCCAGGATCGATGATCTGTTTGACCAGCTCAGGGGAGCTAAAGTATTCTCGAAGATCGACCTGCGGTCAGGTTACTTTCAACTCCGCGTCAGGGAAAAGGATATTCCCAAAACAGCCTTTCACACTCGGTACGGGCATTACGAGTACACAGTAATGCCGTTTGGTTTGACAAATGCACCAGCTGCATTTATGGATTTGATGCACCGAGTGTTCCGCCCGTATCTGGATTCCTTTGTGATAGTCTTCATCGATGACATCCTTGTCTACTCTCCCGATGAGGAATCACATCAGGAACATTTGAGGACTGTACTGGAGACACTTGCGAACAACCAACTGTACGCTAAGTTCTCTAAATGCGACTTCTGGATGCGGGAAGTAGCTTTTCTGGGTCACATTGTTGGAGAGCACGGTATTTCAGTGGACCCAGAGAAAACCAAGTCAGTTGAGGAGTGGGGGCAGCCACAAACAGTCAAGGATATACGGAGCTTCATGGGTTTGGCGGGGTACTACTGCAGATTCGTACCAGGATTCTCCATACTGGCATCGCCGCTCACTCAGTTGACCAAGAAGGGTCAGCCGTTTGTTTGGTCCTCAGCCTGCGAGGACAGTTTTCGGGAACTCAAGCGGTTGTTGACACACGCACCGATTCTGAGCCAACCGGACCCGACACTACCTTACGTGATCTACACTGATGCGTCGAGGACGGGACTCGGCTGTGTGTTGATGCAAGGGCAGCACGTCATTGCGTATGGGTCGAGGCAAATGCGACCGCACGAGCAGAACTACCCGACGCATGACCTGGAATTGGCTGCGATCATCTATGCCCTCAAACAGTGGAGGCACTACCTACTCGGCAACAGGTTCCAGATTTTCACCGACCACAAGAGCTTGAAGTATCTGTTTACGCAGAAGGATCTGAACATGAGGCAGCGACGGTGGCTCGAGTACATGAAGGATTACGACTGTACCATCGAGTACACCGCCGGTAAGGGGAAGTCATTAGCAAATGCTTTGAGTAGGAGGTACACGGGTATTGTCAACGGTGGAAATTCTGGGGACAAGGCCGAGGGATCAGATCTGATGATGTTATGCCATCAGTGGGAATAGTGGGAGCAAGCTCAGGTTAACAGTTTGACTATTGATCGATTGGTTGACCGAGATCCGAGAGGCACGAGACCGAGGACACGGGGTTGAAGAAACTCTCGGGTGAGAACAAAGGAGCCTTGCGACCATTCTTGAGTACAGGCAGGGATTGTTGTACTTCAGGAGTTGCCTCTATGTACCGGACGAATCGTCGATTCGAGACCGACTTATGGGAGAGTCGCACTCTAGTAGTTTGAGCATTCACCCCGGAGGTGAGAAAATGTACCATGACCTTCTATCTCACTTCTGGTGGCCAGGGATGCGGAGACATATAGCTGCCTACGTGGCGAGATGTGCGACTTGTCAGCGTGTCAAGGTAGAGCATCAGAAGCCAGCTGGTACACTGCAGACTCTACCTATTCCTGTCAGGAAGTGGGGTAATATTACAATGGATTTCCTGATTGGTCTACCTTCGACCATAGCACATCATGATGCTATCTGGGTTATAGTCGACCGACTGACCAAGTGCACACACTTTCTACCGATGCGAGTGACGGACTCGCTGGAGAAGCTTGCCCAGTTGTATATTCGGGAGATCGTGCGATTACATGGAGTACCGGACTCTATTGTATCCGACAGGGACCCACGATTTACCGCGAGGTTCTGGGGTGCCTTTCACAAGGCTCTGGGCACGCGACTTCACCTGAGCATGGCATACCATCCTCAGACAGACGGGCAGTCAGAGAGAGTTATTCAGATTGTCGAGGATATGCTCAGGAGTTGTGTTTTGGACTTCGGGGGACATTGGGATCCGCACTTTCCATTAGTAGAGTTCTCCTACAACAACGTCCTTACAAGATTCTGGAGCGTATAGGCAGGGTTGCATACAGATTGGCCTTGCCTTCGAGCATGCCAGCTGTGCATAATGTTTTCCACGTCAGTATGCTCAAGAAGTGCATCTTGGAGGCCAGTCAGACCATTCCGGTGGAGGAGATTGATCTAGAGCCGGATCTATCCTACCGAGAGGTGCCGATAGTTTTTCTGGCCTTAGACATTCGAAGGCTCCGCAACAAGTCGATTCTGATGATCAAGGTTCAATGGTCACATCATTCTGATCGGGAGGTGACTTGGGAGACAGAGCAGGACTTGATGAATAAGTATCTGGATGAGTACGGGTTTTTGAGACCACTCTTGGAGGACCAAGAGTCCTAGGGAGGGAGGTTGTTACACCCACCTACGACATTCTGTAATTTTTTCTGTGATTTCGGCTGTAACTTCAAATTCTGTAATTATCAGATCACAAATGACTTGTGATTAATTAATGGAATTCAGTGTTTGGAAGTTAATTTTGAGTTATTTACAAGTGTTTTATATGTTGGATAACATTTACGGAGTTCCGGGACGTTTTACCGAAAATCGGTTTCGGATGACAAAATGGTTACCAAGGAGGGAAAAAATAGGGAAAATCACATGTTGGGCTATTTCTTGGGCCGGCGCTTTTGTGAGTAGAGAAGGAATTTTTTGGGCCAATTTTACCTATTTCTACTTATATATGATGAGATTATTTTCTAAAAACTCATTTCTCTCTTATCTCTTCACCTTTTAACTCATACCTACTCTTTTGCCAATCCCTCTCTTTTCTACCCATCCCCCTCTATTATTTCTGATTCATCTCACATTTTCAGACCACTCATTTCATTTCTCTACCACTCACTCATCACTTAACCATTTCTTCACTTGAGCAAAAGCTCTCTCTTTGCTGCCATAAATTTTCGTCTCTCTTGCACAGCCTTTTTCCCCTAGTAGACGCCAGAATCTGCTCTTGGGGTCTTGAGAGAAACTCTTCATCAAGGTCTTGGCTACAACCTTTCTGAAGGAAGCAAGAGTCAAAAGTGAAGGGACGGTCCCCAAAACCTTGGTGCAATCCGATGGGTCCAGCAGCGCTTTTGGTGCCAAAAACTATTTCTTGAAGTTTTGAGCTTGGATCTTCAACAAGCTTAGTCCTACCACTTCCTAGGCTTCCTAAATCAGTAGTATTCAAGGTATGGTTGAGTTATGTTGGCTGAATCTTCATGTTCTTGAAATTAAAACATGAAGAAAATGTTGGAATTCTTGCGCACCAAGATGACTTCTAGCTAAAGGCTAAGAAAACTTCAAGGAGTGTTTGAGCTAGTGGATGTGTATCTGCGCTTACTGAGCCTGATATGAGCTCAAGGAGCTCAATGGATGATTTAATATGTCTTGGACTAGCTCTATGTGAGCTCGGTACAAATGTGTCTAGGCACCTTTTGGCGAAGAGACGTGTCTCTTGGCGGAAAGGTGCGTAAATTGGTGAAAAGGTGTCGAAGAGGGCCAAGCACACCTTCGGCTTAGGCCGAAGGGTGCGTAGCACCCTTGGGTGCCGAAGGGCACTTAAGGGGCCTCACACCCATTCGGCCATAGGCAAGGTGTGTGAGTGCCCCTTCGCTCTAGGTGCCTTCTAGGCAAGGGTGCACCCCATGCCTTGCACCATTCGGCCAAAGGGACATGTCTCATGTCCCATGGCCGAATGGGCAAGGGCATGGGTCACCTCCCTTGCCTCTTCACCATATTTGGATAATTAATTAATTAGTTAATTAATTTCCTATTAGACAATTATTTATTTATTCCTTTTCTAATTAATTAGTTAATTGAAAAGGCAAAGGCATGAGACATGTCTCATGGACCAAGGGGCATTGGTTGCAGCCCTTGGTCCTAGGGACATGTTATTTCGCAAATGAAAGGGCATTGTGCCCTCTCATTGGCAGCCCATCCTCCTCTATAAATAGAGGGAGGATGCGCCATTTCTATCCATCCCACAACCAAAGCATTGGTTCTCTCCTCTCTCTTCCTACTTCCTCTTGCGAAACTAGAAGGCATTCTAGGAGCATTGTGAGTGGAACTCACCTTGGAGACAAATCATCTTCAAGCCGCCCTTAAGGTGTTCCCGGGCCGAGTCTTCTACATCAACAAGGAGCAAGAATCTCTAAGATTCTTAAGCTGCGTCCGTAAGAAAGGTACATACTCTTAATCCCTTCTTCGGTATTGATGAATGCGAACATGAGAAGCATGTTAAAGACGATCATAAAATTAACAGAAAACTCATCCATTTCCTTTGTTCTTCTTTGGCCGAAAACTTCAAGGATCTTTGGTGGTGGATTTGTCTCAACTCCAACTCATCCTAAGCTAAGCTACAAGTATTATCAAGGTGAGGATCTTCCTTGGTGATTTTTATGGATTTGGTTCACGGATGTGTTTGATTTTCAAGTATGTTGTTGTTGGAAGTATGATGAACATACTTTGTTCTCGAGAAATCATGAAAAAACATGTTGTTGGTATTTTTTGGTGGATTTTTGTTGAAGAAAGTTGGTAGAAAGCATGTTATAAGTATGTTTAACATGTTTTTAAGTTGTTGGAAAAGTTGGAACTTATTTGGTGAAGTTTTGGGTGGAAACCAAAATGTTGATGTTGTTTTTATGATGATTTTGTGAATTTAAAGTGTTGGAGAAAGTGATTAAATGATGTTTGGATTAAGAAATTATGGTTTAAGTGGCTAAAGTGTAAGTTTATAAAGTTTAGGGTCAAAATGGAAGTTTGGCCGAAAATAAGGACTTGGCTGAAAGTTTGGTTGGAAAAGATATTTGTGTGGAAAAGTTGACATCGTTGAGTGTTTTGTAACTTTGCAAAACTTAAGGGCTAATCTGAAAGTTCTTAAAAAGTATAAGGACTAAAAGTGTAATTATAGAGAAGTTAAATGAAAGATAGCCACTTTAAGTTATGGAATAAATTTTGGACACTTTAAGTATAAAGTTGTCACTTTTTGCAACTTTGTGAAGATTGCAAATTTCTGAAAAATTGGAGGACTTAAGTGTTAATTTTGGATAAATTACCAAAGTAAGAAACTTTAGTTAATTAACTAGAGTTATTCTGTGTTTCTGATTCTGGAAGATTAAATCTGCGTTTATGTGGATATTGTTGTGGAGCATCTGGGGGCCACAGTAGATTATCCGTTTCTGTCAAGATAAGGGGTTTAGGTTTTTTAATACGCATTGTAGTTCAACTCATGTGTATTAGGTTAGTTAAGGGCTAGTACTCGGGTCGAGGGTGGGGCCTAATGACTCCCGGGGCTAGTCACATGGTACAAAGCGGTATGCAAGTTTTTATTATTTCTGGACTTTATGCGTATCGGGGGTCGATGACGGACCCACTCTCTGTTGAGATTTTCTGGGTTTATGCTATATCGGATATGCTTATCAGGGGTCGACGACGTACCCATTTTATGTTATGTGTCGGCTTTTTGCCGCTAACTATTCTGACAGTTAGGGGCAGATCAACCCTCGCTGGCACCATGCGTTCTGATCCCGATATAATCTGCGTGAGCTTAACAAGCCGCCATAGGGTGCTGAAGAAATGCATTTTGGATGACACTCAGATCATTCCGACAGAGGAGATTGAGTTAGAGCCGGATCTATCCTACCGAGAGGTACCGATAGCTTTTCTGGCCAGGGAAGTTCGGAGGCTCCGCAGCAAGTCAATTCCGATGATCAAGTTCAGTGGTCACATCATTCTGATCGGGAAGCGACTTGGGAGACAGAGCAGGAGTTATTGAGTAGATACCCGGAGGAGTACCGGAGGTTGTTATCACTCTTGGAGGACCAAGAGTCTTAGGGGGGGAGATTGTTACACCCACCCCGACGTTCTGTAACTTTCCGGCGAGTGTCGATCGGAATTTGCGAATTCTGTAAATTATCGGAATAACATTGGGTTATGATAATTTATCAAAATTCAATGTTGGATGGGATTTTGGTGTTGTTTATAAGTGTTACAAGTGTCGGACGATTTTCGGTGATAACTGTTAATTTTGGAAAAAATTCAAAGTTCCAAAAGATCGGTTTGACCAGTGTTCAGTCAAACATTTTTAGTAAATTTTACAGGAATCCAAATCGAGATCTGTAAATTTCTACTTAAACTAGACACACAGGGCTACCTTCATGTAAATTTTCATGATTTTAGGGCTGGTGGTTTGGTGAAGTTTATTTTTACAAGTTGGTACAAAATCTGCCAAGTGTAATTGGAGAAGGTTGAAGAAGAATGCGGTTGGGCTATCTTTGGGCTTCCGAAAATTCTTGGAAATTAAGCCCATTTGAGACTTCTATTTTTCAGATTTTGTTAGCCCATTTATTTTGTTTTATGGGAAAAGGATTAAAAGGAAAGAAATAGGAAGAAAAGAGGCAATAATGGAAGATGGAGTAGAAAGGCTTCCTTATGCCCATACCTCTCTTACACATTCATCATGCTTGTGTCATAATCACACATCTCTCTCTTCCCTCACCATTTGGGCCGAATTCTCTCTCATTTTTGGCTAAAATTTCATTTTCATTTCTTACTCACAATTCAAGTCTTGTAAAAATTGAAAGAAAGCTTTCTCTCTTTTCTCTCTCTCTCTCCTCATGAACTTTGCTTGTGTTCTTGAGTGTTCTTCAAGTGTTCTTGAGTGTTCTTCACTAATCAAGAACTAATCCTCTCCTAGATCCTTAATCAAGGAAGATTAAGCAAGGTAATGGTGTTTGTTCATCACTAATCAAAGATGATTAGTGTTCAACTTCAAGCACTAATTCTTTCCTTCTTTTCTTGTCAAGGCCGATTTTAGAGGAGCTTCTTGGAAGGGATTTTCTTCAAGTGTTCATCAAGGATCAAGTGTACAAACATCAAGTTCTTGAAGAGATCTAAGTGGTAAGGACACTACTTAGTTGTGTGTTTAAGTTCTATGGAAAAGAACTTTGAAAATAACCTATTTTTCCCTCTTTTCTTAGGTTGGCCGAAATTTTGAGAAGAGATTTGGACAATCTCTCAAGTCATCTTGCAAAGGTAAGGTGATCTTTGAATTTATGGAAAGATTTGGAAGCATGTTTATGAAGAAAGTATGTTGTGTTGTGTTGAGCATGAGAAAGCATGAGTTTCTTGTTGATCTACTTAGGGCTGAAAATAAGCTTGTGTGATTGATGATGTTTTGTTGAAGATTTAAGTGTTAAAGTGTTGAAAAATGGAAGTATATAAAGGTTTATGCATGGAAGTGTTAAGTTTTAAAGTTTGGGTGAAGATTGGAAGGAAAACCGAAAATCAAGGATTTGGAAGAAAATTTTGTTTGCTGTGAATAGTGTTTTGGTGATGAAAAGTTGGTTAAAACATGTTAAAAATGGTTTAACATGAAGGATTAAAAGAAAGTGACTAAAGTGTGAAGTTTAGAAAAGATTTGTGTTGAGATGGAAGTTGGGAAGAAAATATGGGCTTGGGTCGAAATTTGGGAAAGAATGGATAAAGGTTGACTTTTTGACCAAGTTGACCAAACCGGGTAAAGTTGACATTTTTATGGAAATTGGAGGACCAAAGTGTGTAATATGGAAAAGTTTGGGTAAAAGTGTAAACTTGTTATTAATGGAAGGAAGTGACTAGAATTGTGAAAATTGGGGTACTTTTGCAAGTTCTGAAAAGTTCGAGGACTTAGGTTGTAATTAAGAATAAATTCCCAACACTTGAAACTTTAGTGAAATAACTAAAGTTATTTGTATGTCTCTGATTCTGGCAGATTAAATCTGCGTCTTCCGGGATACTGCTTGTGCGTCAGGGGGCCACAGTAGATATCCGATTTCTGTCGAGGTAAGGGGTTTAACTTACTTAATGCGCATTAAATGTGTATTAGGTTAGTTAAGGGCTAGTACTCGGGTCGAGCGTGGGTCCCAGTGACTCCTGGGGCTAGTTACTGGTACGTAGCGGTTTTCAGGATTTTCTGTTTCTGGACTTCTGCTATATCGGATCTGCATATCGGGGGTCGACAACGGACCCATTATTTGTTCTGTACCGGCTTCGGCCGTTTCTGTGACAGTTAGGGGTCGTACGCCCCTTTCGCTGGTACCAAGCGGTTCTGATCCCGATAATCGGCGTGAGCTTAACAAGCCGCCGTAGGGTGCTGTCAGTGGTCGGGGACCACTTGTATGGGCTTACCTCTGTTAACCCAGTTCGACGGGACTTCTGAGCATCATGTTTCTGCATATCATAGCATTTATTAGGGTTGCTATTTCTGCTAGAACATTGCACGCTAACCCTTTGTGCAGGCAAAAACGTTTTCAAACTTTTGGTTTGACCTTTTCGTACCTACCCCCTTACGGGTTCTTTCGAGAACTCACCCCCCCATGTTTACAATATTTTCGGGGATCCGGCAAACGACTGCGGACTAGATTTCCGCGGTGCTCGTTCGCACTTCGTTATTTTGAGGTATATTTGTGTTTGGGGGAATTTCTCGTTAAAATCCCTTTTGTGTTGTTATCTTTCTGTTATGTCTGACGTTCTTCTCTGTGTGTGTGTTTAGCAGCAGCAGCGTCTAGTTGCGAGGTATAATTCCGCACTGTGGCTCGGCTCTGTAGAAGTAGTGCATGTAGATACATTAGTGCATACATACTATCGGTCTGTATATTTTGTGGGAGTTTCGACCCTACGCAGAGGGCGGAACTTCCTCGGCCCGTATCTTTATTTTCCTGCTTCATTATTATCTTTACGCGCGATATCCTGTAAAAACCACTAACGTGTCTCGGGTGCAGGTTTAGGACTAGTAAGATGTCTTAAAATCTGCAAACACGTAACAACCTTAAAACTGAAAGAAAAATGTTTTAAGGGAAGGGTTTCGGGTCCACACCCTTTTAAGAGAAAAATCCGCGATCACCCGCCGCCAATATCTCCAACCTCCGCAACTACGACGCTTCCGCCAGTTTCGGGGCGGTGGGGTGACATACTAACCTGCCTCTTACGGGTTCTTTCGAGAACTCACCCCCACATATTAAACATTTTGAGGGGATCGTGGCAAACGACCTGGGGAGCAGACCTCCCGCAGTGATCGTTAGATCCCTTCTGTGATCTGTTGGTATATTTCTGAGAGGTATATGTCTGATTAAGTTTGTGGTTATTTCTCGTTAGATCCCTTCTGTGATCTGTTGGTTTAAGTTATCCGTTTAGTCTAACGTTAATTTCTCATGTTTATGTTTAGCAGCAGTAGTAGTTAAAGAGTTATAATCCGCTTTATTGGCTCGGCTCTGTAGGCGTGGTATGCATATTAGTTACATTGGGTATTCTGATGTTCTGGACTGCATTATTATTCGTGGGGAGTTTCCGACCTTATGAAGAGGGCAGAACTCCTTTTGCTTGTATTACTTATTTTCTGCTTTCTGCACGCGCGATATTCTGTAAAACCACTAACGTGTTTCGGGTGCAAGTTTAGGACTAGTAAGACATCTTAAAAACTGCAAACACATGTTAACCTTAAAAACTAAAGAAAAACGTTTTAAGGGACGAGTTTCGGGTCCAAAACCATTTTAAGAGAAAATCCGCAACAATGATGCTTCCGCCAGTTTTCGGCGGCGGTGGGGTGACAATTTGGTATCAGAGCTTAAGGGGTGAGTTAGGAATGGTTAGACTTTCTGACCTAGACTCCGCTTCTAGTTCTGGGGTTATTTAACTAAAAGAGTGATCAACTTTTACTAAAATTATTCAAGAACTTTAGGTTAGGTTTAGGTTGGTTAGTTAACACCATAACCTAGCATAATCTGGAAACTCAAACCTAAAGAAAAACGTTTTAAGGGACGTGTTTCAGGTCCACAACCCTTTTAACAGAAAATCCATATTCACCCGCCGCCGATGCTTTCGGCTTCCGCAAAAACGACTCTTCCGCCTGCTTCCGGGGGCGGTGGGGTGACAGAATGTATCAACACATCAAAGCTTGAGTGCTCCTAAAGAAAGACCTATGTCCGTTGTAATGCACAAGTGAACTATTTGTGATCTTGTACAAAGGGTTTGCAAAATCACTCAATGAAGCACATGATCTACTTGAGCAATTAAACTTCTAAGAATACATAGATTCCTAGCCAATAGACTTAGCAAGTAAACTTCTAAGAAGACATAGTTTTCCCATTGCTCAAAACTTTTTATTCCATGGGAACATTGGCCATCTTTTTATTCACTTTTTTTTGACATTTTTCTGATTTTTCACTCTTTATTTTTTCTTTCTTTTTCACATTTTGAGTGTGAGAGTGGTCTCCTAGGTACTTAAGGTAAGTTCTCGGAAGAGGGACAAGAGGCCACAAAAGCATGGTCTTCGCTCTCATGTCTAAAGTATCATCCCTTGTACCAACCTTAAGGTATACATGAGCACATATTTGTACTTTAAGCTTGCACTCGGAAGAGAGGTGTAAGATCACTGAATCGGGTCACTATCCAATACCAAAAACATTATTCCATGTGTTCTCAAACTTAGAGTACAAATATGAGGAACCCCTCTAGAAAATCTCATTCACAAGCTAGCTAAGTCAAGTTTCACACAATGCTATTAAGCTAGGTTTCGGTTCCTCTTAATAAAGTCTTTCATGCTCAAGACCCACTTTAATCAAAGAGGTAGATCATGCAAATTCCTATCGACAAAATCACATAGAGTTCAAGCAAGGCAAACAAAAGACTATGATAAGTCTATATTAGAACTCAAGCTAAGTACACACACCCTATTCTATCATCGAATGCATAAAGTACTCATCTTTCATGTACAACTTGTCCACAAATTTTTTTAAGAATTTTGTTTTATTTTTTGAAATTTTTGAATAAATTTCAAAGTTTTAGGCATTTTTGAAAAAAGTTATGTACATCCTAGAAAAAAAGTAAACTAGATGCTTGTTGGGTGTGTTAAACTACATAATATCATCTAAAGGCATATCCACTGATTACACATGAATTAAGACCAAATCCCCCCAAACGTGGGGGAGCACTCCACTACTCTGGATCATGGCAGAACCACCACCTCAACGCCTCCTATAAAAGGACGGCTTGGGAAAGGTACACCCTATCTACACCCCCACTCCTCTTTCTGCTTCTAAGTATTCTGTTTCACATCTTGCTGATTACTTTGGAGCTTCAGAGCGTCGTTCTCACCATCTCCTCAACCGTTCAAGTATCTAGAAGCTAGTCCCGTCAAGGAACAAGGCTATTAGAGGGAGATCCCTAAATGGCCACGCCCCCTTCCCAAAGGAGTTGCGAGGTGAGACAAATATTGTGGCTACCATCGCGACAAGGGCCATAACACTAAAGACTGCGTTGAGCTGAAACGTATGCTAGCAGAGGTGATTGCTCAGGGTAAGCTCTCATAGTTTATGGTCCGCAACCCCTCCCCGCGAAGGGGGTCCCCCAGAGGACACAAGCGCGAGGGCGACCAGGAACACCCCCGTCAGAATAAGGCCCATGGAGGTGCAGATCAGATCTCACCTGCCAGGGGCCACATCAGTGTGATCACCCAACGTGAAGGCACAACTGCGAGGCGCCGTTATATGGCGCAGATCTGTCAGCTTGGTCACACAGCCAGCCACCTCATCCATCGCCGCGATGGGACCTCTGTGGCGATCCCTCACTCTGACCCACTGATTATCACAGCCCGCATCGCCGGATGGGACATCGACCAGATCAACATGGATACAGGGGCTAATGCCAACGTCATATACAAGCACACACTTGTTGAGGCGAAGGTTCCCCTGTCTCAAATTAAGCCGGCGAAGGGAGCGACCTTTGGGATTGGAAGAGAAAAGATCCCAACTTTGGGGTCGATCACACTCCCATTTATGATGGTCGGCGCCACCAAGGACAACAGGCAGGTCCGCCACTCAAGTTTTGTGGACTTCATCGTGCTCAACCTCCCCTCGCCCTAGAATGCCATTGTTGGGCATGCCATACAGACTGAATTCCACATTCGCTGTGACGTGCACACCCTGACACTGGTGTTTTCCAGCTCCGCCAGTGATGCCTACATCTATATCAACCAGAACGTGGTCATGGGTAACTTTGTCTCAGCGCTCGCTGGCCCCTCTCAGCTGCCTCAATGCATGGAGCCCAAGAAGAAGAAACTAGCTAAGGAGCCTGTGCCAAAGAGTGAGGGAGCCCCTAACCTGTCTGGTGCCTTTGAAGAACTCGAGATAACCCCGGGCAAGAAGTTCCGCGTCGGGAGGGATCTCCAAGAGAAGGACAAACAAGCGCTCATCCACCTCCTCCAGGCCAATATGGATGTCTTTGCATGGAGCCCAGCTGACCTCCCAGGCGTAGATCCTTCGGTTTTCTCTCACAAGCTCAATGTACTCCTTGGCTTTAAGCTAGTTAGGCAGAAAATAAGGGGCATAGCCCCCGACCGTAAAGAGTTTTTACGCACTGAGGTGTAGAAATTGTTGGATGCTAATATAATCAAGGAAGTTCACTACTCTGAGTGGGTCGCTAATATTGTGCTCGCCGACAAGGAAAACGGGGACTAACGCCTATGTGTAGATTACAAGGCAGTCAAAAGGGCCTGCCCTAGGGATCCACACCCATTACCCTCCATAGACCAACTGGTGGACTCGACTGTGCGATACCCAGTCCTCTCTTTCCTCGATGCGTACAGCGGGTACCATCAAATCTTTATGGATCCCGAAGATGCTGTAAAGACCGCCTTCACAACAGGCGAAGCGGTCTACCACTACATTCGCATGCCTTTTGGCTTGAGGAATGCAGGGGCCACTTTTCAAAGGTTGGTAAACAGAGTCTTCGCGGATCAACTAGGTAGGAAACTGGAGGCCTATGTCGATGACATAGTGGTGAAGAGCAAAGCCACCGCAAAGCACCTGGAAGATCTGGAAGAGACCTTTGCCAACTTCCGCAAGTACAACATGCGCTTGAACTTAACAAAATGCATCTTTGGCATTGGAAAAGGGAAGTTCATCGGCTACCAGATCTCGAGAGGATGGATTCGCACCAATCCCAAGAAGATCAAGGCCATCGCCAACCTCCGTACTCCAAGGGGGCTAAAAGATGTCCAGCAACTGACAGGAAGGCTGGTGGCCCTGGGAGGATTCATCTCAAAGCTCAGCGACCATTGCAAGCCATTCTTCAACCAGATCCGGAACAAGAAGGCCTGCAAGTGAACGGAGGACTGCCAAGCAGCATACGACACCATCAAGCAACAATTACAGGAGCTGCCTACCCTCAAGTGTCCTAGGCCTGGCGATGACCTTGTCCTCTATATCTCCACGACCAGCAACATTGTCACCTCAGTTCTCATCAAGGAAGAAGCCGACAAACAGTGGCCGGTCTACTACACCAGCCACACCCTATAATCCGTGAAGACAAGATACCCTCCATTACAGAAGGCGATCCTTTCATTGGTCTACGCGGCCAGGAAGCTCAAGCCCTACTTCCAAGGGCACACACCCTCATGAGGGCATCACCATGGATCAACACAACCGGCCAACTAAGGACCAAGAGGACACCCAAGTTCAAGTGCACAAGCCTCCCAACCCTCTTGAAGGCATTGGAGGACCCATGACAAGGTCCCGGACCAAGAAAGCACAAGAGAGCCTTCAAGCCTTTATGAGGATTATGGCTCAAGGAAAGGATCGGGAAGAAGATCAAGAAGGAGTCTCCCAACTTCAGCAAATGGGAATTCACTTGGAAGAGAACATGCCCAACACTTTGGAGAGCCTTAGCATCACCATGCTTGCGAACGAAGACGCCACCACGCGCCACCACACCAACCCCACGTGCTCCACATGACTCCTCGAAAGCGGCACCACCACCTATGGAGTGTAACATCTCCTTCCCATGCCTTGGAGATGTCCGAAAGTGAGGGTCACGCGCCGGCCAACCACCCCACGCGCCACCCCTCACTCCCACGCGCCTCCCCACGCGCCCCCACCCTCCTCCGCACCTCCCAACATCCGGCCAAGCTTGTAGTCTACCATATTTGACTTTTTCAAACCCTTTGAAATATGTATTTTGAATTTTCCCTCCTTTTCTCCATAAAATGCATTTTATGGAGAAATGGAAATGGTAGCCTACAATTGTCATCCATCACCCTTCCATCTCTCACCTCACCCACCATAAATCTAGGGTCTTTGTCCCCTAGTCAAGTCCAAGCCTTTCACCACACCAATTTACCCCATTTTCACCATATATGCTAGTTTGTAATAGAATTCTCATAACTTGAATTATTGAATCCGAATTTCAGCTCTTGAGAGAGTCTTTGTTCATGCTTGAACTCTTCTTTTCATCTCCATATTCCCCTTGAATCCATTGAAGTGGATTCTTGCTTAAAATCTAGTGTTGCTCTTCATTTGAGAAGTGAGGTGCTAGATCCCTCACTCCTTGGCATTAATCTTTCCATTGCTCTCCATTTGAGGATTGAGGTGGTTAGAGCAAAATTTGTTTGTGTTCTTTGTGCTCATCTTCCAACAAGCTAGATCATTCAAGGATAGGTCCTTCTCCTTGGAGTTGGATCCATATCAGATTTCCAAGCGGAGTTCTCAGTGGCTGATTGTTCCACACCTCAGGAACAAGTCCAGCACCCAAACCTCCTCCCCCGAAATGGGAAATGTACGTCGACGGTGCATCCAAAGTGGCATCGCCAGTAGGTGGCATCTACCTACGCAGACCACTAGGTATGGAAACTACCCTCCGTGTGTCTTTCCAATTCCCAGTCACTAACAATGTTGTAGAGTATGAAGCCCTCATCGCGGGGCTCAAATTGGCCATCAGGGTTGGTATTAATCGAATACACATTCATAGCGACTCTCTACTAGTTATACACCAAGTTCAGGGGTGCTCGGAGTACAAGGACGCCACCTTAATCAAGTACCTCAAGCTTGTAAATTCCCTGCATCCAAACTTTGAGGAAGCAGTCTTCATTCACATCCCTCGTTCTGAGAACACCACTGCAGATATGCTTTCTAAGGGAAAAACACCCTCCGCATTAGAGACTCTGGCTCGACCGTCGATCGATGGAACACTGGACATTGGCTCTGTTACAGGCACCCCCGACGTTCTATAGTTTTCTGTTGAATTTCGGCCGAAAATTCAAATTTAGTAATCATCGGATTATTATTGGAATGTGATTAATTAAAGGAATTCAGTATTTGGAAGTTATTTTGGTGATAATTATAAGTGTTTTACGTGTTGGACAACATTTACGGAGTTCCGGGACGTTTTGCCAAAAATCGGGTTCGGAGGGCAAAATGGTCACTGAGGAAGGAAAAAAATTGGAAAAATCTTGTTGGGCTATTTTTTTATAGGCCGGCTCTTTGTGAGAGTGTGGAGGGAGGATAGTTATAATTTTGTTTTTGGTTAGTCGAGTGAGATATTTCATGGTTTTAGTAAAAACAATTTTTCTTTTATGTCTTATCTTTTCACTTTAAGCCCATGCCCTTCTTACACACCCATCCCCTTCCAAATTTCAGACATCATCTCTCCCTTTCTCTACTATTCATTTCATTTCATCTCATTTCTTCCAACACTTGAAAGAAAAAGCAAGAGAGCATGAACACCTTCTCCTCCTTGCTGCCCAAAAATTTCATCCGTCTTCCACAGCCTTTCTACCCTATCAAACGACCGAATCAGCTCTTGGTGCCTTCAGAGAAACTCTTCATCAAGGTCTTGGTTACAACTTTTCTGAAGGAAGAAAGAGCCAAAAGTGAGGGGAAGATCCTCAAAACTCTGGTGCAAGCTTTCGAGTCCAGCAGTAATTACTGGTTTCCAAAGTTCATTTCTTGAAGTTTTGAGCTTGGATTTCAACAAACCAAGCTCTACTACATCCTAGGCTCCTGAATCTGTAACTTCAAGGTATGGTTGAGTTCTTTTTTGTTGGATCTTCATGTTCTTGAAGTTTAAACATGGAAGAAAAACTCATCCATCTTTGTTGTTCTTCATGGCCGAATTTTTGAAGGATTTTGGTGATGGATTGTCTCAACAACAGCTCATCCTAGGTTGATCTACAAGTTTCAGCAAGGTGAGGAACATCCTTGGTAATTTTTATGAAGTTTGGTTGTTGGATGATTCTGATCTTCAACTATGTTGAAGTTGGTTGCATGATGAACATGTTTTGTTCTTGAGAAATCATGAAAAAGCATGTTGGTTGTATTTTCTTGGAGAGGCCGATTTGTTGGATGAATTTTTGGGTGAATTTTTATTGAAGAAAGTTGGTAGAAAGCATGTTATAAGTTGGAAAAAGTTGGAAATTATTTGGTAAAGTTTGGTTGAAAACCAAATTGTGGGTGCTGTTGTTTTGATGATTTTGTGAAGTTTAAGTGTTGTGAAAGTTGTTTAATGGTGTTTGGGTGAAGAAAGTTTGGTTTGTGTGGTTAAAATGCAAGTTTATAAAGTTTAGGGTCAAAAAGGAAGTTGGTCCGAAATTATGGGCTTGGGCCGAAACTTTAGGTTGACTTGTGGAAAAGTTATTTGTGTTGACAAGTTGACAAAATTGGATATTTTGTAACTTAGTAAAAGTTAAGTACCAAAATGCACTTTATGGAAAAGTTTGGGTAAAAAGTGCAAACTTGGAAAAGTTAAAGGAAAGCTAGCCACTTTAAGTTATGGAAGTAACTTTGGACACTTTAAGTATAAAGTTGTTACTTTCTGCAACTTTGTAAAGTTTTGGGCAAGTTTGCAAATTTCTGAATAGTTGGGGGACTTAAGTGGTAATTTTGGATAAATTCCCAAAGTAAGGAACTTTAGTTAATTAACTAGAGTATTTAGTGTTTCTGAAAAGCTGCATTTCTGGGATACTGCTTGTGAGCTTCAGGGGGCCACAGTAGATATCCGTTTGTGTCGAGGTAAGGGGTTTAACTTCCTTAATACGCAATGCATGTGTATTAGGTTAGTTAAGGGCTAGTACTCGAGTCGAGGGTGGGGCAGGGTTTTATTATATTTCTGGACCTTATACTTATCGGGGATTGATGACGGACCCACTCTATGTTGAGATTTCTGGACTTATGCTATATCGGTTATGCTTATCGGGGGTCGACGACGAACCCGACCCGTCGGCTTTATGCCGTATTTTGCGTCGGCTTTCACCCCTGCCGGTACCATGCGTTACGAACCCGATAATCGGCGTGATCTTAACAAGCCACCGTAGGGTGCTGTCAGTGGTCGGGGACCACCTGTATCGGAAAGTACCACCAGTCCAACGGGACTTCTGAGCATCATGACATTTGCATATCATGTTCCTGTTTATACTTAGGATTGTGTTATCTGCTAGTTCATTGCACGTTAACCTTTTATGCAAGGAAAAACGTTTTTTTAAAGTTTTCTCGTTACTGTACATGCCCCCTTACTGGGTTCTTTCGAGAACTCACCCCCCCACTTACTAAATATTTTCAGGAAATCCGGGCAAACGACCTGCAGAGTAGACCTCCCGCGGTGTTCGTTCTGCATTCTGTATATTCTGAGCAGCAGCAGTAGTTTTTGTTTAGCGAGGTATAATTTCGCTTTTTGGCTCGGCTCTGTAGCTGTAGACTGCATATTAGACACTTTTAGTTTCGGACCTAAACTGTATGTTATTCGTGGGGAGTTTCCGATATGACTTATTATCTGATTATGTTTACTGCGCGTGCGATATTCTGTAAACCACTAATGTGTCTCGGGTGTAGGTTTAGGACTAGTAAGACGTCTTAAAATCTGCAAACACGTAATAACCTTAAAACTTGAAGGAAAATGTTTTAAGGGACGGGTTTCGGGTCCACACTCCATATTCACCCGCCCCCGATACCTCCAACCTCCCAAGTAAGACGCTTCCGCCGCCGGGGCGGTGGGGTGACAGGGTGGTGGGGTGAACCCTATCCATCATAACAGATAATGGTAGCCAGTTTGCCAGCCACAACGTCCAATAATGGGCCGAGGACAACAGAATCCGCATGCTCTACACCCCAGTGGCACACCCCCAGTCCAATGGCCAAGTTGAGGTCACCAATAGAACAATCAAGGAGGGACTCAAGAAGCGGCTGTCTGGCGCGAAGGGACGATGGGTTGATGAGCTCCCAAGCGTCCTGTGGTACTACAGAACAACAACAAGAACGCCAACAGGGAGACGCCGTTCTCCCTGGTTTACGGCACCGATGCACTCCTCCTCATTGACACAGACTTCCCAACGATCAGAATGATCAACTTCACGAAAGAAGCCAATACTCAAGAACTTCGCGCCAAGCTTGACTTGCTAGAGGAGCTGCGCAAAGGGGCCCCTGTTCGCCTGTTCGCTCTCAAGTAAGGTATAAACGTACGGCATGACGCCAAAGTCAAGCCCAAGGCACTCAAGCCAGGAGGCCTCAGATTACTCAGATCTGTCCTCACTGCCCGCGACCCTAAACATGGTGTCCTGCGACCCAATTGGGTAGGCCCTTACATCATTCGCAAGCAAGTTCGGCCAGGTGTCTATGAGTTGCAGGACCAAGATGGAAATTCACTCCATCGCAACTTCCATGCAGACTACTTGGGCCCATATTATGTGTAAATCATGAAACTTCGATAGTTCAAATCAAAGGAATATTTCTCTACTTCTCATCACTATCGCAATACAAAGTTAAGCCTCGTCGACTCTCCCCAACGCCTTCTACACCCGACCGGTCAGAAATGCTAAACGCCTGGCCTATTAAGGCCACGACATCAAACCTTGTCAGGTCATCCATGCATATGCGGCTATGCGTACTATTACAATAACCCCGACCGGGTGGTGACTTCTGTGTTCCGGGGCTCGGTTCCAAACATGCGGAGCATGTTTTCTGTTGGTCAGATGGCTCCCGAATCTTTTCTAAGTAGCATTTTTGGGAATGCTTGTATATTTGAGGTTGCACGAGTTCCCGCACCTTTCCATGGAATATATTTTTCGGGGTCGAGACGTTTGTTCTTGGGCGACACTCGGGGCTCGGGATGGAAAATTTGATGGCGCCAAGGGTGTGTGGTATTTCATGACTCGGGATGATTATTATGGAGGTAATCGAGCAAGCACACACGATGGGATTATTTAGTTGGGATAGCAAGCACACAGGTCAGGATTTGCTCGGGTTAAGTTGGCGCGGGAAAATACTTCAACACTTAGGCAAATTGTGGATTTGATATAGTGACTCACTATGGTGATTAAGGTGTGTGTGTGTGTGTGTGGCATGGTGACTAAGGTGTGTGTGTGCATGGGTGGCATGGTGAGTCATAAAGTAAGGAGTATATAAGGTGAATAATTAGGAAGAGAAACATTTTTGGCTTCATTCTTCTCTTACAAAACCACCGGCTCTTCACTCTTCTCTCTACCTCACTTGTGTTCTTCATCTTGCAAGGGTTTAAGAAAGGATTGATCTTGGTGCTAAGCTTGAGGTAAGCTTGTCTTCTTCATGAATTGGTATGTTTGAAGCATGATTTGTGGTTGATTTACATGTTGAATCGAAATCATGACAAGCCTTAGCTAGATGATTTGTTCATCTTCGTGCTTCAAGCTTTGGGTATGTTGTTCTTGGTATAATTTGGTGTAGGAATCAAGGTTTGGATTATGGAAGAACATCTTGGGTTAAGAAATCCTAACTTGGCCGAATTGTTGGTTAAATCTTAAGTATGTTGAATTGATGTTATCTTGGGTCATGCTTTGGATATGTTGTTTCTAACATGATTAGGAGTTGCTATTAGTGTCACGGGTGCGCCCGCACCCGGTTGCGGAGGCGGGGCCGTCCCACGACGGCGGAGGCGGATGTCGCTTGAGCTACGTAAACGGAAGTGGTCAGTCCAACCAAAACCCGCTGAGTGTGGTGGTCCCGTCACCCGGCCCACAAAATCTCGTTCTCGAAGGCCCGGTGCCTGAGAACACTTTGCTCACGGAGTATGCAGACAGAGTTATGCGCTTATAACCTTCGGTAGTGTTACGACCCGCAACCTACAATTCTCAAACGTGGCAAGTATATAGTATAAACCCTTACTATCCATGGCTAGCCCCGCCCCACTGAAATAAGCGAGCACTCAACCATTACAATACATGCAGTTCATGAATAACCTCATTCATAAGATCCACAGAATCATACAGATACAGAATGTTTCTAACACATCAGAATATGATCATACCCCGGGTCCCGCCCTCCACTATCATGGCGAGTCCCCGGTCCTACAGAGTATCCAGAACATATATACAGAAACAGAATATATCTAAGATACATAACATGCTCAGACAGAAGACATGCATGTATATACACCTATAGAGCCGAGCAAGGAAAACTTTAGAATACCCAAGTACGGGATCTAGGAGAAACTCTGAGATCAGAAGATCCCCGCAAGTACCGCTACTGCTGCTAACACACCAATTGAAGAGAGAAGTCAGTTAACTGTAAAACCCATATGTTATACTTAGCATAAAATCAGAAGTCTGAAAACAAACTATAACCTCTACCGAGACTACCCCTAAAAACTTAACAGAAGTTCGGTGTCGAAACTGCAGATACCTGATTACAGAACAGAAAGCACCACGAAACTCTAGTCCGCTGGCTACTTGTCAGGTAGACCTGAAACGTGGTAAACAGAAGGGGTGAGTCCTCGGGAGGACCCAGTAAGGGCTGAGGTAAGATACAGTTTGCATATAGTGCTAAGTGCGCGGTACCTGCAAAACAAAGAAAACACAAGAAAATAAATGCATAATAATATTCACGTAAATAATAAACAGAGTCCCGAAGGACACGGTCAGAACCGTCATAGACCAATGTGCGCGCATATAAATAGAATAGAACGACAGCCCTCTCCAAGAGGTCAGAAGCCGAGGCTAATAGAGGCATGGTACTTGACGAGGTCGCGATTCCCTAACTGTCATAGGGTCATAAACAGAGTATACCGTAGGGTATACAACGGACAGAATATACCGCAAGGTATAGATCAGAATATCATCGATGAACACTACCACAAATAAGTCCAAGTACGGTCGAAACACCCGGTTCATCATATCCATGAACGCTGCCGGTGCGTTGGTCAACCCAAACGGCATCACCGTATACTCAAAATGTCCATACCGAGTGCGGAAAGCAGTCTTCGGTATGTCCTCCTCTCTCACCCGAAGCTGAAAGTACCCCGACCGTAGATCAATCTTCGAAAAGATCTTCGCACCTCTCAACTGATCGAAGAGATCATCGATCCTCGGTAACGGGTACTTATTCTTAATACTGATAGCTTTCAACCGTCTGTAATCAATGCACAACCTGAGTGATCCGTCCTTCTTCTTAACAAACAACACTGGAGCACCCCACGGTGAAGTGCTCGGACGGATAAACCCCTTCTCTTGCAGTTCCTCCAGCTGCTTCTTCAGCTCAACCATCTCTACCATCGGCATCCGATAGGGAGGAATAGAGATGGGAGTAGAACCCGGCTGCAAATGGATCTCAAACATGATTTCCCGCTCTGGTGGCATCCCGGGCAAGTCCTCCGGAAATACCTGCGGAAAATCCTGAACAACTGGGATCCTATCCAACTCTAGCCGAGTATCTGCTGGGTTCAGGTCGTAGCACTCCTCCGAGTCCACTATCGGAACCTGATCCAGAACTTGCAGCTCCATGCTGCTACTGACCGCCTCTGACCCATCAGAACCCGAGAGGGGTAACACCTCTCCAGAAACTGTAATACTACGGCTAGCGCAGTCGATGTGTACGGCATTCTTGGACAGCCAATCTATCCCAAGAATCACATCGTACTTCGGTGTATTCAACACCAGCAAATCTGACTGAATCTGATATCTACCAATGGATAGCACGCAGTCTCGTGCCATCTCATTGGAGAACAAGAACTGACTCCCAGCCGTCTATACCAGGAAGACTTTCGGGAGCTCACTGACCACCAAGTGGAGAGACTCGGCACACTTCTGTGCCACAACTGAAACAGATGCCCCAGTATCAAACAATACATAAACTGGTGTGTTGTTCAAAAGCAATGTACCTTGGAGTGCCCCGCGCTGTGATGTCTCTCCCCGCTCGATCTGGAATACGCGCCCTGCTCTGGGCTGCTGTGGCGGAGGGGATGGCTGAAATGGACGCCTCTGCTGTAGTGGTCTCGGAATACCCTGCTGGAAACCGCGTCCTCGAGGTGCACCAAGCTGAAACCGAGGCTGAGGACGTGTAGTGCTGCTGGATGCCACCCCAATGTCAGTGGACAGTCTCGTACCCAATGATCATCTGCCCCGCAATGCAAGCACTGCCCCGCCTGTCTATAACATGGCCGGCCGGGGTGCTGCCTGCCACACACCCCACAAGTTTGTACTACCGGGGCCACCCTGCCACTCCGGCCACTCTGCCCAGTCTGACCTGTCCTCATAAACCTCGATGGACCCTGTGGTGCAGAAACCCTGCCTCTGTCTCGAGATCGGTGTGGTAGATACTGACTCTCGACCTCCTCCTGCTCGAGGAGTTGGGCCTTCTGCACGGTCTCATGATATGAAGTGATATCCAGGGGCCTCAAAGCCCGCCTGTACTCCGGGCGTAGACGGCGAATGAACCGCTTGGCCTTCTCCTGCTCCATACTGTAATACTACGGTACGTAGCGGACCAACCGGTCGAATTCCCGCTCATACTCTGCTACGGTCCGAGTCCCCTGCTCCAGGTCATCAAACTGTGACTGTCGGAGATCTCGGACTGTGTCCCCGATAAACTACCGGTGGAAGTAATAAGCGAACTGCTCCCAAGTAAGGTCTGGATCCTGTCCACCCTCTCGTGCTGCCTCAGCTCTCAACCGGCTCTGTAAAGTCTTCCACCAGTGATCTGCACCATCCTGCAGATTAAATGTAGCCAGCGAGACCATTACCTCTGATGGAAGGTGTAGTCTCCCCAGGAGTTTATCAACTCCCGCAAACCAGGTCTCTGCTGCCTCCGGTCCTCCTCTGCCGTTGAACCTCGGGGGGTTCAAACGCTGAAACCGCTCTAATAGTCTGACCTCATCTGAGTGGTGTCTCTGCTCTTCCCGTCGCTGATGGGACCGACGGGAAATCTCAGTATCACGGCGCTCATCCTCCTCAGAGTCACTCTCCCGCTGACTCTGGACACTAAGGCGGTTGCTGCCCACCTCTCGGTCAGGATGCCTCTGGTGTGGTCTGACCGGATCTCCCCGGGCCTGCTGTCGCCCCTGAACCTGCTGGGTTGGCAGAATAGTACCCAGCAACTGCTGTACCTGACCCAGAACCTGTATCACATCAGGCATGGGTCCCACTAACTGCTGGGAATGCGGGGGTGTGAATGTGACTGCTCAGACCCTGGGTTCCTCTGAACCCGTCTCCGAACTCTCGGAGGTGTGGGATCCCGGTCCCGACCCTCCGGTACATGCTTGCGCTGTCTGCGCGTGGTAACCATACCTGAAATCAAACCAACCACAACCATATAACTCACAACAGTTAACTCTATCTCTCTCTACTAGAGCTAGCAGCAGTATTCTAATGCTCTGTAGTGTAATGCAATGCATGATGCAAAGATCCTTTTCAGAACCTCAAAACCAAATATCACACTTAAACACAGAAGCAGATCATGTTCATATCACAGAATCACAACATATATCAACCAAACCTTAAAGGTACCCGGATTATGTCGCAAGCCCGCACTCGAGCTCCGCACCTCCCAAAATCCAAAATCCATCCAAAGTACCCCAACTTCCAGAATGCCTCAAAGAACCGCCCGATGCTCCACACCCATTCCGCTCCACACCCATTCCGAAATGGTTCAAATAAGGACTTGTATACTTGCCTCCCAGAATCCTTCTAGAACTGATCCAACTTACCTCTCGGGTCACTCCGACCCGTCCTGCTCTGATACCAACTTGTCACGACCACCCCACCCGGTTGCGGAAGCGAGGACCTGTTGTGGCATAATCGGATCTCCTTGTGCCTGCTGTTGTCCCTGAAACTACTACGCTTGCAGTAGGGTGCTCAACAACTTTTGTACCTGACCCAACACCTGTACCAAATCAGGAGGGGGTCCCTGTGGCTGCTAAAAATTAGGGGGTGGTGACTTGTATGTGGTTGTTCAGGCCCTAGATTCTACTGAACCCGTCTTCTAATACTCGGAGGTGTGGGATCCTGATCCCTACCCTCCTGCACCCAATCACGTTGTCTGCGCGTGTTAACCATTTCCTGAAAACAGCCTAACCTATATAACAAAGTATACAGAACAGTTAACTCTCTCCCTACAGAAGCTAGCAGCAGTATTCTAAGGCTCTGTAGTGTAATGCAATGCATGATGCAGAGATTCTTTTCAGAATCAAAGAACCATATATGTCGTATACTAAATCACAGAGTCAGATCATGATCATATAACTGAGTCACATAATAAGATTAACCAAACAAACATAAAGGTACCTAGATTATGTTGGAAGCCCGCACTCGAGCTGTATTTGCCCCGTTCGTCACTACGCACTTCGTTGTCCAAAATTCCCAAATCTGCCCGGAGTACCTTGAACATCCCAGAAGTGCTACCACAGCACTAGAGTGCGCCCCTCGACGGCGGAAGCGGAAGCTGCGGCGAAAACAGTGGAAACGGACGGTCCAACTGAAACCCGCTGCGTGTAGTGGTCCCATGACCCGGTCCGCAAAGTCTCGTTCTTGAAGGGTCAGTGCCTGAGAACACTTTGCTTACGGAGTATGCAGACAGAGTTATGCTTTATAACCTTCAGTCGTGTTACAACCCGCAACCTACAAAACTCAAAAGATGGCAAGTATACAATGTAAACCTTAACTATCCATGGCGAGCCCCGCCGCACTGAAATAGGAGAGCATCAACCATCACCAAACATGCGGTTCATGGATAACATCATTCATAACTCAAAGAATCATCCAGATACAAAATACATCTGATCTACCACAATATGATCACATCCTGGGTCCCGCGCTCCACTGACACAGGCGAGCCCCCATTCATACAGAAATACAGAAGCAGAATGTATCTAAGATTCATAGCATGATCTGACATATGACATGCATGCACATACACCTACAGAGTTGACAAGGGAAAACCCTAGAATACCTAGGTGCGGAATCTGGGAGAAACTCCGAGATCAAAAGATTCCCGCACGTATCACAAGGGTTTTCCGACAGCTGAGATGAGGTGGCTCGCTAATACACAAACTGTTAAGAGAGAGGTCCCGTTATGGGGCCTTAAATTAATTTCAGATCAAGATGGCCCATATGCTATATTGGCCCAAAATTTTGGCCCAATATCAGTTGTGGCGGTTGGCAAAAAGCACTTTTGAAAATTTGCGCTTTTTGCGCCGTTTGTAATTATGGGGGAAGTCGCTTCACTTCCCATCGCGCTCTTCTTATACGCCAACCCAAGTGAGAAGTCAGTTTCCCGAAATCTTGCTTTCCTTGCCTTTGCGTCAGAGCTTCCTTTGCAATCTAGTTTCCATTTTCGGCAATTACCGAAGAATTTCCCGGCGAGATTCGAAGAACCCAGCCGTTGAATCCTCCGTTTTCGTCTCCAGCGTACGAATCAGTAAGTGGTTTTCTTTTGAATTTTCGATTTCTCGTCGCGACAGTGTCGCGAGTGAGGCGTCGCCGCGCCACTGCCTGGGTTCTTGGGCCTAGGGTTTAGTTTTTGAATTTTGCGGTTTACTTTTGTAGATGGCTCCCAAGAATCCAAGCAAGCCGGCGTCGGCCCCGATGTCGAGGAGCTGTGGCCCCAAACAAGTCTGTCGGGAAGAAAATGGCGGATATCTGCCGAACCACCATGTGTACACGGGGTGGTCTGTGGGCTTTCTCAGGGATGTCTTTGAGGAAAGCGGGGATGGAGTTGAGCGACGAGGCCATGAGGGAGCATACCATGGTGGTCTACGAAGCCCAACTCAAAGCCGGGTTGAGGCTCCCTTTGTTCCCCTGCTCTGCAGCTTTGTGAGGATGGGGTGTTTGCCACTGGGCAATCGGCCCCGAATGTGTTTACCATCAGAACGCATTTGTGGTGGCCTGCCAGTTGGCGAAGACGTCGGTGCTACCGGAGACCTTCTTACAGTTCTATACGCTGAAGAGGCCGGTCGGACACCCCTTTTACCAACTGACCCCCGAGGAGGTGAAGGTGGGGAATAAAATGGTGAAGATCGGAGTCTTCGCTGAAACCACCAGCTCGTGGGGGAGTTGGAAGGGCAATTTCTTCTTCATCCTGAAGGAAGACAGTTGGGGTTTCCCTGCATTCTTCGTAAAGGAGAAGAATGCAAGGTGTCGATAAAGCCCTCGTGTGGGCGGGTAGCGAGGGAAGAAAGCCCTCGACGCCCTTTGCGAATGGATCCGGGGTGTGGAAAGGCTCGAGGGGTGTAAGGGTGCGTTTCCCTTCACTCTATCCAGCCTGGACGAGGTGGTCCTGCGGAGAGTAGGGGTGAGCAGGGCCCACCGTCTTCCGAGCCACATTGATACCCTTAAGAATTGGGTGGAAGGACTGGACGGGGACCTCATAGAGCGCTTCGAAGGCGCTTTCAGCAACTCCCATCGGTAACCAGTTTGGAGGTATCAAGGATTGGGTCCCTCCAATCAGTGCTGCGTTGGCGTCGATTGCATGAATTGTACTTATGGAAGGTTGCGCTAAGGTTTCGAGGATGCATCCGCCCGCCTTAGACAGTCACCACAGTGTTTTGATCCCTTGGAATCTTATTAATATTTAGCTGCTCGAACTGCCCTTGTAAGTTTTTGACAAGGCGCAAGTACCTTGAGAATCTTGGATCCTTGCAGTCATTGGTCCCCGTAACCTGGCTTACGACGAGCTGTGAGTCACTGTGTACAGTTAGACGTCGCAAACCCGCTTTCAGGGCAGTCTTGAGACCTGCTACGAGGGCCTCGTATTCGGCCACATTATTTGTGACGGGAAACTGGAAGGCCACTCGTAAGCTAGCCTCCATGCCGTGTGGGCCCCTGATATGAACGCCTCCTCCCGGACGGTCGGCACTGGATGAACCATCCACGAACATGTCCCACTCGGGAGGTTCCAAGTCCGGCGGTGGTTCCCTCTAAGGGCCATGTTCGAGAGGGTAAATAGAAAGCTCGGCCATGAAATCCGCCAAAGCTTGTGCCTTTATCGCTCGTCGAGGTTCAAACTTGATGTCATACTCCCCGAGTTCGATGCACCAACGGGCTAAACGACCGCTATGTTCTGGTCTGTTTAGGATATCCCGGATTGGTAGGTCCGTTCTGACAATGATTGTGTGGGCTTGGAAATATACTCGTAATTTCCTGGCAGCCATGATCAAAGCGTAGATTGTTTTCTGGAGGGGAGGGTAATTAACCTCAGCCCCTCGTAGCGTGTGGCTTATGTAATAGACGGGCCACTGTTGCGGGCCTTCCTCTTTAACGAGTACTGCAGATACAGTGCTGTTTGAAGTGGAGAGATAGATGACGAGTTCATCCCCTGGTTGCGGGCATTTCAATGTTGGCAAATCAGAGAGATGTTTCTTGATTTGCTGAAAGGCTTCCTGGCATTCCGGTGTCCAAGTGAATGCCTTTTTCATGCGAAGCTGTTCGAAGAACGGCTTACACTTGTCCCCCAACTTGGAAATGAACCGCCCCAAGGCAACAATTCTTCCTGTGAGTTGCTGGATTTCCTTAATGTTCCTTGGTGGCGCCATATCGGCAATGGCCGATATTTTCTTAAGATTGGCGTCAATCCCCCTCTCGGAGATCATATAGCCCAAGAACTTCCGGCTCCAACGAAGAAGGAACACTTGGCTGGGTTGAGCCTCATGTTATTTCGCCGGAACGATTCGAAGGTCTCGGCCAGATCTTGAAGGTGGTCTTCGAATGTCATGCTTTTGACGATGACATCGTCGACGTATGCCTCAAGGTTACGGCCCATCCGGTGGGCAAAGACCTTGTTCATTAAACGCCGGTACGTGGCTCCAGGCGTTTTTGAGCCCAAAAGGCATCCGGACGTAGTAATAGACGTCATCACCCGTCCGTGAACGCCGTTTTGAAGGCGTCCTCGGGATCCATGTAAATTTGGTGGTAGCCACTCTTGGCATCCATGAACGACAAGTATTTGTATTTGGAGGTTGCGTCTACGAGTTGGTCGATGACAGGTAACGGGTAGGGGTCCTTTGGGCAATGCCTATTGACGCCCGTAAAGTCAACGCACATACGAAGTTCGCCGTTTGTTTTGTCACCTAAAACTAAGTTAGCGAGCCACTCGGAGTACTGAATTTCTCTTATTATTCCAGCTTCGAGGAGTTTAGAAACCTCCTCTTTTACAAACTTCTTTTTGGAAGGGGCCATACCCCTTTTCTTCTGCTTAACCGGCTTCGAGTCCGGGAATACATTAAGTTTGTGGGTGATAACGCTGGGATCGACACCCGGTAGATCCTTGAGGCTCCAGGCGAAGACGTCAAGGTTTGCCTCGAGGAGGTGGATGAGAGCCATCTTCTCCTTTTGCGCAAGGTTTTTGCCAACCTTAAACTTCTTGCCCGGAACGACTTCGATGTCCTCCGTCACGGCATCGAGGCGTGGTCTGTCGTCAGGTTCCGCAATTGCGTCGTTCTGCTTCGAGGCTTGTGGACCAACCGCAGAACTCAGAGAGGCCACGTAGTTCGTCCTCGCCGTTCGCTGGTCAATGTAGATGCTCGCATCCCCACGAGGCGTCGCAAATGTGACCGTGAGAGAACGGATGTCACACCTCATGTGGAATTCGACTGCTAGGTCGACCAACGATGGCGTTGTATGTGGAGGGGACTTCGAGGACCAAGAATTCCGTCATGACGGAATGGCGATCAACCGTGCCAAATTGTGTGTCCCCAGTAGCATGAGGCGAGGTTGGCGACCCCTATCGTTGGCACAATGTCCCCGCCAATGCCAAAGGTAGGGCCGAGCTCCTTCGCACGGCGGACATGTGTATCCCGAGTTTATCGAGCATGTCCTGAAAATGACATCGGTGTTTGCACCGGTGTCGATGTAGACCTCTTTGGTGTCGTAACCCGCGATCCTTGCTGTGATAAGCAGTGGGTCGGAGTGCGGAACGACAACCTTTGTTCCATTGGGCCGATAGATGACGTTCTCCTCGAGGTGATCGATCTGCAAGATTTCCCTTGCATACCGCTTCCTGGAGGAGGCGCCTTCTGACTTCGTGAGCATGTGAATGACGCCCGCGGGTGGTGGTGGTGGCAAGTTTTGGCCTCGAGGGCTGTTGTGCCGACGACGCGTTTTTTCGCGGTCGTCGCTGTCGTCATCCCTCTTGCGTCCTTTGGGGAATTCCTTGCAGGAGGAAGAGGAGTCGGAGAGGAATTCCTTGAGCTTCCTGCAAGCATCTCCGAAATGAGATTCCGGAGCTGAAAGCACGCCTCCGTATCGTGACCACGATCCTTGTGGTAAAGGCAGTACTTGTCAAACCCCCTCGTGTTCTTATGCTGGATGGGCTGAGGCCACTTGGGGACCTTGTTCTGCTTCTCCAGCATCAGAAGGATGTTGGTGCGGGTGTCACGAAGTGCGGGGTGGTGGTCGAAGGTCCTTGGACTGCAGTTCGAGGACTGGAACCTCGATGAAGCGAGACCCCTTGTCAAATTTCCCGCTGCGGTCATTTGTGGGGGCCTGTTGTAAGGCTTGTTTATCTCCTCGGAGTTCATGAACCGGGTTGCCCGATCGATGAACTCACCCATCGTTGTGACGGGGTTTTCATTAATGTTGTACGCAAGCCTGGACTCGCGTTGAAGGCCTTGAGTTACGGCCAGGAGCTGCATGTCCGAGGAGAGACCCTGGACTTGGACGGCTTCCGCTTGGAAACGCCGAATATAGTCGCGGAGTGGCTCCTCCCTTTGCTGCTTTACCCTTAGGAGGTGCTGGACGGTTTTGGGCGGAGGCCGAGCCCCCATGAAGTGGCGCAGGAACAAGGAGGCGAGATCCTTGAAGCTTTTAAAATGCTGGCCTCTCAGCGTTCCAAACCACGTCGAGGCAGCCCCTTTCAAAGTGGAGCTGAAGGCTTTGCAGAGTATGGGGTCGGAAGCGCGAGCCATCTCCATTTGGGAGATGTAACGCCGCAAATGGTCAACGGGGTCTGTCGTCGCGTCGTAGCTTTCGATGACTGGCATTCGAAAGCTGGCAGGGGCCTGGACAGCAATAATGTCCTCTGTGAAGGGCTGGGTGAGGAGAACCTCGATGTCGTCGAGGACCAGGTTTGGCGTCTTAACCTGTTCCTCGACCACGTTGATTCTTCGAAGAAGGTCGTCGACATCCAGGTTCGCAGCAGACGGGTTTTGATTAAGGATTGTTCATCCCGGTCGTTGGGAGGCGGGAGGCGGGCAGCCTGCATTTCCGCCTTGATGGTTTGCACCATAAAGGCTTTCATTTCATTGAGCATGCTTGCCGGAGCAGGTGCCATCTGAGCGAGGTCGACGATGACCTGCTGGGGGTCGTGGAGGTCCCAGGCGAGGTACGTCAAAGTAGCGGCTTGCGGTTGCGAGGGCTGTTGCACCCCACGGTGTCGATGAAGCGCCGGGTTTGCCACCGCCCGGGAGTTACGGGGCTGCGGCGTCCCTCCGCGACACCAGCAGGTGTTGCGGGGGTACATCGGAGGAGCTGAAGCAGCGTCCTCCACATGCACACCGTTGCTGGTTCTCTTTGTTTTCGCCATAAAAACGATGAAGAGAGGAAAATCAGGTGGTAGGAAAGAAAACGACTAGTTTTTCGTTTCCCACAGACGGCGCCAAATTGATAGCCAAAGGGTAAACTCCGGCGATCAAGGGTTTTCCGACAGCTGGGATGAGATGGTTCCGATACCTGAAAAAGCAAGACACAGGACACTTTCAGGTGCAGAAAGAGAGGGGGAGTGTGGGTGTGTAGCAGTTACCTTATTTGAGGCATGCACCACCCGATATATAGGGTGGTGCTAGGTCCCGTTATGGGGCCTTAAATGCTGGGGAATTTCCATAAATGTGTCCATCATTGCGATGGCGGCGTATTGATGGTGTAATAACAGCGGAGTTATTGTGGAGTTACTCCCCTCCTTTGGCTTAATGCCATAATTAGCGTAACGGTCGCCTTGAAGGAGGCGGCAGACGTTTTACGGCTAACGGGATTATATGAGGTGCCCTTATTGGTAAGGTGGGGCTCTTCGTTAGTGGAAAGCCCATTGTGGTGGACGCGGCCCATATGGCGTTTGTATTTGACAATACAGCCGTATGGGCTGGCCCATATATATCAGTATACTTCGCATAAAATCAGAAGTCTGAAAACATACTATAACCTCTACCGAGACTACCCCTATAACCTTAACAGATGTTCTGTGTTGGAACTTCAGATACCTGATTACATAACAGAAAGCACCACGGAACTCTAGTCCGCTGACTGCTTCTCAGGTAGACCTGAAAGGTGGTAAACAGAAGGGGGGTGAGTCCTCGGGAGGACCCAGTAAGGGCTGAGGTAAGATACAGTTTGCATATAGTGCTAAATGCGTTGTACCTGCAAAACAAAGAAAACACAAAAAAATACAAGAACATATATGCAAAAAGATATAAACGTAAATAATAAAGAGAGTCCCAAAGGACACGGTTAGAACCGTCAGAGACCCATGTGCGCGCATATAAACAGAACGACAGCCCTCTCCAAGAGGTCAGAAACCGAAGCTAACAGAGGCATGGTACCAGCCGGGGTCGCGATCCCCTAACTGTCGTAGGGTCATAAACAGAGTATACCGTAGGGTATACAACAAACAGAATATACCGCTAGGTATATACAGAATATCAGCACCCAGTGCAGATATAGAATACCGAAGAAGAACCTGAGGTCTCCGAGACCACCCCGACCTTGAACCTGCAAGCCTGTACCTTACCATATAACTGGTCCCGGGATCACCGGACCACTATCCTCAACTCGGAACCCGCTTCTACTAACCCCGATATACATGATATCCCTCCCAGAATGTATAACGAGAGAAGTTGAACCCTTACCGTACTATTACCGATCCGCAGAAGAATCCCTAAAAAATCCTGACGTTCGGCCCGAAACGCGGTAGTGTGACTTCCGAAGTCCCGCACTACTCCACCACTATTGATTCAAGCTGAACAACCACATACAAATCAGAAATCATCAATCCAGACCCCTGGGAACTAATCTCGCATATTCCCGCAGTTTCCCGCAAAATTCCGCAGAAAACTCGGATTCTCAAACCGAGCTAGAACATTGTTATTTAGACTCACATATGCACAACCAAACATTCACATCCTACTTTCCCAAAATTTACACAAACAAGCAAGTATGTCGGTTATGTTCACCATTTCAGAAAACGATGTTCCGAACATCGTTTGTTACCTACTTCCATTCCTGATACCATTTCACTACCAAAACATCCCCGAAACACACCACAACCATAGCCATACCCTTCCGTACTTTCGGCCTTAACCCATTTTTTATACCAAACTCAATTTCAATCCAATTAGGGCTCCATTCACATGCTTAATTCAACAATTAACCATTCTAAGGATGCTTACTAACATACTTCACCCAAAATAATACTAACTCATACTTAAAGAATTCGGCCATTTGGGTACTTTCTACCCAACATGCTCATCTTCAAATTAAACCCTAATATCAACTTCTAATCATGCTAGGAACAACATATCCAAAGCATGAACCAAGAAGACATCAATTCAACATACTTAGAATTTAGGCAATAATTCGGCCATTTAGGGTTTTTCAATCCATGATGTTCTTTCATAATCCAAACCTTGATTCCTACACCAAATCATGCCAAGAACAACATACTCAAAGCTTGAAGCAAGAAGATGAACATAACATGTAGCTAGGGTTTATCATGATTTTGGTTTCAACATATGTTTCCAACCACAAATCTTGCTTCAACACACCAAACTCATGAAGAAATCAAGCTTAGCTCAAGCTCAACACCAAGATCAATCCTTCTTTATACCCTTGCAAGATGAAGAACACTTGAGAGGTAGAGAGGAAGAAGTGTTGGTGGTTTTGAGAGAAGAAAGAATGAGCCAAAATTGTATTTCTTTCTCATGTCTCACCTTATATATTTTACAACTTAATGACACACACACCTTACTCATCATGCCACCTAGCACACACCTTAGTCACCATGGTGAATCACACACCAAGCCAAATCCGAAAAGTTCCTAAGTGTTGAAATATCATCTCGCGCCAACTTCGCCCAAGTAAATCCCGACGTGTGTGCTTACTTGCCCGACCAAAAAATTCCATCATGTGTGTTTACTCGGTTATCACCGCATTACTCATCCCAAGTCATAACACACCCAACACCATTGGCGCCACAAATTTTTCATCCCGAGCCCCGAGCGTTTCATCCTGAGCCCCGAGCGTCGCCCGGGAACGAATGTCCTGATCCCGAAAAATATTTTTCGCGGAAAGGTGCAGGGAACTCGTGCGACCTCAAATATAAAAGCATTTCCAAAAATATTACTCAGAAAAGATCCGGGTGCTGTCTGACCAACCGAAGACATGTCTCGCATGTTTGAAACGAAGCCCCGGTGTTCCAAAGTCACCATCTGCTCGGGGTGACTGTAACAGCGCATTTTAACGCTCATTTCTCATTTTGAAGAGTGAGATGAGTAAGCTTTAAATTAAAAAAATGCTTAAAATTCATCAAAAATTAGTATATCAAAATGGCGGAAGATGTTGTCGGTGATGTCTTAGTTAAGGAGTGATAAATAGATCATGTTCTCATCTTTTCCCGCAACAGAAAAAAGTGCCAGCAAGTCTCAACTCAATCCAAGCGATAGATAGTTTCTATCCCTGCCATCACCGGAAAAGCAAGAAGCGGACATGCCAAGCACCAGGCTTTCAACCGTTTTCTCACATCCACGAGTTGATGTAGCAATAGACACGGGCAACCCTCTTCTCAATACCACTGTCGATGGCTTCTTGAAAATTGGAACTGTAATTTTCTAACACCATTTTCATTTTCTGGGTCTGTTCTCAATATGGTTTTTGCTTCTGGGTTTGTTCTCTTTCTTTCAATCGTGCCTTCTTCTAGCTGTATTACTATGTGTTTCTTTTCCCTTTCTTTTTTGTTCAGGTTGCAGCTGTAAAATCTCTAACAGAGGATGCTTACCAAGTCGTGAGGAAAGGTTCGAATTTCACACTCAATAATTGTTTTTCTTTTTGGTTCTGGTTGCTGATCCAAACTTTTCTTTCTTTTTTTACTTTTTTGGTACAAAATTTATTTTTTCTGGTTAATCTTATGACTCAACTGTGATCCTGCCATCCACTGTTAAGAACTACCAGTAAAAGATTGTGAATCTTGAGTATCAATGCTTTGGATGTCTTAGGTCAGGATAAAGGGGAATAGAAGTCTATTTTCTATTGTGTTTGAAAGTAAAAACACAATTAAGGAATATTTTAAATTTGTTTCCAGAGAGGTATACAGCATGATTTTCTAACTAAATTAATGTTCATGGATACCTTCAATGATTTGGCCCTTTCTATTCTCTAATCTTCACAGGAAGTCTTTCACGTCGCAGCATTGAGAACAGTGTGAGTTTCTCTTTTGTATCTCTTTGATTGTTATAGATGCAACTGTATCGTTGAGCACAGTGTGAGTTTCTCTTTTATATCTCTTTCACATCGCAGCATTGAGTACATGTTATAAATGCAACTGTATGGATGATCATGTATACGACTATATGGCTAATAGATCACCTCTTACAACCATGGGAAGATCTAGAGGGGTTATCTTTGTCCTGCGACATCTTTTCTGCCTCAACTGATGACCATGCTTATAATCCAGTTCTCAGTCAACATGGGTAGTGCTGTCAGAAGAATCGTCCCTTCACCTAAAATTTGCAACTATAAAAATCCCTCTTTTTTAGTCAGAGATTTCTTTTAACCAAAAAACTAATGATAATCTTTCAAATCAATTTTTCCCTTCAGTTTTTTCTCTCACAAGCTTCATATCAAATTTCAAAAAGTTCAACTCTTTCCCCCAAACTTTTCCAGTAAAACACACCCTAAGAGAGAAATCAGGGGTCTGACATGCCTCCTTCGTTGGCTAGTAGATTAACATCACCTTCCTGACTGCTTCTAAGACTAAGAGTTTTTTAATGAAACATATTTATGTGCTTTCCACTAGCCTCGAGGTGGTCTTCATTTGTCTCCCAGAACTTTGATAGTGGTCTTTGACAGAATGTATGAGCACTTTATTTTTCCTTGTAGTATTCCTCGGCCAATAACGGATGCAGTACTCCCTTAGGATGCAAAACTAATACTGGTTTTGCTTCCACCTTTGTTTTCCAAGCATAAACAAGTTAAAGTATGTTTTCGTCCTTGAGATATGATTATGAACGAAAACCCATAACTGGAAATCAGATAAGTCCTTCAATTCTTTTGGATGGATAAAGAGTTCAGGCATTTTTTGTGATGCTGATTAGATCTGAGCTGCTGATTGATCAGTTTCTTGTTTTCTGACTTTGTATGAGAGGATTCTTTCGTTTTTTTTTTTACAGCTCAAGAGAATGTGCAAAGACGGTGTTTATTGGGGTAGGTAACATATTACTGCACCAAGTAGAACACTTTTGCACGTGTTTTGTACTAAAAAAATCTATGATCTTGCCACTATAGGAACTGTGGCTGGAGTTTATGTTGGATTGAATTATGGTACTGAGAGGATTCGTGGAACCGGCGATTGGGTATGTTTAGCATGATTAATATAATGGTCATTTTCTCTCATATTTAAAAAGTTGTTCTTGTCTTATATGTCTATTTTATTTTTCTACCCTCAAGTGTTCTGCAAACTTTAATCTCCATGACCAGGTAAAGGCATCAATTAATATGTGAGACTGAGGGAGTACATTTTAGTTGATGTTCCATGTGTGCATGGATATTGTTTGTCAGATGGATGACTATGTTGTTTGCTACTCTTAATTTCAACGGTTAACTGAGTATGAGTTCTTTTATTGCATCCACTTATTTTCTGTCTACCTTGTAATCATGTTCGTGCTACAGAAGAATGCTATGATTGCTGGGGCATTGACGGGGGCTCTCATTTCTGCCACGAGCAAGAATAGCAAAGACAAGATCGTCATTGATGCCATCACAGGAGGTGCCATCGCCACTGCTTCCAAGTTCATAAATCATCTAACTTAAGCTTCATCATCTTCCTGTTACCTTTGAGACACTTATAAATCATGCTAACAGATATAAGCATGATTTGGTACTGTGTACTTTAAAAGTATCAATAAGGGATACAACTTTGCCTGTAAGCCTTTTATATGAATTGATAGTAACAAAGTTATGATTAATGTGAGGTGTGATGAATCTCTTATTATTATCAAAAATTTCTAAAATTGCATCAAATTCTGAATTCAATGTCCTTGCTTGTTTCACCTGTGTGCAACACCAGAAATGATGATCACAGCAGGGGTCTTCTCCCAGTAGCTGAATTTTGGGAAGTGGGAACTCTCAACATTTGCGAACGTGCAAGAACAAAGTAAGCTAATTCATATAGAAACCAAAATAGTGGACACTAGACTATTTTAGAACGGAGTGGAGAAAGGATGCATATTTACATGAAGTTCTCTAATATGAATCACCCTAAACTGGTACGGTTCTTGCGATACCACCTCAAACTTTCATATTACTTACATTTTAATCCTCATAATTTACAAATGTGTCGTTAATCTTGAAAGAAACTTAGGGCTGTAAAACGAGTCGCGCTGCTCGCGAGTGAGCTCGAGCTCGAACCACACCAAATGAACCGAAGGTCACGAGCCACGAACTCGAGCTCGAACCCAAATTTTGATTCGAGTTTTTAAATGAGCCGAGCTCGAACCTTAGAAGTTCGGCTCGAGCCAGTTCGCGAGCCTTATCGGGTTACCATGTAATTACAGTTTTACCCCTAAACCTTAAAACCTAATTATCCCATTCAAATCAAGTCTGTAACTATCCCTCATCCGTTGCTAACCCAAACCTGAAATGGGAGCAATAGATGGCAGTGAATCTTACAACCAACAAATGAAGCTTTCCTTTTGGCAAACATGGAGATCTTTGAAGAGTCAACTTCTAGATTTCGTTGGTTCAGTTATTAAAGTTGGATACTTTTCTTCACAAAATCATTTTTTGTACCTCAAACTCGCTGAGCCTCCATTAAAATCGTTTATTTGCAGCTTCTATGAATCTATCACACAAGATGAGAAGATCGAAGGGCAGAGCAGAAGCTGGAGTTGCCCAATTTAGTTATGCTCTTCTCAGTACTAATAGGAATCAGGAAAAGCAAGATTTCATCAGGAGAACTTAGAAAAACCTCCAGAGTGTCAGATTCTTATTTCTTTGCTCCTGGCGCCGGCAAACACCTAACCCCGGCTGCTCCTCCGCACCTGACACTTACCCAGCCGATGCCGACATCACCAACAGGAAACCTTCTCGTCGATGTTAGAAGCAGATCTCATGTAGCCACCATCTCCAGATCTGATTCTTTTCCCGGAGATGGAGAAGACGTTGAGTAACCAACATCTCCTTGAAGCCACCATCTTCGACGAGTACTAGCAAGGAGATGGAGAAGACATCTCCCGGCCGCCGTCATGTACGAGGAGATCGAGAAGATCCTAGATCTGTTAGATGCCTCTATCGGCTAAGACTCATCGGGAAATAGAGGAAGATAGCCGTTGACATTTTTTTTTGAAAATGTCACCATTAGTCCTATACTTTCTCTCTTGATTAGTTTACTACCCAAAAATATTTTTATTCTTTTCAAACCAAATTCTCAATTACACAGGTTCTCAAGCCACTCAAACTCACGAGCCGAGCTCGAACATTTGACAAGCCGAGCTCGAGCCGTATTTTTCGAGCTTGGCTCAAACGAGCTCAAACTCGAGCAGTAGATTGAGAGCAAGTGGTAGTTGATGCTCTTGTTGGGAGACCAGACTTGGACCAAAACGGCTTTGTAGCTACACCCAACTACAAAGATAAGCCTGAAATCCGTTTATGTGCTAATTGATTGGAAACATTTTAGCTTAGATTTCAGCTTATGAAGCTTCTCTTCTTAATTTCATCGTGAGTTTTGGCGTTTTTCATTTTTCTTCTCATCTTAAATCCGCTTTCATATTCCTTAGATCTCGTTGGGTTAATAGTCTGAAGTTGATGCTCGACACTTTACCCTTCTTGAAAATTTTCAAAATTTGCTACTGATGAGAGTAATTAATCTATTAGACTATGAATTTGCAAGCTGGAACATTCAAAGATGCATTTTAGGCTCTATGATGCAGAGTAATCCAAAATGAGACCTAAGATAAAAAAATTAGATTTTAAAACTTGTTTTAAGAAGCCAAGAAAAGCATATAATGTAAAAGATGGTCATTTTGGTCGTTCTAATGATGTATATAGTTGATATACATTTGATCAAAAGAGACTCGTATGTTTGAATCCTTAAGGATTAGAAAAGGAAAATTTCTCGACCGACACTAAGGCTAAGCTACCTAAGACCTTAGGAATCACGATCTGTAGAGATGGATCAGATGTGGTTTCTTGGCCTAAGTGAGACATGCATGAGATAGTATGCTAAGAGTTTAGCAAAGAAAGATTCCATGAAGGGGATTTTGTTTATCCCATTCCAAGTTGCAATGTCTCATGATAGCTGAGGAGAAAAGAGCATATGAGTATAATATAATTTGCCTCAGCATTTGGGTTTATTTTATGTGCCATATTGTGTGCTCGTTTTGAAGTCTTGTATTTGTAGAGACATGACAAGTGATAATCACATTCTGGTTAATGTGACCAGATGGAGCTGAGTAAGTTCCCAAGGAACGTGAGAAAGACTTGAGCATCCAGGCTATATGGAAGCAATAGTTAGCAAATGTAAACGAGATACAATGAGGTTGAGCTTCTAATATGATTACTTAACGTAATTACGATATAAATATTTTAAAAGTTGACACTGTGAGTTGGATAGGTTCCGAGCAAGAAGCAATGGTCAACTCTACAACACAATTTCGTTGTCGCCTCACGCACAACAAAAAAAGTGTTTGGATCAAAAGTTCATCCTGAACTTGGAGTGTTCTTATGATCGATCAAGCACATGAGCCGCTATCTTACCAGATATCCGAGCACATTCATCGTTATCATCTCATCAGGAATGATATGAACCTCCGGCACGGGGTTCACCTCATCCAACGGATCTAGCTTGCGGGAGCTCCAAAAGCGGCAGAAATGGTAGAAGTGGCTCTCTCCCACCTCAACCCTCAAATGGAAGGCAATAGGAGAGTTCGTTGCCGGGATCGAAGGTTGCAGATCAAGCACCTCCTCGCTCTATATGTCGAGGCAATACTCGATTTCATCCTTAAGAGCCGAGAATGGCGCCTCAAGAGCTGGAGATGCAGAAGATAGAACTGAGAACCATAAGGGGTTTGAGGTATGAATCCCCTCAAGCTTTCATTAAAATTGGTTCTTAGGCTCCAAGTGAGCCATAGTTACAATTTAAAGAGGTGAAGAGGAGCCCTTTTGGATGGGAAAATTAACCATCCTATTTTCCAAATATGGGTGGTTAATTTCCATCCACACAATTTGATTTCAAAGATTTCTAAAAAGCTTCAAAAACAAGACTCTTACACCATTCATGCATGCCAAAAGCATTCCAAAAGCATAAGTGCGTTTGCATGCATGACACCTTAAAAGCTTCCAAAAGTAAAAAGGCAAATGCTAACCTAAAAGCTTACAAAAAGCTTCCACTTGTCTCTTACGCATAAAGTAACTATTTTTCAACACAAATATCTTCAAAATGGTGGTTCGGATTCAACCTTAGGTGAGGCTGGGCCGGCGCGTGGGGAGGTGGCGGCTCGTGCAAATGGAATTTGGGTGACCGCCTGGGCTAAGGTACTGGGTTGCCTAGAGCTTCGCCTGGCCAGGCGACCGCCTGATTTGAGGACCGGGCCGCCTGGGCATCTGAACCTCCTCGGAGGCTGGCTTGGGGGCTTCGCCTAAAGGCTTCGCATGGGGGCTTCGCCTGGTGGCTTCGCCTGGACTCCTGAGGATCATATCAAGGGAGATCATGCGAGGGATGATAAAACGATACATAGGGAAAAACACGGATAGTAATATCGTTGATTTAGCAGAAGCATTGGAGCCTCTAGATCTATAGGCATATGGAGGATTGGCTTTTGCACAAGTCAGAGTTTGTAGAAGTTGTGCCTAAAAGCCAATCTGGTTGTATATGATTTTGGACATGGACATGTTTATTTAGTATGAGGCATTGGTCAGATTAATATGTTTGTTTATATTTGTGCGTTAATAGAAAACAAACATAACATAATAACGCTAGAATGGTCGAATTCCTAAATGTACATAGTTAAGTGTAATGGGGAACTTGGGTTTTTATAACACGTTTGAGAGTAGTATAAGGAAAGTTTCACATGTTGTGATGTGAAAACTTACTTATAGTTGGACCGACCAATATGAAAACACTTTGTGGATAGGAACATGAGTTGCCCTAAGTCGTTCTCATGATTGATCATGGTATTTGTAGTCTTTCGACTTGAGGTTATGCAGATCTACACGTGTGAGTGGTACACTTTGGTTCTGTGGGCTAAACTTTCGTAACTGAGGGAAAGACCTAGTTTTGTGTGAGCTGTCACGAGCTCCCGCGCCCGGTTGCGGAGGCGGGGCCGCCCGCGACGAAAGAAGCGGAAGCTGCGGCGGAAACCGCGGAAACGGTCGGTCTAACCGAAACTAGCTAAGTTTAGTGGTCCCATGACCCGGCCCGCAAAGTTTCGTTCTCGAAGGCCCGGCGCCTGAGAACACTTTGCTTACTTATACGTATTGGTCGTATACGACCCGCAACCTACAAATTAAACTCAAAGATGGCAAGTATACAGTATAATCCTAAATATCCATGGTGAGCCCCGCCCCACTGAAATAGGCGAGCACCCGACCATCACCAAAATGCAGTTCATGGAAATATCATTCATATATCACAGAAACATCCAGATACATAAATTATCCGATATATAACAATATGAACACATTTTGGGTCCCGCCCTCAACTGACACGGGCGAACCCTCCAGTCAAACAGAAATACAGAAGCAGAATGTATCTAAGATACATAGCATGATCTGATCTAAAACATGCATGCAAATACATCTATAGAGCCGACAAGGAAAAATCCTAGAATACCTAGGTGCGGAATCTGGGAGAACTTCAAGATCAGAAGATTCCCGCACGTAAGCCTGCTACTGCTGCTAAAACACAAACAGAAGAGAGAGGAGTCAGTTAACTGTAACCCATATGCTATACTTAGCATCAAGTCAGAAGTCTAGAAAAAGACTGCAACCTCTACCGAGACTACCCTTACTAACTTAACAGAAGTTCCATGTTGGAACTGTCGATACCTGATTTCCACACAGAAAGCACCGCGGATCTCTAGTCCGCTGGCTGCTTGTCAGGTCGACCTGAAAGATGGTAAACATAAGGGGTGAGTCCTCGGGAGTACCCAGTAAGGGCTAAGGTAAGATACAGTTTGCATAAAGTGCTAAGTGCGCAGTACCTGTAAAACAAAGGAAACACAAGCACATATATATATATATAAACAAAGTCCCGCAAGACAGGGTTAGCCAGAATCCCGAACGATGCGGTGCAGACCGCCAGAGACCCTTAAAATAAAAATCAACAGAACGACAGCCCCCTCCAAGAAGTCAGAAGCCGAAGCTAGGCATGGTACCAGCCGGGGTCGCGATCCCCATAACTTTCGTAGGGTCACAGAATATACCGCAGGGTATATACAGAATATCAGCACCTAGTGCAGATATTGTTGCCTCAGGTCCTCCTCTGCCGTTGAACCTCGAGGGGTTCAAACGCTGAAATCTCTCCAGAAGTCTGACCTCGTCAGACTGGTGCCTCAGATCTCCCCGTCATCGGTGGGACCGATGAGAAGTCTCGGTATCATGGTGATCGTCCTCCTCCTCCTCAGAATCACTCTCTCGCCGTTCCTGAACACTGAGGTGACTACTGCTCACCTCCCGATCAGAATGCCTCTGCTGTGGTCTGATCGGATTTCCCTGTGCCTGCTGCTGTCCCAGAACCTGCTGCGCTGGCAGTAAGGTACCCAGCATCAGCTGCACCTGACCCAACACCTGTACCACATCATGAGGGGGTCCTTGTGGATGCTGAAAATTCGGGGGTGGTGATTGTGGTTGTTCAAGCCCTGTATTCTGCTGAACCCGTCTCCTAATCCTCGGAGGAGTGGGATCCCGGTCCCTACCCTCTGGCACCCTATCACGTTGTCTGCGTGTGGTAACCATTTCTTGAAAACAGCTCAACCCATATAACCAAGTAAACAGAATAGTTAACTCTCTCTCTCTACAAAAGCTAGCAGCAGTATTCTAAGGCTTTGTAATGTAATGCAATGCATGATGCAAAGATTCTTTTCAGAATCACAAAACCAAATATACCTTATACTTAATCACAGAATCAGATCATGCTCATATCACATAATCACATCACAAGATCAACCAAACAAACATAAAGGTACCCGGATTATGTCGAAAGCCCGCACTTGAGCTGTATTTGCCCCGCGCTTCACTACGCACTCCGATGTCCAAAATCCCAAAATCTGCCAGGAGTACCCTGAACCTCCCAAAAGTGCTACCACAACACTGGAATTTGGTCTTACATAATACTTCGAAGAACCTCTCGCTGCTCCACACACATTCCAAAGTGGTTCAAATAAGGAGTTGATTAGGCTACGTATAGAACCGCCCCAGAATAGACGCAGAACAGTAGCTTGCACTTCAAAGTCATCTCCCGCAGATATTCATCCATGAACTAGCATTACTGCCTCAAAAGTCCACTCCTGGACTAGTATACTTGCCTCAGAAGTCCACACAGGGACTAATCATATTCCGCCTCTCTCGGGTCAACGCCACCCGACCTGCTCTGATACCAACTTGTCACGAGCTCCCGCGCCTGGTTGCAGAGGCGGGGCCGCCCGCGACGACAGAAGCGGAAGCTGCGGCGGAAACCGCTGAAACAGTCGGTCCAACCGAAAGCCTTTGCGTTTAGTGGTCCCATGACCCGACCCGCAAAGTTTCGTTCTTGAAGGCCCGGCGCCTGAGAACACTTTGCTTACTTATAAGTATTGGTCGTATTACGACCCGCAACCTACAAAACTCAAAGATGGCAAGTATACAGTATAATCCTAACTATCCATGGTGAGCCCCGCCCCACTGAAATAGGCGAGCACCCGACCATCACCAAACATGCAGTTCATGGAAATATCATTCATATCTCACAGAAACATCCAGATACAGAAATCATCCGATCTATAACAACATGAACACATTTTGGGTCCCGCCCTCAACTGACACGGGCGAACCTTCCAGTCAAACAGAAATACAGAAGCAGAATGTATCTAAGATACATAGCATGATCTGATCTAAAACATGCTGGAAAGAGCGCAAACCACGGCGAGATCGACTTGAACGCCGTCTTTCTTCGTTTTTGCAAAAAAAAAAAAAGAGGAGTTAATTAACTGTGGCACGTTCACTAATTTCATTTTAATATTTTTTGTTCATGGGCGAACGACGGGAATTGAACCCGCGAGTGGTGGATTCACAATCCACTGATTCAAGATTGCGCTTTTCGGGAAATTTCCAAACGAACAATTTCAACGAAATCTTTCAATTTCTTATTTTACTATGTTCAACTCTATGTATTCCTCTATCCGTAGAGTACATTGAATGTACAGAAATGGCTATAACAGAGTTTCTGTTATTCGTATTAACAGCGACTCTAGGAGGAATGTTTTTATGCAAAATCAATAAAATCAACAACAAATTCCACATGCCCGCACATTTGTTCGACTGTATAAAATGATGTGTTTCGACACCACAATGATGCATTCTCGATGCACTATGAGGCGCTCCCATAACAAGATGATGCACTCGTCCTGATGACTCAATGATGCACTTATTTGATGCACTCCCAATAAACTATGATGCACTCCTAATGCACTATGGCCAATGAACTATGATCATGCACTCGTTTTCTTTAATCTTTCAAAAAGATGTGTTTAGTGATCATAGTGATGCTCTCCTTTTCCACTATGATACTCTCCCTTACAAATAGGATCCACTTTTTCCCACTAATGATGCATTCCATCTCACACATAATGCACTTCCTCTCCTGAATGATGAACTCAGATGATGCACTCCATACTTCAAAAATGATGCACTCCATGCATCAAATGATGCTTCTATGCGAAATGATACTTCTGTGGTGCAATGTCATGTTTCTATCGCTAAAAATTTATCTTCTTCCATCTACTTCAGTTGATATTCTTCTAATTTATCATTAATTGGCACCATTTACTTCAGTCTAATAACTTTGAACATTATTTGTATGCAATTAGTAGTTTGATGTGGACCTATCCCATATGTTCTGGGGTCCTTGGTGATAGATGTAGCTCCAATGGACTTGATAGAAATGGCGGATGGTTGAGGTGTTCCAATCTGCACCTCCGGACACACTAATGGCGCCGACAACAAAGATTTCGGTCGAACAAGGGAGGAGATGGCCCTAGCACCTTCACCTACGGTGGAATGAAAACACTAGGGTTGAACCTTGAGGCTTGGATCAAGCCCCAAGAGCTGGAGATAGAAGGTAGAGTTGAGAGCTCAAGCTTTCCACAAGAATGTTCTTGAAAAACATCAAATGAGTTCTAAGTGTTCTTGGTGGATGGTGGCGGCTCATATACCTCAAAGCCTACCAATCCATCCAACAATACATTTGAAATAAGTGAAAAGACTAAGTTATCCCTAGGGTTTAGAGGCTAAGCACCATGAAAGACAAGATTAGCCCCTAATCTAGCTAGTTAAGCTAAGCTAGCCTAGTTAACTTACTAATGCATACCATAAGTGTATTAAATAAGTTATTAATTTCAAATATCTTCAAAAAGGTTATTGGAGGATAGCCCAAGGAGGAATGATCCATTTGGAGGGGTGTTCACATGAACAACTAAGAGCTTTGGCTTCATCTTCTGGAAGAGACCACTCTTGAAAGTGACACTTTTCCAATCTTTAAATGAGTGTACAAGCTTCATTTCTTGTCCAAATTGTATGAAACCAACGCCATTTTCTTCCTCTCTTAATGATATATCCAATGGGTACTCATTTGGCTATGTTTGGAGGACTTTGATTAGAGGACTCCAAAGAACTCCAAAAGTGGCATGGTGTTGTGAAGGAGCTTGGTGCACCAAACTTGCAACGGATGCATAGGATGTTGTAGTGCTCCAAATGGGGAGAAAATGGTGTCATTGGAAAGCTCTCTTCAAGGGCTACAGTTGAACATTTTTAAGTGACCCATTTGGACTTCACATCTGAAAGTTACTGCCGTTGGAAGTTGGGGCCCTAATTGGCACTTTTGCTCATTAAGCTTCTCCTCTTGCTTGTCCTTCAAGTATACCATGTATGCTTCTTTGGTTCACATCATAGTTACATCATTTTTATAAATATGTGCATTATAATGAGTCGATGACATATCATTAAGGTATGTAGGCGCATTAATCTGTCATGTGAGAGATGGAATGCATCATTAATCTGTCATGTGCAGCAGCTTGCAACTCCGGGTCGAGGGACGAATTGTGTCGTTCAGGTGAGAGAATGGCTGGGAATGGAGCGACGGTGGCTGGGAAATCGATTGGATGCTACGGCACGGTCGATTGCGGCCTAGGTTGGCGGATTTCATAGAGTCGGGTAGTGCGTCGTTCGAATCTCCAACAATTATTGGTCTTTGGTGAATGTTAATAGAGGAAGAGGTTGCCATCGGGTTCCTAATGGCCCACCGGTCCTTAAGGGATGAGCTACGGTGGTCGGAGGGGTGGGCGGAGCTATTTGTGTAGGGATGGTGGATGTTTTAGTGCTATAAAGGATGCGTGTGGCAGTATTGTAAATAATACAAACATGGCGCACGAATGCCCACATTACAAAGAGGCTCATCCTATCCTTCGCCTTTGGAGAATGAGATGGGGAAGCTGTTGGACCTAAAAAAAGTACAAAATTTTCCAAATTTGAGTTCCATAAAATGGGGTAACTGTTGGAGATGCTCTAAGGACCTTTGATCATGATCAAGGTGAACCGTTGCCTTAAGCCATATTGTATTATCACAGAATAATACACCCTTCATCCTTTTATTATTGTAACATTTTAACATTTCATTTCTATTTTATTTTGATTTATCTACATTAATTTGACGTGGAAAAAATTTCAAAAATATATACTCCATATCTTTAGAAACTGAAAACATTAAATTAATTTTTTTTTGTTTTCTAAAATTTGTAAATTTGTATTTAAAACTTTAGAGAAATGAAATTGTAGATTGAAAATTGAAAAACTAAACGTTACAATAAAAAGGGGACGGGGTAGTATATAAGGAAAAAATTGATAAATATTTTTTGGATAATATTTTCCTCCTAAATAGGAGAAAAGTCTTCTTCATCCACACGTCATGTTGGTGGTGGATGATGTCACCTCTGTTAATATGACACTATCATTAGGGAAAGTGACAACCTCACGATTATCATGACTCATGTGATTAAAAGTGTCGACACCAATCACTAACATTATGACACATGTGCAAAAAGTAGAGTTAGTGGAATATATTTTTCATATTTTCTCTTGTTGATGAGTTACAATGAAGGTCCAATTATAAAAGTGGTACCCAAATACATTTTGTTGGGGACTTAAAGGACATCTTGACCTATTGTGGTTTAGTGACAGTCTTGCTTCATGGAATGATTAGTTATGAGGCTTTAAAGCTACCTTGTTTGAAGAACTCCGATTGTGCTTCATCTATTACCTATCTTTGTCTTAATTTGCTTTGGTTGTTTGAAACTTTTAATTCGGTTATTTTCTTTCATGTCTTATATTTCACTTGTGTCTTCCCCACATGGATTAGGGGACTCTAGCTGCTTGATGACAGGTTTATCCTACTTTTGTAATGGTTTAATACCCCGTTGCATCTTAAAAAAAATCACCAACCATAGTCCATCCGCCACTTAAGAGCTGTGTGATTTCATCCAACCCTCAACATTTTAGAAAGCTGAATCAGTTTGAGTTTGAGATCGTTCTAATTTCTATTCTAGGAATCATTGTATAAAGATCTAACTTGAAACAAAAAACAAATGTGTTATCACAACATCAACAATGAAATAACATTTTCCCATTTGTGTTTTATTTTAATCCACTTCTACCCTTACAAATGCACACATTTAAGGAGTCTAGAGAGTAGATTAAGAGGGGGTGAATGGATTTGGGAGGGGATAAAGATGGAAGTTCATGTGAAATGAATTAATTACCAAAGATAATCTTAATCTACACAAAAAAACTGAAAGTGATAACACGCTTAGAACGGAGGGAATACCATATACTCTATACCCCATAAACTTTGGGAGGTGAGCATTAGCACCCCCGTCACCAAGTATTTCTGTCAACCCAAAGAGTCCAAATTTGCTACTCTTTTCTCACGTCCCCGACTGTCCTCTAATTTACTTATTTAAAGTTATTTTTCTATAAAAATCGAGCATTAACAATTTGTTTAATGGTAAAATTTAATAGATTATTTAAGATCATTAATTAATTACAGTGCATTAGTTAATTACAGAGGAAAGTATGAATAGAATATGAAAAAAAGAGAACAGCAAATCTGGATCCTATCCTTACAACCCAATCGGGCCTAGTAGTGGCTAATAAGTTAGTAACTGCATTTCCAGACGGGTGACCCGAAAACAAAAATCCGGCTCCAGAAGAACTCTACCCGATACAACAAGCTTAAACCAAAAATCAATGAACACTTACCCCAAACAAAACCATCAGAAGTTGTAATATTACCCAAACGCTCCGAGAACAAAACACAGCCGTCTTGCTCGCATCCGATTTCAACAGCTTCACAACTTGATCCGCCTCATAACTGCACGTCTCATAACCTGTTAAACGACCAAACACACCACAAAATCTGTCATTACGCTCTCTATCCAAATAGTCCTCTCTCCCAAATGGATTTTCATTTTTCTTTGCCAAAAATGATAACACATTTGGAACGAATGAAGTAACATTTAGTTTTTTTCTAATATTAATTTGATTTCAATTTATCTATATTTTTTTAGCATTTTATTTTATAGTACTTTATCTAAAAAAATTTTAACATGAATTGTTTGACATTAAAAACTAAATAATTCATGTGTATAATAATATGAAATCTAAATTTTCTAAATATATATTTTTTTGAATTTTTTCACTGTACTACCTTGAAGCATGAAACTTAAAATGGAAAACTTTTTGGGTGCGTACATTTGGGAAAACTTTTTGGGAAATTTAGGAATGTATTTTTTATTAATGGACGAAATGCATGAGTAGAGAAATTTAAGAAAAATATTATTTATAGAGAATTGATGACGATGGATTTAAGGTTGTTGGTGTATTGAGAATTGAAAAAATGGGAAAATAATTTGCCAAAATTTTGTAAGTGAACTGAGTCTTTTAAGAACGGAATATAAAATTTTTAAATTCATATATCAAATGATGTGAAAATAAAAAATAAAAATCAAGTATATCTCCCTCCATCCCGTAAAGATTTTTGTGTTTGACTTTGATGTTTCAAGTAACAGTGTTTGACTCAAAATTTTACTTAAATAATTATAAAAATTCAGAAAAAATATATTTAGAAAATTTATATTGCAAATTATGAGATTCATATTAGTCATTTAACTTTACATATCTATGAACTCATTAAAATAAATCGTAAATGAAATACTGTAAAAATGACTTAAAAAAACTGCAATCTTTATGGGACGGAAGGAGTGTGTGTGTGTGTGTGTGTATATATATATATATATATATATATACATATATATATATATATATATATATATATATATATATATATATTTCATCCGTCCATAAATAATTCTACATTTTATTTTTGTTATTTTACGATATTTAATCTATGATTTTTTTCATGAATGTATAGAGATTTAAAGTTAATAATTTATATGCATATATATATATATATAATTTGAAGTATAAACTTTATAAATATATTTTTTATGAATTTTTTAAAATTTTTTATTTTTCTTAAAATTTGAGTCAAATATTGGACTTTGGAGCACCAAAGTTAAAAGTTAAAATGTAGAATTATTTGAGAACAGAAGGAGTATATAATTGTAACTATATTAATACTAAATGCATCAAGGCTGTGAACGTACTTGGATCTGTCATGGAGATCACGCCGGTGTGGTTGAAATCACAGTTGAAGTCATGTCGACCATTGGCCTGATAGTAGGCGTTCATCGCATACGCGGCATGCGACCGCACTGTATCTGGCTTGAAGCACGGACCACCAGCTTCAATGGCTCCACAGTCCACTCCTGTACTACAAACGTAGTCTATATTCGCTTGCAACGCAGCGTCTGTGGCGTCCGACTTTGGCATGCACCATTGCCTATCTGGTTCACGGGCCGGCCCTTCAGCCGTTGGTGGGCTTGAAGATGGGCCATCTCCCTGCACCAATATCCAAAACAGAAAATTCACAAAATTATGTTTTTCTTTTATCAGTAAGGTGTGATATTTTGTTGATATAGAAACAGATCGGAAGAAAATTTGAAAGTTTTCGAAAATTCTGAAAATTTTAAATTGTTGGTTGAATTTTTGTTACTTTTTTTTTTGGACAAAAACAGAACCTCACAGCCACAAACAGACACAAATGGGAAAATAGTTTTTGATTTTGAAAAACTGAACCTGGAAAAGTAAAATGATATCAAGGGAAATTTAAAATTCTTTAAACTTCTTTCTCAAAAAAGAAAAATAGGCAAAATTTTTCTACATGAACCCTCTCATTTTCGTAAAGAAAATTTTTAAAACGGTTAAAATGTCCAGATATAAATAAATGCTTTTCACATCAAACACAGCCGAACAAATTTAAATTCAACAAAATAAATTTTTACAATTAACATATCAGTATATCACTCTCATTTAATCTGATAAAACTTCATTTTGGTGTGTTTTTACCAGAAGTAACCTATTATTTTTTCGATCTTTTCCTTATAAATCAATTTTATATCTAAAACTTTATTTTTATTTTCGCAATTTCCTACCATAAGAACACGAGTGATGACCATAGTCCATCACTATCACACGTGTTGTGTACTGATTCAATTTGGTGGTCAAACAGTACATAAAAACCCTAATCGATGATAACGGAGATATCAGCAACCCGACAACAGTACGCACGACGCCGGAAAAGCAACAGAGAAACTAAAATGACATAATTGCCCAGAAAAATTCAAGTAATTACCTGCTCATCTTTCAGGACACCAATATCGTAAACGGGTCGGAGGTCCGGCTTGAACAACCCGAAATTCTGCTCCGACAGAGACGACTTGAGATTCTCGTTGAACAGCGAGAAAATATACGTCTCGAACGTTCGATTCGGCATCATCGGAGTCCCTTTCCCGGAGCTCACATGATCCACCAAATTCCCGTTGTACGACACTGCATTATCCACACTCACGCCGGGTTGACCCGGATCTCCGGCGGAAGGCCAACCCGTTTCTGCAACCACCAGCTCCACGTCCTCGTAACCGACCCGCTTCATCGCGTGGAAAACCGCGTCCATCTGGGCGTCGAACATGTTGGTGTACTTGATTTTGGTGATCGGGTCGAACACGCCGGGGTTGGGCTTAAATAGAGCGTAATCTAGCGTTTCGGGTCGGAACCCGAAATACGGATACGGGTTCACCATGAATGGGGACTTCGTTTGCTGGTGGAACTCCAGAATCGGGGCGAATATCAGCTTGTCGTACCCTTTTCGGAACCTACCGGAGCTCGGCGGGTCGGAAGAGGACAAGATCCCGAGCGAGTGCGGGGTCGACACTTTTATCGAAGAAGCATTCGCTTGATCGAGTGCCGTTCTAAGCGATTTCATCGCCGGCAAGAGGTGAGCGATGAGGGTTTTGTCTAAGGTGTGGAGGATCTCGTTACCGACGGCTATGTACTTGATTATGGTCTGTGGGTGGTGTGGGAGGATGTTGGCAGCGACCCATGACTCGGCAGCGGGAGGCTTAGAGAGCGCGACGACGTCGCCGTTGCCGACGGTGACAGTGACTGCAATCCCTGTGCCGGCGAAGGCGGTGAGGATGTCGGGGTTGGAGTCGAAGATTTTGATTCGGTCGATGGTGGTCTGCGTCTTCAGAAAGGTGGCGACTTGGGACGGTCGAGGGAGGTTGTCGGCGACGGTGCCGTAGTTGACGCCGACGAAGTACGCGGCGGATTTGAGGGTGACGTGGCAGGTGGAGAGGAGGAGGAGAGGGAAGAGAAGGAATGAGGTTACCATCTTTGGGAACTTGCAATGGAGCTGGGCAGTGGAGTGTTGAGTTGTGTTTTTGGAGGTTGCGGACATCAACATGTGAGAGTTTCTGATGTCTGTTAATCGGGTATACGCTAGGGGTAAGTGGAGTGAACGTGGGTTTCTTGATCAACGGCTTAGATTGGTTTGATAGATTTAGATTGGTTTGAAAGATGGTGACTTGTCCAGGACCTGAGAGTCACTTCGCATCCAAGATTTTTGTAAGACCTTTTGATTATAATTTTGAAGAATTCGGTTAAGAATTTGAAATTAATGTAATGTTTGTAAAATTTTACACCGTCGTTTTGTTTGCGTTTTCGGTTTTCAATTCATCATTGGCGGGTTTCAGTTTTCAATTCATCAAAGACGCAAAACTTTCTAATGACCTATAGACCACAGAAACGTTTGATACATCGACAGAAACGTCGACAAAAACGTTTGAGATGATGAAAATATTGGTTGTGGTAAAAGGTGTATGAGATGAAAATTACAATGACGAATAGTAAAAATCTTATAATCGCCAATAGTGCATTTTAGGCGCTAAATGTGATTATCGCATCAATCGAAATACCTAATCTTCATCAATGACAACGCTAAATGACCTAAAGTTTGTCATTGGTGAAGCTTGAGGACCTAAACTGTTAGGGATGCATTAAAATATCTTTTTGTCCTGAAAATTTTAAATTTATATCTATAAATATGAGAGAAATAAAATCAAATATTAAATGCTGAAAAACAAACGTTACAATAATATAGGGACAAAGGTAGTAATTAGCTTAATGGAAACATGCATGAGTTCTTGGCATTAGTGTTGTATAATATACAAATTTCAACTTCATTTAGCCAGTCATTTAAAACTTACTAAATAAAACCTTAGCAAAAAAAAATAACATTTATTTATTTACTTCAAGTATTACTACATGCCTGTAACTATGGTTGTAAAAACCGGACTGGACCGGCTGGTTGAACAGGTTAAACATTAACTAATCCGGCTTTGGTTCTGATTAACTAGTGGTGTGGTAAAAAACTAGTCAAAACCAGTAAAAATCAGTCAATACCAGACCTGTAAAACCGTTTTAAAACCGGTTTTAAAATATTGAAGAAGAAAACTTTGATTTGAAAGTTCTCAACTGCCAGAAGTCATTGTTTGGATGATGATGTGTCTTTCCAGAAGCATAAAGTAGGGGCATGTTGCTGAATTGGCCTAGTTATGAAACGATCAACCACCTCATAAGTTGTATTTTTTGTACAAAGGAGTCGCTATATTTTTTTATACTTATTACTTTCAATCTCTCATTTTTATACTTATATTTTGTTTGTAAAACCCCTCATTATTTCTTAAGAACATTCATTATTATGTTGCATCTGAATTACTTTGTGATAACTTTAAAGATGTGTATTTATTAATAGTTTATAAAAAATAATGGTTCAACCATTGGTTCAATCAGTTGAACCGATTGAACCTTAAACCACTAACTTAACAGTTCAATGTACGGTTCAGTTTTTTAAACTATGCCTGCAACACACCAAGGCATATCCCAAAAGCAACCCTTCGTAGCTTCTATCTACTTCACTAGGCTTAGCATATTTACATCACAACCAGTAGTGTCGAGGCATCTAGGAACATACAATGCTAGACCAATATATACAACAAAACTTGTCTATGCTCCAAACCTCAGTTTTGGAGTTGGACTGGTCCTTGTGTCACCCCTAAATAGCTTAGTTTTGTGTGTCAAACACACACACACACATTAATGGGGTGTTTAAGTCATAATAATTCATCATTTGAGTATACTTTTGTTTACAAAGATGCACTTTACTCGTATTGTTCAATCTTTTGCAGTGCACATAAGCGGAGGAAAATGGAGTTCAAAGTTTTTAGATCGAGGCTTTTGGAAAGATTGTACCAAGTCTTAGATCAAATGGAGCAAGAATCGTCCAAGGAAGAGTAGTTGGACAGGTTGTGCACCATCTTGTGCTCTATCTTTGATAAGGTGTTGTGCAAGTTGTGTCTTGAGTTTTGTGTGTTAAGGCAAGGATGCACGAGAAGGATGAGGAGGCTGTGATGTGATCATCGATTGATCAACCTCTTGACTTGATCTAGCTTGGAAGATGAACACCAAAACACACTTGATAGTTTCGGCCAAATGCACCTTTTCACTACAAGGTGAAACAATACACTTGAGTTGCCAAAGGGGATGAGATGGATCTAGCACCTCTCAACTACTTGATTGAGCAATACTAGATATAAATCTTGAACCATAAACAAGGAACAAGGGATTGGGTTGATAGATTCAAAAGCCAAAATGCTCTCAAAGGAAGCTCAAAGTTTCAGCCAAATGAAGTCTAAGGCTTCGATACATGTTTGCTAGCTTTAAAGATGGGGTAAAATGCACGGTTAGTCCCTTAACTTTACTTGTTGTCCTATTTGGGTCCCATTTTAAGAATTTGTCCTATTGAAGTCACTTATCTTCATATTTTCGTCCTATTCAAGTCCTTTACCGTTAACTCGGTGTTAAAGTTAACGGATTTCCTGGAAAAATGATTTTTTAGACACATGCACTTTTTCTTTCATACTATTTGCACCCAAAACTTAGATATATGACTTTTTCATCCTACACTTTTTCCATATACTTTTTCCCCTCCTCCTCCCACCACTACCGCTGGAACGTCACCGGACGACCACTATCGGACCTTCACCGGCGCGTTCAATAGCTCAGGGCCACCGAACGTAAGCCCGGGCAGCCGATCGTTAGCCCAAGGCTGCCGATCGCGAGCCCGGGGCAGCCGATCATGTGCCGATCGCGAGCCCGGGCTTCCGATCGCGAGCCCGGGGCTGTCGATCTCGAGCCCAGGGCTGCTGATCTTGAGCCCTGGGCTGTTAATGGCGCTGGTGTCGTTCCAGTGGTGGTCGGCCGACGAATGTTGGGCGGTGGTGGTGGGAGGAGGAGGAGGGGAAAAGGTATAGGATGAAAAAGTCATATATCTAAGTTTTGGGTGCAAATAGTATAAAAGAAAAAGTGCATGTGTCTAAAAAATCATTTTTCCAGGAAATCCGTTAACTTTAACACCGAGTTAACGGTAAAGGACTTGAATAGGACGAAAATATGAAGATAAGTGAATTCTTAAAATGGGACCCAAATAGGACAATAAGCAAAGTTAAGGGACTAACCGTGCATTTTACCCTTAAAAGATGAGAATTGGTAAGTGGAGGTCATTACCCAAAGTGTAGTAGACACTTTGGGTAACCACCTTTTGAATATAATTACCATTCTCATGATAGAAAAAGAAGACATGATGGAGTTGCCTAAAATGGGTGGGGAGTAGGGAGGAATCTCTACTAGATTTGGGTAAGGTGGATAAGAACCAACTATTACCAAAACCTAGAAGGTAAAGACCTCCACTAACTCATTTTCCCTCCCATTTCATAAATTACCTAGACAACATTCAAATTACAAGTCAACTTGATCAAATATCAGATTTTGGGATGAAATTGGGTCGGCCAACACATGGTGGCGCGTGGAGGCGAGGCCGGCGCGTGGCCCTTACTTCACAACGTCTCCAAGCCATGGGAAGGTGGTGCAACAATCCAAGGGTGGCGGTACCGCGACCGGGGAATGAGGAGGGCGTGTGGGGCGCGTGGAACCCCCTCGTTGGCGCATGAGGCGCGTGCTACTCTCCTCGGGTCCTAGGGTGGTAAGGGTGATGGTCTCCAAGGTGTTTGAGGGCTTCTCCACTTGAATTCCATTGTGTTGAAGCTTTAGAACTTGATCTTGGTTTTCATTCCGCTCCTCTCCTTATGCCATGATCTTCATGAAAGCTTGGAGTTCCTCTTACATTTTCTTCACCCGAGCCCTAGTCAAGGGTCCATTGAGACCTTGAAAGGGGCTAGGGACTTCTTTTGGTGGAGTTGGGTCGATGTCCACATCATCCCCTCCCTCTTGAGAAGAATCCGACCTTAGATTCAATTCTTCCATATCACTTTCAAAAGGAAGCAAATCAAAAACATTAAATGTAGCATGAACATTATATGATCCATCTCATGGCAAATCAATAACATATGCATTGTCATTGATTTTCTTTGTGATTTGGAAAGGCCTATCCTCTCTAGGTGAAAGTTTGCTCTTCCTAGCTTGTGGGAACCTTTATTTCCTTAGATGCAACCAATCCCAATCCTGTACTTCAAAGGACCGAAAATTCTTCCCCTTATTTGCTCTTTTTGCATAGGTTTCATTGATTTTCTCAAGTTGCTTATGTACCTTAGCATGAAAGTCTTTCATTTGTTAGGCTTTCTTTTAACCATTCACATCAAATTGATCCTCTTGATTCAATGCAATTAAGTCCAAAGGTGTCAAAGGGTTGAAACCATATACAATTTTAAATGGACTATGTGATGCAGATGAATGATATGCGCGGTTGTAAGCAAACTAAACATGTGGCAAACATCTTTCCCATTCTTTCAAATTCTTCCTAAGTATGGTCCTTAAGATAGTAATCAAGGTCCTATTAGTAACCTCGGTTTGGCTATCAGTTTGTGGGTGACTAGATGTAGAGAACATCAAATTAGTACCTAACCTAGACCACAAGGTTCTCCAAAAATGTCCAAGGAACCTAGAAGCTCTATCACTCACAATGGACCTAGGTAAGCCATGATATTTCAAAACATGCTTGAAAAATAATTCGGCTACCTTAGATGTATCATCACTTTTATGAGATGGAATGAAATGTGCCATTTTAGAGAATCTATCAACAACTACAAAGATAGCATCATGTCCATGTGTCGTCCTACGCAATCAACTAACAAAATCCATGCTAATGTCAACCCAAGGGAGAGTAGGAGAAAGAAGAGTGTACTTCCTTTTCGGTTGGAGGGTGGATTTTGCCTTGTGACAAGTGATGCATCTTGCACAAACCCTTATGACATCCTTCTTCATGTCGGGCCAATAGAAATTGTCCTTCAAATCCTCAAGTGTCTTTTAGACACCAAAATGGCCCATAAGACAGCCACCATGTGCTTCTTTGATGATGACTTCTCTCATGGAACTTTGGAACACAAAGCCTTTTCAACTTAAACAAGAAGCCATCAAATATATAGTAGCCATTTCGGCCACCTTTAGCACATGAAGCATAAATTTCACCGAAGTCAAGGTCATGCTCATACATATCCTTCAAATATTCAAATCCCACAATTTTGGCATCAAGAGTAGAAAGAAGTAAGAAGTACATATCTCCTAGACAATGCATCGACAACCACATTTTCCTTTCCCTTTTTGTACTTAATGACATAGGAGAATGACTTAATGAACTCTATCTACCTAGCATGTCTTTTGTTCAAGTTGCCTTGCCCTTGAATGTACTTCAAAGAGAGGTGATCCGTGTGAATCACAAACTCTCTAGGCAACAAATAATGACTCCACACTTGTAGTGACCTAATAAGAGCATAAAGCTTTTTTTTCATATGTGGAGTAGTTCAATGTAGCACCATTTAACTTCTCACTAAAGAAGGCAATGGGTCGGCCTTCTTGGTGCAAGACGACACTAATGCCAATCCCACTTGCATCACATTCAACCTCAAAAACTTTCTCAAAGTTTGGAAAATCAAGCAAGGGAGCACACATCAATTTAGAATTCAAAGCAAGAAAGGACTCCTCTTGGGCTTCGCCCCATGCAAAGGCAACATTCTTTTTGGTTAACTCATGTAAGGGGGTGGCAATAGTGGAGAAGTCTCTAACAAACCGCCTATAAAAGCTTGCAAGGCCAAGAAAGGACCTCACTTCGGTTGGAGCCTTTGGCGTAGGCCACTCCCTTATTGCTACCACTTTACTTTCAGCAACCTTCACACCATGCTTTCCAACAACATATCCAAGAAAATTGACTTCACTTGTAGCAAAGACACTTTTCAAACTTAGCATACAATTTCTCAAGCCTAAGTGTATCTAATACTTGTTTCAAGTGATCAAGGTGCTCATCATGATTCTTAGAATACACCAAAATGTCATCAAAATAGACAACCATAAACTTTCCAATCAATGCCTCAAAACATGGTTCATCAATCTCATGAAAGTACTAGGTGCATTAGACAATTCAGAAGGAATGACATTCCTTTTATACAAACCAATTTTAATTTTAAATGTTGTTTTCCATTTATCACCCTTCTTCATCCTAATTGGATGATAACCACTTTTCAAATCAATAATAGAAAAGACACATGCACCACTCAATTCATCAAGCATATCATCAAGTCGAGGGATAGGATGTCTATACTTTACAGTGATTGAAATGATGGGCCGGCAATCCATGCACATCCTCTAAGTTCCATCACTTTTTGGCACCAATATGATCGGTACGGCACATGGAGAAAGACTCTCCTTGATGAACCCCTTTTGAAGCAATTCTTGCACTTGTGCTTGGATCTCCTTGGACTCTTGTTGATTAGTTTTATAGGCAGCCTTGTTGGGAAGTGGAGCACCCGGAATCAAATCAATTTGGTGCTCAATGCCTCTATATGGTGGGAGGCCGCAAGGCTCCTCAAACACATCCTCATACGCTTTCAAAAGATCTTGCACATCCAAATAAAGAGAAGATACTTGTTCAAGTGTTTAGCATGCAAGAAGTTGGAACAATGAAAAAGCAAGTTTTGTTATGCAAAAGTGCTCTTTTGAAATCTCTCTCTTTGGCCATGTGGGGTATGCACACTTGTTTTCTCTCATGCTCACTTGAAGTGTTTCCCACATATGCACACTCTTTCTTTTCTCTCAAGGATCCTTGATCCTTCTCACTCCTTTCTCTCTTCTCACCTCCCTTTCCCTTCCTTGCACTTTTGGCCTTGCTTGCAAGATGGACTTGGTCTTGTAAAACTTGGGTAGGGGTGAGTGGGAGAAGGGTGTAGCTTCGGTTTTGGTGGGTGATAGCATACTTGTTGGCATTTCCATAGTGAATGGCATGCTTGTCAAATTGCCATGGCCTCTCAAGTAGGATGTGAGTAGCTTGCATCCTCACCACATCACATGTGATGGTGTCTTCATACTTGCCAATTCGGATTGGCACTTCCACTTGCTTCACCACTTTGACAAATGATCTATCATCCACCCATTGAAGTTGGTAGGGTCTCAGATGGAGCTTGGTAGGAAGGTTCAATTCACTCACCATGTCTTCACTTGCGACATTGACACAACTTCCACTATCTACAATGAGACTACAAAGTGTCCCATTCACCAATGCCCTCGTTTGAAAGAGATTCTCCCTTTGTGAAGTTTCGGCTACCCTGGGTGAACTTTGGAGAACTCTTTTGGTGACTAAGATGTGCCCCTCAAGAGGCAACTTTCCTTCTTCTTCTACTTCCTCATTTGGAAGCTCATGTGTAGCTTCCTCTTCATCTTCACTTGAAATCTCTCCATTGGGTCTTATTACCATAACTTTCTTATTTGGACAATCCCATGCATAATGCCCCTTGCCTAGGCACTTAAAACACTCAATGCTTCTTGTTGGGTGAGGGGTGTCATGGGGTTTAGGGTAGGTGTTTGGTCTCGGGTGAGGGTCGGAGGAAGAGGTGTGGTTAGGTTGATGCCTCGGGTTAGGGAGGTTATGGCTAGGAGAAGGCCTTGTAGTGGCGGGTTGGTAAGGTTTGGAAGAGGTTGGCTTGTTTGTGGGGTTAGGCTTGCTCAAGGAACTTCGGTTAGGAGTGTAGTAGGAGTTGCAAGAGCTTCCTCTTTTCATTTGCTTCTCAACTCTTATAGCTTTATGCACAAGTTCTTGGTAGTCTCTATATTCACAAAGCTCCACCGTTTTAGAGATATCATCTCTCAAGCCATACAAGAACCTTGCCATCTTTGCCTCATTGTTCTCTTTGACATCAAAGCACTTTCAAGATCCTTTTGGTAGTTTTCAACACTTCGATTGCCTTGAGTGAGGTGTTGCAACCTTTGACAACAATCTCTATCATAGTAGCTTGGCACAAACCGACCCCTCATGGCTTGCTTAAGCTCCTCCCAAGTGTCAATGGGAGCCTTTCGGTTCCTTGCCCTTGCTTGATGCTCTTGCTCCCACTAAATGAGAGCATAATCATGGAGCTCAATGATGGCCAACTTCACCCTTGTTGCGTCATGACATTAAAGATTCTTTCGGTTTTGTTCACCCAAGTGAGATACTCCTCTGGATCACTTGAGCCATGAAATGGTGCCACTTGAAGCTTCAAATTGTTGAAAACTTGTTGATTTTGAGCTTGTCCTCTCTCTCTCTCTAAGGTTTTGGTTGAAACCTCTATGGACTTGACCAATCTCGGCCTCCTCTTCTTCTTCAAGGTCTCTTTCAATATAGGCTCTTGCTTGTGCCCTATCTTGAAAGACTCTTCTTCTCGGAAGTCTCATAGGAGGTTCTTCATAGTAGTCATCTTCATTGCTATCCGGGATGTCTTGCACAAGGTGACTTCTTCTTTGTTGGTGAGGCTTGCTTAGAGAAGTTTGTTGTGCTTCCTTGTGAAAAGGGTCAGGGGTGGTTTCTGTAGTACCACCAAAACCCTTGGATGCCTCGGTTTCATCTTGGGGTCTTGAGCTAGAGGGTTGCTTGCCTTGAGCCACCTCAAGCTTGCTAAGCTTGGGTCCTAAGGTGGCTTGTTGTGCTTCCACGTTGTCAAATTGTTGCTCCATTTTATCCAACCTTCGGTTGATCTTATCAAGAGCTTCAATCAAACCGAGTTGTGAAGGGTAAGGAGGAGATGGTGAGGTGTCGGGTGAAGCCATACCTACAAGCAAAGATCTCTTTCTTTTGCAATTGAAGATAAGAAGTTAGTAGTAAAAAAAACGTCTCCACTTCTGATGTGATTCCGGGAGGGTATCCTGGAACACGAGGAGCAGATCTAGCCAACAAAGGAGCAACACGGGGTAGGTATGATTGATGAGGCGAAAATGTCAACAGGTTGACAGATCCGGAATGCACAAAAGCAAAACGATGCGGAAGCTTGAGAAACGAACTGATATGGCCGCCAACTCCTCTTAGATCCTTGCCCAGGCAAAGATGGTGTTATGCCTTTGGCGACTCCTCCTTCTTGATACCAAAAACGGTCCAAGACAAAGAAAGCCTTCGTTGCCAAAATTGTGGGGAGATGTAGATGGGGCCAACACCTCCTTCTTCCAATGAGAAGACAATATTGGTCTTAGTAGACTTGTAAAGAAAACTTAACAAGAATTGAGTGGAAAATATAGATAGGTTGAAAAGAGAATCACTCTCAATTTCAAGGAAAATGTATAATATATTTGATGATTGAATTGTCTTGCAAATAACACCTAGACCTCTTTTTATAGGACAAGGAAGTTGGAATTCTAAATCCATTGACAAGTCCCTTCATCTCCCAGGAGCATGTTGGTGGTGCAAGTTCAGCGCTGCAAAGTCACTCAAGAGTGTGTTTATTGACCTTGAGAGAGTCTGTAACCATTCTATTTGAGATGACGGTTGCTTGTCTGAGAGGAAAGCAACCTAACAATAGAAACTCACCCCAAGACATCGCAAGAATATCGTAGTAGAGTTCCAAAACCGTAGGTAAACGCGAGAAGAGGTTTCCATTATTGATTAGACCCCTCATTAGCTTGTTTGTTTATTTGTTAGTTAGTACACTCTGTTTTATCTTGTTGTCTTGTTAGGTTAATTTGGTTACTTGCTTGATTTCACCATTAAAAGCATCATTCACTTGCTTTCCACTTCATTTTTTTAAAATCTGTCATTCATTAACTTTAAACCAAAGGCACTTTACAAATTTGAAATGAGTGCTCTTACATAAAACGAGTAGAACCTGTCCCAGCAGCTGAACTCTCAAAAAGGACTAACTAAAACCTCATATGACTAGAGAATTATCAAGCAAAAATCTCAATAATATCTATCCTAGTCCTCAAGTGCACCATATCTATACACTTATGCACCAAGGTCTTCTAATCAACACCCTCCTTACCATGCATCTTCTCATTCCTTTCTATCCAGATGACATAAATGACATCAGCCACAAGGCTTCTTTCAAATCTGGTTTTTAACGACCTTTCCCTTGCAAACCCTTCGATGCCAATCCCAGACCTGGTTCCACGCAGAAGGGCGAGCAAATAACTTATAGTGCTTGATCCTCCCTACAATTTCAGAATCCTTTTTTTGCTACAATTTTTGATGTCAAGATGTGTTACTAGTGTATTTTGATATCTGCCTACTTGTTTCTATTTATAAGTTTTACTTATAGTGCTTGATCCTTCTTATAATTTCAAAAAGCAGATGGAACCATTGATCTTGAGCCTTGTCGAACAAATTCTTTTGGGATCACTTACTATAGTTGTTGTCAAGCGAACAATGACAGCAAGAGTTGTAGCTCTAATATGACTAAATTTTGGAAGTCTTACTAGTAGTTTCCTTCATTCTTCCAATGGTGTTACTTTTGTGAAAAAACTAGATGCAATTACTTATATGAAATAGGAAATTATATCAAATTCATTCCTCACCATATCCACCTCTTCAAAACTACAGTCAGAAACGATCAGAAGAGGAAGACATGAAACAAAAATTGGCAGTGGACAATAATTTCATGCTTAGATTAGATCAAACCATGAAAGCAAGATGATCGATGAAGAAACATATAGCAAATACGATCTTCAATTGTTTAAGAGAGCAAAGCAGATGTGAGAGAGATATAAAGATATGGAAATACCTATCACTGATCGTCAATCGTTGCTCATCAATCACCACTGGCTGCTCAGATTTGTTGGCGAGTGCGGCGTAGAATTATGAACGACAACGACCGTGAACCTGGACAAAATTTCCAGTTAGATGAACTCGCTAATGGCCGAACATTATTCGCCGGTGACGGATCGTTGTTCTCTGATCACAAGCTGCCGCTCGCTAGTGGGCACTAACCTCTAGACAATTGATGGCATTTCGCGTTGCTCGATGGTGGTTTCTTTAGACTGTTCGCGTTGCAGATGAAAAAAAAATAGATTTAGGACAGGTGAATAAGGCATTAAGAGGAATGGTAATTTAGTCTTTTCATCTGCTAGGTGAAAAATCACCTAGGTGACAAATATAAACGGTTTACTTGTTTATACTAAACATAAAATCCAAAACCTAGTCTAACTTGGACTCCTACACAAAACTTGATTACGTTAATTCCCACAAAATAAAACCTTAATCCTTATTTTACTTGTCTTCTTCAATTAGAGTAATCAAAACTTAAATAATTTGAGTCACATATCTAACAATCTCCAATTTGATTCAATTTATTTCTTCAACTCCACCTTTTGACCAAATCCACAAACATGACCTTCTTACTTGTAGGAAAGTTAATCTCTAAAGGCTCACTTTTGAGCTGTCCTTCTTCAACGGTGCTTCCAACCAACTCATACCAGTTTTGTGAGTTCATCACTCCTTTCATCACAATCAATGCATTCTTTGAAATCCTCATGTTAAACTATTAAGGGTACTTTAGTCTTTTCCCTTTAGTTTTGTTGTCTTTAGGTTTTCCTGCCTGTATTTTTCATCTATGTTGTAGCACATCTGCTGAACTTAGTTGAGAACATCTGAGTCTTCTTCTTCCTCTCTTTGCAATCTCCTCTCTCCTTCTCATTTTGTGTCATGGTATCAGAGCAGCATATCCTCTTTTACTATGCTTTTTCATTCTTCTCTTGTTGCGGCATCGGTGGAAATTTTGAAATTTAGCAATCATCGGTGATGACAACAATGTTGTTCTTCATGTTCTACTCTTGGACTATAGCTGCAGTTTCATCGAAGTCGGTCAACAATAGATTGACAGATTGCTTCGATTTCTTCGCTTCTTCCTTACTGCTGTAAATCTCTTGTTGTGGGTTGTATTTTCATTCTCTTCTTGCTGCTGCATCGCATCATCAGTCTCCGATGTTGGTATTTGTTGCTGATTTTCCAGTAATGTTCTTCTGCTGATTTCTTGTCGAATCTCACAACAAGTTTATTTGTCTTATTTCTACTGCATCTCTATAATGAGAGAGTGCACTTTTTTGGCTGATTGGTGTAACATTTGCTTCTGGATCTCTAAAGGTTATTTGGTATTATCATCAATTTGAAAATTATTGTTTGGCTTGTGGTAATCATATTTATTTTGCAAAGTATTTAATCATGGCAACAGAAAATGGAGTTCTTCCTACTCCAAGTCATTTAGTATTGGGAATGCCTCATAAATAAATATTTAACAATCACAATAAATCATACACTAGAGTTGCTATTGATGAATGCAGTTTCTGTAAACAAAAAGGTCATTGGAAGGTTCAATGTCCTTTTAGACCTCAGAATCAATTGCAACAACAATTTCAGCTTTGGAGGTCTAGCAAGAAGCAACAACCTAGTACTACAACAACTACTTCCGCCAATTCCTTCGATCATTTTAAGCAATTTCAGAATTTTCTGTCTGTGGCTTGTTCTTCCTTCGTAGGTCAGTTTCCACAATGTTCTCCAGGTACACATCTTCCACACGGGTCTTAGACTTTGGTGCTTCACATCATATGACTCCTGATTCCTCATCCTTTACTTCCTTTACTCCTTCTGCTCCTATCTCTGTTATGATTACTGATGGCACTTTTATGCCTTTAACGGGTATTGGTTCAATTGTCACCCCTCACTTGTTGTGTTACACCCCACCTTTTCCGAACAGATCACCGTGACTGGAGTTCTGGAGGTATGTTTAAATTTGTAATTTGAGGAGTTTGTTGGTTGATTGTTGTGTTGGGAGTGGAATGGTTTTGGGTTAAGTCTTGTGCGCAAGCTGTGCAAGCTTGTCGCGCGCGCACAAGCTCGTGCACACTGTGCGCAAGGTTGTGCGCTGCGCAAGCTGCGCACAATCATGCGCAAGTGCGCTGCACAAGCTGCGCTGCACAATCTGTGCGCAGGTTGTGCGCGCGCACAAGCTCGTGCGCAAGGCCGTGCGCGATCGCTGGCTCGGCTATTTAAGTCGAGCAGCTCGGTTTCAACTTCATTTTTCGCGTTCTCGGCTCGAAAACTCTCCCAACTCACTCTCAATTCGGTTTTGCTCCTATCCAAGTGATTTTGGACTCCTTGGTGCGTGGAAACGAAGGATTCGTGCGGGAATCACTTCAAGAACAACGAATTAACAAAGGATTCGCTCCAACAACACTTGGTGGATGAATTTGGGAATTTCCCAAATTGTGAGGTTTGTATTTTCGTGATTTTCTGATGCAATTGAGTTAGTAGTAGTGTTTCTATGTTGGATTAGAGGTAGAAACACATTTTACAACACGAATTGAGCATGAATTGAAGGAAATTCGAATTAGGGTTCTTGAGCTAGGATGAACGAATTTTGGGGATTGTTAAATTGACCTCAAATTAGTGTTGTTGGGTAGTTTTGGAACAACATTAATACTTGGTGAAAGGTCCAATTATGGGTTAATCTATGAGCTAAGAGAAAACTCATAGGTTTTATGGTGGAGAATTGAAGTGTGTTGTATTGTTGAATTCAATCCAAATTGTTGCTATTGGGTATGTTTAGAGCAATATTGATAATTGGAACATTGTCCAAATATGCTCCGATTATATACCTAAGGCAAAGTTCATCCGGGTTTTGGTGGAAAGTAAAAGCATGTGTTTTGTGTGGTTTAAGGTTTCAAGCATGTTTAGACAATGAATTTGAGCAACTTTAAGTCTTGGAGTGAGGTCCAATTGTCAAAGGATATTGTTGTGTTGAATAAAAGTGTAATGTGGAAAGTGTGTGAATTGTTTAGGTGTTATGTGAAGCAAGGTTTGAGGTTGCATAAGGAAGAAGTTTGGTGTGTGGTGCTTGGCTGCTACCCTCTACGGTTGCGGTTGCTTCCAATTCGAGGTAAGGGTTCGACCTACCTATGTTATTGTAATATAGGATGGTTGAGGCAAGTCTTGGGCGTCGGTCTCTGACTTCGGTCTTAGATCGGGATTGTGGAGCCCCAAGGCTAGTCCCATGGTAGGAGTATCGGTGCGCGGTAGGAGCATCGGTGCGCAGTTCCGTTCTGTTTGTTGGGTGCATGGCGAATGCCGACGCATGGCGAATGCCGGTGCGTCGGGGAAGATCTAGCCATGGTCGGGAAGATCTAGCCATGACCCGTTACATTCGGATGTTGTGCACACATCATACATTATTTATTTCGTATATGCTTTGATCTCGTATATTGCTATCTGTATGTATTTCGCTCGACATGTCTTTGCGGGTTTGTCGGAAGAACATCGCTACTACTACCTAAGCTCTTACCGGGTTTTCCTTCAAGGAAAACTCACACCCTTACTTAATATTTTTCAGAGATAAGGATTACAGGCGGCGGAGTAGGATTTCCGCCAGCTGTTCGGTTAGCTATTTTGAGGGTTTAGCAGCTTTTGGATCTAGACTTCGGGTTCCTCGTCGGTTTCTTTATCCGACGCCCGACTCTTGTACGGTTGCATCTTCAGCCTGTAGATAGCTCTGTAGCATGATACTCTGTTGGCATGTAGTATTATGATAGCATGTTATCATTAGATCTGTCTATTCATCTAAGTTGATTATGGTTATGTATATATATATGCGTTCTGCTCTGAATTGATTGAATGAGTATGTTGATCTGTGGAAGCCTCATTCGGTAGTGAAAGAACAGACTTCCTTTTTGATAATCTGATTTTGATATCCTGCGTCTGAAATACTGATCATGGGCGGAGCCCATTGCTTGTTATTGTGATCATTTACGTGCATGAATTGTCATACTTGACCTGTTGTTAGAAAGGGACCTTCTGGGTTAGTTAAAGGCCCGCGAAATACTCTCACATTAGCTGCGCTATCCGGTCCCACCTTGCTCACCACCGCCCACCGGCCGTCGACCGCTTCCCGCTGGGTCCGGAAGGTGTCGGCGAGGGGTGGTGGTGACATGTCGCTTCCTGATGTTTATCATATTCCCAACCTTACAGTGAATATTGCTTCTGTTGGTAAATTATGTGACTCTAGCTATACCGTTACGTTTTCTTCTTCTTGTTCTATGCAGGATCCGCAATCTCAGGAGTTGCTGCTACTAGTAATGTAGATTCGTGTTCTTTTCATTTAGGCATTTCTTCTTCAAATTTTTACCTATGACATCCCCGTCTTAGTCATATTTAGCTCCTCATTTAAAATTTTTGGCATCTAATGGAGCCTTAGGAAATTTTTTAACTTGTGACATTTATGATTGTAGTAGATGCAAACTAGAAAACTTCTCAGCCTTATCTTTTCCTCACAGCAATTATGTCTCTTTTGCATCATTTGATTTGATTCATTCTGATGTTTGGGGACCATCTCTTGTTCCCACCAAAGGTGGATCTCTCTATTATGTCTAATTTATTGATGATCACACTCGTTATTGTTGGATTTATCTGATGAAGCATCATTATGAGTTCTTTGATATTTACACAAGCTTTCGTGTCATGATTAACACTCAATAATCTGCTGTTATTAAATGTTTCGGGAGTGATCTGGGTGGGGAATATACTTCACATAAATTTCATAATTTTCTTGCCTTAAATGGAACAATTCACCAAACTTCTTGTACAAATACTCCTGAGAAAAATGGTGTTGCAGAAAAAACATAGACATGTACTTGAAACTGCAAATCTCTTTTGTTATCTACATCTGCTCCTAGTGCATTTTTGGGTGAGGTAGCTCTTACTGCTATCACTCTAATAAATGCAGTTCCTTCATCTCACATTGCAGGTATTTCTCCATTTGAAAAGTTGTATGGGCATGCCACATATTATTTTTTTAGGGTGTTTGGCTATGCTTGTTTTGTCCTTCTTCCTCATGTAGATCATACTAAGTTGTCTGCTCAGTCTGCATTTTGTGTTCTCCTTGGTTATGGTATCAGTCAAAAGGGGTATCGATGCTATGATCCGACTACATAGAGACTTTATGTTTCTCATTATGTTAGTTTTCTTAAACATATTCCTTTTATTTTCTATTCCATCGACTGCACATGATCTGAAAAAATCAGATCTTATTCGTATTGATCCTTTCTCTAAGGAGTTTGAATTTCTATCCCCTACATCTCAGGCACCCCTGCTTTGATGTTCCTTCTAATATTCTTCCTTCATTTCCTCTTCATTATTCTCGACGGGGTCATACTAAAAGTTCTGTAAATACTGGCACACTTGAAGCTCCCCCCTCTCATGTGGCCTCTCAACCGCCACCTGAAATTGTGGATCCAGCTCCGTGTCAATCCACTCGCATACGTAAGTCTACAAAATTACCAGATTTTACTATTCATATTATTCCTAATCCTTTACCTCCTTTTCGGCTTATGTTCATTGTCTATCTGAGCCTTTCTCTTGTAAAGAAGCAATTCTTGATCCACGTTGGAAGCAAGCTATGGATGAGGACCTTTCTGCTTTGCATAAGACATGTACTTGGGATTTGGTTCCTCTTCCTCCTGGTAAGAATGTTGTTGGTAGTCGCTGGGTATATAAGATTAAGACTAACTCTGATGGATCGGTTGAAAGATGCAAGGCTCGATTGGTTGCAAAGGGTATTGCCAACAATATGGTATGGACTATAAGGAGACATTTACTCTTGTTGTAAGAATGATTACTGTTCGTACTCTTATTGCTGTTAAAAATGCCTTCTTAAATGGAGATCTATCTTAACAAGGAAGTTTATATGGAGACTCCTCTTGGTGTCCCTCATGGTCCTCGACTTGTTTGCAAGCTCAACAAGACATTGTATGGTCTCAAACAGGTGCCTCGTGCTTGGTTTGAGAAGTTTTCTTATCTTATCTCCTCTCTTGGGTTTTCTGCAAGTTTTCATGATTCTGCACTATTTGTTAAGTGCACGGATAATGGTCGCATCATTCTCTCTTTATATGTTGATGACATGATTATTACAAGTGACGATGTTAATGGTATTGCAAACTTGAAGGCAATATTGGCAAGACAATTTGAAATGAAATATTTGGGCCTATGCGATACTTCTTGGGTATCGAGGTAGATTATCCGCCTCAATGTTATCTACTTTCTCAGTCAAAGTACATTACTAATATACTTGAGAGAGCTCGGCTTACATATAATAAGACTGTTGATACTCCAATTGAGGTTAATGCAAGGTACACTCCTTCTAATGGTATGCCTTTACCGTATCCTACTCTTTACCGCTCTATTGTTGTAAGCTTGGTGTATCTTACTAGTACTCGTCCAGATATTGCATATGATTTTCATGTTGTCAGTCACTTTGTCACCTCCCCTACTACAATTCATTCGGCAGTAGTTCATCTCATTCTCAGATACCTTCGAGGTACAGTATTTCACAGTCTTCTTCTGTCGTCTACCTCTTCCTTGGAGCTGCGTGCATACTTTGTTGTTGATCATGGTAGTGATCCGACTGATTGCAAGTCTGTTACTGGTTTATGTGTCTTCTTGGGCGATTCTCTTATTTATTAGAGGAGTAAAAAACATTCTGTTGCCTTTAAATCTTCCGCAAAAGCTGAATATCGCGCAATGGCAACTACTACCAAGGAGATTGTTTGGTTACGTTGGTTACTTGCAGATATAGGTGTCATTCTTTCTCCTGCTACTCCCATGAATTGAGACAACAAGAGTGCTATTCACAATGCCCAAAACTTGGTTTTCCATGAACGCACGAAGCACATTGAAGTTGATTTTCACATCACTCATCATCATCTTACGCAGGGCGCTCTTACTTTGCCTTTTGTATATTCTTCCTTGTAGCTTGAAGATTTCTTTACTAAGTTATATTCTGTTTCTCGTTTTCGTTTTTTATTTGACAAACTCTCGATGCTTGTCGCAACCGCATTGTGAGTTTGAGGGGGATGTTAAACTACTATGGTACTTTAGTCTTTTCCCTTTAGTTTTGTTGTCTTTAGGTTTTGCTACTTGTAATTTTCATCTAAGTTGTAGCATGTCTACTGAACTCAGTTGAGAACATCTAAGTCATCTTCTTCCTCTCTTTTCAATCTACTCTCTCCTTCTCATTTTGTAAAACCTCAAACCTCCGCCTCGAGTAGAAAATTCATATCCCAAATTATCCAATCTACCAAGCGAAATTAAATTTCTTTTGAAGTTTGGAACATACTTCACATCACCAAGTATTTTGGTATTTCCATCATGCAGTTTGATCTTCACATTGTTAATCCCTTCAATTCTTTCTTTTTCGCAATTGTTGGATTTTGTCTCAAATTATCAAATTAAAAAGAAGAAAGACTAAATTTGTAGTTTTTTCAATTTGAAGAAGATGGGTTGGATGACAACTTAAAGACGTGACTTGGTTGGAAACGGAAGGTGCTTACTTAGCAAGCTTGAAGTTTAGGAATCCTAAGTTGTCTAGGTATTAAGTGGTGGCAAGTTTGTTGTTTTAGGCGGAGTGTTTTTCTAATTAGTATATAATTAGGATTTCTAATTAGAATGTTATTAGATTTTGTGTGTAGCCTATATAAAGGTAAGTTGTGTTAGCGTTCTTTGTATGAGAAAAAAGCCAATTGGTGAAAAAAGAGAAGATTGGTCTTGAAGCCGGGATGGCTAGGACGCTAGAAGTCTTTCGTAGTTCTCATATCCTGTCAAAGATGTTCAAGTGGATTTCTCATCCGTGGGTGTAGGCTAGTTAAGAGCCGAACTACGTTAATTGTGTGTGCATTATTTGATCGTGATTGTTTGTTTCTGTTGCGTAAGAGGGGTTTTGTGGAATAAAATTGTTCGTTTGCCACTTTTTTCCCAACAAGAGGCACGCCAATTTGTTAACTAATCAATCACACGCTCAACAATAAATTCAAGTTGGGCTACCTTACGTCTTCCAAGCAGCCACGAAAAACCAAGGTAGTTGTCATCTTTCAAGCAGCATGTAATTCCTAAAGTATCTGGTAGAAAGGGCATGCGAGCCAGATTGATTGACGGACTAAAAAAGCAGAGGACTTACGAAAGTTCACACGCTGACCTGTAGCATGCTCAAAAATCCGAAGGATCTCCCTTAGCTCATGCGCACAATTCACCGTGTCTTGGAGAAAAATAATCGAATCATCAACAATTAAAAGATGAGAGATCGACGGACTCTGAGTAGAGATCACGACCCCCCGTTAATCGGCTAGATGTAGTAGCATTCTTAATAAGCGCCGACAATCCCTTTGATATATATGGGCCAGCCCGTATGGCTGTATGGCCAAACGCAAACACCATATGGGCCACACCCACCAGAGACGGCCTCGTATTTACGGAGAGCCCATCGTATTCGCCAATAAGGGTGCCCCGTAAAAATCCGTTAGCAGTAAACGCTTGCTGCCTCCATCAAAACAACCGTTACCCTAATTATGGCATCAAGCCAAAAGAGAGGGAGTAACTCCGTAATAACTCCACCATTATTACACCATTAATACGCCGCCTTCCCAATTATGGGCGCATTTATGGAGATTCTCCAGCATTCAAGGCCCCATAGCGGGACCTGACACCACCCTATATATTGGGTGGTGCCTGCCTCAAATAAGGTGATTACTACACACCCCCACCTCTCTTCTCTTTCTACACCTGAAAGCGACCTTTGTCTTACTCTTCTCAGGTACCGGAGCATCCAAGACAACCGGAGATCGCCCTTTGGCTATCAATTTGGCGCCGTCTGTGGGAACGAAAAGCAACTGTATGTAATGAATAAGAATAGAAATGGAGATAATGGATCACCTTGACAAATGCCCCGGGATGGCCGAAAAGATCGAGTTGGAGATCCATTAACCAGGATGGAGAAAGAGGCTGACTCTATACATGACATTACTAGCTTCACCCAAGCATTTGGGAAACTAAAACGAAGGAGAATATTCTGCAGAAAATCCCATTCAACCCGGTCATAAGCCTTAGCCATATCCAACTTAACTACCACTGCATCCTAACGATTAGCATGTAGATTATTAATAAAATGACATGATTCCATAGCAATAAGAGCATTATCCTTGACAAGCCGTCTCTAAATAAAAGCACTTTGATTCTCCAAGATCAACATATGCATCCAAGGCTTCAAACGATTAACAAGTACCTTTGTAACAATCTTGTAAACAACATTGCAAAGACTAAGAGGCCAAAAGCTCGCAAAGTCCCCCAGTTCCTTACACTTAGAAATTAGTGCCAAAAAAGTATGATTCAGAGAACTAGGTACTATACTTCCATCTAGTATTCGCTAGACTGAAGCAATCACATCCACATTAACAATATGCCAATAGCTTTGAAAAAGGAGCAGAGAGAAACCATCCGGGCCCAGTGATTTATTAGGATGCATCTAAAAAAGTGCGAGTTTAATTTCTTCATCCATAGACAGACACATGAGATCCTCTAACATGGAGTAGCGACGAGATTTTCGACAGGAGTCGCCACCAATCTGTTTAGGTTAGGTCGATTGGAAACCTAAAATAACTGGTCTGCACAAGCTCTAGATCTGTTAGTCAATTACAATCAAAAATAAAAAATTTCGATTGCCCAAAATTGGTACTATAGAGTTTACTTCATATTTTTGCTTGATTTTTTATTTATCCTCTTTTTTTGATTTTTTTATTAAATGATATACAAAATAATTAGTTCTAATGACAATAATCAATAATAGAATAAATAAATTAATATAGATCAAATAAAAGAAATAGTGTTAAAGATAAAGAAAAAGATTAAAAGTTTGGGCCTAATGCCCAAACTGTCAGTTTTTAAACTTATTAAGGATTATTATGGGTGAATGGACTTCAATGACTCAAAAAAAACTTTTAAAAGCATAAGGGGTTAAGTGGATTAAGGAAGATAAGTGAGGGACAAAATAATTAAGTGAATAAAAACAAAAAAAATAAAGGAAAAGCAAAACACATACCTGTTGGCTGTTGCAGAGGACTCGCGAAAGAGAGAGGGAAGAGATGGAGCACACTTGGGTTCGGCTTCCAGGCAACGTCGACGGCGGAGAGAAGCAGCGGTCAGCAGGGCTGCGCGGCGCGAGGTTGATGGTGGCGGCGGTGCAACGAACGGTGGTCTGTGTTGTCCGATTGAGTCGGGTTGAACGGGGGTCAAGTAGCGGGGCGACGCGAAATTCTCCTCCGTCCGGAAACTTCAGGCGACAAAAGTGGTAGATTCGGACTCCTGACGGTGACACGAATCTAATGCACCAAATTTCAGAGATTGAGAGGCCGGATTGCGAGATTGAAGTTGTTGGAGATGGAGGCTTGGACGCGACAAACAGAAAACAGATTTTTGACTATTTTTTTATCGAATTTCTCTATATTAGTTGATGTCTTTAGGGTTTAATTGATGATGTATTTATAGGCCTAGGCTAGGGTTGGGGTTATAGAGTCCAATTAGGTTAGCAATCCTATTTTTTAGAGGTTTAGGTTAAATTAAATTGTATTAGATTTTGGTGATAATTAGGTGATTTTTTAGGATTTTCGGATTATTTAATTATTATTTTAAGATAATTATATTTTTTTTTTATTTTCATTCTTTTATTATCATTTTTATCTTCCCTTTTTATTTTATTAATATTAATTAAAGAATTTTCCCCTAAAATTACTAAACATTCAATTAGGTCATTTTACTTTCTTTTTTCCTTCTTTTCTTTTTCTTCTCTTTCTTTTTTTTAAAATTAGTCAAGTTAGGCTTAAATTAGTTAATTAGTTAATTAGATTAAGTTAGATGTTAATTACAAATTCGGGTAAAAATCGAGTTTCAATAGCTGCCCCCCTTTGCATGATTCATGGAACATGAAGCATCCAAAGTTAGACGACACCGAATTTTTGACTGCCGAATAACGAGAACCTTCTCATTACTCTGTAAAGGAAGAAACTTTTCTTACCTTTCTGAAGCGAAGGAACCTTCCTTGCTTCGCTCAGCGGAAACCTTCCCGTTGAGTTGAATAGCAGGAACTTTATTACTATTCGAGGCTAAAGAACCTTCTTTGCCCCAAATGATATGATAACGAGAACCTTCTCATTATCTGTGAAGAAAAAGAAACCTTTCTTTTCTTCGCCCAGATAAGAACTTTCCTATTAGGTCGAATAGTGGAAACCTTCCCACTATTTAGAATTAAGGAACTTTCCACTCCGAAGGCGATGCTAGGTAGAGAACTGTCTCTTTTAGGCCACCTAGACTTGAGTCATGAGGTAGGGAACCTTCCCTTTCTACCGCCTCTGCTATCCTTTCTTTCTTTGAGACTGATTGACTAGGTAGAGAACCTTCTCTTTTACCACCTAGGTTTGCGTTGTGAGGTAGGGAACCTTCCCTTTTTGCCACCTCGACTTATATTGTTAGGTAGAGAACCTTCTCTTTTAACCACCTAAGCTTAGAGTTGTGAGGTAGGGAACCTTCCCCTTTTACCACCTCTGCTATCCTTTCTTACCTTGAGTCTAATTTACTAGGCAGAGAACTTTCTCTTTTTTACCACCTAGATTTAAGTTGTGAGGTAGGGAACTTTCCCTTTTTACCACCTCCGCTATCCTTTCTTACCTTGAGATTGGATTACTAGGTAGAGAACTTTCTCTCATCTGGACAATATCTTGGACGGTATCGTAGAATGCTGAGAATAGTAAGAGCCTTCTTACTAATATAAGAGAGAAACCTTTCTCTTCTAGATAAGGCTATGGAGCTTTCATTGCGAATCTTTGTTTGAGAACTGGATCGATCCTTTTTTAAATGTGTGGAATGTTAAACTTTCGTACCATTTCGTGAGTGAAATCTTTTGAGTGAAAGCACTTGATCGATTTTGAAGTATGAAGAATGATAAGAACTTTCTTACCATTTGGGAGAGAAACCTTTCTCTCCGGGCTGAGGTAAAGAAACCTTCTTCACCTTTTTTTTGGATTGACTTTGAAATGTGGCGAATGGAAGAACTTTCTTACCATTAAATGAGAGAAACTTTCCTCTCATGGCTTGGGCAAAGGAACCTTTCCTCGCCTTTGAATTTGAGGTTTGAGTGCGTACCTATTCGCTTTTCGACTGTTTGAATTGCTAGTGTAGAGTTTCTAGCTACTTTCCTTCTTCATACCTGTCATGCGAGATGCCATGCAAAATGCAATATGCGGAATGCAATATGCCAATTTTCTTTCTTTTTCATTTTCTTTACTACCTGAACCTTTTATGCCCCTTTTTTCCTTCTGTAGTGTCTTGTCCTGCGATGTCGCTTTTTGCTCTTCACTGGTGACTTTCCTTCTATTGGGTGGTTGAAAAATTATAACAGCTTGACGCTTCCTCCTCTTCTAATACCAAATGGCTAATCTGACGTTGATGACCTTGTCTTCTTAGACTCTTAGCTTTCAAGGAATTCAGAGAATCATTTTGACAACTTGTTGTTATCTTCTTCCCAGGCGACAGATGTTTCACGTTGTAGACCTGGTAACTTTTGACACGTCTGTTCGTTCGAAATTTTCTCCAAAGTAATTTACCGTCTTTACTCTAAAAGGGATTTCAACTTCAACTGCCATCTTCATAAGATTGTCAGTCCAACACATCAATGAAAGAAAGGAACAGTTGTGAAGATTATGAAAGAAGTGTGAAAGAATGCAGATTTTATTGTTCATGAATCGAGATAGGTACAATAGGGTAGGTGTGAAAGGAACAAGACTAGAAAATGAGAAAGAAATGGGAGATTGTTTTGACAACTTTGAATGTTGTTGTGATAATCGTGTCTTCACTACTGTCCCCTCCTCAAAAGATCCTGAGTATCCCAAGAATCATGCATAGTATTTCTTGACTGAATCTGAGTTCATGGGCTTTGGTAACTCTCGTCCATCCATTTCTGTAAGGATTAATGCCCCCCCTAAGAATGCTTTCTTCACCACATAGGGTCCTTCATATTTTGGCGTCCACTTTCCTCTTGGGTCAGTTACTATAGGCAAGATCTCTTTCAGCACAATGTCTCCTTCGATAAATTGGCGGGGTCTGACTTTCTTGTTGTAGGCTCGCATCATTCTTTTCTGATATAACTGGCCGTGACAAAGAGCATCTTTTCATCAATCAAACTCAGCTCTTCATGTCTTGCCTTTACCCATTCTGCCTCTTCTAACTCAGCGTCCATCAAGACTCTCAAAGAGGGAATTTCAACCTCAATAGGCAACACTGCCTCCATTCCGTATACTAAAGAGGAAGGTGTGGCTCCGGTAGAGGTGCGCACGGAAGTTCTGTATGCATGTAAGGCAAATGGTAGCTTTGCATGCCAATCTCTGTAGGTGACTGTCATCTTCTCAATGATCTTCTTAATGTTCTTATTTGCTGCTTCTACTGCACCATTCATCATGGGCCGATAAGGAGCTGAATTATGGTGCTTGATCTTAAATTGTTCACATAGCTCTGTCATCACCTTATTGTTCAAGTTGGTCCCATTATCTGTAATGATGCGCTCAGGGAGTCCGTACCGATAGATGATTTCCTTCTTGATGAATCGGCAGATTACATTTTTGGTCACGCTAGCATATGAAGCAGCTTCAACACATTTAGTGAAATAATTAATGACCACGAGAATAAATTTATGCCCGTTTGAAGCTTTCGGGTTGATTGCTCTGATCACATCTATTCCCCACATAGCGAAGGGCCACGGTATAGCAGTCAAATTCAACGGTGCTGGAGGGACATGGATTCGATTTGCGTATACTTTGCACTTGTGGCATTTTCTCGAATAATTGATGCAATCCGTCTCTAATGTAAGCCAGTAGTATCCCGCTCTCAATATTTGTCTTGTCATTGTATGCCCATTGGTGTGAGCTCCACACATGCCCTCATGTATTTCTTCTATGATTCTATTGGCTTCTTTCGAGTCTACGCAGCGGAGTAGAACCATATCTGGACTTCTCTTGTAAAGCACGTCTCCGTTAAGGAAGAAACTCATTGATAACTTTCGGAGAAACTTCTTGTCGTTGTGAGATTCCCCCTGAGGATAGACTTGCTCTTGAAGATACCTTTTAATGTCATAATACAGGGGTTTCCCATCCTTTTCTTCTTCGACATTACTGCAATAAGCGGGTATATCAGACACCTTCATGTGAAAGGTGAGAGTCGAGCCTAAACTGCTTACTTTGTACATAGCTGCCAAAGTGGCTAGAGCGTCCGGAATCTGATTATTTTCTGTAGCGATGTGATGGAAGCTTATCTTCTTAAACTCCTTCATTAAACCGTGCAAATATTTCTGATAAGGGATAAACTTGGAGTCTCGTGTCTGCCATTCTCCATTCAGCTGATAGATTATGTCACGACCACCCGCCCGGTTGCGGAGGCGGAGCCGGCCGCGACGTCGGAAGCAGAAGCTACTGCGGAAAGCGCGGTAACGGTACTACCGAAACCCGCTGCGTGCAGTGGTCCCATGACCCGGCCCGCAAAGCCTCGCTCTCGAAGGCCCGGTGCCTGAGAGCACTTTGCTCACTTAACAGAATGGTCATACCACGACCCGCAACCTACAAAACTTAAGCACGACAAGTATACACAATATCTTAAACTATCCATGGTGAGCCCCGCCCCACTAAAATAGGCGAGCACTCGACCATCACCAAACATGCAGTTCATGGAATAACATTCATTACTCATAATAAACAGAACACAGAATTCATTCCATATACATATCCAATGTGCACAAGTCTCGGGCTCCGCCCTCGACTCAGAACGTAGTACAGAATCAGAATATATTCCAGAATATACACCATATCCAATATGATCTGTTCTAACATGCATGCAACTACATCTACAGAGCCGCCAAAACAAAACCCTAGAATACCTAGGTGCGGAGTCTGGAAACTTCTCGCTCAGAAGATTCCCGCACGTAGTACTGCTGCTGCTGCTAAAACCCAACCAAAAGAGAGAGAAGAGTCAGTTAACTGCATACCAACAGAACAGAAACCTGATACACCAACCAAAAGCCTCTACCGAGACTACCCCTTAAAACGGAACAGAACAGAACCGAGGTTCCACAATGGAACTGTCGATACCTGAAATCCAAAAACAACAGAAAGCACCGCGGATCTCTAGTCCGCTGGCTGCTTGTCAGGTCGACCTGAAATGTGGTAAACAGAAAGGGGTGAGTCCTCGGGAGGACCCAGTAAGGGCTGAGGTAAGATACAGTTTGCACAAGTGCTAGTGAGCCGAACCTGCAAAACAGAACAAACACAAGCATATATATATATATATATACATGTATGCAGAGTCAGAGTCCCGTAGGACAAGGTGAGCCGGAATCCCATCAGATGCGGTCCAACCGCCAGAATGACCCTTAAAATAAAAAAAATAACAGAACGACAGCCCTCTCCAAGAGGTCAGAATATACAGAAGCACGGTACCGGCTGGGGTCGCGATCCCCAAACTGTCGTAGGGTCACAGAAGTATATCGGCACCCCCAGTGCGGATATACATAACAGAAGTATACCAAAGGGTATACGCAGAATGTCGGCACCCTCAGTGCGGACATACAGAACAGAAGTATACCAGAGGGTATACACAGAATGTCGGCACCCCGAGTGCGGACACAACCAAACCAAGGAGCACCCGTGGTGTCCAAGACCATCCCGGGTCTCGTCACAGAACCAAAATATACCATAAGGTATATGCAGAATATCGGCACCTAGTGCGGATATACAGAACAGATAACGAACCCGTGGCCTCCAAGACCATCCGGGCCTTGAAATAGAACAAACTACAAACTATATCTTACCATATGACAGGTCTCGGGATCATCGGACCACCATCCTCAACCCGAAACCTACCTCAACTAAACCCGATATACATGTAATCCCTCCCAGAATGCATAACGAGAGAAGTTGAGCCCTTACCTCAGAAAAAACCGCTTCGCAGCACAAATCCCGGGAAATCCCGGCTCCCGGGCCGAAATGTGGTAGTGTGCCCATTGAGGTCCCGCACAACTCCACCAATGCAGAAACAAGCTGAACAACCACACACAAGTCAGAACTCACCAAAACAAACCCCCGGAAACCAATCCCGCACAATCCCGCACTTTCCCGCAAAAATCCACAGAAAGCTCGGTTTCTCAAACCGAGCTAGAACATTGTTATTCCTACACCCACAAACACACCCAAACCTTTAAATCCCACTTTCCAGACATTTTACCCGTAAACAAGCAAGTAGGTCGGTATTGTTCCTAATACCCGAAAACGACGTTCCGAACATCGTTACTAACCTACTTCCATCCCCGATACCAAAACACTATCCAAACCATTCCAATTACAACACAAACACATTCAAAACCTTTCCTTAACAATTTGGCCCTTTGCCCAATTTTTCACCAAACTTTAATTCAATCCATTCAAGCTACCAAACACATACTTAAACCACCAATTTCACATCTTAAGCATGCTTATTAACCAATCTCACCTTAATCACCCAAAATCATCCATAAACCCTAATTGAACAATTCGGCCATTTGGGGGTTTCTTACCCAACATGTTTTCCTTCAAATTGAATCCACACAACACCTTAGAATCATGCTAGGAACAACATATCCAAAGCATGATTCAAGAACACAACTAAACACCAAGTTTAGAAAATCAAGCTTAATTCGGCAATTTAGGGTTTCCTTAACCATGGTGTTCTTCCACCATTTAAACCTTGATTCCTACCCTTCTCCATACCAAGAACAACATACTTAAACATGGAATCAAGAAGATCATCACAACTAGTAGCAAAGAGTAACATCAAATCGGTTTCAACCTCTTCTTTTCCAACCAACACATGCTTCAAACATGCTAAATACATGAAGAAGAGAAGCTTACCAACACTTGGAGCCCAACACCTTGATGATTTCCTAGCCAAATGAAAAACACAAGGAAACTTGGAAGAGATGATGGTGGCGGCAATGAAGGAGGAAGAAGAAATGAGCAAATGGCTTAATTTCCATAAAATGCTCCCTTATATATTTATCCCTTTAATGAGTCATGGGGACACTTGTCCCTTCCCCATGACTCAACACCTTAGTCATCACATGAGTCATGCCTTAGCCAAAAATCTGAAATGGCTAAGTGTTGGTGCGCAAATCCCGCGCCAACTCCAACCGAGTAATTCCCGACGTACGCGCGTGCTAGCCCGAACCAAAATCCCGCCATACCAAAAATCCTCGGTTATCACCATAAAATCCGTCTCGAGACATAACATACCGCACACCGAAGCCGTTGGAAAATTTTCATCCCGAGCCCCGGGAGTCGCCCGGGACCGAACGTCCCGTCCCAAAACATATACTCCGTAAAACGATTCGGGACGTTCCCACGATTCCAAATATGCAAACGGTTTCCTTTTCCGAGGTCCCGGGAGCGCTACCGAACCCGCTGTACGTCCCGAGACAAGTCCCGGCTCCGAAAAAATATTTTCCGCGGAAATGTCTGGGGAACCCGTGTGACCTCAAATCTGAAAGGATTCCCCAAGATGATCCCCAGATAAGACTCGGGAGCTGTCTGACCATCCAAAAACATGACCCGCAGGCCAAAAGCGGAGCCGGGTCTCCCAAGTCACAACCCGCTCGGGGTGACCGTAACAGATTACCAAGGCTGAGTCTCCATATACCTCCAGTTCTTGAATTTGCATCTCCAAAGCCATTTTAAGACCCATAGCGCAAGCCTCATACTCCGCTATATTATTAGTGCAAGTTGAAAATGTGAGTTTCGCGGTGAGTGGAAATTGTTTCCCGTCAGGAGAGATAATAACCACTCCTATGCCTTGGCCCATAGCATTTGACGCTCCATCAAAAGCCATCCTCCAACTTTTATGTTCATCTTCTTGTTCATCAGTATCATGTTCGATCATCATTACATCTCCATCTAGAAAGTCCATCTTCATACCTTGGCCATTGCCAAGTATCATTTGATAGCTTTTTGCGAGACAAATTGAATATCATACTCTGACAGGAGCATTTGCCACTTGGCGATTCTTCCCGATAAAGCAGGCTTTTCAAAGATGTATCTTATAGGGTCGATTTTTGAGATTAACAGGATGTATTGTCTCAAACGACTTGCCACCCAAGCAAGAGCACAACATGTCTTCTCAACCAATGAGTATCTTGCTTCACATTCAGTAAATTTCTTACTCAAATAGTAAATAGCATGTTCTTTTCGGCATGTGATATCCCATTGTCCGAGAACTGACCCCAATGAGGTGTCTTGTACAAATAAGTATAAGATCAAAGGCTCATCCTGCCTTGGTGGTACCAACACAGGTGGATTTGTCAAATATTTCTTAACCTTCTCGAAAGCTTCATGGCATTCTTTCGTCCATTCCACTCCACTGTTCTTCTTCAATGATTTAAACAAATTCACATGACTTCGAGGTTAACTGAGATATGAATCTTGCAATATAATTGATCCTCCCGAGAAAGCTACGCACCTCCTTAGGAGTTTTAGGAGACGACATATCTTGTATAGCTTTGACCTTGTTGGGATCAACCTTGATCCCATCATTGCTCACCATGAAACCCAATAATTTCCCGGATGTTACACCAAAGGTGCATTTTGCAGGGTTCAATTTCAACTGATATTTTCAAAGTCTCTTGAATAACTTCTCGAGATCTTCTACATGCTCTTTAGCAGAATGGGACTTAGCAATCATATCATCTACATACACTTCAATTTCTTTGTGCATCATGTCATGGAAGAGAGCGACCATGGTCCTTTGATAAGTGGCTCCTGCATTTTTCAATCCGAAGGGCATCACTTTGTAGTAGAAAGTTCCCCACAAAGTGATGAACACTGTCTGTAACATGTCATCTGGGTGCATTTTGATTTGATTGTACCCTGAAAAACCATCCATGAAAGAGAAGTAGGAATTCCCTGCCGTGTTGTCTACCAGAGTATCAATGTGAGGAAGGGGGAAGTTGTCTTTAGGGCTAGCTTTGTTTACTAGACGGTAGTCCTGGCATACTCTTAGCTTCCCACTTTCTACCTTTTCGACAGGTACAATGTTGACTACCCATTCAGTATACTCGGCAACACCCAGGAATCCGGCATCCCATAGCTTCTGAATTTCCTCTTTGACTCTTAGAATTAATTTTGGTTTCAATCTTTGCAGTTTTTTTCGAACAATCTTTGCTTCCAGCTTTAATGGGATCTTGTGAACTACAATATCAGAGCTCAAGCCTGGCATATCTTGGTAGGACCATGCAAATATGTCAACATATTCTTTTAATAATTCGACCAACTTCTCTCTTTGGGGAAAAGAGGTACCGACTTTGACATATGTTTCTTCAAATTCTCTTCCCAGATTAATTACCTCAGATGGTTCTTGATTGGTGGCTCTTTGTCTTTCATCTTGCTCAACTAATTCCGATAATTCATGAGATACTTCTGAATCTTCTTGTCAGATTCACCAGTGTTAACAGGATTATCAAAACTTCTGAATATGCTGCATTCATCGTTGTCATCGTGAGAATTATTTCTGTATTCGAGAATAGAGGGGAAACAGGGAGAGAGGAGTAGAGAAGAATGAGATGTAGGAGAATGAAGATGAATCTATTAATGACATGCATAAAATGACAATCTTATTAGAAAGACAAATTATAACTAAAACATCCCAAATAAGCAAAGTTTATGTCTCAAAAGCCGAGACTTATTCCAAGAATAGTTGTTCCAGCAAATTACTCTGAAAAATCATCGCCCAAAACAGGCAGTTCTAGAGCTTCCCAGTTCTCCAATGCTTCATTTGGTTCTCTGAGTCGAATGAGCTCTAAGCCGTCGGTTATTCCGTCTTCAATGGCGTGAATAGATAAGTTCTCCAAAGATTCTGCAACTTGAATGACAAGAGAACGGTTGCTTCGTCCATCCAATTCCAATCTACCACTGACAAATGTCTCTAACAAGTCCGAGATTGCCATCTCCATCTCGGTGTCATGCCCTTGTAGTCGCGCGAGCCTCTTCTTTTGCCTTTCTAAAGCCTGAATCCGCTTATCGTAAGGAGTAGGTTTGAACCCCAATCTGAATCTTCCAATGGGACGTTTAAAGGTTATGTTAGCCCTTGTGCCAGTACTCCTAATCCCGTACCTGGGGTGTATCCTTCTTTCAACATGAATTTTGCCACCATCTGGGCGGCATTTGAAACTTTTGGAATAGGGTTTGACCCGTATAATGCTACTGCTACTTCGAAGGATCTGAACGAGCAGGGGTGATTGTCTTCTCCAACTTCGACATATTGGGTATCTGCAGGTTTTGATAGTAGAAAATCCTCCTCTACAAAGACAGTAACTAACTTTCCTTCCACAATGAACTTCACTTTTTGATGTACAGAAGAGGGTACGGCTCCTGCCATGTGTATCCATGATCTTCCCAGCAGGCAGCTATAGGCAGGCTTCATGTCCATGACCTGAAAGTTGATGTGAAAAATATTGGGACCAATTTGTATTGGCAGCTCAATGTCACCGATAACCTCTCTTCTCGTTCCATCAAATGCCCGAACTACAATATTAATGTTGTTGATGTAGGTCGAGCCCACTCCCAACTTGTGCAAGGTCTCCAATGGCATTATATTCAATACTGAGCCATTATCGATAAGGACTTTGGCCATGATTCTTTCTTTATACCTGGTGGATATGTGCAGGGCTTTAGTGTGACCTCTTCCTTCTTCAGGGATTTCTTCATCAGTAAAAGAAATCATATTCTGTGTAGTGATATGATTGACCAAGTGGTCAAAACTATTCACAGTGATATCATTAGCAACATAAGCCTTGTCCAACACCTTCAGCAATGTTTCCCTGTGAGCCTCGGAGCTCAGGAGCAAAGACAGTATGAAAATTTTTGCGGGCAGCTGATTTAACTGTTCTACCACGCTGTAATCACTCTGCTTGATAAGCTTCAAAAACTCCCGAGCTTCCTCTTCTGTGACAGATTTGGATATTGCTCTTTCTTTCCCTGAGTCCTTCTGCCCTGTTTGCATTATCTTCTTTATCTGCGATTCTTCTTCTTGTTGGGGAGAATACAGTCTCCTGCTTCTCGTTATGCCCCCTAATGAGGCTTGGTTTGTCGAGACATTGGAGGTGTATTCGTACCTCCAAGGTACTGCTTGGTTTGAATGATATAAAAAGGGGGCTGGTGCTTGTACTATCAGGGGTCTCATGACAGGCTTTGACACTTGAATGATTAAGGGTTTGGGATCCATGGGAAAACCCTGTTCGTTATTGATCATGAAGACATTCGCTTCTTTTGGGCCTTCTTGGGGAAATTCTGTGATGTTTGGAGAGCGTTCTTCACTATCGTGAAGAGAACGACAATCGTATCCTTCGATCTCAACCATGTTAACCTGCCCTCTTTGATGCTGGGGAAGCGGATTCTGAGTAACATTCGCCTCCTTAGAAAAATCTAGCCACTTTGTGTCCAGTAGCTGTTGGACCATCCGCTTTAATGCAATACAATTCTCGAGGTTGTGCCCGGCAGCACCATCATGATAAGCACATTTAGCGTTCGGGTCATCCCATCTCGGATAAGGAGGCTCCATTGGCTTAGTGGGAATGGGACGTATGAGTTCATTCTGGATCAATTGAGGATATAATTCCGAGTAGGGAATCAGAATTGGGGTGAATACCTCTCTTTGTCTTGGCCAAGTAGCCACCGGGAATGAAGGAGCGGGTCTTCTTGGTTGGCTAACGGGATAGAATGGGCGTGGTCCTGAGGCCACTGCCCCCACAAATGGAGTTCCTCTACCTCTTCCATGTGGTTGAATTTCATCTTTTCCAGGTGGCAGACCTCGCTTTGCATCATTGTTCAGGTAATCAGCGATCTTTCCCGTCTTGATGCCATATTCAATACGCTTTCCAGACAAAACCACATCAGAAAAAATGTTGGTTGAATTCCCAATAAGTTTGTCGTAAAAGGGAGACTTCAGCATTTGGATAAACATTGTCACCATTTCCTTTTCTGTCATAGGGGGTTGAACATTGTCACCATTTCCATTTCCTTTTCCTTAAACGTCTCCTGAGTCCTATTTTCAAGATTCTGCAATGTCTGACGGTCTGGCGCTAGGTCGGTGACATGTCGATAGTTGTTCACGAATGCATGAGCCAGATCATTCCAACTCTTTATGGTTTGAGAACCCAAACTAAGATACCATTGAAGAGGGGACTTGGTCATGCTGTCCTGAAAAAGAGTCATCCAACTTCCTTCATTTTTAGTGAGCGGCTGAATCATTCTCAGAAATAATGTCAAATGGGTAATTGGGCAAGTGGTCCCATCATACTTTGTGAACTCTGGTATCTTGAAGTCAGTAGGGATCTTAACATCTGGAACCAAACAGAGGTCCTTGACATTGAAGGAACCTAGAAGATTGACTCCTTCAATGGCTCGCAACCTTTTCTCTAAGGTTTCTAACTTTTGATTATCATCCTCTTTCATCATCTCAACTCCAGCTTCAACTCTTTCTCGTGAGGTCCCCTCATCACTATTCTTCTTGCTTTGCGGAGTGAACCCTGGTGGATATTCGGGGATGAGTGGATCCTTGGATTCCTTTTCCTTTCACAAGCTCAAATAAGCGTTCAAATTGCTCGGCGATAGTGTTGACCTTGTTTTCCAGCTCAGAAAAATGTCATTCGATGCTTTCCATTGCTTGGTTAACTTGTTTTTCTTGGTATCAGGTGTGGTAGCGAGTTCCAATCTTGCTTATTCCTTTATTAAAAAATTTGTTTCAATTAAAATGCATGACTTATGCGACTGGAATGATGCATGACACAATTATTCTAAACACTCATTGAAAGAAAATATCTCATGAATAAACTTGAACCATCAGTTCTTATCACAAAATAATGAAGCTAATTAGTTCTTCCTGTTGCTAAAACTCTCTCAGCCTAGCTCTTTCCCAGTAGCTAGCTTGTAGAAACTCCTTTTCGTCTGCGATAAATATGACCTCCTGGGCCTGGTGCAATAAATCTTGAACCTGATCTAAGAGTTCGTGATGTTGGTTCTTCCAAGCTACCGCAACTTCCTCCATTCTTTAGGCCTCCTCGGTCCGATAATCCACATCTTCAACTAGTCTCGTGACCACCTGCTTCATCATTTCTAGCTTTTCTTCCAAATGTTTGATACGGTTCTTAAGATGCTCGATCTCCCCTTTTGCTCTCTTAGCTCTCCCTTTTTCTTCTTCCAACACCGATTCTAATTGCCTTTTGGTTGGCGAAGGGTGTATACTTCCTGGAAAGATTATTCCTTCTATTCTATTCATTCTCCATTCTTGGTATAGAGTAGGATTTCCATTTGGTCCTTGCTTGATTAAATAGAGCCTTTTCCATGCTACAAGAATCCCTGAAGTATAGCGTTTTGCGTGGATATCTCCGTGAGCGAACTCCAGCTGGTCTAGAAAATGAGTCATGGGGATAAACTGCTGGGAGTTGAATTGTCTGCGAACCATGGCGGGAGTGTAGCTTGTACCTCCCCAGCTTCCGAGAAGTGGGACCCATGGACAAGTGCCGCATCGATATATAACTTGGGTCCCTGAACTCCACGGGGCTCTCCACACTATTTGTTCTTCAGTGAGATTGATGAAGAAGCAAACCCACTTTTCCTTGTTCGCCTGGTCAACCCATTTACTATTCAGAAATGCTTGGATCGGAACAAAATCATGAGAGAACCTTTGGTGGAAATTACCCTTAAGGCAAGGGAGATGGCTCTGGATCCATATGATAAGTAACTATGCGCAGCCAATGTATTTTCCTCCTTTATGCCTACAAAAGTTCAAAGATCGAATAGTTTCAGCCAGTATTACCGGTGTAGGAGCCACTCTAGATTTGCATACTTGGGCCAAAAACTCCACGACAACTCCGTCAATTTGGCCGACTGCTCGTGGAAATATGACTAGTCCGTATATTGCTAGTGCAAAGACTTTGAACTTCTGTTTTTGAGATGATAGAGTAGGCATGAGCTGCTTCAGTCCGTCCCATGCTACATACTTCCGCTGCCCTTTTGTTGTGAACTTGGATTTGAGGGATGCCACTGGTAAATCGAGCAACTGCGCTATCGGAAGTGGCCCCTTGAGAGTCAGAAGGATCCCCATTAAATAGGAGAAGAAAGGGTGAGACAGGCTGGAGCAGAACTCCCAGCGAAGAAGCTTACAGGTCGAAGAACTGCTAATTCTCTAGCATGACTTCCGCGGACGTAATCTACTGGGTTCTAGTTCTAGTATTTCCTAGATTTTCAATTTTCAAAACGACTAACTTTTTTTTTCACTTCACACACCCTTGAGTAATACAGAAGCTTTGAAATAAAGTAAAAAGGTTTAAGAGTAAAATAGTTTTTCTGAATGGAAAAAGAACTCCACATGATAAGATAAAGATGTGAAATTTTTTTTGTTAAAGTGTTCGTTTGGCTGATAATTACCACTTTTCACAAATTTTTCTTCATAAATTATTCAAAATCAGAATTGACCTCAATTTTTTCTACTCACAGACATTATATTCATCTTTTGGAAACACATAACCTTTCTTCAAAAAAAATCTTCATAAACAAACCTTAAAAAACACAATGTTTTTACTCAACTCGCCTAAAAGGGAATGCTAACAAATTCCATAAACGACTGGAGCATGACAAACAGGTTGTATAGTATAATATCCATCAAATTCTGACAGGTGATTTAAAACAAAATCCAAAATTGTTACCTGCTCACAGGGGCTATGCCAGAAATAATAATCGCAGTGGTGATCTTTTCCGAGTAGCTCAAATCTGGAAACTTCCTAGATCTGCAGAGCACAACAATATCCAAGAACAAAGTAAGCTAGCAAATCCAAATGGAAGCTGATATGGTGGTTAAAATTTACACCTGTCCTCCATAAAGATATAAAGTTTGACTGAGCGTAGAGACTAAGATGAGTAGCTAAAAATTTATGTTTTAGCAATTTTAATCACATGAAAAGAAATAAATAATAAGTCTTCCGAACCCGAATTTTAAGATGAGTGGGAAAAAAGAAAAAATCTTGTGAAACCAAACTGTAAGATAAGGACATAAAATAATAATTTTCGTAGTGGAAACTAGAAACTTTCACTAAAATGAAACTTGGCAACTTAAAATGACAAATTTGACATTGTTTTGGGACAAATGGAGGATTAGTCTTACTCGCCGCAAGAGCAGGAATCGCCACATTTGCAGCTGGAGCCACAGCTACAACCGTCGGAAGACATGTTTCTTCTAGCACAAGAAATCCTGAAACTTAGAGCTTAAGTGATCGAAGGCAAAATGTGAGACCGCGTTCTAATTTCATTTGTTCAGTGGGAGGTATTTATACTGCGGAAGGAAAAGAGAAAGGCTTGATATCCGCCATACACGTGTATGGCTACAAGGTTATTTGCGTGTCTAGTAAGGCATTGGAGAGGAAATTTGTTTTCTTTTGATTTGGATATAGAATTATAGATGCTCGTTTATGTCGACTTCAATAAAGATGGGGGTAGTCGATTTTTGCTGAGTAAGTTTGGTGAATACCCCAAAGTATTGGTAAGTAATTAAATTCACCAGTAACTTTATTTGTAACTTCCTTCGGTGCTATGAGTGCTTTTAACTTACAAAAAAATGCACAATGAGTCCTATATGTTTATCATTTCTAACGTGTCCATGGACACCACTCAAAAATTGTAAATTATTACTTGGGTATGAGAAATCTTTTTATTGACACCACTAAAATAATTATGTGGACACTACTCATATTATTGACTTATTATCTTTTATTAATTAGATGGAACTAACTAGCATCATTTACCATATCAAACACCCCTAAAGACTTATCATAATATACAATTTTCCTCTGTATTGTAAGAAGTTATTGAACATCTTTAAGAATTCGCATAATATACTACTCGCTTCATGTGTATTAACAACTCGTTCGCCCTTCCAACCTCAAAATCTTGGTTCCGCCACTCATTTTTGATAGATTGTTTAGTAATTATTATTTAAAAAGAAGTATTAGCACTGTTTATTTTGGATTTACCATTCGTTTATGTGATGGAACCTCAAAATTCCTGGATCCGCCACCTGTGACGTGGTGTTAACACTGTTTATTTTCAGACACGTGGATGTTGAATAAAGTCCTATAAGTTTTGAAGATAACATTCTAATCCTATATGTTTCCGAGATAACATCTCAATCGTTTAAGTTATTGAGTACATAAAAGATTCTTCAATTTTAATCATATTCTGTTAACGATATTTGGAAGATGTGTCCCTGCAAGGGAGATGCGTCCGATCAAGCTTCATTTACTATATGTTCAATTTTTTCATCCATTGTCCACATCTTCTCAAATCGCCAAACGTTTGCTCGACACACAAGCCATTGCTCAAAGAACACTTCCACCACATTATGATATGATATGAGGAAGAAGAAATTCTTAACCCAAGTTGTCAGAAAGGCCGATTGCCAACCTGCGGAGGCTAAAGCACGATCTAGACGTTCATGCACAAAATCACCACCTGCAACAACTCTCTCCCACGTAAATTGCAGTCTAGAGTAACAAATATCATCTACACGAGCATCCAACAAAGCACTTTGGAATGCTTGCTTCATAGCCCGTGGCCGCCCCTCACGCTTCTCATGCGTCCAGAGAATCTCATTAAAATAACCTACAACTAGCAATGGAAGATCAGGCACCAGTACGAGAGATCGAAGCAAATCCTAAGCCCCTTGGTAACAATTCCACTCCAGGTTACCGTAAAACCTGATAAAACGCCATTGATGGCCCAACGTTTCCACGTGTAAATCAATGTGTTAATCTGAATATGACAAAACTTCCACTTCCCAACCTTTTCGCCAGAGAAGGGCTAGACCATGTTTACGATCCACACACGGAACTACAAACATGTCGTGGTAACCAAGTCTCCACTGGACTTGATCCATCTCATTCGCCGTCTTTCGAGTATCAATCAAGAAACAAAACGGAGTATGCGTGGCTTGTACGACGCACAGGATCGTATGAACATTTAACCATGGGGTGCCCTGGCAATTTAGGTTGAGAAGGCTCATAATCAACCAATTGGGCTACACACAAACAAGGAACTGGTCGGTGGAGGTGGCGTGCTGAGGCACGAAGACGGTGGGAGGACCACCATAATGGGAGTTGCGCGAGAGAGTGGTAGAGCCAAAGCCGATAAGGACAAAACTGAAGTGACGGGAAAACATAAACGAAGGAGGGCCAACCGAGAGAAGGGTTGTGATGATCACCATTGGTGAGCATGGTGGTTCAAGCGCTGAGCGGCGGCGGTGATACGATGGCAAGCCCTAGGCATATTAAAACGAGTTTGAAACATGAATAGCATTTAACACTCATCTTGTATGAGCTCATTGTCTAATTGCATAGTCGAATAATTTGAAAATATGAATATAGAAACATCAATCATGTATGTCACTGATTGAAATCCACAAAGTACATGCATGTTCTTCACTGCATACAGCAAGCAGAGCACACTCCCATGAACCAAACCAAAGCAGGGGAAACAGAGGAGACTACTAGGTACATAGCTCTGTTTTATTATTCAACATTACAACAACACACACAGATCACAAAACCAAAAAAGGAACTATAATCTTTTAAGAGGATAGTTTGTTGCTGCTTTGTTGGTACTTGGGGAGACCAAACACCAAAGTTTGGTGCTTCAGCACTTGCAAGGGTCGCAGGAACAGTTTGATCCGCACTTACAAGCATTGCCGCCTTCATAGCCATCTACACGAGCATCCAACATAGCACTCCGGAAAGCTTGCTTCATAGCCCGTGGTCGTGGCCGCCCCTCACGCTTCTCATGCGTATAGAGAATCTCATTAAAATAACCTACAACTAGCAATGGAAGATCAGACACCGGTACGAGATATCGAAGCAAGTCCTAAGACTCATGGCGATGATTCCGCTCCAGTGACCGTAATGCACCCAACGCTTCCATACGCACATCAATGTGTTAATCCGAAGATGACAAAACTTCCACTTCCCAACCTGTCCGCCAGAGAAGGGCTAGACCGTGTTTACGATCCATACAAGGAACTACAAACATTTCTTGGTAACCAAGTCTCCACCGGACTTTATCCATCTCATTCGCCGTCTTTCGAATCTCAATTAAGAAACAAAACAAAGGATGCGTGGCTTGCACAGCGCACCGGATTGCATGAACTGTTAACGATGGTGTGCCTTGGCAGTTTAGGCTGAGAAGGCTCATAATCAACCAATTGAGCTGCACACAAACCAGGAACTGGTCGGTAGAGGTGGCGTGCTGAGGCACGAAGACGGTGGGAGGAACACCACAATGGGAGTTGCGAGAGGGAGTCGTAGAGCAAAAGCCGATATGGACAAAACTGAAGCGACGAGAAAACAGAAACGAAGGAGGGCCAACCGAGAAAAGGGTTGTGATGATCACCATAGGTGGGAATGGTGGTTCAAGTCTTTGAGCGGCGGCGGCGATACGATGGCAAGCCCTAGGCATATCGAAACAAGTTTGGAACATGAATAGAATTTAACACTCATCTTGTGCGAGCTCATTGTCTAATTGCATAGTCGAATAATTTGAAAACACGAATATAAAAACATCACTCATGTTTGAAATCCACAAAGTACATGCATATTCTTCACTTGCATACAGCAAGTAGAGCACACTCCCACGAACCAAACCAAAGCAGGGAAACAGAGGAGCCTACTAGGTACATAGCTCTGTTTTATTATTCAACATTACAACAAAGACACACAGATCACAAAACCAAACAAGGAACTATAATCTTTTAAGAGGATAATTTGTTCGCTTTGTTGGTACTTGGGAGACCAAACATCAAAGTTTGGTACATTAGCACTTGCAAGGGTCGCAGAACAATTAGATCCGCACTTACAAGCATTACCGCCTTCATAGCCCGTAAATTGTAGTATAGAGTACCAAATATCATCTACACGAGCATCCAACATAGCACTCCGGAAAGCTTGCTTCATAGCCCGTGGTCGTGGCCGCCCCTCACGCTTCTCATGCGTCTAGAGAATCTCATTAAAATAACCTACAACTAGCAATGGAAGATCAGACACCGGTACGAGATATCGAAGCAAGTCCTAAGACTCATGGCGACGATTACACTCCAGGTGACCGTAACACACGATAAAATGCACCCAACGCTTCCATACGCACATCAATGTGTTAATCCGAAGATGACAAAACTTCCACTTCCCAACCTGTCCGCCAGAATGGCTAGACCGTGTTTACGATCCATACAAGGAACTACAAACATTTCTTGGTAACCAAGTCTCCACCGGACTTTATCCATCTCATTCGCCGTCTTTCGAATCTCAATTAAGAAACAAAACAAAGGATGCGTGGCTTGCACAGCGCACCGGATTGCATGAATCGTTAACGATGGTGTGCCTTGGCGCTTTAGGCCGAGAAGGCTCATAATCAACCAATTGAATCGCACACAAACCAGGAACTGGTCGGTAGAGGTGGCGTGCTGAGGCACGAAGACGGTGGGAGGAACACCACAATGGGAGTTGCGAGAGGGAGTCGTAGAGCAAAAGCCGATATGGACAAAACTGAAGCGACGAGAAAACAGAAACGAAGGAGGGCCAACAGAGAGAATGGTTGTGATGATCACCATTGGTGGGAATGGTGGTTCAAGTCTTGGCGGCGGCGGTGATACGATGGCAAGCCCTAGGCATATCGAAACAAGTTTGGAACATGAATAGCATTTAACACTCATCTTGTGACCAAACATCAAAGTTTGGTACATTAGCACTTGCAAGGGTCGCAGGAACAATTAGATCCGCACTTACAAGCATTACCGCCTTCATAGCCCGTAAATTGTAGTCTAGAGTAACAAATATAATCTACACGAGCATCCAACATAGAACTCCGGAATGCTTGCTTCATACACCGTGGCCGTGCCCGCCCCTCACGCTTCTCATGTGTCTAGAGAATCTCATAAAAATAACCTACAACTAGCAATGGAAGATCAGACACCGGTACGAGATATCGAAGCAAATCCTAAGACTCATGGCATTGATTCCGCTCCAGGTGACCGTAAAACCGATAAAATGCAATTGACGGCCCAACGCTTCCACACGCACATCAATGTGTTAATCCGAAGATGACAAAACTTCCACTTCCCAACCAGTCCGCCAGAGATGGGCTAGACCATGTTTACAATCCACAGAAGGAACTACAAACATGTCTTGGTAACCAAGTCTCCACCGGACTTTATCCATCTCATTCGCCGTCTTTTGAATATCAATTAAGGAACAAAACAGAGGATGCGTGGCTTGCACGGCGCACCGGATCGCATGAACTGTTAACGATGGTGTGCCTTGGCAGTTTAGGCTGAGAAGGCTCATAATCAACCAATTGGGCTGCAAACAAGCCAGGAACTGGTCGGTGGAGGTGGCGTGTTGAGGCACGAAGACGGTGGGAGGACCACCATAATGGGAGTTGCGCGAGAGAGTCGTAGAGCCAAAGCTGATATGGACAAAACTGAAGCGACGAGAAAACAAAAACGAAGGAGGGCCAACCGAGAGAAGGGTTGTGATGATCACCATTGGTGGGCATGGTGGTTCAAGTGCTAAGTGGCGGCGGTGATACGATGGAAAGCCCTAGGCATATCGAAACAAGTTTGGAACACGAATAGCATTTAACACTCATCTTGTGCGAGCTCATTGTCTAATTGCATAGTCGAATAATTTGAAAATATGAATATAGAAACATCACTCAGTATGTCACTGATTGAAATCCACAAAGTACATGCATGTTCTTCATTGCATACAGCAAGCAGAGCACACTCCCATGAACCAAACCAAAGCAGGGGAAACAGAAGAGACTACTAGGTACATAGATCTGTTTTATTATTCAACATTACAACAACACACACAGATCACAAAACCAAACAAGGAACTATAATCTTTTAAGAGGATAATTTGTTGCTGCTTTGTTGGTACTTGGGGAGACCAAACATCAAAGTTTGGTACATCAGCACTTGCAAGGGTCGCAGGAACAATTAGATCCGCACTTACAAGCATTGCCGCCTTCATAGCCCGTAAATTGTAGTCTAGAGTAACAAATATCATCTACACGAGCATCCAACATAGCACTCTGGAAAGCTTGCTTCATAGCCCGTGGTCGTAGCCGCCCCTCACGCTTCTCATGCGTCTAGAGAATCTCATTAAAATAACCTACAACTAGCAATGGAAGAGCAGACACCGGTACGAGATATCGAAGCAAGTCCTAAGACTCATGGCGACGATTCCGCTCCAGGTGACCGTAACACCCGATAAAATGCACCCAGTGCTTCCATACGCACGTCAATGTGTTAATCCGAAGATGACAAAACTTCCACTTCCCAACCTGTTCGCCAGAGAAGGGCTAGACCGTGTTTACGATCCACACAAGGAACTACAAACATGTCTTGGTAACCAAGTCTCCACCAGACTTTATCCATCGCATTCGCCGTCTTTCGAATCTCAATTAAGAAACAAAACAAAGGATGCGTGGCTTGCACGGCGCACCGGATCGCATGAACTGTTAACGATGGTGTGCCTTGGCAGTTTAGGCTGAGAGGGCTCATAATCAAACCAATTGAGCTGCACACAAACCAGGAACTGGTCGGTAGAGGTGGCGTGCTGAGGCACGAAGACGGTGGGAGGAACACCACAATGGGAGTTGCGAGAGGGAGTCATAGAGCCAAAGCCGATATGGACAAAACTGAAGCTACGAGAAAACAGAAACGAAGGAGGGCCAACAGAGAGAATGGTTGTGATGATCACCATTGGTGGGAATGGTGGTTCAAGTGCTGAGCGGCGGCGATGATACGATGGCAAGCCCAAGGCATATCGAAACAAGTTTGGAACATGAATAGCATTTAACACTCATCTTGTGCGAGCTCATTATCTAATTGCATAGTCGAATAATTTGAAAATACGAATATAGAAACATCACTCATGTTTGAAATCCACAAAGTACATGCATATTCTTCACTACAAACAACAAGTAGAGCACACTCCCATGAACCAAACCAAAGCAGGGGAAACAGAGGAGACTACTAGGTACATAGCTCTGTTTTATTATTCAACATTACAACAGCACATACAGATCACAAAACCAAACAAGGAACTATAATCTTTTAAGAGGATAATTTGTTGCTGCTTTGTTGGTTGGAGAGACCAAACACCAAAGTTTAGTGCTTCAGCACTTGCAAGGGTCGCAGGAACAGTTTGATCCGCACTTACAAGCATTGCCGCCTTCAGAGCCATTCATCTCGTTTGAACCTGTATGGTACCTATAACAGTAGTAATGTTAATTTACACTACAAACTTTGTATCAAAATTCCATTCATTTGATAAACATTTCGAAATCAATGCCCCTCCAACTTTTTATCCGAACATATATCATCAATTTTCAAAACGACTAACTTTTTTTTTCACTTCACACACCCTTGAGTAATACAGAAGCTTTGAAATAAAGTAAAAAGGTTTAAGAATAAAATAGTTTTTCTGAATGGAAAAAGAATTCCACATGATAAGATAAAGATGTGAAAATTTTTTGTCAAAATGTTCGTTTGGCTGATAATCACCACTTTTCACAAATTTGTCTTCACAAAATATTCAAAATCAACATTGACCTCCATTTTTTCTACTCACAAACATTATATTCATCTTTTGGAAACACAACGTTTCTTCAAAAAAATCTTCCTAAACAAATCCTAAAAAACACAATGTTTTTACTCAACTCGACTAAAAGGGAATGCTAACAAATTCCATAAACGACTGGAACATGACAAACAGGTTGTATAATATAATATCCATCAAATTCTGACAAGTGATATAAAAAAATCCAAAATTGTTACCTGTTCACAGGGGCTATGCCAGAAATCATGATCGCAGTGGTGATCTTTTCCGAGTATCTCAAATCTGGAAACTTCCTAGATCTGCAGAGCACATGTCCAAGAACAAAATAAGCTAGCAAATCCAAATGGAAGTTGATATTTTTTTTGAACGGCTAACAAAACACTTTCAATTACTCAGTGAAAGAAAAGGTAACAAGAACAACAGGAACAAAACCAACACAAAAAGGGAGAGGCTAGGCAATCAGAGCCCCTTGAGATAGGGGGCAACAGCTGATATGGTGGTTAGAATTTACACCTGTCCTCCACAAAGACATAAAGTTTGACTGAGCGTAGAGACTAAGAGGAGTAGCTAAAAATATATGTTTTCACAATTTTAATCACATGAAAAGAAAGAAATAAAAAGTCTTCCGAACCTGAATTTTAAGATGAGTGGGAAAAAAGAAAAAATCATGTGAAATCAAACTGTAAGATAAGGACATAAAATAATAATTTTCGTAGTGGAAACTAGAAACTTTCACTAAAATGAAACTTGGCAACTTAAAATGACAAATTTGACATTGTTTTGGGACAAATGGAGGATTAGTCTTACTCGCCGCAAGAGCAGGAATCGCCACATTTGCAACTGGAGCCACAACTACAACCGTCGGAAGACATGTTTCTTCTCGCACAAGAAATCCTGAAACTTAGAGCTTAAGTGATCGAAGGCAAAATGTGAGACCGTGTTCTAATTTCGTTTGTTCAGTGGGAGGTATTTATACTGCGGAAGGAAAAGAGAAAGGCTTGATATCCGCCATACATGTGTATGGCTACAAGGTTATTTGCGTGTCTAGTAAGGTATTGGAGAGGAAATTTGTTTTCTTTTGATTTGGATTTAGAACTATAGATGCTCGTTTATGTCGACTTCAATAAAGATGGGGGTAGTTGATTTTTGCTGAGTAAGTTTGGTGAATACCCCAAAGTTTTGGTAAGTAATTAAATTCACCAGTAACTTTATTTGTAACTTCCTTCGGTGCTATGAGTTCTTTTAACTTACGAAAAAATATGTTTATCATTTCTAACGTGTCCATGGACACCACTCAAAAATTGTAAATTATTTGTCACCCCACCGCCCCCGGAAACTGGCGGAAGCTGGAAGCGCCGGCGGCGGATGAACGCGGAGTTTTCTCTTAAAGGGTGTGGACCCGAAACATGTCCCTTAAAACATTTTCTTCCAGTTTTAAGGTTAATAGGTGTTTGCAAATTTTAAGACGTCTTACTAGTCCTAAACCTGCACCCGAGACACGTTAGTGGTTTACAGGATATCGCGCATTCAGAAATTAAAGCAAAATGTGAATAATACCGGCATGAGGAGTTCCGCCCTCTGCGTAGGGTCGAAAACTCCCACAGTAATAAACAGACCAGAAATACCCAAATGCTAAAGTGTCTACATGCAGACTACTCCTACAGAACTGAGCCACAGTGCGGAATTTATACCTCGCTACTAGCTGCTGCTAAACATACACGGAGAAATAATGTCAGACTTATTATAGATAAATACTGACAGATCACAGAAGGGATCTAACGAGAATACCCCCAGTCAGAACTCTACCTCAGACAAAACAGAAATGCAGAACGAGCACCGCAGGAGATCTACTCCGCAGGTCGTTTGTCCGGATTCCCTGAAACTATTAAATACATGGGGGTGAGTTCTCGAAAGAACCCAATAAGGGGGTAGGCACGATAACGGGAAAACATTTAAAACATTTTTGCCTGCACAAAAAGGGTTAGCGTGCAATGATCTAGCAAATAACATAATCCTAAACATATAAATATGATATGCAAAGTCATGATGCTCAGAAGTCCCGTCGTACTATGTTAACGACCATGGTTGGCATACCAGAATCACTGGCGTTCCCATCAGTAGATAACAGGTGGTACAACCCATACAGGTGGTCCCCAACCACTGACAGCACCCTACGGCGGCTTGTTAAGCTCACGCCAATTATCGGGATTAGAGCGCATAGTACCAGCGAAGGGGTGATCATCCCCTAACTGTCACAGAAGCGGCATAAGCCAACACAGAACAGAATACGGGTCCGTCGTCGACCCCCGACAAGCATAACCGATATAGCAGAGGTCCAGAAAGCATAATAGATAATGGGTCCGTCATCGACCATCGATACATAATAGGTCCAGAAACATAAAATCCTGCAAACCGCTACGTACCTTATGACTAGCCCCGGGAGTCACTGGGCCCCACCCTCGACCCGAGTACTAGCCCTTAACTAACCTAATACACATAAATGCGCATTAAGAAAGTTAAACCCCTTACCTTGACAAAACCGGATAATCTACTGGGTCCCCTGACGCTCCTCAGTAGTATCCCAGAAAGTGCATAATTACTCTGCCAGAATCAGAAACACATAATAACTTTAGTTATTTCACTAAAGTTCCTTATGTTGGGAATTTATTCAAAATTAACACTTAAATCCCTCAACTTTTCAGAAATTTGCAAAAGTGCCACAAAGTTCACAGATTTGCAGAAACGACAACTTTATGCTTAAAGTGTCCCAAAATTTATTCCATAACTTAATATGGCTAACTTTCCCTTACTTTTCCATAAGGTACATTTCAGTACCCAACTTCTGCTAAGTTACAAAATATCCAATTTTTTACCACAACTTTAAAACATGCCAAATACACTTAAAACATGTTTCTTTTCAACCTACACCAACAAAACATCCATCAACAAACACCCAACAGATTCGGCCTCTACCCAAACTTCCCAACAACATGCTTTTTCATGATTATTTAAGAGCACAACATGCTTAATATGCTACCAACTTCAACATAGTTGAAGATCAGAATTATCTAATAACCAAACTTCCATAAACTTGTCAAGGATGATCCTCACCTTGAAGATACTTACACTCAGCCCTAGATGAGTTGTTGTTGAGCCCAAACAGCCACCAAAGTTCCTTCAAAATTTCGGCCAAGGAAGAACACAACCATGGTGAGTTTCCATTCATGTTCTTAACTTCAAAACATGAAGATTTAACCAATATAACTCAACCATACCTTGAATAAACACTGTTTTGTGAGGTTTGGGAAGGGTTAGGACCTTGCTTGTTGAAGCTCAAAACTCAAAACTTCCAGTTGAGACTTTTAGCACCAACCTCACATCAGAATCCATCGGCTTGCACCCAAGATTTGGAGACCTTCCCGTCACTTTTGGCTCTGGCTGCCTTCAGCAAAGTTGAAGCCAAGACACAGATGAAGACTTCTTATGAAGGCCTCAAGAACCAAATCGGCCTCGACAAAGAGCAGTTCGGCTGGGAATAAGGAAGACAGCTGCTGGACATTAAGATGAAGCAAGGAGAGCTTCTCTAATTTCTTCTAAGTGTTAAGTTGATGAAATGAAGTGAAGTGAGCTGAATTATTGAGTGAGAGAGAGATAAATTCGGCCCAAATTGCCTGATATGGAGAATACTTGGCCAAAAATGATTTAAATAGGTGAGTGGAAAGAAATGGTGTTAAAGGGTGATTGGTTGATAAAATACTTGGCCAATATGCATTGACTTTTGAAAGATATTTTCATCTTCCAATTCCCATAAGTCAGTCCAAAATGCAGTCCAACATTTCGGCCCAAATGAGCAAGCCCAACTTGTGATTTTTCTAAGTTTTTCCTGATGGGGGCCATTTTACCGCCCGAAACCCTAATTTTGCAAAACATCTCGGACCGCGATAAATGTCGCCCGATACGCAAAACAATAATAATTATCACCAAAAACAATTTTCAAATACTGAATTCCATTAATCAATCACACGTCGTGTGTGATCGGAAAATTACAGTATTTGAACTTTCGGCCAAAAATTTACAGAAAAAGTACAGAACGTCGGGAGGTGGGTGTAACATTATTACCTGGGTATGAGAAATCCTTTTATGGACACCACTAAAATAATTATGTGGACACTACTCATATTATTGACTTATTATCTTTTATTAATTAAATGGAACTAACTAGCATCATTTACAATACCAAACACTCCTAAAGACTTATCATAATATACAATTTTCCTCTGTATTCTAAGAATTTATTGAAAATCTTTAAGAATTCGCATAATATACTACTCGCTTCATGTGTATTAACTACTCGTTCGCCCTTCCAACCTCAAAATCTTGGTTCTGTCACTCATTTTTGATAGATTGTTTAGTAATTATTATTTAAAATGAAGTATTAGCACTGTTTATTTTGGATTCGCCATTCGTTTATGTGGTGGAACCTCAAAATTCCTGGATCCGCCACCTGTGACGTGGTGTTAACACTGTTTATTTTCAGACATGTGGATGTTGAATGAAGTCCTATAAGTTTTGAAGATAACATTCTAATCCTATATGTTTCCGAGATAACATCTCAATCGTTTAAGTTATCGAGTACATAAAAGATTCTTCAATTTTATTCATTCTGTTAACGATATGGGGAAGATGTGTCCCTGCAAGGGAGATGCGTCCGATCAAGCTTCATTTACTATGTATAAAAATTTTTCATCCATTGTCCACACTTCTCAAATAGCCAAACTTTTGCTAAACGCACAAGCCATAGCTCAAAGAACACTTCGACCGCATTATGATATGATATGAGGAAGAAGAAATTCTTAACCCAAGTTGTCAGAAAAGCCGACTGCCAACTTGTGGAGGCTAAAGCACGATCTAGATGTTCCTGCACAAAATCACCACCTGTAACAACGCTCTCCCTCGTAAATTGTAGTCTAGAGTAACAAATATCATCTACACGAGCATCCAACATAGCACTTCGGAATGCTTGCTTCATAGCCCGTGGCCGTGGCCTCCCCTCACGCTTCTCATGTGTCTAGAGAATCTCATTAAAATAACCTATAACTAGCAATGGAAGATTAGACACCGGTACGATATATCGAAGCAAATCCTAAGACTCATGGCGACGATTCCACTCCAGGTGACCGTAAAACCGATAAAATACAAATGACAGCCCAACACTTACACATGCACATCAATGTGTTAATCCGAAGATGACAAAACTTCCACTTCCCAACCTATCTGCTAGAGAAGGGCTAGACCGTGTTTACAATCCCCACAAGGAACTACAAACATGTCTTGGTAACAAAGTCTCCACCGGACTTTATCCATCTCATTCACCGTCTTTCGAATATCAATTAAGGAACAAAACAGAGGATGCGTGGCTTGCACGGCGCACCGGATCGCATGAACTGTTAATGATGTTGTGCCTTGGCAGTTTAGGCTGAGAAGGCTCATAATCAACCAATTGGGCTGCAAACAAACCAGGAACTGGTCGGTGGAGGTGGCGTACTGAGGCACGATGATGGTGGGAGGAACACCACAATGGGAGTTGCGAGAGAGAGTCGTAGAGCCAAAGCCGATATGGACGATATTGAAGCGACGAGAAAACATAAACGAAGGAGGGCCAACCGAGAGAAGGGTTGTGATGATCACCATTGGTGGGCATGGTGGTTCAAGCGCTGAGCGGCGGCGGCGATACGATGGCAAGCCCTAGGCATATCGAAACAAGTTTGGAACATGAATAGAATTTAACACTCATCTTGTGCGAGCTCATTGTCTAATTGCATAGTCGAATAATTTGAAAACACGAATATAAAAACATCACTCATGTATGTCACTGATTGAAATCCACAAAGTACATGCATGTTCTTCATCACATGACAAGCAGAGCACACTCCCATGAACCAAACTAAAGCAGGGGAAACAGAGGAGACTACTAGGTACATAACTCTGTTTTATTATTCAACATTACAACAACACACAGAGATCACAAAACCAAACAAGGAACTATAATATTTTAAGAGGATAATTTGTTGCTGCTTTGTTGGTACTTGGGGAGACCAAACACCAAAGTTTGGTGCTTCAGCACTTGCAAGGGTCGCAGGAACAGTTTGATCCGCACTTACAAGCATTGCCGCCTTCAGAGCCATTCATCTCGTTTGAACCTGTATGGTACCTATAACAATAGTAACGTTAATTTACACTACAAACTTTGTATCAAAATTCCATTCATTTGATAAACATTTCGAAATCAATGCCCCTCCAACTTTTTATCTGAACATATATCACACACCCTTGAGTAAGACAGAAGCTCTGAAATAAAGTAAAAAGATTGAAAAGTAAAATAGTTTTTCTGAATGGAAAAAGAATTCCACATGATAAGATAAAGATGTGAAATGTTTTTGTTAAAGTGTTCGTTTGGCTGATAATCACCACTTTTCACAAATTTTTCTTCACAAAATATTCAAAATCAGCATTGACCTCCATTTTTTCTACTGACATACATTATATTCATCTTTTGAAAACACATAAACTTTCTTCAAAAAATATCTTCCTAAACAAACCCTAAAAAACACAATGTTTTTACTCAACTCGCCTAAAAGGGAATGCTAACAAATTCCATAAACGTCTGGAGTATGACAAACAGGTTGTATAACATAATATCCATCAAATTCTGAGACGTGATTTAAAACAAAATCCAAAATTTTTACCTGTTCACAGAGGCTATGCCAGAAATCATGATCGCAGTGGTAATCTTTTCTGAGTAGCTCAAATCTGGAAACTTCCTAGATCTGCAGAGAACAACAATGTCTAAGAAGAAAGTAAGCTAGCAAATCCAAATGGAAGCTGATATGGTGGTTAGAATTTACACTTGTCCTCCACAATGATATAAAGTTTGACTGAGAGTAGAGACTAAGATGAGTAGCTAAAAATATATGTTTTAACAATTTTAATCACATGAAAAGAAAGAAATAAAAAGTCTACCGAATCCGAATTTTAAGATGAGTGGGAAAAAAGAAAAAATCATGTGAACCCAAACTGTAAGATAAGGACATAAGATAATAATTTTCATAGTGGAAACTAGAAAATTTCACTAAAATGAAACTTGGCGACATAAAAAGAGAAATTTGACGTTGTTTTAGGACAAATGGAGGATTCATCTTACTCGCCACAGGAGCAAGAATCGCCACATTTGCAGCTGGAGCCACAGCTACAACCGTCGGAAGACATGTTTCTTCTTGCACAAGAAATCCTGAAACTTAAGAGCTTAAGTGATAGAAGGCAAAATGTAAGACTGTGTTCTGATTTCATTTGTTCAATGGGAGGTATTTATACTGCGGAAGGAGAAGTGGAAGGCTAGATATCCGCCATACACGTGTATGGCTACAAGGTTATTTGCGTGTCTAGTAAGGCATTGGAGAGGAAATTTGTTTGCTTTTGATTTGGATATAGAACTATAGATGCTCGTTTATGTTGACTTCAATAAAGACGGAGGTTGTCAATTTTTGCTGAGTAGTTTCGTGGATACCCCAAGGTTTTGGTAATTTATTAAATTCACCAGTAACTTTATTTGTAACTTCCTTCGGTGCCATGCGTGCTTTCAACTTACGAAAAAATGCACAATGAATCTTATATGTTTATCATTTCTAATGTGTCCACGGACACCACTCAAAAATTGTAAAACATTACTTAGGTATGAGAAATCATTTTAAGGACACCACTAAAAAAATTATGTGGACACTATTCATATTATTTACTTATTATCTTTTATTAATTAAATGGAACTAACTAGCATCATTTACCATACCAAACACCCCTAAAGATTTATCATAATATACAATTTTCCTCAGTATTCTACGAATCTATTTAAAATCTTTAAGATTTCACATAATATACTACTCGCTTCATGTGTATTAACTACTCGTTGCCCTTCCAACCTCAAAATCTTGGTTTCGTCACTCATTTTTGATAGATTGTTTAGTAATTATTATTTAAAAAGAAGTATCAACACTGTTTATTTTAGATCCACCACTCCTTTATGTGATGGAACCTCAAAATTCGTGGATCCGCCACCTGTGACGTGGTGTTAACATTGTTTATTTTCGACACATTGATGTTGAATGAAGTCCTATAAGTTTTCAAGATAACATTCTAATCTTATATGTTTCCGAGAGAACATCTCAATCGTTTAAGTTATCGAGTACATAAAATGTTCTTCAATTTTATTCATATTCTGTTAACGATATGTGGAAGATGCGTCCCTGCAAGGGAGATGCGTCCGATCAAGCTTCTTTTACTATGTGTTCAAATTTTTCATCCATTGTCCACACTTCTCAAATCGCCAAACTTTTGCTCAAAGCACATGCCATTGCTCAAAGAACACTTCCACCGCATTATGATATGATATGAGGAAGAAGAAATTCTTAACCCAAGTTGTCAGAAAAGATGACTGCCAACTTGCGGAGGCTAAAGCACGATCTAGACGTTCCTGCACAAAATCATTTTAACAACTCTCTCCCACGTAAACTGTAGTCTAGAGTAACAAATATCATCTACACGAGCATCCAACATAGCACTCTGGAATGGTTGCTTCATAGCCCGTGGCCGTGGCCGCCCCTCACGCTTCTCATGCGTCTAGAGAATCTCATTAAAATAACCTACAACTAGCAATGGAAGATCAGACATCGGTACGAGATATCGAAGCAAATCCTAAGACTCATGGCGACAATTCTGCCCCAGGTGATCGTAACACCCGATAAAATGCACCCAACGCTTCCATACGCACATCAATGTGTTAATCCAAAGATGACAAAACTTCCACTTCCCAACCTGTCCACCAAAGAAGGGCTAGACCGTGTTTACGACCCACACAAGGAACTACAAACATGTCTTGGTAACCACGTCTCCACCGGACTTTATCCATCTCATTTGCCGTCTTTCGAATCTCAATTAAGAAACAAAACAGAGGATGCGTGGCTTGCACGACACACCGGATCGCATGAACTGTTAACGATAGTGTGCCTTGGCAGTTTAGGCTGAGAAGGCTCATAATCAACCAATTGAGCTGCACACAAACCAGGAACTGGTCGGTAGAGGTGGCGTGCTGAGGCACGAAGACGGTGGGAGGAACACCACAATGGGAGTTGCGAGAGGGAGTCGTAGAGCAAAAGCCGATATGGACAAAACTGAAGCGACGAGAAAACAGAAACGAAGGAGGGCCAACCGAGAAAAGGGTTGTGATGATCACCATTGGTGGGCATGGTGGTTCAAGAGCTTAGCGGTGGCGGTGATACGATGGCAAGCCCTAGGCATATCGAAACAAGTTTGGAACATGAATAACATTTAACACTCATCTTGTGCGAGCTCATTGTCTAATTGCATAGTCAAATTATTTGAAAATACGAATATAGAAACATCACTCATGTATGTCACTGATTGAAATCCACAAAGTACATGCACGTTCTTCACTGCATACAGCAAGTAGAGCATACTCCCATGAACCAAACCAAAGCAGGGGAAACAGAGGAGACTACTAGGTACATAGCTCTGTTTTATTATTCAACATTACAACAACACACACAGATCACAAAACCAAACAAGGAACTATAATCTTTTAAGAGGATAATTTGTTGCTGCTTTGCTGGTTGGGGAGACCAAACACCAAAGTTTGGTGCTTCGGCACTTGCAAGGGTCGCAGGAACAATTTGATCCACAATTACAAGCATTGCCACCTTCAGAGCCATAATAATTTCATGCTTAGATTAGATCAAACCATGTAAACAAGATGATCGATTAAGAAACATATGGCAAATACGATCTTCAATTGTTTAAGAGAGCAAAGCAGATGTCAGAGAGAGATAGAGATATGGAAATACCTATTACTGATCATCAATCGTTGCTCGTCAATCACCACTGGCTGCTCAGATCTGTTGGCGAGTGCGGCGTAGAATTATGAACGATAACGACTGTGAACCTGGACAAAATTTCCAGTTAGATGAACTCGCTAATGGCCGAACATTATTCACCGGTGACGGATCGTTGTTCTCTGATCACAAGCTGCCGCTTGATAGTGGCCACTAACCTTTAGACAATTGATGGCATTTCGGGTTGCTTGATGGTGATTTCTTCAGACTGTTCGCGTTGTAGATGAAAAAAAATTAGATTTAGGACAGATGAATAAGGCATTAAGCAGAATGGTAATTTAGTCTTTTCATCTACTAGGTGAAAAATCACCTAGGTGACAATTATAATCGGTTTACTTGTTTATACTAAACATAAAATCCAAAACCTATTCTAACTTGGACTCCTACACAAAACTTGATTACGTTAATTCCCACAAAATAAAACCTTAATCCTTATTTTACTTGTCTTCTTCAATTAGATTAATCAAAACTTAAATAATTTGAGTCACATATCTAACAATCTCCACTTTGATTCAAATTATTTCTTCAACTCCACATTTTGACCAAATCCACAAACATGACCCTCTTACTTGTAGGAAACTTAACCTCTAAAGGCTCACTTTTGAGCTCTCCTTCTTCAACGGTGCTTCCAACCAACTCATACCAGTTTTGTGAGTTCATCACTCTGTTCATCACAATCAATGCATTATTTGAAATCCTCATCTTAAACTATTAAGGGTACTTTTACCTCTTCCCTTTAGTTTTGTTGTCTTTAGGTTTTCCTGCCTATATTTTTCATCTAAGTTATAGCACGTCTGCTGAACTTAGTTGAGAACATCTGAGTCTTCTTCTTCCTCTCTTTGCAATCTGATATATATGGGCCAGCCCATACGGCTGTATTGTCAAATGCAACGCCATATGGGCCGCGTCCCCACCACTGCCTCGTAATTACGGAGAGCCCTCTTACCAATAAGGGCGCCCGTATAGATCCGTTAGCCAGTAAACGTTTGCTGCCTCCTCAAAACAACCGTTACACTAATTATGGCATTAAGCCAAAGGAGAGGGAGTAACTCTGCAATAACTCCACTGTTATTACACCATTAAAACGCCGTCATCCCAATTATGGACACATTTATGGAGATTCTCCAGCATTTAAGGCCCCACAACGGGACCTAGCACCACCCTATATATTGGGTGGTGCCTGCCTCAAATAAGGTGATTACTACACACCCACACCTCTCTTCTCTGTCTCGCACTGAAAGTGTCCTTTGTCTTACTCTTCTCGTGTACTAATTGCCCTACTTCATCGCCGAGATCACTTGACGGCTGGAGATCGTTCTTTGGCTATCAATTTGGCGCCGTCTGGAGCACAATACCGCATGGGCTCAACATCTATCGTGATACTTCCTTCCAAAACGGAGCACAGGGGCCCAACCCATCCTCCGCTGTGGGAGGAGGACATACTGATATATATGGGCCAGCCCATACGGCTGTATTGTCAAATGCAAATGCCATATGGGCCGCGTCCACCACAGCCTCGTAATTACGGAGAGCCCTCTTACCAATAAGGGCGCCCGTATAGATCCGTTAGCTGTAAACGCTTTGTTGCCTCCTCAAAACAACCGTTACACTAATTATGGCATGAAGCCAAAGGAGAGGGAGTAACTCCGCAATAACTCCACTGTTATTACACCATTAATACGCCGCCATCCCAATTATGGACACATTTATGGAGATTCTCCAGCATTTAAGGCCCCACAATGGGACCTAGCACCACCCTATATATTGGGTGGTGCCTGCCTCAAATAAGGTGATTACTACACACCCACACCTCTCTTCTCTGTCTGCACCTGAAAGTGTCCTTTGTCTTACTCTTCTCAGGTACCGGAGGCGGAGCTGCCCTACTTCAGTCGTCAGAGATCATTTGACAGCCGGAGATCGCTCTTTGGCTATCACAATCTCCTCTCTCCTTCTCATTTTGTATCATGGTATCAGAGCAGCATATCCTCTTTTACTGTGCTTTTTCATTCTTCTCTTGTTGCGGCATCGGTGGAAATTTTGAAATTTAGCAATCATCGGTGATGACGACAATTTTGTTCTTCATGTTCTACTCTTGGACTATAGCTGCAGTTTCATCGAAGTCGGTCAACAATAGATTGACAGACTACTTCAATTTCTTCGCTTCTTCCTTGCTGCTGTAAATCTCTTGTTGTTGGCTTTATTTTCATTCTCTTCTTGTTGCTGCTGCATCGCATCATCAGTCTCTGATGTTGGTGATTGTTGCTGATTTTCCATTCACGTTCTTCTGCTGATTTCTTGTCAAATCTCACAGCAAGTTTATTTCTCTTATTTCTACTGCATCTCTATAGTGAGAGAGTGCACTTTTTTGGCTGATTGGTGTAACATTTGCTTGTGGATCTCTAAAGGTTATTTGGTATTATCATCAATTTGCAAATTATTGTTTGGCTTGTGGTTATCATATTTATTTTGCAAAGTATCTGATCATGGCAACAGAAAATGGAATTCTTCCTACTCCAAGTCTTTCGGTATTGGCAATGCCTCATAAAAAAATATTTAACAATCAGAATAAATCATACACTAGAGTTGCTATTGATGAATGCAATTTCTGTAAACAAAAAAGTCATTGGAAGGTTCAATGTCCTTTTAGACCTTAGAATCAATTGCAACAACAATTTCAGCTTTGGAGGTCTAGCAAGAAGCAACAACCTAGTACTACAACAACTACTTCCGCCAATTCCTTCGATCATTTTAAGCAATTTCAAAATTTTCTGTCCGTGGCTTGTTCTTCCTCCGTAGTTCAGTTTCCACAATGTTCTCCAGGTACACATCTTCCACATGGGTCTTAGACTTTGGTGCTTCAAATCATATGACTCCTGATTCCTCATCCTTTACTTCCTTTACTCCTTCTGCTCCTATCTTTGTTATGATTGCTGATGACACTTTTAAGTCTTTAACGGGTATTGGTTCAATTGTCACCCCTCACTTGTCACTTCCTGATGTTTATCATATTCCCAACCTTATTGTGAATATTGCTTCTGTTGGTAAATTATGTGACTCTGGCTATATTGTTACGTTTTCTTCTTCTTGTTCTATGCAGGATCCGCAATCTCAGGAGTTGCTGCTACTAGTAATGTAGACCCGTGTTCTTTTCATTTAAGCATTTCTTCTTCAAATTTTTACCTATGACATCCCCGTCTTAGTCATATTTCGACTCCTCATATAAAATTTTTGGCATCTACTAGAGCCTTAGGAAATTTTTTAACTTGTGACATTTATGATTGTAGTAGATGCAAACTAGAAAAATTCTCGGCCTTACCTTTTCCTCGCAACAATTCTGTCTCTTTTGCATCATTTGATTTGATTCATTATGATGTTTGGGGACCATCTCTTGTTCCCACCAAAGGTGGATCTCTCTATTATGTCTACTTTATTGATGATCACAGTCGTTATTGTTGGATTTAACACTCGATGAAGCATCATTATGAGTTGCGTACAAATAAAAAAATGGTGTTGCAGAAAAAAAAACATAGACATGTACTTGAAACTGCATATCTCTTTTGTTGTCTACATCTGCTCCTAGTGCATTTTTGGGTGAGGTAGCTCTCTCTGCTATCACTCTAATAAATGCAATTCCTTCATCTCACATTGCAGGTATTTCTCCATTTGAAAAGTTGTATGGGCATGCCACATATTATTTTTCTTTTAGGGTGTTTGGCTATGCTTGTTTTGTCCTTCTTCCTCATGTAGATCGTACTAAGTTGTCTGCTCGGTCTGCATTTTGTGTTTTCCTTGGTTATGGTATCAGTCAAAAGGGGTATCGATGCTAAGATCCGACTACATAGACTTTATGTTTCTCGTTATGTTAGTTTTCTTAAACATATTCCTTTCTTTTCTATTCCATCGACTGCACATGATCTGAAAAAATCAGATCTTATTCGTATTGATCCTTTCTCTGAAGAGTTTGAATTTCTATCCCCTACATCTCAGGCACCCCTGCATTGATGTTCCTTCTAATATTCTTCCTTCATTTCCTCTTCATTATTCCCGACGGGGTCGTACTAATAGTTCTATAAATACTGGCACACTTGAAGCTCCCCCCTCTCATCTGGCCTCTCAACCGCCACCTGAACTGTAGATCCAGCTCCGTGTCAATCCACTCGCATACGTAAGTCTACAAAATTACCAGATTTTACTATTCATATTATTCCTAATCCTTTACCTCCTTTTCGGCTTATGTTCATTGTTTATCTGAGCCTTTCTCCTGTAAAGAAGCAATTCTTGATCCACGTTGGAAGCATGCTATGGATGAGGACCTTTCTGGTTTGCATAAGACATGTACTTGGGATTTGGTTCCTCTTCCTCCTGGTAAAAATGTTGTTGGTAGTCGCTGGGTATATAAGATTAAGACTAATTCTGATGGATCAGTTGAAAGATACAAGGCTCGATTGGTTGCAAAGGGTATTGCCAACAATATGGTATGGACTATAAGGAGACATTTGCTCTTGTTGTAAAAATGATTATTGTTCGTACTCTTATTGCTGTTAAAAATGCCTTCTTAAATGGAGATCTATCTTAACAAGGAAGTTTATATGGAGCCTCCTCTTGGTGTCCCTCATGGTCCTCGACTTGTTTGCAAGCTCAACAAGGCATTGTATGGTCTCAAACAGGTGACTCGTGCTCGGTTTGAGAAGTTTTCTAATCTTATCTCCTCTCTTGGCGCAAGTTTTCATGATTCTGCACTATTTGTTAAGTGCACAGATAATGGCCGTATCATTCTCTCTTTATATGTTGATGACATGATTATTACAAGTGACGATGTTAATGGTATTGCAAACTTGAAGGCAATATTGGCAAGACAGTTTGAAATGAAAGATTTGGGCCTATGCGATACTTCTTGGGTATCGAGGTACATTACTAATATACTTGAGAGAGCTCGGCTTACATATAATAAGACTGTTGATACTCCAATTGAGGTTAATGCAAGGTACACTCCTTCTGATGGTATGCCTTTACCGTATCCTACTCTTTACCGCTCTATTGTTGTAAGCTTGGTGTATCTTACTAGTACTCGTCCAGATATTGCATATGATTTTCATGTTGTTAGTCACTTTGTCACCTCCCCTACTACAATTCATTCGGCAGCAGTTCATCACATTCTCCGATACCTTCGAGGTACAGTATTTCACAGTCTTCTTCTGTCATCTACCTCTTCCTTCGAGGTACAGTATTTCACAGTCTTTTCCCTTTAGTTTTGTTGTCTTTAGGTTTTGCTACTTGTACTTTTCATCTAAGTTGTAGCACGTCCGTTGAACTCAGTTGAGAACATCTGAGTCATCTTCTTCCTCTCTTTTCAATCTACTCTCTCCTTCTCATTTTGTATCACCTCAAACCTCCACCTCGAGTAGAGAATTCATATCCCAAATTATCCAATCTACCAAGCGAAATTAAATTTCTTTTGAAGTTTGGAACATACTTCACATCACCAAGTATTTTGGTATTTCCATCATGCAGTTTGATCTTCACATTGTTAATCCCTTCAATTCTTTCTTCTTCGCAATTGTTGGATTTTGTCTCAAATTATCAAATTAAAAAGAAGAAAGACTAAAGTTGTAGTTTTTTCTATTTGAAGAAGATGGGTTGGATGACAACTTAAAGACGTGACTTGGTTGGAAACGGAAGGTGCTTACTTAGCAAGCTTGAAGATTAGGAATCCTAAGTTGTCTAGGTATTAAGTGGTGGCAAGTTTGTTGTTTTAGGCGGAGTGTTTTTCTAATTAGTATATAATTAGGATTTCTAATTAGAATGTTATTAGATTTTGTGTGTAGCCTATATAAAGGTAAGTTGTGTTAGCGTTCTTTGTATGAGAAAAAAGCCAATGGGTGAAAAAAGAGAAGATTGGTCTTGAAGCCGGGATGGCTAGGACGCTAGAAGTCTTTCGTAGTTCTCATATCCTGTCAAAGATGTTCAAGTGGATTTCTCATCCGTGGGTGTAGGCTAGTTAAGAGCCGAACTACGTTAATTGTGTGTGCATTATTTGATCGTGATTGTTTGTTTCTGTTGCGTAAGAGGGGTTTTGGGGAAGAAAATTGTTCGTTTGCCACTTTTTTCCCAACAAGAGGCACGCCAATTTGTTAACTAATCAATCACACGCTCAACAATAAATTCAAGTTGGGCTACCTTACGTCTTCCAAGCAGCCACGAAAAACCAAGGTAGTTGTCATCTTTCAAGCAGCATGTAATTCCTAAAGTATCTGGTAGAAAGGGCATGCGAGCCAGATTGATTGACGGACTAAAAAAAGCAGAGGACTTACGAAAGTTCACACGCTGACCTGTAGCATGCTCAAAAATCCGAAGGATCTCCCTTAGCTCATGCGCACAATTCACCGTATCTTGGAGAGAAATAATCGAATCATCAACAATTAAAAGATGAGAGATCGACGGACTCTGAGTAGAGATCACGACCCCCCGTTAATCGGCTAGATGTAGTAGCATTCTGAATAAGCGCCGACAATCCCTTTGTAATGAATAAGAATAGAAATGGAGATAATGGATCACCTTGACAAATAAGCGCCGACAATCGAGTTGGAGATCCATTAACCAGGATCGAGAAAGAGGCCGACTCTATACATGACATTACCAGCTTCACCCAAGCATTTGGGAAACCAAAACGAAGGAGAATATTCTGCAGAAAATCCCATTCAACCCGGTCATAAGCCTTAGCCATATCCAACTTAACTACCACTGCATCCTAACGATTAGCATGTAGATTATTAATAAAATGACATGATTCCATAGCAATAAGAGCATTATCCTTAACAAGCCGTCTCTGAATAAAAGCACTTTGATTCTCCAAGATCAACATATGCATCCAAGGCTTCAAACGATTAACAAGTACTTTTGTAACAATCTTGTAAACAACATTGCAAAGACTAAGAGGCCAAAAGCTCGCAAAGTCCCCCAGTTCCTTACACTTAGAAATTAGTGCCAAAAAAGTATGATTCAGAGAACTGGGTACTATACCTCCATCTAGTATTCGCCAGACTGAAGCAATCACATTCACCTTAACAATATGCCAATAGCTTTGAAAAAGGAGCAGAGAGAAACCATCCGGGCCCAGTGATTTAGTAGGATGCATCTAAAAAAGTGCGAGTTTAATTTCTTCATCCATAGACAGACGCATGAGATCCTCTAACAAGGGCACGGACATTCGCAGCTACAACAAGGATAAAATGTGAGCCCGCAACTCGATATCGCGCGGACTAGAAATGGATTGACCATCCTGACCATTAATCCTGCATTACAGTCACCTTCCTTAAGCCAGAGTTGTCAAGCTCGCTGACTCCAGAAAGTTTCCTCCTTCTCAAGAAGAGCATTTAGCTCATCCGACAAGATCTTCCTCCTAGCAGAATCAGATTCTTGCAAGGAATTGCTCAACTTACCAATTTCTCTTCTAAACAATTAATACGATAGTGCAATGCACGAATATCATCTCGATGCCATTTCGATAAACGCTTTATCGTCGCCTCAAGGTGTCCCTGCAAGGGAGATGCGTCCAATCAAGCTTCTTTTACTATATGTTCAAATTTTTCATCCATTGTCCACATCTTTTCAAATCGCCAAACGTTTGCTCGACACACAAGCCATTGCTCAAAGAACACTTCCACCACATTATGATATGATATGAGGAAGAAGAAATTCTTAACCCAAGTTGTCAGAAAGGCTGATTGGCAACCTGCGGAGGCTAAAGCACGATCTAGACGTTCCTGCACAAAATCTTTTTAACAACTCTCATGCGTCCAGAGAATCTCATTAAAATAACCTACAACTAGCAATGGAAGATCAGGCACCGGTACGAGAGATCGAAGTAAATCCTAAGACCCATGGCAACGATTCCACTCCAGGTTACCGTAAAACCAGATAAAACGCCATAGATAGCCCAACACTGCCACACGCAAATCAATGTGTTAATCCGAATATGACAAAACTTCCACTTCCTAACCTGTTCGCCAAAGAAGGGCTAGACCATGTTTACGATCCACACACGGAACTACAAACATGTCTTGGTAACCAAGTCTCCACCGGACTTGATCCATCTCATTCGCCGACTTTCGAATCTCAATCAAGAAACAAAACGGAGGATGCGTGGCTTGCACGACGCACAGGATCGCATGAACATTTAATGATGGGGTGCCTTGGCAGTTTAGGTTGAGAAGGCTCATAATCAACCAATTGGGCTACACACAAACTAGGAACTGGTCGGTGGAGGTGGCATGTTGAGGCACGAAGACGGTGGGAGGACCACCATAATGTGAGTTGCGCGAGAGAGTCGTATAGCCAAAGCCGATATGGACAAAACTAATAATGAAACTTGGCAACTTAAAATAATAATTTTCATAGTGGAAACTAGAAACTTTCACTAAAATGAAACTTGGCAACTTAAAATGACAAATTTGACATTGTTTTGGGACAAATGGATTATTAGTCTTACTCGCCGCAAGAGCAGGAATCGCCACATTTGCAGCTGGAGCCACAGCTACAATCGTCGGAAGACATGTTTCTTCTCACACAAGATATCCTGAAACATAGAGCTTAAGTCATCGAAGGCAAAATGTCAGACCGTGTTTTCATTTCATTTGTTCAGTGGGAGGTATTTATACTGCGGAAGGAAAACAGAAAGGCTTGATATCCGCCATACACGTGTATGGCTACAAGGTTATTTGTGCGTCTAGTAAGGTATTGGAGAGGAAATTTGTTTGCTTTTTATTTGGATATAGAACTATAGATGCTCGTTTATGTCGAGTTCAATAAAGACGGTGGTGGTCGCTTTTTGCTGAGTAAGTTTCGTGAATACCCCAAGGTTTTGGTAAGTTATTAAATTCAGCAGTAACTTTATTTGTAACTTCCTTCGGTGCTATGAGTGCTTTTAACTTACGAAAAAATGCACAATGAGTCCTATATGTTTATCATTTCTAACGTGTCCATGGACACCACTCAAAAATTATAAAACATTACTTAAGTATGAGAAATCTTTTTATGGACACCACTAAAATAATTATGTGGACACTACTCATATTATTATTTATTATCTTTTATTAATTAAATGGAACTAACTAGCATCATTTACCATACCAAACACCCCTAAAGATTTATCATAATATACAATTTTCCTCTGTATTCTACGAATTTATTGAAAATCTTTAAGATTTCGCATAATATACTACTTGCTTCATGTGTATTAACTACTCATTTGCCCTTCCAACCTCAAAATCTTGGTTCCGTCACTCATTTTTGATAGATTGTTTAGTAATTATTATTTAAAAAGAAGTATTAACACTATTTATTTTGGATCCGCCACTCGTTTATGTGTTGGAACCTCAAAATTCTTGGATCCGCCACCTGTGACGTGGTGTTAACACTGTTTATTTTCGACACATTGATGTTGAATGAAGTCCTATAAGTTTTCAAGATAACATTCTAATCTTATATGTTTCCGAGAGAACATCTCAATCGTTTAAGTTATCGAGTACATAAAATGTTCTTTAATTTTATTCATATTCGATTAACAATATGTGGAAGATGCGTCCCTGCAAGGGAGATGCGTCCGATCAAGCTTCTTTTACTATGTGTTCAAATTTTTCATCCACTGTCCACACTTCTCAAATCGCCAACTTTTGGTCAACGCACATGCCATTGCTCAAAGAACACTTCCACTACATTATGTTATGATATGAGGAAGAAGAAATTCTTAACCCAAGTTGTCAGAAAAGACGACTGCCAACCTGCGGAGGATAAAGCACAATCAAGACGTTCCTGCACAAAATATTTTTAACAATTCTCTCCCACGTAAGTTGTAGTATAGAGTACCAAATATCATCTACACGAGCATCCAACATAGCACTCCGGAAAGCTTGCTTCATAGCCCGTGGTCGTGGCCGCCCCTCACGCTTCTCATGCGTCTAGAGAATCTCATTAAAATAACCTACAACTAGCAATGGAAGATCAGACACCGGTACGAGATATCGAAGCAAGTCCTAAGACTCATGGCGACGATTACACTCCAGGTGACCGTAACACACGATAAAATGCACCCAACGCTTCCATACGCACATCAATGTGTTAATCCGAAGATGACAAAACTTCCACTTCCCAACCTGTCCGCCAGAGAAGGGCTAGACCGTGTTTACGATCCATACAAGGAACTACAAACATTTCTTGGTAACCAAGTCTCCACCGGACTTTATCCATCTCATTCGCCGTCTTTCGAATCTCAATTAAGAAACAAAACAAAGGATGCGTGGCTTGCACAGCGCACCGGATTGCATGAACTGTTAACGATGGTGTGCCTTGGCAGTTTAGGCTGAGAAGGCTCATAATCAACCAATTGAGCTGCACACAAACCAGGAACTGGTCGGTAGAGGTGGCGTGCTGAGGCACGAAGACGGTGGGAGGAACACCATAATGGGAGTTGCGAGAGGGAGTCGTAGAGCAAAAGCCGATATGGACAAAACTGAAGCGACGAGAAAACAGAAACGAAGGAGGGCCAACAAAGAGAAGGGTTTTGTTGATCACCATTGGTGGGAATGGTGGTTCAAGTGCTGAGCGACAGCGGTGATACGATGGCAAGCCCTAGGCATATCGAAACAAGTTTGGAACATGAATAGCATTTAACACTCATCTTGTGCGAGCTCATTGTCTAATTGCATAGTCGAATAATTTGAAAATACGAATATAGAAACATCACTCATGTTTGTCACTGATTGAAATCCACAAAGTACAAGCATATTCTTCACTGCATACAGCAAGTAGAGCACACTCCCATGAACCAAACCAAAGCAGGGGAAACAGAGGAGACTACTAGGTACATAGCTCTGTTTTATTATTCAACATTACAACAGCACACACAGATCACAAAACCAAACAAGGAACTATAATCTTTTAAGAGGATAATTTGTTGCTGCTTTGTTGGTTGGAGAGACCAAACACCAAAGTTTGGTGCTTCAGCACTTGCAAGGGTCGCATGAACAGTTTGATCCGCACTTACAAGCATTGCCGCCTTCAGAGCCATTCATCTCATTTGAACCTGTATGGTACCTATAACAATAGTAACGTTAATTTACACTACAAAATTTGTATCAAAATTCCATTCATTTGATAAACGTTTCGAAATCAATGCCCCTCCAACTTTTTATCTCAACATATATCATCAATTTTCAAAATAACTAACTTTTTTTTCACTTCACACACCCTTGAGTAATACAGAAGCTTTGAAATAAAGTAAAAAGGTTTAAGAGTAAAATAGTTTTTCTAAATGGAAAAAGAATTCCACATGATGAGATAAATATGTGAAAAAAATTTGTTGAAGTGTTTGTTTGGCTGATAATCACCACTTTTCACAAATGTTTCTTCACAAAATATTCAAAATCAGCATTGACCTCCATTTTTTCTACTCACATACATTATATTCATCTTTTGAAAACACATAAACTTTCTTCAAAAAAAATATTCCTAAACATAAACAACACAATATTTTTACTCAACTCGCCTAAAAGGGAATGCTAACAAATTCCATAAACCTCTGGAGCATGACAAACAGGTTGTATAACATAATATCCATCAAATTCTGAGAAGTGATTTAAAACAAAATCCAAAATTGTTACCTGTTCACCTGGGCTATGCCAGAAACCATGATCGCAGTGGTGATCATTTCCGAGTAGCTCAAATCTGGAAACTTCCTAGATCTGCAGAGAACAACAATGTCCAAGAACAAAGTAAGCTAGCAAATCCAAATGGAAGCTGATATGCTGGTTAGAATTTACTCCTGTCCTCCACAAAGATATAAAGTTTGACTGAATATAGAGACTAAGATGTGTAGCTGAAATTATATGTTTTAACAATTTTAATCACATGAAAAGAAAGAAATAAAAAGTCTTCCAAACCCGAATTTTAAGATGAGTGGGAAAAAAGAAAAAATCATGTGAATCCAAACTGTAAGATAATGACATAAGATAATAATTTCGTAGTGGAAAGTAGAAAATTTCACTAAAATGAAACTTGGCGACTTAAAATGACAAATTTGATATTGTTTTGGGACAAATGGAGGATTCATCTTACTCGCCGCAGGAGCAGGAATCGCCACATTTGCAGCTGGAGCCACAGCTACAACCGTCGGAAGACATGTTTCTTCTCGCACAAGAAATATTGAAACTTAGAGCTTAAGTGATCGAAGGCAAAATGTGAGACCGTGTTCTGATTTCATTTGTTCAGTGGGAGGTATTTATATTGCGGAAGGAGAAGAGAAAGGCTTGATATCCGCCATACACGTGTATGGCTACAAGGTTATTTACGTGTCTAGTAGGGCATTGGAGAGGAAATTTGTTTGCTTTTGATTTGGATATAGAACTATAGATGCTCGTTTATGTCGACTTCAATAAAGACGGTGGTGGTCGATTTTTGCTGAGTAAGTTTCGTGAATACCCCAAGGTTTTGGTAAGTTATTAAATTCACCAGTAACTTTATTTGTAACTTCCTTAGGTGCTATGAGTGCTTTTAACTTACGAAAAAATGCACAATGAGTCCTATATGTTTATCATTTCTAACGTGTCCATGGACACCACTCAAAAATTGTAAAACATTACTTAAGTATGAGAAATCTTTTTATGGACACCACTAAAAGAGTTATATGGACACTACTCATATTATTTATTTATTATCTTTTATTAATTAAATGGAACTAACTAGCATCATTTACCATACCAAACACCCCTAAAGATTAATCATAATATACAATTTTCCTATGCATTCTACGAATTTATTGAAAATATTTAAGATTTCACATAATATACAACTCGCTTCATGTGTATTAACTACTCATTTGCCCTTCCAACCTCAAAATCTTGGTTCCGTCAATCATTTTTGATAGATTGTTTAGTAATTATTATTTAAAAAGAAGTATTAACACTGTTTATTTTGGATCTGCCACTCGTTTTTGTGATGGAACCTCAAAATTCTTGGATCTGCCACCTGTGACGTGGTGTTAACACTGTTTCTTTTCGACACATGGATGTTGAATAAAGTCCCATAAGTTTTCAAGATAACATTCTAATCCTATATGTTTCTGAGATAACATCTCAATCGTATAAGTTATCGAGTACATAAAAGGCTCTTCAAATTTTTTCTTATTCTGTTAACGATATGAGGAAGATGCGGCCCTGTAAGGGAGATGCGTCCGATCAAGCTTCTTTTACTATGTGTTCAAATTTTTCATCCATTGTCCACATCTTCTCAAATCGCCAAACTTTTGCTTAACGCACAAGCCATTGCTCAAAGAACACTTCCACCGCATTATGATATGATATGAGGAAGAAGAAATTCTTAACCCAAGTTGTCCAAAAGGCCGACTGCCAACCTGCGGAGGCTAAAGCACGATCTAGACATTCCTGCACAAAATCACCACCTGCAACAACTCTCTCCCACATAAATTGCAGTCTAGAGTAACAAATATCACATACACGAGCATCCAACAAAGCACTCTGGAATTCTTGCTTCATAGCTCGTGGTCGTGGCCGCCCCTCACGCTTCTCATGCGTCCAGAGAATCTCATTAAAATAACCTACTACTAGCAATGGAAGATCAGACACTGGTACGAGAGATCGAAGCAAATCCTAAGACCCATGGCAACGATTCCACTCCAGGTGACCATAAAACCCGATAAAATGCCATTGATGGCCCAACGCTTTTACACACACATCAATGTGTTAATTCGAAGATGACAAAACTTCCACTTCCCAACCTATCCGCCAGAGAAGGGCTAGACCGCGTTTCGATCCACACACGGAACTATAAACATATCTTGGTAACCAAGTCCCCACCGGACTTTATCCATCTCATTCGTCGTCTTTTGAATCTCAATCAAGAAACAAAACGGAGGATGCCTGGCTTCCACGGCACACCAAATCGCATGAACTGTTAACGATGGGGTGCCTTGGTATTTTAGGCTGAGAAGGCTCATAATCAACTAATTAGGCTACACACAAACTAGGACCTAGTCGGTAGAGGTGGCGTGCTGAGGCACGAAGACGATTGGAGGTACCACCATAATGGGAGTTGCGCGAGAGAGTGGTAGAGCCAAAGCCGATATGGACAAAACTGAAGCGATGAGAAAACAGAAACGAAGGAGGGCCAACCGAGACAAGGGTTGTGATGATCACCGTTGGTGGGAATGGTGGTTTAAGTGCTGAGTGGCGGCGGTGAAACGATGGCAATCCCTAGGCATATCGAAACAAGTTTGGAACATGAATAGCATTTAACAATCATCTTGTGCGAGCTCATTGTCTAATTTCATATTCGAATAATTTGAAAATACGAATATAGAAACATCACTCATGTATGTCACTAATTGAAATCCACAAAGTACATGCATGTTCTTCACTGCATACAGCAAGCAGAGCACACTCCCATGAACCAAACTAAAGCAGGGGAAACAGAGGAGACTACTAGGTACATAGCACTGTTTTATTATTCAACGTCACAACAACACACACAGATCACAAATCCAAACAAGGAACTATAATCTTTTAAGAGGATAATTTGTTGCTGCTTTGTTGGTTGGGGAGACCAAACACCAAAGTTTGGTGCTTCAGCACTTGCAAGGGTCGCAGGAACAGTTTTATCTACACTTGCAAGCATTGCCGCCTTCAGAGCCATTCATCTCGTTTGAACCTGTATGGTACCTATAACAATAGTAAGGTTAATTTACACTACAAACTTTGTATCAAAATTCCATTCATTTGATAAACTTTTAGAAATCAATGGCCCTTCAACTTTTTCTCTCAACATATATCAGCAATTTTCAAAATGATAAACTTTTTTTTTTCACTTCACACACCCTTGAGTAATACTGAAGCTTTGAAATAAAGTAAAATGGAAAAAGAATTCCACATGATAAGATAAAGATGTGAAAAAAATTGTTAAAGAGTTTGTTTGGCTGATAATCACCACTTTTCACAAATTTTTCTTCACAAAATATTCAAAAGCAACATTTAGCTCCATTTTTTCTACTCACGGACATTATATTCATCTTTTGGAAACACAAAACTTTTTTCAAAAAAAAATCTTCCTAAACAAACCCTAAAAAACACAATGTTTTTACTCAACTCGCCTAAAAGGGAATGCTAACAAATTCAATAAACGACCAGAGCATAATATAATATCCATCAAATTATGAGAAAGTGCTTTAAATGAAAATCTAAATTTGTTACCTGTTCACTCACGGGGGCTATGCCAGAAATCATGATCGGAGTGGTGATCTTTTCCGAGTAGCTCAAATCTGGAAACTTCCTAGATCTGCAGAGCACAACAATGTCCAAGAACAAAGTAAGCTAGCAAATCCAAATGGAAGCTGATATGGTGGTTAGAATTTACTCCTGTCCTCCACAAAGATATAAAGTTTGACTGAATGTAGAGACTAAGATGTGTAGCTGAAATTATATGTTTTAACAATTTTAATCACATGAAAAGAAAGAAATAAAAAGTCTTCCAAACCCGAATTTTAAGATGAGTGGTAAAAAAGAAAAAATAATGTGAACGCAAACTGTAAGATAAGGACATAAGAAAATAATTTTCGTAGTGCAAACTAGAAATTTCACTAAAATGAAACTTGGCGACTTAAAAGGAAAATTTTGACATTGTTTTGGGACAAATGGAGGATTACTCTTACTCGCCGCAGGAGCAGGAATCGACACATTTGCAGCTGGAGCCACAGCTACAACCGTCGGAAGACATGTTTCTTCTCGCACAAGAAATCCTGAAACTTAGAGCTTAAGTGATCGAAGGCAAAATGATTTCATTTTTTTTGAACAGTGAAAATCACTAAAAGTAATGGCCCATGCAGGTCTCGAACCTGCGACCTTCGCGTTATTAGCACGACGCTCTAACCAACTGAGCTAATAGGCCAACAGAGAAAGGCTTGATATCCGCCATACACGTGTATGGCTACAATGTTATTTGCGTGTCTAGTAAGTCATTGGAGAGGAAATTTGTTTGCTTTTGATTTGGATATAGATGCTTGTTTATGTCGACTTCAATAAAGACGGGATTGGTCGATTTTTGCTGAATAAGTTTCGTGAATACCCCAAGGTTCTGGTAAGTTATTAATTTCACCAGTAACTTTCTTTGTAACTTCCTTCGGTGTTATGAGTGCTTTTAACTTACGAAAAAATGCATAATGAGTCCTATAGTTTTATCGTTTCTAACGAGTCTATGGATACCACTCAAAAATTGTAAAACATTACTTAGGTATAAGAAATCGTTTTATGGACACCACTAAAAAAATTATGTGGACACTACTCATATTATTGACTTATTATCTTTTATTAATTAAATGCAACTAACTATCATCATATACCTTAACTAACACCCCTAAAGATTTATCATAATATACAATTATCCCCTATATTATGAGAATTTATTGAAAATCTCTAAGATTTCGCATAATATACTACTCACTTTATGTGTATTAACTACTCGTTCGCCCTTCCAACCTCAAAATCTTGGTTCCGGCACTCATTTTTATAGATTACTTAGTAATTATTATTTAAAAATAAGTATTAACACTGTTTATTTTGGATCCGCCACTCTTTTATGTGATGGAACCTCAAAATTCCTAGATCCGCCACCTGTGACGTGGTGTTAACACTGTTTATTTTGGACACGTTGATATAGAATGAAGTCTTATAAGTTTTCAAGATAACATTCCAATCCTATATGTTTCCGAGATAACATCTCAATCGTATAAGTTATCGAGTACATAAAAGGCTCTTCAATTTTATTCATATTCTGTAAGTTATCGATTTAATATTCTAGTCTTGTAACTTTCTGAAATTATACTTAGGATGTGTTTTTTGCTTAATATTTTTATTAACAAACTATCAAATAAAATTTTCCCTCTAACTTTTATTCTCACAATCATCAAATCAATTTTCAAATACTTTACCAAATTCTCCAAAATTTTCATGCAAAAAACACACCCTTAATCCTCAAAGTTAACATTATCAAACATTGAAGTTAATCGTTAGTATTACTAAAACCTATAGTGAACCCCTACATTAATAGGAGTCTAGGTCCTCTCCTCCATTTGTCTACACTCTATCATCCATCAACAATAAACTGTCATGTGTCATTCACTTAAACTTTTACATGGTGCACTCCTCTCCTTACCAACATCTCTTCCAATTTAACTACAAAAATAGTTTACTTGTGAAAGGATTTTTAATGTTTGCATTGTTTTTACTGTTTGCATTTTTAATACAAGTGAAAAGTACGTTGTGATGTTTTTTTCATTTTTCAAAGCAATTTTTATTTTTATTTTTATTTTTGCACACATACGCAAATATTTTTATTGCAATTTCTGAAGAAAAAAATGTTGTTTATGTGATGCTTTTATTGAAAACGCCGAGGAAAAAATAATTGAAAAATATTTATATTCCTCAAAAAAATTATAATTATTATATTAAATTTTTCTTATTTTATAAAACGTGTTTGGCGATTAGATAGCAAGGGCATTTGGCCCCGATTTAGGCAAGTAGATAGCCTGGGCATTTGCCCCTGACTTAGGCGAGTAGATAATCTGAGTGTTTAGATCCCGATTTAGGTGAGTATATAACCACTCGCATGAGACCCTCACTTAACCCGTGAGGTTCATTGAACTCTCACTTTACCCGTGAGAGCTTTTTCTTGCTTAACCTGTAAGAGCCCCTCGCTTAACCCATGAGGTCCAAGTATACCACTACAAATCTATCCAAGAAGGGCTGAAGTACCTTGTTCATGAGTGTGCAAAAGGTAGCAGGAGCATTTGTAAGTCCAAAGGGCATGACCAAGAACTCATAAGAGTCATACCTTGTGACGTATGCAGTCTTGGGCACATCCCCTTCAGCTATCCGGATCTGGTAATAGCCTGAGCACAAGTCCAACTTGGTTGGTCGAACAAGTCTGCTATGAGTGGAATGGGATATTTGTTCTTCACCGTGATCTTGTTCAAGGCGCGGTAGTCGATGCACAACCGAAGTGACCCATCGTGCTTCCTTTGGAACAAGACCGGTGCGCCGTATGGAGCCTTCGATGGTTGGATGTAGCCCGCATCCAACAATTCCTTAATTTGTCTCCTCAACTCCTCGAGCTCCGGAGGAGACATGCGGTAGGGTACCGCAGCTGCTGGCCTCGGCCCTGGCACCAGTTCAATCTCATGATCCACCTCCCTCTTAGGTGGAAGCTTCTTCGGGAGCTCTGGCGGCATATCGTTTTGGAACTCTTCCAAGACAGTAGTGATCCCGATGGGTACATCGATGACAATCTCTCTGATGTCTTCCTTGATGACCACAAGGAAGGTAAGCTTGCCTCTCTTAATGACTTTGTGGAGTTGCAAGGCCGAGAGCGTAGCTCCATGTTTCGGTCCTCCACGAGTCAATGGTATCATGCGTGGTTCATCCTTCTCCAAGATGCACATGGTATTGGCGAAGGGCATCAGGATTGCCTTAACCCGGTCCATGAACTCCATGCCAAATACCATATCGTGATCATCCATAGAAAATACCGAAAAGTTCACAAAGCCACGCCACTCACCTATTTGGACCTCCACATCTTTGGCCACTCCGTAGATAGATGGGCTTCAGGTTGGAGTTGACCGCCTTCATCCAACCTAGCTCTCTGGAGTACTTGATACCAAGGTGCTTAGCTTCCTCCAACCTTAGGAAGTTGTTCGATGTTCCGGTATCCACCAAGCCACGTACCTCTTGTCCATGAATCCTGGCTTGGACAAAGAGTCGGCCACCTTGGTCCTGCTTGGGCGTCTCAACCTTGGCCTTGATAGAGTTGAGGACTTGAAGAGACCCCATGCCGACATTTTTGCTAGCCTGCTCCTTCTCCTGGGCAAGTGCTGAAAGATGATTCTTAAGAGGGCAATCTCTAGCTAAGTGCTCACCTTTGCAATTGTAGCATTCGAAGGGTCTCTTTTCACGGTTATCGCCCTTCTTCCACCTTGGATTGCCTTCACCATCCTTCCTGGGTGCCTTGGGTACCTCCTTCCATAGGCTAGGTGCTCCCCCACCTTGACCCTTGGTGGGGATCCTGGACTTGGGCTTCTCCGTCTTTTGGAACTCGATAAGAGACTCTGTCATAAACATGGCTATTGGGAGATCCTCCACCCCACATCTCTTGAGTTCCAACTTGGCCCAAGTTTGGAGGCCATCCACAAAGATGAAGAATGCCTCCTTCTCGGGATAGTCTGGAATCTCCAAGAGTAGCTCATTGAACTCCTTGACATACTCTCGGATGTTGCCCCTATGAGAGAGATGTCTCAGTTTGGCCCTCGCCTCATTTTTCAAATTATCCGGACGGAACTGCCGTTTGAGTTCCCTCTTGAACTCGTCTCAGGTGGTGATTGAGCAAGTCCCCTTCTTAATCTCGGCATGTTGTCGCCTCCACCATACTAATGTCATGTCCTCAAGCTAGAGGGTAGCATGGCTGATCTTCAAAGCATCCCCCATGATACCGGCAGCACCAAAGTACTGCTCCATGCCCCAAAAGAAGTTGTCTACTTCCTTGGCATTCCGAGCGCCCTTCTACGCCTTAAGCCTCGACACATCGATCCTGGGTGGTAGTGTAAGGCTTGACGTCAAAGTAGACGCCGTGGAGTTAATGCCTCTGGCCACCACCGCCTTAAGGAGGGTCACCTCCTGATCCAGCCTAGCAATCGTGCCAGCAAGCTCTTCCCTAAGAGCCTTGTTCTCTTTCTCAAGGTCAATGACCCTTAGGGTGAAAGCTTCATCCGCCGCCTTGCGGTGCTCTGCTTCTGTTGAGGCCACTTGGTTCACCGCACCCAGCAACGCATCCTCGAGTCCTTCCACCTTGGCCTCAAGATCCTCCTGCTGAGTTTCCACCATAGCCTAGCCTCAAAGCTGTCCATCACCATTTTGGACGCACCCTGGGACATTCCTCTCCTTGAGCTTTCTTCCATCTCAAAGGGTTGCTCCTCGTCGCGCACCACATCGGCCATCCATGCCTTTGCTAGTCTTCCCATGCACGACCTTTGCTCTAATACCAACTGTTACGGACTGTTTTCTCAGCTACTCCGTGTGGCACTTAGACACGCCTCCCTTGTGCTAAGTCAGCCTCGATCCAACCCTAAGACGCCTTGAAGGCTTTGAGAAAGCTAAGAGAATTTGAGAGTGCTATAGAGCGCTTTTGAAGGAGAACTTGTATTGATTGCTTGAAAATGCTTGGATGGTTACAAATGAGCCCCAAGTGGGGGTATATATAGGACTCCACCTCCTCAATGGACGGTCAGAATCATCTTGATCCAATGGTGGAGATTAATCCTCTAGAATTCTCTACACCTCTCTAGACTTCTCTATACATCTCTACACATCTCTACACTTATCTACAATAGTCTTGACTTCTCTAGAGTCTCTAAAAAGCCTTAGAGAGTGTGAGAGCCTCCTTGGAAGGATCTAGCTCCTTTAAATTCGGATTTGGATCTAGGGTGCTTGATCTATAAGACCTAATACACCTTGGGTTTGGTATGAGATGTTTGAATGGGTCCAGGTTAGCCGTAGAATTTTGTTGGGTCTAATGGACAGTTACATTTCACGGGAGAGGTAAGGTCGGCTTATTAAAAAGAAAAATTTCACAGGCGAAGGAAAAGTTTCGCGGTTAAAAACTCGGAAGAACGGAATTTTTCAAAAATTTCGCGGTCATCGAAATTATTTCGTCACCGCGACCAGTTTCTTGGTTTCAAGACAGAGTTTGCGCAGCCTTTGCGGTGAGAAACTTGGACAAGCCTTTTCCACGGGATTTTCGCAGTCATCGAAATATTTTCGTGACCGCGACCTGAAGTTTACCACAACCTCTTTTGAAACGAGAGGCGACATGCAGCCCCCTTCACCTTTAGTCTCCCTCTCATCGAATCACCGTTGCAGCTGCCGGAGCTCGCTGCCATCATCGCCGACCGAAACCCAGACCTGGGCTTGATTTTGAGCCTACTTCGCGAAACCCAGCTCTGCCCGAGACACTTCTCTCTCTCTCTCAACCTCACCTCTACAGCCTAGCACCGTCGGGCAACCGCGGGCAGCCACCTCGGCCACTGATTTCTTGTCTCCTCCACTCCACTGGTCAGGTAAACGTTCTCCTCCATTCCTCACTTGGCTGATTCTCTTTGGCAGAACAAGGTACGTTTTGGGTTTTTGAATTTGTTCCAAATACATCAGATTTATTGATCTCCTCGTGCTCGATTCATGTTGTTCATGCGATTTCTTGATAATTTCCGGACAATTTCACGAATCAATTTTAGGATAATTTTAGCATGATTGAGTCTCTTGTTGTTTGACTACTTCAAAGGGCTTAAGAGGTTGGTCTTAAGGGTGGTTTCTGTGATGATTTTTGGACCGACTTCATGGAGTACTTGAGCTCTTTTGCTCCACTTTTGGTTGGTCTATAGTTTGACTGCTTGGAACTCGGCACTGTTGTGATTCTTTTATCTAGATAGCTGTTGAATTGTTCTGCCTATTGCTCATTTTTTGGTCCTAACTGGGCATTAGTGGTTATGGGTCATTTTGATGTGAAATGCAGCTTGTTGATGAATTCATGATGCGTGTATATTTATTGCTCACTTGGGACTGATTCTCTGAAATAATTACCACATGGATTGTGATAAAGTCCCCTATGGTTGATTGTTTTCGATTGCTCACTTGGTTGATTTTGAAAATGGGTTTTGTTGGGAATTGATAAATTGTTGTGCTAATGGTCCTAATTTTGATGCTGACTGTTATGGGTCATAAGCATGTTGACGGAACTTGAGTAATTGAAGTTATGATTCTCTTGTGGGGTGGACTATGTGGACTACCTAATCTGTTGTTTTGAAAATGAGAGTTGCAGGGATGGCTAATTTTTGGCTCTGCCAATTGTGCCAAATTCAATCCTGAATAAGTAATCCAGTTTAGGAATTAGTATGCTTTTAATGGAATATGCTTCACCTGATTGGACCAATTTCCAGCGCCACCAGTCTGAACAGGAGGCACCACCGCCAACCGAGGAGGATGAGATCCCAGATCTTGAGGTTCCGACTGAATTACTCACACCATTCTCTTCCCACATGGCGAAGCACCCAAGCAGATGCCGGGTGCTATGACCAGGATGTGGCAGAGCCTTCTCTCAGCCATTCATAGCTTCAGGTGTCGGCAAAAAAATGTTGAGGCTCAGATGTAAGAGTTATTGCGCACCACCGAGGACCTTGACAAAGAAGCTCAACTTGAGCGCCTCCAGTTGTGCCAGGCGTTAGAGGCACATACTCTACTACTAGAGGCAATGCATAGGGAGTTGAGTCAAATGCGTCGTTCCTGGTCTGATACTGATGTCAGACCATCTTCTTCTAGACCTTCTCAAAGTGTATGACGGGAACCTAACTTGGTCCCCAGGTATGACCACAGTTTGATTCATTCATAATTATCTTTCCTTCTCTCGCACTGAGAGTTTCCTTTGTCTTACTCCTGCATTCGTGAGCTGCCTTGCCACGATCACGGAGCATCCATACCGCCGGAGATCGCCCTTTGGCTATCAATTTGGCGCCGTCTGTGGGAACGAAAAACAGCCATGTTTTTTCTTTCCTATCAACTTTTTTTTTCTCTCCTTACCCATCTTCATGGCAAAAACAAGGAGAACTCACAACAGTGTGCATGTTGAGGACGTTGCTTCCAGCTCCTCCGGTGCACCCCCACCACTCCCTGTTGGTGGCGCAATAGGGATACAGCAGCCTCCACAACCACAGGCGGCTCGCTTAACGTATCTCCCTGGACCCTCTACGTTCCCCCAGTAAGTCATCATCGATCCTGCTCAGATGACGCTCCTTCAGGCAAGCATGCTCAACGACATGAAAGCCTTCATGGTGCAAACCATCAAGGCAGAATTGCAGGCCGCACGCCTTCAGCCTCCCAACGAACGGGACGAACAATCCCGAATCAAAACCTATCCACTGGAACCTCTGCGCCGATGACCTCCTCCGACGAATCAACATAGTCGAGGAACAAAGTCAAGACGCCAAACCAGTCCTCGACGACATCGAGGTCCTCCTAACGCAGCCATTCACAAAAGACATCATCGCTGCTCAGCGCCCGCCGGTTTTCGAATGCCGGTCATCGAAAGCTACGATGCCACAACAGACCCGCCGATCATCTATGACGTTACATCTCCCAAATGGAGATGGCTCGCGCACGGACCCCATCCTCTGCAAGGCTTTCAACTCCACCCTCAAAGGGGCCGCATCGACGTGGTTTGGAACTCTACGAGGCCAGCATTTTAAATGCTTCAGGGACCTCGCCTCATCGTTCCTACACCACTTCATGGGAGCTCGACCTCTCCCCAAGACTGTCCAACACCTACTGAGGGTGAAACAACAAAGGGAGGAACCACTCTGTGACTACATTCGACGGTTTCAGGCAGAAGCCGTCTGAGTCCAAGGACTGTCCTCGGACATGCAACTCCTGGCCGTAACTCAAGGCCTCCAGCGCGAGTCAAGGCTCGCGTACAACATCAATGAGAATCCCGTCACAACGATGGGTGAGTTCATCGATCGAGCCACTCGTTTCATGAACTCCGAGGAGATAAACAAGCCCTACAACAAGCCCCCACAAACGACCGCAACAAGAAGTTCAACAAGGGGTCTGCCTCATCGAGGTACCAACCCTCGAACGCCGCCCGAGGCCCTCCGATCAGCATCCCGCACTTCGTGACACCCGCACGAATATTCTCGCTAATGCCGAGAAGCGTAATAAGGTCCCCAAGTGGCTTCAACCCAATCAAGACAAGAGTACCAAAGGGTTTGACAAATCCGCCTCTACCACAAAGATCGCGGACACGACACGCAGGCATGCTTTCAACTAAGGAACCTCATCTCCGAGATGATCGAGCAGGCAAGCTCAAAGAATTCTTGTCCGACTCCAACTCCTCTTGCAAGGACATCCCTAAGGGCCGCAAGAGGCACGACGATAGCGACGACCGCGAGAAACGCGTTGTCGGTAAAAAGCCCTCGAAGGCAAAACTTGCCACCACCACCACCGGCGGGCATCATCCACGTGCTCACGAAGTCAAGGCGCTTCCTCCGTAAAGCGTTATGCAAGAGAAATTCTCGCATATCGACCACCTCGAGGAAATCGTCATCTACCGCCTAACGGGACAAAGGTCGCTGCTCCAAACTCCGATCCACCGCTAATCACAAAGAAGGATGATGGGTTACGACACCAACAGTGGTCTACATCGACACCGGTGCAAACACCGATGTCATTTTCAAGGACATGCTCGATAAACTCGGGATACACATGTCCGCTGTAAGAAGGAGCTCCGACCCTACATTTGGCATCGGCAGGGACATTGTCTCAGCGATAGGGGTCGTCAACTTGCCCCTTATGTTAATCGGGGACACACAATTCGATACGGTTGATTGCCACTCCATCATGACGGAATTCCTGGTGCTCGAAGTCCCTTCAACATACAACGCCATTGTTGGCCGACCAAGCCAGGTCGATTTCCACATGAGATGCGACATCCGCTCTCTTACAATCACATTAGCAACGCCTCGTGGGATGCACATATCTACATCGACCAACGAACCGCAAGGACAAATTACGTGGCCTCTCTAAGCTTAATCGTCGATCCACAAACCTCGAAGGAGGTCGATGATCCAATGAATCCGGACGACGAGCCACGCCTCGATGACGCCACGAAAGAAATCGAGGTCGCCCCGGCAAAAAGTTTAAGGTTGGCAAAACCTTAAGCAAAAGGAGAAGATGACCTCATCCACCTCCTCGAGGCAAACCTCGACGCTACCGGGACTTGAAGGACATGCTGCATCGACCCCAAAGATCATCACACACAAACTCAATGTATTCCCGGATTCCAAACCGGTTAAACAAAGGAAAAGGGGTATGGGCCCTCTAAAAGCGCTTTGTAAAAGAGGAAGTTTCTAAACTCCTCGACGCCGGAATAATAAAAGAAATTCAAGATACTCGAATGGCTTGCTAACATAGTTTTAGATGACAAAACTAACGGCGACCTTCGTATGTGCGTCGACTTCACGGGCGTCAATAGGCATTGTCCCAAGGACCCGTATCCATTACCAATCATCGACCAACTCGTAGATGCCATTTGCAAGTACAAATATCTATCGCTCATGGACGCTAAGAGTGGCTACCACCAAATCTACATGGACCCGAAGACGCCTTCAAAACGGCATTCACAACGGACGACGACGTATATTATTACGTTCGAATGCCTTCGGCTCAAAAATGCCGGAGCTACCTACCAGCGTTTAATGAACAAAGTCTTTGCCCATCAAATGGGCCGCAATCTTGAAGCATACCTCGACGATGTCATTGAGAAAAGCATGACATTCGATGACCACCTTCAAGATCTTGATGAAACCTTCAAGTCATTCCGACGATACAACATGAGGCTCAACCTAGCCAAGTGCTCTTTCTTCGTTGGAGCCGGGAAATTCCTGGGCTACATGATCTCCGAAAGAGGAATCGACGCCAACCTTAAGAAAATATCAGCCATCGCGGATATGGCGCTACCAAAGAACATCAAAGAAATCCAACAACTCACGGGAAGAATAGTTTCCTTGGGCGATTCATTTCCAAACTTGGAGACAAGTGCAGGCCGTTTCTTGAACAGCTTCGCATGAAAAAGGCATTTGCTTGGACGCCGGAATGTCAGGAAGCCTTCGAACAAATCAAGAGGCACCTCTCCGATTTGCCAACCCTAAAATGCCCACAACCAGGGGACGAACTCGTCATCTACCTCTCCACCTCGAACAACATTGTCTCTTCGGTGCTCGTCAAGGAAGAAGGCCCACAACAGATGGCCCGTTTACTACACAAGTCACACACTACGATCTACGCTTTGATCGTCGCCGCCGTAAAATTACGGGCGTATTTCCAAGCCCACACAATCATCGCTTAACGGATCTACCAATCGGGGACATCCTAAATAAACCGTAACATAGTGGTCGTTTAGCCCGTTGGTGCATCGAGTTCGGAGAATACGACATCAAGTTCGAGCCTCGACGAGCCATAAAGGCACAAGCTTTGGCAGATTTCATGACCGAGCTTTCCATCTACCCCCTCGAACATGGCCCGTCGAGGAATCCACCAGCGGAGTTAGAACCTCCCAAATGGGACATGTTTGTGGATGGCTTGTCAAGTGCTGATCGCCCAGGAGGAGGCATCCATATAACAGGCCCACAGAGCATGGAAGTCAATTTACGAGTGGCTTTCCAATTCCCTGTCACAAACAACGTGGCAGAATACGAGGCCCTCGTATCGGGGCTGAAAATCGCCTTCAAATCAAGCTACGACGTTTGACCGTGCATAGCGACTCACAGCTCACGGTAAGCCAGGTCACAGGGACAAACGAATGCAAGGACCTCACTTTGTCGAGGAACCTACGGCTCGTCAAAAGCGTAGAAGGGCAGTTTGAACAGCTGAATATCAACAAGTTCCCGAGAGATCAAAACACTAAGGCTGACAAGTTGTCCAAAGGAAGGATCGACGCAATCCTCGAAACCTTGGCACAGCCTTCGATAAGTACAATACATGCGATCGATGCCAACACAACAGCTGACTGGAGGCACCCAATCCTTCAATATCTCCAAAATGGCACAGTCGATGACCTACCGGCATTCTAAAAGAAAGTAAGAACGCAGTCCTCACGTCATATCGTCATAGACGGAGCGTTATGGCGTAAAGGGTATTCTGCTCCTCTACAACGGTGTATCAGCTCTGATGACTCCAAGCTCATCCTGAACAAAGTTCACTCGGAGTTGTGGAGCACACATTGGCTCCGATCGCTGGCGCACAAATGCTTGCGCCTCGGTTATTATTGGCCAACGTTGCGGAAGGATGCGCATGATTTGGTGCGACGTGCCACTAATGTCAGCTCAACTCCCGCATGGCGACAACCCGCAAACGAATCGGTTACGGAGACGTATCCCATACCCTTCGCGTTGTGGGCCTCGATCTCATAGGGCCAATGCCTAAGGCCCCGGGCGCTTCAAATTCTGCATAGTGGCGGTCGACTACTTTACTAAGTGGATCGAGGTCCGGCCACTTAAGACAATAACTACTTCCAAAGTCATACACTTCCTCCGCACGACCTCGTGTCACGATACGGCGCACCAAAGACCATAATCACGGACAATGGGACTCACGGCGCACCAAAGACCTCTCGGGGGTTCTCAGACCGAGTCTAGCTACCTCCTTATTTGAACCACTTTGGAATGTGTATGAAGCGTGGCGGTACCATGAAGCATCCCGGAAGGATCGGGATACTCGGGCGGAGTTTTAGATTTTGGAGGCGCGAGCTCGAGTGTGGGCTTCCGACATAATCCGGGTACCTTTCTATTTATTCATTGGATGTGATTCTGTGATATAAACATGATCTGATTCTGTGTTTAAGGTTTTGATACTTGGTTTTGTGATTCTGGAAAGAATCTTTGCATCATGCATTGCATTACACTACAGAGCCTTAGAATACTGCTGCTAGCTTTTGGTAGAGAGAGAGAGAGAGAGTTAACTGTTTTACACTTCTCAGTTATGGGATAAGTTTGTATTTGGTTGGATTGGTTTAAGGAAAATGGTTACTACACGCAGACAGCGTGATCGGGTACCGGAGGGTCGGAATCGGGATCTCACACCTCCGAGGTTCGGGAGATGGGTTCGGTGTAACCCAGATCTCGAACAACCACACTCACCACCCCCGAAGTTTTCAGCAACCACAGGACCCTCCCAATTTGGTACAGGTATTGGGACGGGTTAGCTGTCGAAGAATTCCGTGCACATTGGTTGTAAGTAACCGTAGTATTATTTTAGGGAATCCTTCGGGTTTTGAGGTCGTATGGGTTCCCCGGACATTTCCGCCGAAAATATTTTTCCGGGGCCGGGACTTGTCTCGGGACGTACAGCGGGCTCGGTAGCGCTCCCAGGACCTCGGAAAAGGAAACCGTTGGCATATTTGGAATCGTGGGAACGTTCTGCATCTTTTTACGGAGTATGTTTTTTGGGACGGGACGTTCGGTCGCGGGCGACTCCCGGGGCTCGGGATGAAACTTTTGCAACGACTTGGGTGTGAAGTATGTTATGGCTCGAGACGGATTTTATGGTGATAACCGAGGAATTATGCACAGTGTGATTTTGATTCGGGTTAACACGCGCGTACGTCGGGAATTACGCGGTTGGAGTTGGCGCGGGTTTGGCGCATCAACACTTAGCCATTTTCAGATTTTTGGCTAAGGGGTGACTCATGTGATGACTAAGGTGCTGGGGGATAAGATAAGGGATACTTGTCCCATTTTGGTTAAATAAGGAAAAGGAAAGAGATATAAAAGGGAAGGTTTTGATGGAAAATGGCCATTTGTTCATCTCTTCTTCTTCTCTCTTCTTGCCGCCACCATTATCATCAGCCAAGCTCTTGGTGTTCTTCATTTCTTGGCTGGAAATCAACAAGGGTTGGGCTCAAATCCTTGGTAACCTTCTCTTCTTCATGTTTTTGCAAGTTGAAGCATGAGATTTGGTTGGAAAAGAAGGTTTAGAGACCGATTTGTGTTAACTCTTTGCTACAAGTTGTGATGATCTTCTTGATTCCAAGTTTAAGTATGTTGTTCTTGGTAAGGAGAGGAGTAAGAATCAAGGTTTAGATTTTGGAAAAACACCATGGATGAAGAAACCCTAAAATGCCGAATTAATGGTTGATTTTCTAAACTTGGTGATTTGTTGTGTTCTTGAATCATGCTTTGGATATGTGGTTCATAGCATGATTCTAAGGCATTGTGTGGTTTTAATTTGATGGAAAACATGTTGGGTAAGAAACCCCCATTTTGCCGAAATTGTAAGTTAGGGTTTATGATTGGTTTTGGTTGATTGAGGTGAAATTGGTTAGTAATCTTGCTTAAGATGTGTAATTGGTGGTTAAAGTATGTGTTTGGTGGCTTGAATGGATTGAATTGAAGTTTGGTATGAAAGTTGGTAAAGGGCCGATTTGGTAAGGAGGGACTTTAGCTATGTTTGGGTTGGAATTGGGTTGTTTTGGATGGTGTTTTGGTATCGGGGAGGGAAGTAGGTTCGTAACGATATTTGGAACGTCGTTTTCGGGTATTAGGAGAAAAATCGACCTACTTCCTTGTTTGGGGGAAAAGTGTCTGAAAAGTGGGGTTTAAAGGTTGGAATGAGTTTGTGGGTGTATGAATAACAATGTTCTAGCTCGGTTCATGAAACCGAGTTTTCTGTGGATTTTTGCGGGAAAGTGCGGGAATGTGCGGGTTTGGTTTTTGGGGGTCTGTTTTGGTGAGTTCTGACTTGTATGTGGTTGTTCAGCTTGTTTCAGCATTGGTGGAGTAGTGCGTGACCTTAAAAGGCACATTACCACATTTCGGGCCGGGAGTCGGGATTTCCCGGGACTTTTGCTGCGGAGCGGTTTTTCTGAGGTAAGGGTTCAACTTCTCTCGTTATGCATTCTGGAATGGGACTTTATGTATACCGGGTTTAGTTGAGGCGGGTTCCAGGTTGAGGACGGTGGTTCGGTGATCCCGGGTCCTGTCATATGGTAAGATATAAGTTAGTAGTTTGTTATGCTTCAAGGCCCGGATGGTCTTGAAGGCCACGGGTTCCTTTTCTGTTCTGTATATCCGCACTAGGTGCCGATATTCTGCTTATACCTTTTGGTATATTCTGTTCTATTTTGCATATGCATTATGATATGTTTCTGTTCTGTGACGAGACCCGGGATGGTCTTAGAGACCACGGGTGCTCCTTGGTTTGGTTTGGTTTGGTTGTGTCCGCACTGAGGGTGCCGACATTCTGTTCTGCGTATCCGCACCAGGAGTGCCGATACTTCTGTTCTGTGTGTCCGCACTGGAGGTTGCTGACACTTTATGTATATCCGCGATGGGGGTGTCGATATACTTCTGTGACCCTACGACAGTTTGGGGATCGCGACCCCAGCCGGTACCGTGCTTCTGTTCTGTATATTCTGACCTCTTAGAGAGGGCTGTCGTTCTGTTATTTTAAGGGTCATTCTGGTGGTTGGACCGCGTACGATGGGTTCCGGCTCACCTCTGACTCTGCATACATGTATATATATATATATATATATATATATATATATATATTGCTTGTTTTCGTTCTGTTCTGCAGGTTCGGCTCAGTAGCACAAGTACAAACTGTATCTTACCTCAGCCCTTACTGGGTCCTCCTGAGGACTCGCCCCTTTCTGTTTACCACCTTTCAGGTCTACCTGACAAGCAGCCAGCGGACTAGAGATCCGCGGTGCTTGTGGTTTTTGGTTTCAGGTATTGACAGTTCCATGGGGGAACCTCTGTTCTGTTCTGTTCTGTTTAAGGGGTAGTCTCGGTAGAGGCTTTTGGTTGGTATATCTGAGTTCTGTTTTGTTGGTATACGGTTGACTAATTCTTTTCTCTCTTTGGTTGTGGTTTAGCAGCAGCAACAGTACTACGTGCGGAAATCTTCTGAGCGAGAGGTTTCCAGATTCCGCACCTAGGTATTCTAGGGTTTTCCGCTTTGATGGCTCTGTAGGTGTGATTGCATGCATGTAGATCAGATCATGATTTTGTATATGGTGCATATTCTGGAATACTTGTTGATTTTGTATCTCCTTCTAAGTCGAGGGCGGAGCCCCGACTTGCGTATATTGGATATGTATCTGAAATGGGTTCCGTGTTCTGTTTATCTTGAGTAATGAATGTTATTCCATGAACTGCATGTTTGGTGATGGTCGAGTGCTCGCCTATTTCAGTGGGGCGGGGCTCACCATGGATTGTTAAGTTATTTTGTATACTTGCCATGTATGTGTTTTGTAGGTTGCAGGTCGTAGTACGACCATTCTGTTAAGTGAACAAAGTGCTCTCAGGCACCGGGCCTTCGAGAGCGAGACTTTGCGGGCCGGGTCATGGGACCACTGCACGTAGCGGGTTTCGGTAGTACCGTTACCACGCTTTCCGCCGTAGCTTCCGCTTTCGAACGTCGCAGCCGGCCCTGCCTCCGCAACCGGGCGGGGTGGTCGTGACAGAGCCTGCCAGATCACCCATGATCAAGACATCCTTGATCCTTCGGATGCCAGGGATATGGCTCCTCGACTGTCGGCTGGGATGGCCACAAAAACTTCCTTGTCTCGGTAGTGCCAGGAGTTCCCTGCCCCTGAGCTGGCAGCGACCTGGCTTGCAAACCATTTGGCTCAGGTTGTTCCTTCATTGTTTGTGTATAATTTGCCACTTTTTTTAGTGTTTTACTTAGACTTGTTATCCTTTAAAGGTTTCAGTGTGACCGGCTGCCTGCGATCTACCCTTTCTGAAGCTCAGGGCATCAAATCAGAGGCCATGAAGAAAGTTGATAATGTTCGGCTTGGCTACCTCTTTCGAGGTCATTCAGGCGGAAAAAGCAGAGCTTCAAAAGAAGTTGGAGGTCCTCCCTGGAAACCTTGCCGAGGAGTATTTCCTGGTGGAGGGTGATCTTCTTCGTCAAACTAATGTAGTCTTGGCAAAGCTGAAAGCCAATGACGAGGATGCTGAGAAAGCGCGGGACGCGGAAACTACCGAGGGCAGAAACCTTCGGGAGCAGCTAGTCCGGCTGAAGTAGTCTTCATCCAAGGCGGCCGAAGAGCAAGGAGCTTAGCTGAATAAGCTCAGGGCTGGGCTGGATTCTGCGACCCAAGAGGCCTTAACTCAGTTTCAAGAAGGGTTTTGCTAGGCCCGTCATCAGATCAAGGAGGCTCGGCCCGACCTTCTTTTGGACTTCATGGACTGTTACTGTGTCCCTAACGGTCCTAGGACTTGGTCGTCGATGGAGCTTATGCTCTCAGAGTCCTGCACCCTTCTCCGATGTCTCCTTTGGGGACTTCGGATGAGTTGCAGGAGTCGATGGATCAGGATAATTCTGACGGCCAGGGGAACTCTCTTGTTAGCTAGGCCCCCTCCCCTTATTTTTGGTTTCGATCCCTTCGGCTTTGTTTGTACCCCTTTCTCAGTTTAATAAATGATGGTACTTTTTTGCCTTAGCCATTTTTGTTAACTCTATATTTTTGTTATAAGCGTTGGCTGTTTGCAAACAAGGTTTTTTGCCTTGTCGAATGCCTTTTTTCCCAAGCATTTTTCGTGCGCTTCCGGCTTTAAGACCTTAGTTTCTTTTTTTGCTCGATTCTCTAGACTTGTATTTTTTACTAGTCTTTTCGAAGGATTTTAGCTTTGATTTTACCAGTTGAGGTGGTATTCGTCCGACCCAAATGTTCGGACTTGTTCCTGCAAGCAAGCTATGTATACACAAGTAAAAAGCTCACAAGCTATGTATTCTCTAGACTTAAAGACACCCTTTCTTTCCTCCGAAGTTACCCTGTAGTGTCCTTCCCAACTTGGGGAAAACGCTCATTTTGGTTTTTTATGAGATCCCAGTTTAGACATCCGAAGAACCAAGTCGCCTACGGCGATGTCTTTCTATTTGACCTTAGCGTTGAATTTTTTGTTGTTCTTTCCTGGAAGGCCCTTCTTCTGAGTTCAGCTTTTTCCCTCCATTCTTCTAGCAGATCGAGGTTTTCTTTGAGGCCCTCGTTGTTCTTTCCTTCTTCGAATACAATGGTTCGGATGGAAGGATGTGTTATTTCTACTGGCATCAGAGCTTCGGTACCAAATGCTAGAGAGAAAGGGGTTTCTCCTGTAGCTTTCCGAGGGGTTGTTCGATAGCTCCACGGGACATGTGGGAGTTCTCTAGGCCACTTTCCATTGGCGCTCCCTAGTCTCTTCTTCAATCCATCCTTCGATTCGGTTCCATACCTCTACTTGTCCGTTGCTCTGAGGGTGAGCTATCGGTGCGTAGTGCATTTGTATTCCGCTCTTCCCTACCCATGTTCAAAGGGTTGTATCAGTGAACTATTTACCATTATCGGTGACAATCACTCACGGACATCCGAACCTACAAATGATATTATTCCATATGAAGCCTTATATGTCTTCTACCGCGATGGCCGAGAGAGGTTCGGCCTCAATCCCCTTCGTGAAGTAGTCTCACGGCAACAACGCAATACTTGAGGCCTCTTGGGGCCATTGGCAAAGCTCCGATGAGATCGATTTCCCAAAACGGCAGAGGGGGTTGGGTATCTAGCCGATATAACTAACTCGGAGGGTAGCCTTTGGACGTTTTCGTGCCTTAGGCAATTTTCACAATGCCTTACAAGTCTTTTGTCCTCTTCTCTTACGGTCGGCCAGAAATACCCTTGTCTGAAGATCACATTTGCCAGGGCTTCAGCCTTGATATGAGATTCGCATGAGCATCTTTGGACTTTGGCTAATATTCCAGAAAATACTTCTTCTCTGACACATCTCTGAAGAGGCGCCGAGTACTACCTCCGATAGAGTTTGTCGCCGACTATGAGATACCTTCCCACTTTCCTTCTGAGTTTTGGCGCTTCAGCGTGGTCGACAAGCAATACACCCTCAGAGAGGAACTTCCAAAACGTTGACCTCTATCTAGTGGTGATGTTCAAGGTTCACAAAGTCTGGACACTGGGGTGGTCAATTTCTTCAACATACTTTGAGGCTTTTTCTAAGGCATCAGCCTCGGCGTTTTGGGTTCTTGGTGCCGGTTACTTTGCCCGGTCCACATATTTTTTTAGGTTAGACTCTTTTACCTCATACTCCCCCTTCATTTGCTGCATGAGTAGTTGGGAGTCGGTGCAAGTCCCCAGGGACCGAATGCCCGTTCTTTTTGCCAGTTGAAGTCAGGCAATAAAGGCTTTGTATTCGGCCACATTGTTGGTGACAGGATAGTTGAATTTTATTGCCTTGGAGGTTTGCATTCCTTTTGGTCCTTTCAAGACGAGGCCTGCCCCTTGTCTTTCGGAGCCGGAGGCTCCATCTAAAAATAAAGTCCAGACAAGCTCTTCAGGCATTGGGACATGTTTGGTGTTGAACCCTGTGGGGAGCTCGGCTATGAAATCCGCTAGGGTTTGGGTCTTTATTGCTCTTCGAGGCTCGTACACGATGTCAAACTCACCAAACTCTATACACCATTTGACAACCTACCAGAGTGGTCAATTCTTCTCATGACTTCGACCAGTAGCAAGGAGCTTCGAACGATAATGCAATGTCCCTAAAAATAACGCCAAAGTCTACGAGCCGCTAGCACCAGGGCGTAAACTGCTTTTTGGAGAATGGGGTAGTTGAGCCCTACTCCATGGAGAGACTTGCTCATGTAATACACTGGCCATTGTTGACCTTTGACATCTTCCTGAATGAGGATTGAGCTTACGGCCTTTTCTCTTACGACTAGGTAGAGCATTAGGGGCTATCCTTCCTTCGGTTACCTGAGAGTTGGTAACTTGGCTAAGTACTCTTTCAACTTTCCCCAGACTTCCTTGCAATTGTCATTCACTCGAAGCGTGCCCTATCGGCTGCGTTTTGCTCAGGGGTCTTATTCTCTTCTTGACTCGCGCCAATTCTATCTGGCTCGACACCTTCTTTGATTAAGATTTTGAAGAAATGTCGGCATTTGTCACTGTATCTGAAATGAACCGGCTGAGGGCGGTGACTCGCCCGAGTAGCCTTTGGACATCCTTGATCGAGGTCGGAGTCTTGGAATCAAGCAATGCTCTCACTTTGCCCGGGTTCGCGTCTATACCTCGCTTCGAAAACATGTATCCGAGAAACGTTCTGCCTTTTAGTTCGAAGGTACATTTCTCCGGGTTTAGCCGGAGGCCATACTTGTGGAGTTGGCCGAACACTTCTTCTAAGTCCTTTATCAGGTCTTCTCGTGTTCGGCTTTTGATGATCATGTCGTCGACATACATTTCCATGTTCCTACCTATCTGGCTGGAGAGGACTTTGTCAATCAACCTTTGGTAAGTCGCCCCTGCATTCTTTAGGCCAAGCGGCATATGACTGTAGCAGTAAGTCCCATCGTCCGAGATGAAGGAGGTTTTCTCTTCTTCCAAAGGATTCATTTGGATCCGGTGATACCCACTATAGGCATCCAATAAACAAAGGAATTCATAGTCTGCAATGGATTCCACCAACCGGTCAATTGGAGGGAGGGGGTATGAGTCCTTCAGACACGTTTTGTTCACATTTGTGAAATCAATGGCCATTCGAAGCATTTTCCTCAAGGCTTTCTCCACAATTATCGGATTACTCAGCCATTCAGGGTAAAGTACCTCACGAATCACCTCTGCTTCTAGTAACCTTCAGATTTCCTCTTTGGCGAAGGTTCTCTTTTGAGGAGCCATGTTCCTATTTTTTTGCTCGGTCGGCCATATGTTCGAATCTAAATTTAGATTGTGTTGAATTATGCTGGGGCCAATCCCCGACATCTCTTTCGACGAGTAAGCAAACAGATCTTTATTAGACTGAAAAAAGTGATACAAGCTTAGTACTCTCCTCATTCGGGAGGGTTTTGCTGATTCTATTGAATCGGACAGGGTCTAGCTCTTGTTCCTTTCTCTCTAGGCCTACGGTTTTGGGAGCTTTGGCTGATTCGCCGGAATCAATCCTCTTACCTTCGATAATCTCCTTACTTTTCTTCAATGACTGCAGGGTTACAGTGTAAAATTCCCTGTCCTCCCTTTGGTTGATGTAGATGACCGCATCTCCTTCTTTAGCAGTGAAGGTCATGGTCACGTATTTGACATCTCCACACATTTGGAGCAGTCCTTGAGTTTGTCGTCCGATAATGGCGTTATACTCTGAAAGGACGTTAATGACCACCCATTTTTCCACGGTTGTGGCATGCCTTTCTCTTCTTTTAGTCCTTTGCCCTGGAGCATGATAGGTAGTTCGAGACATCCGAGGACCGGAAGAGCATCCGGCCCCACTCCGAAGGTGGAAGTTTTCATGGGGGTCAATTTTTTGACCGGGATCTCCAGTCTTTCGAGGGTGGAGGAGAAAAGGACATCTATATTTGACCCATCATCACACAGGATCCTTCGGACGTCAATGTTGTCGATCCTGGCTGTGATGATCAGAGGGCCGTCATAGGGGAACTTGACTTCTTCCCCATCGGCCCTGATGAGTTTGGCCGATGGCCCGTCATAATGCAACTGGTTGATTACTCTGGTTTTTCTCTTCCTCTCCAAATTTGGGAGGGAAGTGGTAATTACTGTAAAACAGTAAAAAGGGGGTGGGAAATTTGTTGGGAACGAACAGAGTATTTTTTGGGAGATTCATAGCATGATGTGTTTTCCATAATCATGCCTCTCCACTTTCACAAAGAAGAAAGATGAGAAGGAGGGGGACGAAGTAGAGATAGAACGCATACCTTGCACCCTTGAAGAACAGCGTAAGGATGTTTTATCCTTACTCCAAACGTATGCTCCAAGTCTTCCGATTGAATCTTCAGGCCTTCGAATTCCTTGATGAGGGCAGATTGCATGTGATGCAATGAGGTTAATTTGTGTTAAAGAGACACAAAAATCATTCCACTTGAAATGCTCTAGGAATGCTTAATATTTCGGCCAAGAACAAGAGAAGAGAGAAGTTTCGATTCTTGAGTGTGTGTTGTGTTGTGGCTAAATCATCTATTTATAGATGATGTAGGGAGTTACTAGGAAGAGTCACAACTCCTTATGGCCGAAAGCACACATACTTTCGGCTTAAGGAGTGGTTACTCCCTCCTTGTACACTCCATTGTCCAAATGCTAAGTAACTCCTCTTTAGGCGAAGGGGTGCCTCTCTTGAGGTGCCTCTTCACCACTTTTAGGCTCTCATGGCTGAAATCACTTGGTAACTTCTATGAGATATACACACATGCACTAGGGTTCATACACCATGCACCTCGATTGTCAAAGCCATGTTCTTTTACCAAAATGCCCTTATTTTGTATGAAATGATGCTAGTAAGTAGTTACTACTCATGAAACATCACAAATGTTCCATATAGCCACAATTCAGATAATTGAGTTCCATAGAACTCATTTCAGCTCACTTTAAGCTGAAATCACTTCTCCATTTGAGATGAGCTCAAAAGGACTTGGTGCGCTAAGAATTCCAACAGTTTTTACTATCTCAATTGACAATGTTTCTGCAAATGATTATGCCATCAGATCTTCGAGGCTAATTATAGAAAAAATAGAAAGTTGATGTGTGGTGGGAAGTTGTTTCATGTGCGCTGTACTGCACACATTCTCAATCTCATTGTCCAAGATGGTTTGGATGAGATTAAACTTGTTATCCAAGATGTTAGGGAAAGCATATGTTGCATTAATAATAGTGAGGCACGTCTGAAAGTGTTTTCTGGCATTGTCAAGTAATTGAATCAACCTGCCCGAAAGCTTATTCTTGATAGTAAGACAAGTTGGAACTCAACTTATTAATTGCTTGCTTGGGCCTACATAGTGAGAGATGCATTTCTGATGTTACAAAGACAAGATTCTCATTATTTTTCGTGTCCAACAATAGCTGATTGGGAGAAGGTTGCAAAGATTATAGAGCTATTGGAGGTTTTCTCCAATGTCACCAACCACATATCTGGAAGTGACTATCCAATAGCTAACTTGTATCTTTGTGAAGTTTATGAGATTAAATAAGTGTTGGATCTTCATGCATCTTCTGATGATGCTTTTATAAAACATATGGTGCTTCAGATGAAAAGAAAATTTGATAAATATTGGAAAGAGTGCAACTTATTGATGTCGATAGCTTCCGGCATGGATCCCAGGGTGAAATTGAGCGTTGTTGATTAATATTTTGTGAAACTATACCCTCCATCGAAAGCCGATGTTCTCAAAGAAAATGTGAGAACTACTATGCGTGAGCTTTATAGAGAATATGCAGCTATCTATAAGATCCAAGATGAAGTTGATGAAAATAGTTGCTCTTCTACCAATTCTTCAGGAGGCACTGCTGTTACAGGGTTTATTAAATTCATGAACGTACTAAAGGTAGTAAAGGGTACAGGGCCAATGAAAACAGATTTAGAGTTGTATTTGGGAGAAGATAACTTTGTGTGCTCAAAACTTTGTGTGCTCAAATGTTGTGAACAATAAGTCCAACATATTACAATGGTGGAAGGAAAACTAAGCTAAGTACCCTATTCTGTCGAGGATGTCTTGTGATATTCTGGTAATCCCTATTACTACAGTTGCTTCAGAAGTAACATTTAGTGCTTCAATTGACATAGTGTAAGCATTCATTTGTCTCGGGAATTGGTTCAGGCATCTCCATGGAATCAAGAAGTCAAATCGATTATGTCATTTATGTTTCATAGTTACTATTTACCACTACCATTAATATTTCTATTAGATTGTTTCTTTACTACTAAGTATTGCCAATAAAATAGAGTAAGTCATTTTGATAGTTTCTTTACTGTATTGTGATGGTTTATTTCCTGGAATTTGTGATGCTAGAACTTGTGATAGTTACTATCAACAACTGATTATAATATTTCTACCTTGAAGTTAATATAGATTTATATATTTCATGTAGGTGTTGGAGCCGGTGGAAATTAAACTGCCTTAATGTGGCTAAACTGTGCAGCAGAGCTATCTCTTTCTGTTGTAATAGAGATTCATAGCATGATGTGTTTTCCATAATCATGCCTCTCCACTTTCACGAAGAAGAAAGAGGAGAAGGAGGAGGACGAAGTAGAGATAGAACGCATACCTTGCACCCTTGAAGAACAGCGTAAGGATGTTTTATCCTTACTCCAAACGTATGCTCCAAGTCTTCTGATTGAATCTTCAGGCCTTCGAATTCCTTGATGAAGGCAGATTGCATGTGATGCAATGAGGTTGTTTTGTGTTAAAGAGACACAAAAATCGTTCCACCTGAAATGCTCTAGGAATGCTTAATATTTCGGCCAAGAACAAGAGAAGAGAGAAGTTTCGGATTCTTGAGTGTGTGTTGTGTTATGGCTAAATCATCTATTTATAGATGATGTAGGGAGTTACTAGGAAGAGTCACAACTCCTATGGCCGAAAGTACACATACTTTCGGCTTAAGGAGTGGTTACTCCTCCTTGTACACTCCCTTGTCCAAATGCTAAGTAACTCCTCTTTGGGCGAAGGGGTGCCTCTCTTGCGGTGCCTCTTCGCCACTTTTAGGCTCTCATGGTTGAAATCACTTGGTAACTTCTAAGAGATGTGCACACATGCACTAGGGTTCATACACCATGCACCTCGATTGCCAAAGCCATGTTCTTTTACCAAAATACCCTTATTTTGTATAAAAGGATGCTAGTAAGTAGTTACTACTCATGAAACATCACAAATGTTCCATATAGCCACAATTCACATAGTTGAGTTCCATAGAACTCATTTCAGCTCACTTTGAGCTGAAATCACTTCTCCATTTGAGATGAGCTCAAAAGGACTTGGTGCGCTAAGAATTCCAACAAACTCCCACTCGCACTAAGTTATCTTTTGATTGTGAACTCCCACTCAAATAAAATCTCTTTAACACATATGTAGGCCAAAATATACAAGTACATTTACACAAGTAGATTTAAGGGTGCGACCCCAAGACATACACATAAAATCACTTTCATTGTGGTTGTTAGACTCACAATGAAAGCTTGTCCTCTTCAAAATAACATGCTTGAACCAATCAAGCAACGGTGTATTGTTTGAACTTATCAAACATGCTTGAACTTCTTCAAGCTCACTTGAACTCATCAAGTGGTGCCTTTACAAACCCCAGACACAATGATACACTTCACTTAATCACAATCAGTCCTTTTCTTGAATTTCAACCATTTGAAATCCATGATTGTATTAAGAAGCTGAGATCTCATTCACAAGTGCTCATAATTCAATCTAAATCATACTACACATAGTATGTGGGCCCAAGATTAAATTTGGAGCATGTGTATCATCATAAAACGGTGTCTTTCCTATCAACTTAAACTACTTAGGTCATTGTACCAACTCAACTACCCAAATGGAGGATATTCCAGTCTTTTCTTCTAAGACCTTCAACAACCAATCAAAGTAGTTTTATTGATACAATTTCCTAATAGCAAGTCAAAGTCACTAAGAGTCTGAATCGAAGAACCTCACACTAAGTAAGAACAAAGACAACTTACTTAAATTCTTCTTTGGTCGCATTTCATGGTTATAGAACAATGAAGTTCTAAATGAACACTATTTGATGTTTTACTTACACCACTCCCACTCGGAATGATGTCCACTTAAGTTGGGAGATGTGTCATTTTTCTCCCTCTTAAAACACCAAAAGTGTACTCCCCTTATCAAATAAAAGGAGGACATGTCACAATCCATGAAATGTTATCAAGTAAGCCAATGCTTACACCAATCATAGACTAGGATGTATGGTGGTCATACAAACTCGATGAAACTTAGTCATCTCATCTTGATTTACATAATCAAGGCGACAAGAGGCTACGGTGTCATGTGTTGGTTCATGACTCCCACTCAAGTATTACTTTACCAAGTAACATGCTTCATTTAAGAAACAACATACATTGAGTCCGTAGCTAGTCTCATCCTTAAGTCTACACAAGATTAAGGGCGAAAGGTTCGTGTGAGAAAACCCTTTCTAATGTCTATGTTTGACATGTTCTAATTTTCGTTGTGAAAACATAAAGATTGAACAAATTAGATGATGACAAACAAACAACTTTATTAATCATTCATCATAGAATACATGTGTGACACCAAAGTGGTGAAGTACATCCAACTTAATTACAATCTACGAAGACCCATTGCTTTGACATGTCTAGCAAATACAAGTGGTGGCAATGGCTTAGTAAGAGGATCTGCCACCATCAGGTCTGTAGATATGTACTCAATTTTAACTTCACCCTCTTCAATTGCATCCCTTACAAAATGATATTTCATGCTAATGTGCTTGGTCTTTCCATGGTACTTGGGATCTTTGGTGTAAGCCATGGCCGCCATACTATCACTATAAATAGTAATAGGCCTTTCCACCATGATCCGAGATTCCAAGTTCTTAAGAAAGAAGCCAAGCCAAAGGGCTTCTTGTACAGCCGAGGCACATGAGATAAACTCAGCCTCCATGGTTGACAATGTTGTACAAGTTTGTTTCTTACTACACCATGTAGTAGCCCCACCATTAAACAGAAATACATAACCAGATGTAGATTTACTGGATTCACGATCTCCACCCCAATCAGCATCAGAGTAACCATGCAAATCAAGCTTCTTGCCTTGATAGCATAGCCAATAATCTTTAGTACCTTTAAGGTACCGTAGAACCCTCTTGACACTCTTCCAATGCTGCATTCCAGGGTTTGAAGAATATCGAGCCAATAAGCCAACTGCTTGGCTAATGTCAGGCCTTGTACACAACATGGCATACATTAAGGAACCTATAGCACTCGGGTATGGTATGTTTGTCATCTCTTCCTTTTCTGCTGGAGTCGTGGGACACATGTCCCCTCCAATCTTGCATCCATATGCAAGTGGGGTATTCATGGGTTTGGAGTTGGTTAAATTAAACCTTTCAAGGATCTTATCAATATAAGGTTCCTGTGAGAGGCCTAACAAGCGTTCCTTTCTATTCCGGTGTATCTTGACACCTAAAATAAAGGAAGCTTCTCCCATGTCTTTCATGTCGAAAGTGGAAGATAACCATCCTTTGATGGTTGTCATTAACTCAACTCCACTACTTGCAATTAGTATGTCATCTACATACAAAGTCATTATAGCATAATCGGATCCAGATGAGTACAAGTATACACAATGATCTTCATGCATCATTACAAAGCCATAACTTGTAATTGCATGATGGAACTTCAAGTACCATTGTCTTGAAGCTTGCTTAAGACCATAAATAGACTTTTTAAGTCTACATACCTTGTCCTCAAGACCTTCTTGGACAAACCCATCTGGTTGTCTCATATAGATCTCTTCACTCAAATCACCATTGAGGAAGGCTGTTTTAACATCCATTTGATGTAACTCCAGATCCAAGTATGCCACAATGGCAAGTAGTAATCTGATGGAATTGAATTTCACTACAGGTGAGAAGGTATCTTTGAAATCAATACCTTCCTTTTGTGTGAAACCCTTAGCCACCAATCGGGCTTTGTATCTTTCGATACTTCCATCAGAATTCTTCTTTATCTTTAATACCCACTTATTACCAATGGCCTTCCGACCAATAGGAATATCGTACAATTCCCACACACCATTCACAGCCATAGAATGAAGTTCTTCATTTATGGCATTTAGCCATTCTTCTCTTTGTGCACTATTAATAGCTTCTTTAATATTACTTGGTTCATCTATTTCAGATGACACCAAATAAGTTTCACCTTCCGAGAGACCCCACCTTTTGGGTTGTCTCGATTCTCTAGTTGATATTCTCAACATGGACGGAGGTGGTTCTAGCTCTTGTTGATCCTCAACTCCCTCTTGAACAAGTGTATCCTCTACAGGATCTTGTTCCATGTGATCCAACACATTGAATTCATCATTAGGAGTCACAACTCCCTCTTGTTGAGGTACTCCTTGTGGAGTAGGTGCACCTTGTGCAACCGGTACTTCTGAAGTACTAGGTTGATCCTCTTCAAGGATTGGACCGAAAGAGTTAAGATCATTACATTCACCAACTTTAGGAAACTCACTTTCCATGAAGTTGGCGTTTCTGCCATCAAATACCAATCCTTCTTTGTGACTGATATCTAAGAACACATAACCTTTCGAATCAATGCAATATCCAAGGAAAGCACATTTCTTTCCCGAGGACCCAATTTTCCCAAAGGATGGTCCGGGACATGCACATAAGCAAGGCAACCCCAAGGGTGCATGTAGCTTAGGTTAGGCGACCTCTTCTTCCACAACTCATATGGAGAAGAGTCGATGTTCTTAGTTGGTACTCTATTGAGGATGTGAACTGCACAAAGAAGTGCATCACTCTAATAGATGATGTCCAAGTTAACCTTAGCCATCATGGACCTTACCATATCCATTAGAGTTCTGTTCTTCCTTTCAGACACTCCATTTTGTTGGGGTGTCCAAGAAAGAGTGAACTGCCTCTGGATTCCTTTCATGTCACAAAAGGCTTTGAAGGCATTTGAATTATACTCTCCACCTCTATCCGTTCTCAAGGATTTTATTTTCTTACCCAATTGGTTCTCAACCAAATGTACATACTTCTCAAAGTATGATAAAGCCTCAGCTTTGTACTTGAGTAAGAAAACATGTGTGAATCGAGTATAATCATCAGTAAATGTAATGAAATATCTATAACCATTTCTAGATGTCACTCTCATAGGTCCACACAAGTCAGAATGAACTAAATCTAATGCTTCTTCTCTTCTAGTTCCACGCCCAAAAGGCTTTCTCATTGCCTTTCCTTCAAGGCATGCTTGGCAACTTGGCAAGACAACTTTGGTCAACGATCCAAGCAAGCCATTTTTGGCTAACTTATTCATCCTATCTTGACCCACATGTCCAAGCCTTTCATGCCAAGTCATTTCACTTGTGACCTCGGTCACATGGCAACCTGGATGAAGCATTAATGTGGCTACTCGGTCTAAGTTCATACAAGCCGTTATTTACTAAACATTCACACACAACTTGATTATCTTTGAAAATAGTAACACTATCATTCGAAAAAGACAAGCTATATTTGTACTTCAACAAACTACTTATAGAAATCAAATTTCTACAAATATCCGGTACATATAATGTATCAATTAGATATAATGATCCATTACAAGCAGGGACTTTACATGTCCCAATTCCTACTACTTCTATTACAGCGTTACTTCCCACCGAGACATACTTTGCACCTCTTGGAAGCTTTCTGTAAGCCACGAACCAAGACTTGTCTCGGACTATGTGGTCTGTTGCTCCTGAGTCTACAATCCACAAAGAATTGCTTTCAGTTAGCAAAGAACAAGAAGCAACATATACATCAGAAGTAGTAGGTATATGTACCTTAGAAGGACTTTTGCAATCTTTTGCAAAGTGCCCCTTCTTTCCACAGTTGAAGCATTTGAGCTTAGAAACGTCCCTTTTCTTTTTGAACTTATTCAAATTGGGACCGTTTCCACCTCCTTTACCTTTACCATTGCCGCCCTTGTTCTTTCCACCTTTACCAAACCATTTCCCTTTTCCTTTGTTTCCTCTCTTTTTGTTGGAGGAAGTAGAAGCAACATATGCTTTGGAATGGTTTTTGAGGGCCATTACTTCGGCCTCAAGTAAAAGATGGCGGGCTATGTCATCAAACATTTTGATCTGAGGATTGTGGCGCAAGTTGACCTTCATCAACTGCCAATCCTCATCTGGCAAAGATCGGATTATAGCTTGACCTTTGTTCATCAGGTCGTGCCCGACTTGCTTCAACTGCATCAGACATCTCTCGAAGATGAGAACTCATGGTGTGATCAGCTCATTTCGATACTTCTCAAATTTCAGAATCATTGATCTCTGAATAGAAACATCACCATATTTGATCTTGGAAATTTCTTTGGCATGTTTGAGAACTCAACCATGATCTCATCAACCATTTTCGAAAGAAGGGTCACTCGGCAAAGACGATTCTTTTTCAGATAAGCCACATAGGCTGTCTGGTCTTGCCCTTCTTCCGGTTGGGCAACCTGACCTCCATCAGATAAAACCTCAAGTAAAAGATGGCGGGCTATGTCATCAAACATTTTGATCTGAGGATTGTGGCGCAAGTTGACCTTCATCAACTGCCAATCCTCATCTGGCAAAGATCGGATTATAGCTTGGACCTGTCGTTCATCTGTGAGGTCGTGCCCGACTTGCTTCAACTGGTGGATCATCCGAGATATCTCTCGAAGATGAGAACTCATGGTGTGATCAGCTCGTTCTGATACTTCTCAAATTTCAGAATCATTGATCTCTGTTTCCCAATAGAAACATCACCATATTTGATCTTGACAGTGTCCCAAATTTCTTTGGCACTGTCAAGAGTTGAGAACTCAACCATGATCTCATCAACCATTGTCGAAAGAAGGGTCACTCGGCAAAGACGATTCTTTTTCAGATAAGCCACATAGGCTGTCTGGTCTTGCCCTTCTTCCAGTTGGGCAACCTGACCTCCATCAGATAAAACCTCAAGTGTGTCCTGCTCAATAAGAATGAACTTGACCTTTTGCTGCCAAATCGGATAGTTGTCACCATCCAATTTGAGATCCTTGTTCAGTTCAGCAACAATATTCTTACATGCCATCTACATGATGCAAATCACATGTATCAAAATTCAATCAATCACAACAAGACTCAACCAAGTAACAAATACATGCAACTACTTCAAACATGTCCATATATGGCAAAAGGAGTGCATATAGCATCCAATTAGAAACACACAAACATGTTTCCATAGTTTCACATACATGTTCTAATTGAGCCTCCAAGAAGGTTCAAATATCTCACTTTAAGGTTTCATGTACACATACATGAATAGCTTATGTAACATTACATATGGTATTTCTCCAAAACCTTAGTCTCATCACCCATAAGTCTCCTTGATACAATTCCCAGGAAAGGTGGAGAGGTCACATTGGTCCCGCTTAAAACCCGCCTCCTTAGACAGAATTATATTCAATTTGATAGGGTCCCTAGAAACTTTAGCTTTTAGAAATATCATATCCTCCTTAAACCAAGTCTCATTTACCTGAAGTCCATCATAGTGGTGAACAAATCACCAGTACTAAGACCATCTTAGGGTTGAGGTTCTTAGTCTAAGTCAAGGTACAATGTCACATATATGCAACTTATGCATACTAGTAAGAACATGTAGAAAATACACAAAGATCACATCTTGGTTTATTCCTCCTTGAAATAAGTCTCTCATCCCTCAAGTCACCATAGTGATAATTCTCAGGAAGGAGGGACACAATAGTACCGCTTAAGTTCCTTCCTAGACAGAATTACCATCTAATTAAGACTATCTCTGGGTAAAGCCAATAATTCAAGTGAAGAATTACACCAAGAACTTATCTTGTGCATTTCATGCCATAATCACAATTATAACATGTTCTAACTTTCATATAGATATACATGTGAATCACAAAGAAGCAACATACATGCTTTCATTCAATCCTACTCATGAACACATACATAAGCATACAATGATTCACATATTCAATTATAACCCGTTCGAATAACCTATTCGGGGGTCTCGCTGCCCGGTCAGCGAGTCGGGGTCCAGGGGCGAAGTGCCCTAGTTTAGGGGGTTCGAATAACCCAGGCGAACACATGCCTATCGCGGAACACATGCTATCGCATGTGCGAACCTTGCCCCTCGCGAGCGCGAATCCTGCCACTCACAGAACACAGCTTGCGAACTCCAGCCTTCCCGGAATGGGGACTGGCGAACCCAATCCCCGCGAACACGACTGGCGAACATACAAGCATGCATACGGTTCATACTCTTCATGAACGATCATATCAATTGCATGCTTAAGGCCGATAATACATGTAATGTTCAGTCAACCCGAAATGCATATTTGCATGCAACGTCCATACGAGTTCATGCGAACATGCATATACATTCAAGCAACACAGGCTCTGATACCATTTGTAGATTTAGAGATTCATAGCATGATCTGTTTTCCATAATCATGCCTCTCCAATTTCACAAAGAAGAAAGAGGAGGAGGACGACGAAGTAGAAATAGAAGGCGTACCTTGCACCCTTTAAGAACAGCGTAAGGATATTTTATCCTTGCTCCAAACGTATGCTCCAAATCTTCCGATTGAATCTTCAAGCCTTCAAATTGCTTGATGAGGGCAGATTGCATGTGATGGAATGGGGTTGATTTGTGTTAAAGAGACACAAAAAGGTTCCACCTGAAATGCTCTAAGAATGCTTGTATATTTCGGCAAGAGAGAAGGAAAGGAGAAGTTTTGGATTCTTGAGTGTGTGTTGTGTTGTGGCCAAATCATCTATTTATAGATGATGTAGGGAGTTACTTTTAGGCTCTCATTGTTGAAATCACTTGGTAACTTCTAAGAGATGTGCACACATGCACTAGGGTGCATACAACATGCACCTCGATTGCCAAAGTCATGTCCTTTTACCAAAATACCCTTATTTTGTATAAAATGATGCTAGTAAGTAGTTACTACTCATGAAACATCACAAATGTACCATATAACCACAATTCACATAGTTGAGTTCCATAGAACTCATTTCGGCTCACTTTGAGCTGAAATCACATCTCCATTTGAGATGAGCTCAAAAGGACTTGCTGCGCTAAGAATTCCAACAGCTTTTACTATCTCAATTGATAATGTTTCTGAAAATGATTATGCCATCAGATCTTCGAGGCTAATTATAGAAAAAAATATAAAGTTGATGTGTGGTGGGAAGTTGTTTCATGTGCGTTGTACTGCACACATTCTCAATCTCATTGTCCAAGATGGTTTAGATGAGATTAAACTTGTTATCCAAGATGTTAGGTTAAGCGTATGTTACATTAATAATAGTGAGGCACGTCTGAAAGTGTTTTCTGGCATTGTAAAATTTTTGGGGTGTGCTTAAATGGGTAGTTTAAAACCTAGGGCGTAAGTATATATTTTTAGAAAACTTGAGTTGCTGAAAATATAATTTTTCCCTCAATCCGTTAAACTTACTGGTCAACTAATAGAAAAAGACCACAAATGCTTAAAAAGTAAAAAAAAACAAGATTTTATTAGTACAGAAAGTTAAAACATAACTCTAGTGGTCCAATAATTTAAGTTACAGAACTATAGATGCACTTTACCCTCTATATATAGTTGTAAAATTGTATTTTCTTACATTGAACTTTTCTTTTGTTTATTATTTTTCTAACTAGAGTTGAGAAAAAAAATTATATTTTGTATGTAAATCTTATAGTGTTTTATAAATTTTATAAATTCTTTTTCTTACTTTTAAATTGTGTAAATCATTAAACATTACTTTTCCATGTTTAAAAATATTTTCTTATGCATAAAAAAATGTTTTTGTGCTCAGAAGCTAGTCAAGGCCGAAACCGCCAAAAATAATTCTGATCTCACTATCAACTCAGAATAACCTAATTTGTGTATAGTGGTGAAAACCAGGTCGAATCCCAAAGAAAACCTTTGAATTAAATTTTCTAAGCAATTAACTGAAATAAAAGGTTGGGGGTTTTTTGTCGAATTAAATGCTAAAAGAAATTAGCTAGAAATTAAACGAAATAATCAAATCCTAAAATCGCTCAGCCAAGGGTTGATTATCCACTCCAAACATATGATTGATCATCGAAACAAATATTTCTTTAACTCAAGCAAATAAACCGGATTCCACCTAAAGTTAGAAAGAACCCAATTAATTCATTGAATTAACCATAACAAGCGACTAATTAATTCTTTAATCCCAAACAACTAGATATTGAGAAGCAAATTCTAATCAACCTAGACTTAGCATGAAGAATAATGATCGAATTGTTTATTACAAGCAATCACCTAAAAAAGCTAGTATGATTTAACTTGCTATATTTCTTCTATGTGAATTAACAAGAAATTTACGTAATTCCAATTAATCAACTTGCTTCTAAACAAATCCTTTCACACAAGCGGCTAAAAAGATTCAAGCATAATCACAATTTCAGAATCAATTCAACAAGCGAGAATCAGAAAATCAATTGTTAAGTACTAAGAATAAATAGATACTTAAAATTAAATAAAATTATATCTCAAAATCAATTCTCACAACTTAGAGTTTGGAGATTGAACAAACTAAGAAAATTATTGAGAGTCTAGGTCTTCTCCTCCATTTGTCTACCCCACTCTATCATCCATCAACAATAAATTGTCATGTGTCAATCACTTAAACTTTTACATGGTGTATTGATTCTCCTCTCCTCACCAACAACATCTCTTCCAATTTAACAACAAAATTAGTTTACTTGTGCAAGGATTTTTAATGTTTGCATTTTTAATACAAGTGAAAAGTACGTTATGATGTTTTTTCATTTTCCAAAGCATTTTTTATTTTTTATTTTTGCATACATACGAAAATATTTTTAAAGCAATTTCTGAAAACAATGTTGTTTATGTGATGCTTTTATTGAAAATGCCGATGAAGAAATAATTGAAAAATGTTTATATTATTCAAAAAAAATTATAATTATTATATTAAATTTTTCTTATTTTATAAAAGTGTTAATAAATGTTTTCCAACATCACCATTTTTTTGGTATTCAATTTTCACTTTATAAAAGTATTTCAGATTTAGGCCCAACTTATGCGAGTAGATAACTTGGGCATTAGGTCCAATTTAGGCGAGTAGATAGCCTAGGCATTTGGTCCTAATTTAGGGGAGTAGATTGTCCGGGCATTATGCCCGATATAGGCGAGTAGATAGCATGGACTTTTGGCCCCGATTTAGGAAAGTAGATAGCCTGGGCATTTGGCCCTAACTTAGGCGAGTAGATAATATTTGTGTTTTGACCCCAATTTAGGTGACTAGATAGCCTCGACATTTCTTAATTGACGCGTGAGAGCTTTCTTTACTTGACTCGCAAGAGCTCCTCACTTAACCCGTGAGGGTCATTTAACTCTTACTTTACCCGTGAGAGCTTTTTCTTGCTTAACATGTAAGAGCCTCGCTAACCCACGAGGTTCACGTAATTTTCACTTTAATCGCCGCGACCCACCAAGGACGGCCAAAATCCGGCCTCGATTCAGCAGAGAGGCTCCAAACAGATTGCCCAGTGGTCGGCGATGAGCATCCCCACCTCCGGCGCTTCCTTGCCGACCAAATCCACCGCCGACCGTAGGTGATTCTGCTGACCCGCGAACCTAGAGGACGACTACAACTCTCCTTTTTGTGGCTATTTTATTAAAAACTTGGTTTAACCATTTCTAAGCGGGAGGGCCGCTCGAGGGCCTTTTCCACCAATTTTGGGAAAAGTTGAAGGAGTTGCCACCTTTATTTTTTAGAAAATGGGAAAAATTAAGGAAAAACCCAATTTGACTCCAAACCCTTGAAAATGCAATTTTATGGAAAATCGAGATTTTAAGTCCGGTGATTGGGTACAAATTGAGAAGGTGTTAGGCACCCAATTTTTCTGAAAATAATTTTAAAATAAAATAAAAGTCGATTCCTGTAAATTAATTAATGCAAAATGGGTAATTTTTTATTTTTTTATTTCAAACAAAATGGTTAATTTTAGTTAATTGGACTTGGGCCTGGATTATGGGCTTCCAAACTGCCTACGTACCCGTTTGAATCGGGATCAAAGCCCACGTAGTTTGCTCCCATTGGACTGGGAGAACTTAGGGGTTAGAATTCGTACCTGTCAAGTCGGCGTAGTAGCGGTCGAGTTACCTGGATGGTGCGGTCGAATTGCTTGAAGGTTGAGAACTGTCCACTTGCCTCAAATCAGAGTTGTTGGAATTTCTGTTAGACTTGATAACCTGCAATGAACAAAATTACCATGTTAATGACCTAAATTGAATTAACTCCAAAAATCAGGCAAACATTATTAACAGGTGGAGGCATGATGACATTTGTTAAATTGGACCCAAAATAATTGAAGGAGCGAAAGTTGTAAATGTATCGGTGGCCTATTTGCAAGAAAATGAAGTTATGAACCCTTAAAATGTGAAATAAAGCAAAACAAAGAAGTTAGTAGATTAAATGATTAAAATAAAACAAGATGAGGATTAAAGAGAGAATAAAATAAAAACAAATAAATAAAAAAGAAAAAAGAAACAAAAGCAGGCTCGCTGCGGGCTTGACGGAGAGATCATGCGAGCCGGCGGGCCCTTGCCAGATCGGAGGCGTTCCTACGGTTGTCGGCGGCGGGATCGGCGGAGGAAGGTCTCCAGAGGACGGGGACGCCTTGGCGGTGGTTAGAGGGCTGAACCGTCCTCGGTAGGTAGCATCGGTTACGCCTTGATTCTGCGACTCATGGCTGACGGCGGCGGAGGGCAAGGGAGGTGCGCTGTAGGCCGGCGAGTACGCTGGCTGCTCTGAAGTGGCAGTGCAGGGGCGGTGAATTGGCGCCGAGCTTGAGGATTGGAAAAGGTTGGAGATGAGAGACAGAGGCTGGAGGTGTATTTGGCAAAGGTTGATGAAGTGGACAGGCGAGTTTGCTATGATTTATGCCACTGGCGCTTTCGGCTATTCTCGACCGATTCATTGGCTTTGACGGGCTCGTGTTAGAGCTACTGAAAGCCATCAAGATGTTGCTGCTGCTGAAGAAGCGGCTGAAACTGTGAAACCGTTTCCTGTCAAACGGCTAGTAGGACTTAGCAAGAGTCCTAGTTTATGAATAAGTCTGTAATTCCTATCTTAGTGGTTAACGTTTGTTAGTGATAAAGATCAGTTGAGATCATAGCAGATTTTATGCCTTATAGCCGTTAGAATCAGTTGAGCTTGTTGCTCTATAAATAAGCAGTTTATCATTCAATGAAATCAAGTGATTAGTGCATCATCTTCTGCTCTCTTACTGCCTCTCTTGTCTAGCACGTTTCTTTTACTCTAACAAGTGGTATCAGAGCCTCCTTCCGAGGCCTGTGCAAAAGTAAGTGATAAGCCTTAGTGTGTGAGTGATTTGCATTTAAGCAAAGTGAGTGAAAACAGTGTGAGTGATGACAGAAAATGGTAGCAACAATTCTGGTTTTGTGCAACCAGCCATTCCTCGTTTTGATGGTCACTATGACCATTGGAGCATGTTAATGGAAAACTTCCTGCGATCCAAGGAGTTTTGGAACCTGGTGGAGATAGGCTACGTTGAAGCTGATGAAGAGGTGGTGCTTACTGAAGCACAAAGAAAGGCACAAGATGAGGTGAGATTGAAAGATTTGAAGGTGAAGAATTACTTATTCCAGGCTATAGATCGCACAATCCTGGAAACCATCCTGCAGAAATCAACATCAAAACAAATATGAGATTCTATGAAGAAGAAATATTCTGGGAATAAGAGGGTGAGGCGTGCTCAACTCCAAGCTCTTCGCAGTGAATTCGAGCTGCTCAGGATGAAGAAGGAGGACACTGTCAATATATATTTCACCAAGGTACTTTCTGTGGCAAAAAAAATGAGGGCTTATGGTGAAACAATGCAGGATGATGTTATAGTGGAAAAGATTTTGCGCTCATTGACAACAAAATACAACTTTGTGGTCTGCTCCATTGAGGAATCAAAAGACATCGAAAAACTGTCAGTTGATGAGCTACAAAGCTCTCTATTGGTTCATGAGCAGAAGTTCTCTCAACCAAAAGAAGAGGAAGAAATTGCCCTAAAAGCCTCAATCAACAATAATTTCAGAGGAAGAGGAAGAGGTAGGGGGCGTGGAAGAGGAAGGGGGAGAGGAAGAGATGGACATAAACAGGAGCAGTCCACTGATAGAGACTATGTTGGTAGAAATGAGCAGTCCACTGATAGAGACTATGTTGGTAGAAGTGAAACCTCAGGAGGTCGAGGTAAGGGATATTTTGACAAATATAAGATTGAGTGTTACAGATGTCATAACATGGGGCACTTCAGCGATGAATGCTACACAAAGCTACCAAGAGATAAACAGAAAGGGAAAGAAAGATCAAACTTTGTGGAGCAAAAGGAGAATGAAGAAGAAACACTTCTTATGGCAGCACACAATCATGAAAATTCTGGAGCATACACTTGGTACCTGGACTCAGGTTGCAGCAATCATATGTGTGGTAGTAAGTCATTGTTCTCCTTTTTGGATAATGATTTTCGTACAACTGTTAAATTTGGTGATAACTCTACTGTGAGTGTGATGGGAAAAGGAGACATACAGGTCAAGACCAAATCCAGTCACTTAGAGACAATCTCTAATGTGTATTATGTACCTGATTTGAAGAGCAACCGTTGAGTCTTGGCCAGCTGCAAGAAAAGGGGTATGTCTCAACCATCGGTGGAGGAAGTTGTGAAATCTCCATCCTTCAAAGGGTCCGATAGCTCGGGTAAAGATGACTCAGAACAGACTTTTCCCTTTGAAGATTCAGTGCACTGAAATGTGCAACATGGTTGAGTCTGAAGACTCAACTTGGATGTGGCATTTGCGTTATGGTCATCTGAATTTTAAGAGCCTCCAGACATTGCAGCAGAAACAAATGGTGACTGGTCTTCCTCAGATCAGTCTCCCCTCCAACAAAGTGTGTGAAGTATGCTGCATTGGAAAACAACACAGAGATTCCTTTCCAAAAGGAAAAGCTTGGAGAGCCAAGAGACCTCTGGAATTGGTTCACACTGACATTTGTGGACCAATTTCTCCTGAATCAAATGGCAAAAAGAGGTACTTTATATCCTTTATTGATGATTTTAGTAGAAAAACATGGATTCAATTTTTGTTGGAGAAAATGTAAGCTCTTTCACTTTCAAAACTTCAAGGCTATGGTGGAGAAGGAGAGTGGGAACTCTATAAAAATCCTAAGATCTGATCGTGGAGGTGAGTACAACTCACGTGGATTTTGAGAACTTTTGTGCATCTCAAGGGATAAGAAGACAACTTACTGCAGCCTACACACCTCAGCAGAATGGGGTCAGTGAGAGGAAAAACCGAACCATTATCAACATGGTAAGATGTATGCTGAGCAGTGGACATGTGGACAAAGTTTTTTGGCCTGAGGCAGTGAACTGGAGTGTTCACATTCTGAACAGAAGCCCTACATCTGCTATTCAGAATCAGACTCCTCATGAAACATGGAGTGGAGGTAAACCTTCTGTTGGTCATTTTAAGGTTTTTGGTTGTTTAGCTTATGCCTATGTTCCAGACCAAAAAAGAAGAAAGCTTGATGATAAAAGTGAGAAGTGTATCTTTCTTGGCGTAAGTGAACAATCAAAAGCTTTCAAGTTGTTCAATCCTGTCACCAAAAGGATAGTGATCAGAGAGATGTGGTGTTTGATGAGACAAACACATGGAAGAAGGAAGAAAATAGTACACGGGACCAGAAATCAGTATGCCAATCCAAGATAGTGAGACAGAAATTGAGCAGGGTGAGCAGCAACATGAACCTCACTCACCTGAAATAAGGCAAAATGTCAGTAATCATCCCAGGCGCAACAGAAGGAGACCAACTTGGATGGAGGACTATGTGAGTAGTGAGGAACTTATTGACAATAATGCTCATATGATCTTGTTTGCAGATGGTGATCCTCTTACCTTTGAGGATGCTGTGAAAGAGAGAAAATGGCAGGAGGCCATGAATGCAGAAATGGAGGCCATTAAAAAAAATTGTACTTGGGAGCTCACTTCATTGCCAAAAGGACAGAAAAGTATTGGTGTGAAGTGGGTCTACAAAACAAAATTAAATGAAAAAGGTGGAGTAGAGAAGTACAAGGCACGGTTGGTGGCAAAAGGATACAAGCAAGAGTTTGGGTGGATTACAAAGAGATCTATGCTCCAAAGAGCAAGGATGGACACTATTAAACTGGTGCTCTCACTTGCTGCACAAAATGCCTGGCCAGTCCACCAACTGGATGTGAAATCAGCATTCCTACATGGAGAGCTTGAAGAAGAAGTGTTTGTTGATCAACCTACTGGCTATGTTGAGAAAGGAAGTGAAAGATCAGTGTACAAGCTAAAGAAAGCACTCTATGGACTTAAACAGGCACCCAGAGCCTGGTACAGTCGCATAGATGCTTACTTTCAGAAATCAGGGTTCAAAAAATGCCCTTATGAACCCACTTTGTACATTAAAACTGACAATGCAGGGAAATACTTGTTTGTATGCCTATATGTGGATGATTTGATCTATACAGGAAATGATGAAGCAATGTACAAAGACTTTAAGAAGTCAATGATGGAGGAGTTCGAAATGTCAGAACTGGGATTGATGCACTACTTTCTGGGAATTGAAGTAAGGCAAACTGATGCAGGGATATTCATCATGCAAAAGAAGCACATTCTGGAAGTGCTAGAAAAGTTTGAAATGAAGGACTGCAACCCTTCCGCAACACCAGTTGAAGTTGGCCTGAAGCTAACATATGATCCAAAGGATCGTAGGGTGGACACTACTCTCTTCAAACAGATAGTTGGTAGCTTGATGTACCTAACAACTACCAGGCCAGATATCATGTTTGGGGTAAGTCTCATCTCTAGGTTCTCTGAGAAACCTACTGAAAAACACTTACTTGCAGCTAAGAGAATTCTGAGGTACCTTAAAGTTACAAGTTATCAAGGTGTGCTATACAGAAGAAGTGAGAATACAACACTTATAGGCTTCACTGACAGTGACTATGCTGGAGATGTTAATGATAGGAAGAGTACATCCGGATATGTATTCTTGATGAGTGGTGGAGCTGTCTCCTGGAGTTCCAAGAAGCAACAAGTTGTTTCACTATCAACCACTGAAGCTGAGTTCATAGCTGGAGCTCACTGTGCTTGTCAAGCTGTTTGGTTGGAAAGATTACTTTGTGAACTGAAATACTCACAAGATAAGCCTATTGTCATATTCTGTGACAACAATTCTGCTATCAAGTTGTCCAAGAATCAAGTACTACATGGAAGAAGCAAACACATAGATGTGAGGTATCATTTTCTACGTGATTTAACCAATGATGGTGTGGTTAAATTAGTGTACTGCAAGAGTGAGGATCAAATTGCTGATATCCTTACTAAGCCATTAAAGGCTGCCACTTTCTTAAAACTGAGAAAACTACTTGGTGTGTGTTCTTCGGAAGAACTTGCTAGTAAAGTTCTAAACTGATTCCATTGGAGATCAGTTTAAGGGGAAGATTGTTGGAGCTACTGAAAGCCATCAAGATGTTGCTGCTGCTGAAGAAGCGGCTGAAACTGTGAAACCGTTTCCTGTCAAACGGCTAGTAGGACTTAGCAAGAGTCCTAGTTTATGAATAAGTCTGTAATTCCTATCTTAGTGGTTAACGTTTGTTAGTGATAAAGATCAGTTGAGATCATAGCAGATTTTATGCCTTATAGCCGTTAGAATCAGTTGAGCTTGTTGCTCTATAAATAAGCAGTTTATCATTCAATGAAATCAAGTGATTAGTGCATCATCTTACGCTCTCTTCTGCCTCTCTTGTCTAGCACGTTTCTTTTACTCTAACACTGAGAGCTGCTTGATGGCTGGTTTGCAAAGAATCGGGGACGAAGGCACGTGGTGATGAAGACGACGAGGCTTCGGCAGAGGAGGAAACAAACGAGAATAAGTTTTTTCTTTCTCGTGTTTTGTTTTTTGTTTTTTTCGGATCCCCCTTCTTCTCAAAGCAGCAGGAGTGCTATTTATAGGGATATGAGAGTGGCGAGGTTTAGGCTGCACAGAGGAGTTTGGGTGAAGTTGGAGGTTCGAAGATGGCGGAGAGATAGGAATAAACAGCTGGTTAATACGTGAAGAGTAATATCATGCTTGCAAGATAAGCAAAAGGTGGGCAAATGACGCTTTTACCGTGTTTAAGGTTCAAAATGTTCAATTCACCCCTTTTCTTTTAATTGAGTCAAATCAAAGTTAAATTAATCAAATAAGTCCCTAAAAATTAAATTAGTCAATTAGGAAAGAAAATAGTAAAAATGATTGTTAACACCATTTCCCTTTATCTTTTATGTTTTTCATTTAAGTCACTAACTCCTTATTTTTTCTTTTTTTAGGTTATTAAACTTTCATGTAGTAATTCGAACGCTATCTCCAACAATAAATCGAAGAAAGTGAACCGTCCTCAGCGTCTCCGGCAATTCAACTGCCAACCCGCCGACTCGACCCTGAGTTCTCCCAGTCAAACGGGAGCAAACTATGCAGGCTTTGATCCTGATTCAAACGGACACGTAGGCAGCCTGGAAGCCCGTAATCCATGCCCAAGTCCAATTAACTAAAATTAACCCATTTTTTGAAATAAAAAGTAACCATTTTGCATTAATTAATTTAAGAGAATCAACTTTTAATTTTTTAAAAAATTATTTTCAGATAAATTGGGTGTCTAACACCTTCCCAATTTATACCCAATTTCATGACTTAAAATCTCTAGTTTTCGTAAGAATTGCCTTTTCCAAATTTCAGAGTCAAATTTGTGTGTGTGTATTCCCCCAAGCGGTTCTTCCGCTCACAATATTTGTGTGTGTGTGTATGTATTCCGATAGTGATAGCCAAAGAGTAACCTCCGGCAGTCAAGGATTCTCCGACAACTGACGTGGGGCAACTCCGGTACCTGGAAAGACAAGGCAAAGGACACTTTCAGGTGCAGACAGAGAAGAGGAGTGTGGGTGTGTAGTAATCACCTTATTTGAGGCAGGCACCACCCAATATATAGGGTGGTGCTAGGTCCCGTTGCGGGGCCTTAAACGCTAGAGAATCTCCATAAATGTGCCCATAATTGGGATGGCGGCGTATTAATGGTGTAATAACAGTGGAGTTATTGCGGAGTTACTCCCTCTCCTTTGGCTTAATGCCATAATTAGTGTAACGGTTATGTTGAGGGAGGCAGCAAACGTTTCATGGCTAACGGCTCTATACGGGGCGCCCTTACTGGTAAGAGGGGCTCTCCGTAAACACGAGGCCGGCTGTGGTGGACGCGGCCCATATGGCGTTTGCATTTGACAATACAGCCGTATGGGCTGGCCCATATATATCAGTATGTCCTCCTCCCACACGGAGGATGGGTTGGGCCTCCGTGCTCCGTTTTGGAGGGAAGTATCCCTATAGACGTTGAGCCCATGTGATATTGTGGCGTTTTGGAGCCCAATTAGGGAGAGCCCAAGAGGTGTCCCCAATGGTGGCAAAAATTCCCGCCCAATATCAATTGTGGCGGTTGGCAAATGCAGTTTTCAAAATTTTCGCTTTTTGCGCCGTTTGTAATTATGGGGGAAGTCGTTTCACTTCCCATCGGACTCTTCTTATACGCCAACCCATGTGGGGAGTCAATCTCCCGAATTTTTGCTTTCCTTGCTTTTGCGCTTGATTTCCTTTGCAATCTAGCTTCCATTTTCGGCAAATACCGAAGAAATTCCCGGCGAGATTCAAGAACCCAGCCGTTGAATCCTCGTTTTGTCTCCGGCGTACCAATCAGTAAGTGGTACCCCTTTTAATTTCTTCTTCTTTTCCCCCTTTTTTTGTCGCGACAGTGTCGCGAGTGAGGCATCGCCGCGCCACTGCCTGGGTTCTTGGGTCTAGGGTTTAATTTTTTGAATTCGTGGTTCATTTCTGTAGATGGCTCCCAAGAATCCAAGCAAGCCCGGCGTTGGCCCTGATGTCGGGGAGCTCTGGCCCCGAACTGCGCTATCGGAGAAGAAGATGACAGATATTTTCCAAAACCACCATGTGAATACAGGGGTGGTCTCATGGGCTGTCTCCGGCGGATGTGTTGAGAAAAGCGGGGTTGGGGTTGAGTGACAAGGCCATGAAGGAATAGACCATGGTCGTCTTTGAAGCCCGATTGAAAGCTGGACTAAGACTCCCCCTCTTCTCTTTGTTGCTGCAACTATGCGAGGGTGGGGTGTTTGCCCCTGGGCAATCGGCCCCCGAATGTGTTTACCACCGTAAATGCGTTCGTCGTGGCATGCCACCTGGCGAAAACATCGGTGCTACCGGAGACCTTCTTGCAGTTTTACACACTGAAGAGGCCGGTTGGGCACCCCTTCTATCAACTAACCCCCGAAGAGGTGAAGGTGGGGAACAAAATGGTGAAGATTGGAGTCTTCGCTGAGACCACCAGCTCGTGGGGAAGCTGGAAAAATAACTTCTTCTTCATCCTCAAGGAGGATAGTTGGGGGTTTCCTGCGTACTTCATCAAGGAGAAGGACGCAAGGGTGTCGGTGAGGCCCTCTTTGTGGGCGGGTAGCGAGGGGAAGAGGGCCCTCAACGCCCTGTGTGAATGGGTCCGCGACGTAGAGAGGCTCGAGGAGTGTAAGGGTGGGTTTCCCTTCACTCTGTCCAGCCTGGACGGGTGGTCCTACGGAGAGTAGGGGTTAGCGTGGCCCACCGCCTTCCGAGCCATGTGGACACCCTAAAAAACTGGGTGGATGGTTTGGATGGGGACCTCATCGAGCGCTTCGAAGGCGCTTTCAGCAACCCCCACTGTCTGTTTCGTACTCCTTTTTGCTTTTGTGTTTTTGTGCTTGCACATTTTAAATGCTATTATAACCTGACTTTGTGTTTTGCTACAGCCAAGATGTTGCACCCCAGTACCCTTTTTGCCAAGAAGCAGGATTTGAGGGAGGCCCTCAAGACAAAGATGGAGGAGGAGGTCCCTGTAGAGCCTGCTCAAAGGGCTATCGAGGGGACAGTTGCAGGGACCTCGAAAGGCGGAGAGCCCCGAGGTGTGGAGGCCTTGGTGACGGTGGCTCAACCAGTCAACATGGCTGGTCCCGTCATCATCGAGGAGCTGTCCGAGGACTCCGAGGAGGAGAACCTTCGAAGGAAACGCCCGACTTGCAGGTACTATTCTTGTCTCCCCTGGCTGTTTGGTGAATTTTTCTTTTATTTTGTGTTCTGATTCCCATTTAACTTTGCAGCGGCAGAGGGCTTGGCTGTGTCCTCGGACAGCAGTCCCAGCCCTGCAAAAGATAAAGGGAAAAGACCAGCCCTCGAGGAGCCTTCCAAAGAGCCCGTTCGGGCACTGGGAACCCGTCGGGCTATTGGCAGATGCTCGGAGGGCTGTTGTGGCCCCTCGAGTTTATACGAAGAGGCCTTCGAGGATCCCTAAGACCCTGAAGGGCATAGATCCCGTTTTCGAGCCTCAATTGCTCGAGGACTATCGGCGGGAGCTGCGGGAGAAATCCTTCAAGCGCAAGGGCCTGGCCCTGGTGGAGGCCTGGGACCCCGTCATGAGGGTGACTCGCGACGAGTCAGTACTCCTCGGGGACGGGGAGGTGAGATTAAAGGTTGCAGAGGGTCTCGCACTTCCCCGTGACAGGCATTTTTTGAAGTACACCTCCTCGGGGGCCCTAGACATTGCGAAGGACATCTGCCAGGGCCTCACTCGAGTAAGTCACAAACTGACTCCCCTTTGTTACCTATCTGATTTTTATCGGCGTATTTTGTTTATATGCTTTGTGTTTGTAACTTGCGTAAAATCGTGGCTGGCCCAAGGGCTGGAGGCCAAGATCGAGTACCATGAAACCCTCGTGAGGAGTCTTGAGGCCAAGGCAAAGGACTCCGAGGAAGTGGAGAGCCTAAAGAAGGCCCTGGCTGACAAGGATGCCGAGTTGGCTGAAAAGGAGGCCGAGTTGGCGTCCTCGAGGAAAGAGGAGGCTAACACTCTCAGAGCCCTGGGTGTCATGGGCCAGCAGCTGAAAGCTTCAATGGCCGATGGAAAGAAGCACGAAGCCCTTTTCCTCGCCGAGCATCATGCGAAGAAAGAGCTTGAAGCTGAAATGGAGCAAGTGCTCGGGGAGTGCCAGAAAATGGAGGCCCAAGCCGTGGCGAAGGACAAACTCATCGAGGAGTTGTCCTTAAGGGTTGCCCAGGCCGAGGATCAGGCGTCGAAGGCTGCAGTCCAGATCGAAGACTGCACCAAGACCCTTAATGAGGTGACGGGCTCCATTGTGGCTGATCACTTAGCCTTCGCACAACTAGAAAACCAAATTGGTTTTAAGTTGTATGATGGTGAAAGTGTTCAACCCCCTGTTTTTGTAAAGCCCATTGCTGAAAGTGTTGGTCGAGTGTGCAGGGCGTTCGAGGTGCTGACCGAGAAGGCCGTCAACGCACAAGCCATGGAGGGTGTCCGCTACGCTGAGGGCTTCCTACGATGCCGCCACCAAGTGGAGGCCATTGTTGAGAAGTCCCAGCTGGATCCCCTTAACGCGACGAAGGTCGAAGAGCCCTCTCAGGCGGTTTTGTTCGAGTGGGGTAGGGCAGGGAAGAAATTAGGAGTAGAATATCCTTATGATATTCTGCCCGGGCATGTAGAGGATGCCCCTGTTGTACCTCCAAACGATGATGCCCCCAAGTAGTTTTGGGGCCTGTAATTAAATTTTTGCTCATTTTTGATAAAATAATGGACAACTTTTCAGCATTTATTGCCTTTGTAGTTGTTATATGAGTATTACTTGTATAATACGAAGTGCTTGTACTTGTCTTTGGGTAAATTTGTGTAAGTGAAATCGCGTAACTCTTCGTAGAGTGATTTTATTCGATGTGCACTGGTCGAGCAGTGACCTTGCAATCAATTTTTGTTCTTACTGTATAAAGTAGTAGACACTCTTCGTAGAGTGATTTTATGTCAAAATAGCTTGCATAATGCAAAGACTTGGAATATTGCCTTTCTTTTGATGTATGAACATTGCTTTGTAGAACGCAAAGACTTTGAATACCCTTGCCAATTTATTTAAAGGAAAGCGTACAACTTAAACGTAATAAGGCCTCAAGTCGACGACTTGGTAGTCGTTTTGAGCTTTTGCCTTGATGGTCCTTTAATTTGTAGACACCTCCTCTTTCTTTCTGTGTACCACATAAGGCCCCGACCATCCGGAACGAAGTGCACCATGGCCAGGATTACGACCCGACAACTCCGCCCTTAGCAAGACCATACCACCCACGTGGATCTGTTTTGCCCAATTTTGGCGTTGTGATCGAGGTCCAGACGCGCTTGAAGACCGCTCTCATTGTGAGGGCGTCGTAATATAGCGTTCGGATTGTGGGTATAGAGACTTCGATTGGTAGCAAGGCATCAACGCCGTAAACCAAGGAGAAGGGAGTTTCTCCGTGGGTCCCCGTGTAGTTGTTCGATAGTCCCAGAGGACGCCGGGTAGGGCCTCAACCCACTTCCCTTTTTGTCATCGAGGCGCTTTTTAAGCCCTCTTTGATCGTGCGATTTGTTACTTCTACCTGGCCATTTGATCTGGGTGTGCTACGGGAGCGTAGAGCATTCGTATGTTCATCTTAATGGCCCAATCCTTAAGCTTTTGCTCGCGAATTGAGTCCCATTGTCTGTTATTATGGCTCTTGGTGCCCCGTATCGTGGCACGAGGTCGCGCTGCAGGAAGTGTATGACCACAGCGGTTGTTATGTTCTCGAGTGGTGGACCTCGACCCACTTAGTGAAGTAATCGACAGCCACTTTACAAAATTTGAACTGCCCCTTGGCTGTAGGCATTGGGCCGATTAAATCGAGGCCCCATAATGCGAAGGGTATAGGATACGTCTCCGTAACCGCTGCTTGCAGTGCTGCCGAATGCGGGAGTTAAGCTGGCATTTATGGCACGTTCTCACCAAATCATGCGCATCTTTCCGCAACGTTGGCCAACAATAACCGAGACGCAAGCATTTGTGTGCCAGCAGACGGAGCCAATGTACGCCCGCAAACTCCGTGAGTGGACTTCGTCCAAGATGAGTTTGGAGTCATCGGGACCGATGCACCGTTGCAAAGGAGCAGAATACCCTTTACGCCATAACGTACCATCTATGATGACATGGCGGGATGACTGCGTCCTTATTTTCTTTTGTAACGCTGGTGGGCCCTCGATTGCACCAGTTTGGAGATATTGGAGGATTGGATGCCGCCAGTCAGTTGGTACGTTGGCATCGATCGCATGAATTGTATTTATGGAAGGTTGTGCTAAGGTTTCGAGGACTGCGTCCGTACGTCCCTTAGACAATTTGTCAGCCATAATGTTTTGATCTCTTGGGATCTTATTGATATTTAGTCTGCTCAAACTGCCCTTGCAGGCTTTTGACGAGTCACAAGTACCTCGAGAGAACAGTGGTCCTTGCGGTCATTAGTCCCCATGACCTGGCTTACGACGAGCTGCGAGTCACCGTGAGACGTCGCAAACCAGCTTTCAGGCGGTCTTGAGACTGCTATAAGTGCCTTGTATTCGCCACATTGTTTGTGACGGGAACTGGAAAGCTACTCGTAAGTTGGCCTCCATGCCGTGTGGGCCCCTCGATATGAACGCCTCCTCCCGGGCGATCAGACCGGATGAACCATCCACGAACATGTCCCACTCGGGAGGCTCCAACTCCGCTGGTGGCTCCCTCGAAGGACCATGTTCGAGGGGATAAATGGAAAGCTCGGCCATAAAATCCGCCAAAGCTTGTGCCTTTATGGCTCGTCGAGGTTCAAACTTGATGTCATATTCCCCGAGCTCGATGCACCAACGGGCTAAACGACCACTATGTTCCGGTCTGTTTAGGATGTCCCGGATTGGTAGGTCCGTTCTGACAATGATCGTGTGGGCTTGGAAATATGCCCGTAATTTCCTGGCAGCCACGATCAAAGCGTAGATCGTTTTTTGAAGGGGAGGGTAATTGACCTCAGCCCCTCGTAGCGTGTGGCTTGTGTAATAGACGGGCCACTGTTGCGGGCCCTCCTCTTTAACGAGCACTGCAGATACAGTGTTGTTCGAAGTGGAGAGGTAGATGACGAGTTCGTCCCCTGGTTGCGGGCATTTCAATGTTGGCAAATCAGAGAGGTGTTTCTTGATTTGCTCGAAGGCTTCCTGGCATTCCGGTGTCCAAGCGAAAGCCTTTTTCATGCGAAGCTGTTCGAAGAACGGCTTACACTTGTCTCCCAATTTGGAAATGAATCGTCCCAAGGCAACAATTCTTCCTGTAAGTTGTTGGATTTCCTTAATGTTCCTTGGTGGTGCCATATCCGTGATGGCTGATATTTTCTTAAGGTTGGCGTCGATTCCCCTTTCGGAGATCATGTACCCCAGGAATTTCCCGGCTCCAACGAAGAAAGAACACTTAGCTGGATTAAGCCTCATATTATATCGTCGGAACGACTTGAAGGTCTCAGCCAGGTCCTGAAGGTGGTCTTCGAATGTCATACTTTTCACAATGACATCGTCGACGTACGCTTCAAGGTTACGGCCCATTTGGTGGGCAAAGACCTTGTTCATTAGACGCTGGTAGGTGGCTCCAGCGTTTTTGAGCCCAAAAGGCATTCGGACGTAGTAATATACGTCATCGCCCGTTGTGAACGCCGTTTTGAAAGCGTCCTCGTGATCCATGTAGATCTGGTGGTAGCCACTCTTAGCGTCCATGAAAGACAAGTATTTGTATTTGGAAGTGGCGTCCACGAGTTGGTCGATGACGGGTAACGGGTAGGGGTCCTTTGGACAATGCCTATTGACGCCCGTGAAATCAACGCACATACGAAGTTCACCATTAGTTTTGTCACTAAAACTATGTTAGCGAGCCACTCGGAGTATTGAATTTCTTTTATTATTCCAGCTTCGAGGAGTTTAGAAACCTCCTCTTTACAAACTTTTTCTTGGAAGGGCCATACCCCTTTTCTTTTGCTTAACCGGCTTTGAATCCGGGAATACATTAAGTTTGTGGGTGATGACGCTAGGATCGACGCCCGGCAGGTCCTTCAAGCTCCAGGCGAAGACGTCAAGATTTGCCTCGAGGAGGTGGATGAGTGCCATCTTCTCCTTTTGTTCAAGGTTTTTGCCAACCTTGAATTTCTTGCCTGGAACGACGTCGATCTCTTCTGTCACGTCATCGAGGCGCGGCCTGTCGTCGGGTTCCGCGGGTTCCTCGATCTCCCTCGAGGCTCGTGGCTTAACCGTAGAGCTCAAAGAGGCCACGTAATTTGTCCTTGCCGCTCGTTGGTCGATGTAGATGTTGGCGTCCCACGAGGCGTAGCAAATGTGACCGTGAGAGAGCGGATGTCGCACCTCATGTGGAATTCGACCGGCTTGGTCGACCAACAATGGCGTTGTACGTGGAAGGGACCTCGAGGACCAAGAACTCCGTCATAATGGAATGGCGATCAACCGTGCCAAATTGTGTGTCCCCACCAACATGAGGGGCGGGTTGGCGACCCTATTGTTGGCACAATGTCCCCGCCGATGCCAAAAGTAGGGTCGGAGCTCCTTCGTATAGCGGACATGTGTACCCCGAGTTTGTCGAGCATGTCCTTAAAAATGACACTGGTGTTTGCACCAATGTCGATGTAGACACGGTTGGTGTCGTAACCCGCAATCCTTGCTGTGATAAGCAATGGATCGGAGTGTGAACGACGACCTTTGACCCATTGGGTCGGTAAATGACATTCTCCTCGAGGTGGTCGATCTGCAAAATTTCTCTTGCATACCGTTTTTGGAGGAGGCACCTTCCGACTTTGTGAGCATGTGAATGACGCCCGCGGGTGGTGGTGGTGGTAAGTTTTGCCTCCGAGGGCTGTTGTGTCAACGGCGCGCTTTGTCGCGGTCGTCGCTATCATCATCCCTCTTGCGTCTTTTGGGGAATTCCTTTCAGGGGGAAGTGGAGTCAGACAGGAATTCCTTGTGCTTACCCTGCTCAATCATATCAGAAATGAGATTTCTGAGCTGAAAGCACGCATCCGTGTATTGGCCACGTTCCTTGTGGTAAAGGCGGTACTTGTCAAACCCCTCGTGTTCTTATCTTTGGATAGGCTGAGGCCACTTGGGGACCTTATTCGCTTCTCCAACATTAGAAGAATGTTCGTGCGGGTGTCACGAAGTGCGGGGTGGTGGTCGGAGGTCCTCGGGCCAACATTCGAGGACCGGTACCTCGAAGAAGCTGCACTTTGTCGAATTTCTTGTTGCGGTCGCTTGTGGGGGGCCTGTTGTAAGGCTTATTCATCTCCTCGGAGTTCATGAATCGAGTGGCCTGATCGATGAACTCACCCATCGTTGTGACGAGGTTTTCATTAATGTTGTACGCGAGCCTTGACTCGCGTTGAAGGCCTTGAGTTACGGCCAGGAGCTGCATGTCCGAGGAGAGACCCTGGACTTGGACGGCTTCTGCCTGAAACCGTCGGATGTAATCACGGAGTGGTTCCTCCCTTTGCTGTTTCACTCTTAACAAGTGTTGGACAGTCTTGGGGGGAGGTCGAGCTCCCATGAAGTGGCGCAGAACGAGGAGGCGAGATCCTTAAAGCATTTGAAATGCTGGCCTCGTAACGTTCCAAACCACGTTGAAGCAGCCCCTTCGTGGGTGGAGCTGAAGGCCTTGCAGTATGGGGTCGGAGGCGCGGGCCATCTCCATTTGGGAGATGTAACGCCGTAAATGGTCGACGGGTCTGCTGTCGCGTCCGTAGCTTTCGGCGATGGGCATTCGAAAGCTGGCCGGGCCTGGACGGCGATGACGCCCTCTCGTGAAGGGTTGGGTGAGGAGAACGTCGATGTCGCCGAGGACCAGGTTTGGCGCCTTAACCTGCTCCTCGACCACGTTGATTCGCCGGAGGAGGTCGTCGACATCAAGGTTCCCAGCAGATGGGTTTTGATTCTGGGATTGTTCGTCCCGGTCGTTGTGAGGCGGGAGGCGAGCAGCCTGCATTTCCGCCTTGATGGTTTGCACCATGAAGGCTTTCATTTCATTGAGCACGCTCGCCTGGAGCAAGCTATCTCGAGCGGGATCGACGATGACCTGCTGGGGGTCGTCGAGGTCCCGGCCGAGGTATGTCGAGTAGCCGCTATGCGGTTGTGGGGGCTGCTGCACCCCTAGGGTGTCAATAGCAGGGAGTGGCGGGATTGCCACCAACTGGGAGTTGTGGGGATGTTGCGTCCCCGTTGCGCCATCAACAGGGAGTGGTGGAGGCACATCGGAGGAGCTGGAAGCAGCATCCTCAACATGCACACTGTTGTGAGTTCTTCTTGTCGTTAAAAATGTTAATCCTTCATACTCCACAACATACCCTCCCACCTGTGAACAAATTGTGGTTATATCACATTTTTTTCTTCTAAATGATTGAAACTTAATTCAACATATTACTACAAGAAGCATAAACAATAGTACACCTCTTTCGCAGAATACCATGGTCGCCAAGTAGTCTTTATTGGAAGTTGTAGAGTGTCAATAGAGTACCTTGAGGATGTGACAGGGAGAACCGAGTCTACATCTCCACTGCTCAAGATAAAATTTTCACCAATAAAATTAATACTTTTAACAGTTCATCATCCAATTCTCTATGTTAAGAGAAGTTAAAATTTGCATCCTTCCTTGGTATGTCTTGGTGTGTTTGTCAGTTGAAATTAAAGTACTGATAGTAATATTTGCCTTGTCCCAAGATAATATGCATTCTATTATGCCCTCTTTGTGCTAAAATAATGCAGATATTAAGCTTATATAAGACTTTGTAAGCTTTCACAATATTAACTTTGATTGAAATTGCAAATAAGACGAGATAGCTAGAAAATTGGAAAAGGGAAAGTGTGCACAAAATTTTAGGGATGAGTGAAGTATATATTTATGGTCACTTACTATGCTAGGGGTCCATGATAACTTTTTCCTTAAGAATTACTAGATACCCGGTCAAAGCAAGAAGTATACAATATGTGTGTATGTGTGTGTGCGTGTGTGTGTCTATATATATATATATATAAAAGATAAAAATAACTTTTAAGTAAAACGGAAAAGTAGCAATTAATAATGGAATGTTGTGTGAAATTGTTTTCTAAAGTGAAAATATACCATTTTTCTTTTTTTCTTTAGAGAATCTAAAATAAGAAAAAAGTGCAATGAAATTAATGGAGATAATGAGATGTGGGATAACTTCTACACTTTTATCTAGAGCTTTGCTTTAGAAAATCATTTAAGAAATAGATAGTTTTAAGAAGGCATGGAAAATCTTAAGAGTACATTCGTTTATTTTCATATATTTTGTAAAATAATTAATACTTGAAATCCTATATTTATAGGAGTTTAAAAAGCTTTTGAAAAATAAGTATATTTAAACATGTTTGTTCATATGAAATTAGTAAATTTAGGAAACTAAAAACAGTTTACTACTTTCTAAAAAAAATTCAACTTGTTAATATGTGGAAATTAATTGGACACCCTTCTCTAGTTTTATTGTAATGTTTCTTTAGGTGTGGAGATTAATGAATGATAAAATTATTTAGTTTTTCCCACATTTACAATTTTAATTAAGAAATTTAGGAATTTAGAGAGTCGATGGAACAGAAAAAGTAGACATTATTTAGACTTAGAAAAATGTAAACTTTAAATGAAATGACTATTACCAAATGAGACCAACACTATTCTCAAGCTATATATATGCACTTAAACTTAGTATAGGAAACCTGCAAATGAATTTGTAAATACTTACCTATAAATCCAGACTCTAACTCCGCTTTTCATAATATGCTTTATTTCTGGTAAGACTGAATCTGGGGTGTCAGTAGAGTTATAATCGCCACTGCATCCGTCAATCATATATACTTGTTAAACATTAAAATTGGAGCCACATATATCATATCCAAAATATATTTAACCAAATGCCTGGACAAGAAAACTACCCGCATTCTTCCCATTTCGTAGGCTTTGCATGAAGTGCTCTTTGCACCTTGATGTTATTTAGGTAAGAATCTACATAGTTATCTGAGCAAGGATCATAAATATTCACCTAAAGAAACGAAACAAGTAAGAATGATTATTAGGAGATCAATTAGTTGAGTAATTAAGTAATAATTCTGCTCTTTCATTCACTAGTTTTATTATTAGATTAATTATGCAGCTATTTTTTAAAAGTAGATTTAGTAATAATGTTTTTATCTCTAACTGTTCAATTTACTCTACATGAATGACCCAATTAATTATTGCCAATATCAAAAAATGAAATTATAGCATTCACTAACCGATCCCACCAAGCTACTATTTTGTGGAATGTTCTCGCAGAGCGGTGCGTAAATGTTGTAATGATCAATATCTCCGAGCTCAGCATGTGACCTAGCTAGAAAGTGATAACACTCTTTTTCTGAAATTGTACTATTTCCAAAACCACAGTTGGTTAAAATACCCTTATATGTTTCATCCGACATTAATGCGTGGGTCCAAAAATAATCCATATACCCTAATGCATCAGTGTCGTCATTAAGCAATCCGTTGCCAATCTAAAATAACAAATGTGTAAAAAAACACTATTGATTAGTATATAGGTAAGAGAGATGACCATAAACAAATTACAATAACTATGTGAAGCTAATAGTTGTAAGTTTCTCTTAAACGTACGATAATGCCTTTGAGATTAATCTTGGTACGGTTTGCGTTCACATTGTTGTTGACAAGAATGGCATATGCAAGCTGCGGGACATAGTGACCAGCATAGCTCTCACCGGCTATGAAGAAATCACGAGTTTTGTATTCTGGGAATCTCTCAAGCCAATTCAGGAGGAAAATGTAGGTATCCTTTGCGGTGGTAGCATCACCAGTACTATTGTAGTCTGAGGTTCTGTTCGAATAGGAAAATCCTACACCAGCTGGAGATTCCAAGAATATCACGTTTGCCACTATCAAAAAATAAAAGATACAAGTTAATCAAAATTTGACTATGTGGTTGATTTGGAATGTTTGTACTCCCTCCGTCCGCAAAAGACTCCACCATTTGAATTTGTTGTTTCAAGGTTCAATGTTTGACTCGAATTTTAATGAAGATAAATAGTTTTAAAAAATTCAGAAAAAATATATTCAGAAAATTTAGATTTCAAATTATGATACACATATGAAATATTTAATTTTCGGTGTCTAAACATTCGTAAAATAAATCATAGATTAAATACTGTGAAACTGTCAAAACAAATGGTGGAGTCTTTTGCGGACGGGGGGAGTATTAAATACGGTTTTAGTATGATCAATTTATTTATGATAAAAAGTAGTCCTTACCATTATTCCATGCGAATATATTCCTATAGAGAGTCTTCTTATCATTGTTTACTCTAAACGGTCCTAGCTCTTGCATTGCTCCTGCACCAATGGAGGAACAACCAGGTCCTATGGACAAAACCCAAAACATTTAAATTGCTTTACATTCAACAATTTCAATCAAATTTTATAGCATAAGTCAAACGTTTGAAATTGCTAGTACCTCCGTTAAGCCATAATAACAATGGCTTCACCGAAGAGTTGATGGGAGACTCAACAAAGTAATAGAAGAGAGCTTTTCCAGCATCTGTGTCCACAGTAACGTAACCACCATACTGATCAAAGGGAAAATCAGTAGTTGGTTGGCCAGGCAAAGCGTCGATCTTGTCCTTTTCCTTTAACCCATCTTGGACCTCTAAATGCACCGAATCAAAAAACTGATCTAAGTTCTTTGGTTGGTCACGTACAAGAGGTAACCAGTTTCCCAGATTCTTGGATTGCAACAAACCATAAAGGCCAATGCTATTACTCTTCTTTGCTTCCAAAGCTAGGGTGAGTGTTGGTAGGATGAAGATAGAAGAGAGGAGAATTAAGAAGATAGGTCGTCTTGCTTGTTTCATAATTTCTCCTATGGTTTGTCGTGTCATATGGAGGCCTCTACAGCAATTGTATAAATAGCCAAAGCCCATTTGGATGGTGGATTCTACAAAGTAGGTCGCCTGCTAATGGCTCGTCCGCTTTTGTTTGTTAGACATGGACATGAAGAATTATCGGTTGACCCATCTACTAAGCAACTCTTGCCCCTATCAATGTAGTTTGTTTTTTCTATTTCCTTCTTTCCAATGAAATTAATATGCTTTGTTTTCATAATTTAATGCTACCACTGTCCCTGAAAAATTGATGCGTTTCTTCTTTATTATTTAATTTATGATTTTATGTCTTCAATATTTTGAAATTCAAAGTCAAATAATTTAGATGCAAATTATAGAATAATGTGTGTACTTTAAAAAAAAATCAATTTTTTAATGAGTTTTTCTAGTTATGATTTGAATCTCCCACTACATGAAAAAAGAAACGCACCAATGTTTTAGGGACGAAGGGAGTATATAATATATTTCTTTCAACATTTTAGTATAAAAGTCAAATATTCTATGTATACGATTATTTGATATTTTATATATATATATATATATATACACATATACATAAACATAAACATATACATATATATATATATATATATATATATATGTATACATACATACATATATATATATATATACTTGTATTTGCATAAATTTGTCCATTTCTAATATATGTGGACAATGTTTAGCCCTCTGATATAACTAGGGAAGTCAATCTGGTGGATCCAGTTCAGTTTTGGGTAATGTTATTCGGGTTCGGGTGATGATCAGGTTTGGTTTATTCGGTCCATATCGGGTTGCCGGTCGAGTTCAATTTTCGGCCAAATTTATGAGTTTTATAATTTATTGGGTTGGGTTCAAGTTGGGTGGGGTTCATTAAGATTTGGGTAATATACAGGTCATGTTGATTCATGTCTCAGGTCATCCCAGGTATGGTATTCATGTCTCCGGGTCGAAATTGGGTTAACAATTTGTCTTGTATACATTTCACTATCTATGTCCAGAAGCTTTGCAAACGTTCTTTTAGTTTGAAAAAAATTACAATGCTAACAATAAATTATTACAATGTAAATTATTTATGTTTATTATATTCTCTTAATTCTATACATGCTGAAAATATAATTTTTCCCTCAATCCGTTAAACTTACCGGTCAAGTGATGGAAAATGACCACAAATGCATAAAAAGTTAAAATAAACAATACTTTATTAGTACAGTAAGTTAAAACAGAACTCTAGTAGTACAATAATTTAAGTTACAGAACTTAGATGCACTTTATCCTCTATATATAGTTGTAAAATTGAAATTTTTACTTTGAACTTTTCTTTTGTTTATTATTTTTCTAAATAGATTGAGAAAAAAATATTATATTTTGTATGTAAATCTTATTTAGTGTTTTATAAATTTTATAAATTATTTTTCTTACTTTTGAATTGTTTAAAGCATTAAACATTACTTTTCCATGTTTAAAAATATTTTCTTTTGCATAAAAAATTGTTTTTTTGCTCAGAAGCTGGTCGGGCATCGAAACTGCAAAAAACAATTCTGATCTCACTATCAACTCAAAATAACCTAATTTGTATATAGTGATGAAAATCAGGTCGAATCCCAAGGAAAATCTTTGAATTAAAATTTCTAAGCAATTAACTGAAATAAAAGGTTGAGGGGTTTTTTGTCGAATTAAATGCTAAAAGAAATCAGCTGCAAATTAAACGAATTAATCAAATACTAAAATTGCTCAGCCTAGGGTTGATTATCCACTCCTAACATATGATTGATCATCGAAACAAACATTTCTTTAACACAAGCAAATAAACCAGATTCCACCTAAAGCTAGAAAGAAACCAATTAATTCTTTGATAAATTAACCATAACAAGCGACTAATTAATTCCTTAATCCCAAACAACTAGATATTGAGAAGCAATTTCTAATCAACCTAGACTTAACATGAAGAACAATGATAGAATTGTTTATTCCAATCAACCACCTAGAGAAGCTAGTATGATTTAACTTGCACTATTTCTTCTATGTGAATTAACAAGAAATTTACGAAATTCCAATTAATCAACTTGCTTCTGAACAAATCCTTTCACACAAGCGGCTAAAAAAATTCAAGCATAATCACAATTTCAGAACCAATTCAACAAGCGAGAATCAGAAAATCAATTGCAATAATTAAGTACTAAGAAGAAATAGATACTTGAAATTAAAGAAAATTATATTTCAAAATCAATTCTCACAGCCTAGAGTTTGGAGATAGAAATTTGACCCTAGACCAAACTAAGAAAATTACTCTGACATGATATTATAAACGCAGCAAAGAAAATAATATTGAAAAGCTAGAATGAGACTCACGGTCTCGGTTGTGCTCTTTTAATAGCTTCATGGAACTCCTAATCCTAACAGGAAAAGAATTTCTAAACTCACTGGGAGAGCCTAAATTGATGCAGCTGTCATTTCCGTATGTGAAGCCTTCAAAATCGAGTCCTAATCTTGACCGCCTTCTTCACTGATTCTCTTGGACAATTTGTCAAACACGTTGTCTGCATCAGTTTCCAGCAAGCTAATAGACTTCCTAGTGCCCACTCCTTTCCCAATAGAACAAAACCACAATCTGAAACTTAAGTGCGAGTGTCTATAGCTCAGTTGACAATGCTCTTCAACACAAATTAACATTGGAATAGAAAAGGAACGAGTTGTTGTTCTCCAACTAATTAGCAAACCAGTGCATAGAAATAATTTAATTCTCTTTGCTGGCAGCAGCCAATTCTTCTTAGCTGATAATTGGGAGTCTCGTGATACCACAAAAAGATTGGTGTTCTGATTGCAAGAGGAGTCCCATCCACAAAGACTTGTAAACTTGGACAAATCCAATTTTGATTTGATTTGGCTAAAAACAGAGTGAACTGATCCTTGGCTGCGTTAAATTTTCCTTCTCAGGTTTAATAGAAATTTCATTTTATACCTTCAACTTGCTTCAACGTGACAAAGAAGGTGCCCAAGGTTTAATTGGCACTGCTTTCAGCTCAAAGAACAACAACATGCCTCAACTTAGATGCAGATTTTAAAAACTTTAGACTCGAATTGGGTTCAATAATCTTCGCGGGACTTTTAGCTCGGATGTTAGCTTACAAATGCATCTTGAATCATCCAATTCTGACCTCTATATCTCAAGGTATGATTTTACCAAGTCATCTTCAATATGTCAAAACAAAAATATCCAAAAATACTACAATCATAAATATTTGAAAATTAACAATTAAATCCATATTTAATCAGTTGTCTCCAAATAAGTTCTAAGATAATAAAGATACTCAAAATGGGTCTTTATGGCTCACAACTCATGAAAATAGCTTAAGCATTGAAGAAATAAATCTAACAAAAATCAACTTATCAGAAGCCCTCCAAATATTCCTGAACTCTTTGTTTTGACCCAAATTTCACCTTGAGCTATCGTAGGCCGTTAGAAAATCGTAAAAGCCTTCGTTATTTTTCGGTAAATCTTACCGGCCGATACCGGTAAGCTTTCACTTGCGGAATCTCATAGAATATTTCGCTAAATTATTATCGCTAAGTTCTCGACTCCAAGCACCAACTCCAATCAACGCTTCCGGTCATTCTCGATTAATAGCCAACGCATATTCCTGGCTACATCCAAGTAAGGGGGATAAGATGAGGTTTTTCCTTGAGTCGTTTTATCGCTTCATAAACAAACTCTCGAATAATGAACTCTAAGTTAAACAATTGGGTTTAATAAAATATTCGAAAGAGCAACCCGGGTATCGTATTTATTTATTATTGATACTTTACACTTTCGCTCTTAGGAATTTTTATCGTTTGTTTTGATTGATTGATTGACATACATGTATGATATGTACGATGGATGTTATATGTAATGCTAGTACTTGCTAGTGGCATGCTAGGCTCATTAAACGAACTCCGTTAGTTCATGTTAGGGCCGGAAAGCTAATAAGATGTTGGTATCATGTGTAACTCCAAAAAGGGGTAGTGTCATATTTAGGGTTTGAACCAAACGTTAGGATCATGATAGGACTGTAAAAGTTACTCTAAGCCGATAGATAACAAGTTAGGCGCGAAAACGATGATTAAGCAAGGATGAGTAATAACTCACGAGATGGGTAACAAGTTATGACCATGGTTGTTCATATTGCTAATTCCTTGTTATTTATCAAATATCAGTTCTGTTGAAGCTTGGTGAACTTAGGATTTTTCCATATCCCTTGCCATGTTAAACTAGAGTTTAAATGAAGTCTGCTTAGTTATTTTGTATTAAATGTATTGATGAAATTCTCAGTTACATGTTAAGGAGTCGGTTTAGCTTGGAGTTTCATTAGTAAACCTTCCTAGTTCTTAATTCTCAGGAACTTGATGGTCAGAGGTCTGTACGAAGTAATGTTTGCTGGTTGCTTGCTCTTGATTAATATTGACTCGTGTGATATCTTGAGCTTGTTATTTGGCTTATGCTAGAATCTGTAAGTGTCTTTTGGTTAACTAAAGCATATTTTGAACCTTAGAATTAATTGTCTGTTTTTTATATATATTTATTACCTTGCCGAATTCATAATTCTGTCTACTTTTTTTACAGTTTCTTCCTTTAACTCCGTTGGAGGTTTATTAGTAACATCATAAGTTTGATTATTAAAATTTGTCACCTTTCTCTTTTATAGAGGGGCGGACCTAGCATAGGGTAGTATATTCAGAACAAGTTTGAACCCTACCTTTGTAATTTTCCCTCACACAATTTATATTAGCAACTTATTACACATATCCTTATACTATACTTGAAATTACTCCCACAACATTACCTTAGAAACAAAACACTTAAACCCCTATAACCACACAATTTAAGACTTTTGTATATGTTCAAATTTGTCCCCACAACAAAAATTTTATGGGTCCACCCCTGCTTTTAGATACAGGTTAGTAAGAATAACATGAAAGTTATAGGTTGTTCTACTTCTAAATGTTGGCGGTCCTTCTTGGTTGATCCATGCTTATCCTTTAAGTTAATTAATTTGGAAACCCCTGGAACTAGAAGTATGAACCTTTGTGTTGATTCATGCCTAGAATTACCGCTGCCTTTTCTTTCTATAATTGTTTTAATTGATAACTTCTTCTCTCTTTTCCAAAATTGGCATTGGTTTATGAGTGATGAAAGTGTTGGGGTTTAGCAGAGCAAGATGTTGAATTTGATGGCACAATATTGCATCAACACACACCTTTATTGGTTAATGAAACTCGCCTTATATAGGCTTACACTTATCACAATCCTAGTTGAATTATAACTTCTAATCCTAACACAAAACGTACTAACCCCCTAGTATTACACTATCTCCTGTATGGAGTTCTAATCCTACTTGAACTATGATTCTTGCTTTGCAAGCAACCTTGAGCTAATCACCAGCTTGTAGATAAATCTTCAATACTCCCCTTTGATCCAAAGCTGGTGCCTTGAAGTTGTTGTCTCAGTAATTCAAACTTTGCCGGAGGCAGAGCCTTAGTGAATATATCTGCCAATTGCTCTTCAGTTCTACAAAAAACCACCTTGACTTGTTCTCCTTGTATGAGATCTTGAATGAAGTGATGCCTCATGTCTATATGTTTAGTTCTAGCATGCATCACTTGATTCTTGGCAATGGCTGCAGCTGACCTGCTATCACATAAGATCTGTGTTGCCTCCTTTTGACATTCTCCAAGATCTTCCAAGTATTCTTCTAACCCATATTGCTTGGCATGCAGCAGCTGCAATTGATACATATTCGGCCTCTACAGAGGACAAAGCCATTGTTCCCTATTTTTTTGATGACCAAGTCATTGGTCCAGACCCTAAAAGAAAGCAATTACCTGAGGTGCTTTTCCTCTCCACCTGATCTCCAGCCCAATCACTGTCAGCATACCCTTGCAGCTCAAACCTTTCATTCTTTGTGTACCAGATTCCATAATCCTTGGTACCAGCTACATACCCTAGAATACTTTTTGCAGCACCAAGATGTTGTTTTGTAGGTCTGTGCATGAATCTTGACACAAGTCCTACCGCATAACTAAGATCTGGTCTATTATTAGTTAAGTATATTAGCTTCCCAATTATACTTCTAAACTTTCTTGCTTCAGCTTCACCCGTACCATCATCCAGTACCAACTTCTCATTTACATTCATAGGGGTTGAGGTTGGTTCACATTATTCCACATTAAAGGCCTTCAACATTTCAGATGCAAATTTCTCTTAAGACACAAAAAAACCTTTAAATGACTGTGTCACCTCCAAGCCTAGAAAATAACTCAGACTGCCAAGGTCTGTCATGTCTAGGTGCTCACCATATCCCTCTTAAATTCCTGAATTAGATTCTGTGATGAACCTGTGTAGATCATGTTATCTACTAGAGACTAACTATGATTATATTCTCATCTTTCTCCCTCTCTATAAATAATGTTGGTTCACTTGCACTTTTGATGTTCTCCTTTTCTTTGAAAGAATCGCTCTATTCGCCCATACCATGCTCTAGGTGCATACTTAAGGCCATAAAGTGCTCTCTTTAACCAGGTCATTGAAGTTAAACTTCAAGGACTAAGGACTGACTTTGAAAATTCTAAGATGAAACATAATGAGACAATGCATGCCTATCTTGCAAGGATCACTGCCGTTGTTAGCAAGATGAGGAGTTATGGAGAGGTGATCTCTAACAAATCTATTTTAACAAAAATACTAAGGAGTTTGAGAAGCAAATATGATCATGTGGTTGCAACAATAGAGGAATCTAAGGATTTGAAAACACTCTCGGTTGATGATCTTATGGGTTCTCTACAAGTTCATGAGGTAAGAATCAATAGATCATCTACAGACAAAGAAGACCAGGCCTTACAAGTTCAGGTTGTTTAGAGAAGGAATATGGGAAGAGGAAGACCATTCTTTCGATCGAGAGGTAGAGGAAGATCTAGGGGAACCTCATTCCAATGCACATATTGCAACAAGTCCGGGCACGGAGAAGAAGACTGCTGGGGAAAGCTATAATGTTCACATTGTAAAAAAGCTGGACACAAGGAAGAAGAGTGTTGGAGCAAACAGAACCAAGCCAAATATGCAGAAGGAGAAGCCGATCAAGAAGATTATCTGTTCATGGCTAAAAAATGAGGTAACAACAATCCCTCTGATGTATGGTATTTAGATAGTGCCTGTTCAAATCATGTTACAGGTGACAGAAGCAAATTCAAACAGTTGGATGAATCATATAAGTCACAAGTCAGGCTGGGTGATGATAAGCAGGTTGAAATAGATGGAAAAGGGTCAGTGGAAGTACTTGTAGGACAACATATCAAATTGATCAAAGAGGTGGAATATGCACCTGGGATGGCTCACAATTTAATCAGCATATGCCAACTGATTAATAATGGTCATCAGGTTACATTCAAACAAGAAGGATGTGAAGTGAAGAACAACAAATGAGAAATTCTGTTGAAGGCAAGAATGACTGAGAATCGAATGTTTCCTGTAAACCTGTCTACTAAAACCTTTTCAATGGTGAGCAGCAAGGAAAATGACTCAAAGCTATGGCATCTCAGGTATGGTCACCTACACTTTAAAGGACCGCAACTCTTAAGCAACAAATAGATGGTTGAAGGCTTGCCTGTTATACAAATTGAGACTCAGATATGTGAAGGGTGTGTGTATGGAAAGCAAATCAGGAGGTCATTCCCTCAAAATCAAGCCAAAAGAGCTACTGAAAAATTGGAATTGGTCCATGCTGATCTTTGTGGACCAATGAGGACACCTTCACATGGAAATAACAAGTATTTTTTTCTTGTTAACTGATGATTTTACTAGAATGAGTTGGGGTATTTTTTGCAAAACAAATCAGATGCCTTTTATGAATTGAAGAAGTTTAAAGCTACAACAGAAAGAGAAAGCAGTATGAAATTGAAGATTCTTTGAACAGATAGAGGGGGAGAATTTTTGTCTACTGAGTTCACAAAATATTGTGAAGATGAAGGAATTAAAAGGCAACTAACTGCTCCCTATACACCTGAGCAGAATGGAGTTGCTTAGAGGAAAAATTGGACCACTTCGGAGATGGCTAGGTCAATGCTAAAAGCTAAGAGCTTAACAAATGATTTCTGGGCAGAGGCAGGGGCCACAGCTATCTACTTACTCAATATATCACCAACAAAAGAAGTCTTGGATAAAATACCATTTGAGGCATGGTTTGGGCATAAACCATCAGTTTCTCACCTAAGAGTTTTTGGATGTGTGTGTTATGCATTATCTACCAACAGACACAAATTGGAACAGAAAAGTAGAAAATATATCTCTGTGGGATATTCTCCCAACTCAAAGGGTTATAGACTTATTGATCCAGCAACTCAGAAGCTAATAATCAGCTGAGATGTCCAATTTGATAAAGGAAAAAGCTGGAGTTCTGCAGAAAGCATTCAAGTTGGAGTGTCAACTGAAAATATACAAGATAGTGTTTGATTAAAAACACAAGAAGGTCCAAGGCAACAAGAAACATAAGAAGTTGATGATTTTCTACCAGAAGGAGATGCAGGTCTGGAAGCCACAAAAGAACAACAACATTCAGACCTGGAAGTAGGATCATCACAACCAGTTCGAAGGTCTCAAAGAGTAAGGAAACCTCCAACTCACCTTTCTGATTATGACACTTCTCTGGCTATGTATACAGAAAATCCAGCATCAACTGAGGTAGCATTAGAAGAAGTTCGGAGAACAGCTATGAAAGAAGAAATACATTCGATTGTCAAACATCAAACTTGGGAATTGGTAGATAAACCCCAAGGAAAAAATGTTATAGGATTGAAATGGATGTTCAAGAAAAAATATAATGCTAATGGAAGTCTACGTAAGCATAAGGCTAGACTGGTTGTAAGAGGTCTCAGTCAGGAACAAGGCATTGACAATGAAGAAACTTTTTCTCCAGTGACTAGATTTGAAACTGTAAGGACCATTTTGGCTCGAGCTACACAAAATCGATGGAAGGTACATCAATTTGATGTGAAGTCAGCATTCTTGAATGGGGAATTGAAGGAAGAAGTGTATGTAGAGAAGATCCCATAGATCTTGAGATTGGTCTATTGAGCTTTGTTCACATTCCTCACCAACATAATGGTCTATTGAGCTTTGTTCACATTCCTCACCCACATAATGGTGAAAATATTGTGGTTGCTTTATTCAAGTGTATGACAGAATGGGGGATTGAGAAGAAAGTTTTTGTAGATTTAGAGATTCATAGCTTGATGTGTTTTCCATAATCTTGCCTCTCCACTTTCACGAAGAAGAAAGAGGAGAAGGAGGAGGACGAAGTAGAGATAGAACGCATACCTTGCACCCTTGAAGAACAGCGTAAGGATATTTTATCCTTGTTCCAAATGTATGCTCCAAGTCTTCCGATTGAATCTTTAGGCCTTCGAATTCCTTGATGAGGGTAGATTGCATGTGATGCAATGAGGTTGTTTTGTGTTAAAGAGACACAAAAATCGTTCCACCCGAAATGCTCTAGGAATGCTTAATATTTCGGCCAAGAACAAGAGAAGAGAGAAGTTTCGGATTCTTGAGTGTGTGTTGTGTTGTGGCTAAATCATCTATTTATAGATGATGTAGGGAGTTACTAGGAAGAGTCACAACTCCTTATGGCCGAAAGTACACATACTTTCGGCTTAAGGAGTGGTTACTCCCTCCTTGTACACTCCCTTGTCCAAATGCTAAGTAACTCCTCTTTGGGCGAAGGGGTGCCTCTCTTGAGGTGCCTCTTCGCCACTTTTAGGCTCTCATGGCTGAAATCACTTGGTAACTTCTAAGAGATGTGCACACATGCACTAGGGTGCATACACCATGCACCTCGATTGCCAAAGCCATGTCCTTTTACCAAAATACCCTTATTTTGTATAAAAGGATGCTAGTAAGTAGTTACTACTCATGAAACATCACAAATGTTCCATATAGCCACAATTCACATAGTTGAGTTCTATAGAACTCATTTAAGCTCACTTTGAGCTGAAATCACTTCTCCATTTGAGATGAGCTCAAAAGGACTTGGTGCGCTAAGAATTCCAACAAACTCCCACTCGCACTAAGTTATCTTTTGATTGTGAACTCTCACTCAAATAAAATCTCTTTAACACATATGTAGGCCAAAATATACAAGTACATTCACACAAGTAGATTTAAGGGTGCGACCCCAAGGCATACACATAAAATCACTTTCATTGTGGTTGTTAGACTCACAATGAAAGCTTGTCCTCTTCAAAATAACATGCTTGAACCAATCAAGCAACGGTGTATTGTTTGAACTTATCAAACATGTTGAACTTCTTCAAACTCACTTGAACTCATCAAGTGGTGCCTTTACAAACCACAGACACAATGATACACTTCACTTAATCACAATCAGTCCTTTTCTTGAATTTCAATCATTTGAAATCCATGATTGTATTAAGAAGCTGAGATCTCATTCATAAGTGCTCATAATTCAATCTAAATCATACTACACATAGTATGTGGGCCCAAGATTAAATTGAGAGCATGTGTATCATCATAAAACAGTGTCTTTCTTATCAACTTAAACTACTTAAGTCATTGTACCAACTCAACTACCCAAATGGAGGATATTCCAGTCTTTTCTTCTAAGACCTTCAACAACCAATCAAAGTAGTTTTATTGATACAATTTCCTAATAGCAAGTCAAAGTCACTAAGAGTCTGAATCGAAGAACCTCAACTAAGTAAGAACAAAGACAACTTACTTAAATTCTTCTTTGGTCGCATTTCATGGTTATAGAACAATGAAGTTTTAAATGAACACTATTTGATGTTTTACTAACTCCCACTCGGAATGATGTCCATTTAAGTTGGGAGATGTGTCATTTTTCTCCCTCTTAAAACACCAAAAGTGTACTCCCCTTATCAAATAAAAGGAGGACATGTCATAGTCCATGAAATGTTATCAAGTAAACCAATGCTTACACCAATCATAGACTAGGATGTATGGTGGTCATACAAACTTGATGAAACTTAGTCATCTCATTTTGATTTACATAATCAAGGTGACAAGAGTTTACGGTGTCATGTGTTGGTTCATGACTCCCACTCAATTATTACTTTACCAAGTAACATGCTTCATTTAAGAAACAACATACATTGAGTCCGTAGCTAGTCTCATCCTTAAGTCTACACAAGATTAAGGGCGAAAGGTTTGTGTGAGAAAACCCTTTCTAATATCTATGATTGACATGTACGAATTTTCTCTGTGAAAACATACAGATTGAACATATCAGATGATGACAAACAAACAACTTTATTAATCATTCTTTATAGAATACATGTGTTACACCAAAGTGGTGAAGTACATCCAACTTAATTACAATCTACAAAGACCCATTGTTTTGACATGTCTAGCAAATACAAGTGGTGGCAATGGCTTAGTAAGAGGATCTGTAGATATGTACTCAATTTTAACTTCACCCTCTTCAATTGCATCCCTTACAAAATGATATTTCATGCTAATGTGCTTGGTCTTTCCATGGTACTTGGGATCTTTGGTGTAAGCCATGACCGCCATACTATCACTGTAAATAGTAATAGGCCTTTCCACCATGATCCGAGATTCCAAGTTCTTAAGAAAGAATCCAAGCCAAAGGGCTTCTTGTACAGCCGAGGCACATGAGATAAACTCAGCCTCCATGGTTGACAATGCTGTACAAGTTTGTTTCTTATTACACCATGTAGTAGCCCCACCATTAAACAGAAATACATAACTAGATGTAGATTTACTAGAGTCACGATCTCCACCCCAATCAGCATCAGAGTAACCATGCAAATCAAGCTTCTTGCCTTGATAGCATAGCCAATAATCTTTAGTACCTTTAAGGTACCGTAGAACCCTCTTGACACTCTTCCAATGCTGCATTCCAAGGTTTGAAGAATATCGAGCCAATAAGCCAACTGCTTGGCTTTGTACACAACATGGCATACATTAAGGAACCTATAGCACTCAGGTATGGTATGTTTGTCATCTCTTCCTTTTCTGCTGGAGTCGTGGGACACATGTCCCCTCCAATCTTGCATCCATATGCAAGTGGGGTATTCATGGGTTTGGAGTTGGTTAAATTGAACCTTTCCAGGATCTTATCAATATAAGGTTCCTGTGAGAGGCCTAACAAGCGTTCCTTTCTATTCCGGTGTATCTTGACACCTAAAATAAAGGAAGCTTCTCCGATGTCTTTCATGTCGAAAGTGGAAGATAACCATCCTTTGATGGTTGTCATTAACTCAACTCCACTACTTGCAATTAGTATGTCATCTACATACAAAGTCATTATAGCATAATCGGATCCAGACAAGTACAAGTATACACAATGATCTTCATGCATCATTACAAAGCCATAACTTGTAATTGCATGATGGAACTTCAAGTACCATTGTCTTGAAGCTTGCTTAAGACCATAAATAGACTTTTTAAGTCTACATACCTTGTCCTCAAGACCTTCTTGGACAAACCCTTCTGGTTTTCTCATATAGATCTCTTCACTCAAATCACCATTGAGGAAGGCTGTTTTAACATCCATTTGATGTAACTCACGATCCAAGTATGCCACAATGGCAAGTAGTAATCTGATGGAATTGAATTTCACTACAGGTGAGAAGGTATCTTTGAAATCAATACCTTCCTTTTGTGTGAAACCCTTAGCCACCAATCGGGCTTTGTATCTTTCGATACTTCCATCAGAATTCTTCTTTATCTTTAATACCCACTTATTACCAATGGCCTTCCGACCAATAGGAAGATCCGACAATTCCCACACACCATTCATCGCCATAGAATGAAGTTCTTCATTTACGGCATTTAGCCATTCTTCTCTTTGTGCACTATTAAGAGCTTCTTTAACATTACTTGGTTCATCTATTTCAAATGACATCAATTAAGTCTCACCCTCCGAGAGACCCCACCTTTTGGGTTGTCTCGATTCCCTAGTTGATCTTCTCAATATGGGCGGAGGTGATTCTAGCTCTTGTTGATCCTCAACTCCCTCTTGAACAATTGTATCCTCTACAGGATCTTGTTCCATGTGATCCAACACATTGGATTCATCATTAGGAGTCACAACTCCCTCTTGTTGAGGTACTCATTGTGGAGTAGGTGCACCTTGTGCAACTGGTACTTCAAGTACTAGGTTGATCCTCTTCAAGGATTGGACCGAAAGAATTAAGATCATTACATTCACCAACTTTAGGAAACTCACTTTCCATGAAGTTTGCGTTTCTGCCATCAAATACCAATCCTTCTTTTTGACTGATATCTAAGAACACATAACCTTTCGAATCAATGCAATATCCAAGGAAAGCACATTTCTTTCCCTGAGGACCCAATTTTCCCAAAGGATGGTCTGGGACATGCACATAAGCCAGGCAACCCCAAGGGTGCATGGAGCTTAGGTTAGGCGACCTCTTCTTCCACAACTCATATGGAGAAGAGTCGATGTTCTTAGTTGGTACTCTATTGAGAATGTGAACTACACAAAGTAGTGCATCACTCCAATAGATGATGTCCAAGTTGGCCTTAGCCATCATGGACCTTACCATATCCATTAGACTTTTGTTCTTTCTTTCGACACTCCATTTTGTTGGGGTGTCCAAGAAAGAGTGAACTCCCTTTGGATTCCTTTCATGTCACAAAAGGCTTTGAAGGCATTTGAATTATACTCTCCACCTCTATCTGTTCTCAAAGATTTTATTTTCTTACCCAATTGGTTCTCAACCAAATGCACATACTTCTCAAAGTATGATAAAGCCTCAGCTTTGTACTTGAGTAAGAAAACATGTGTGAATCGAGTATAATCATCAGTAAATGTAATGAAATATCTATAACCATTTCTAGATGTCACTCTCATAGGTCCACTCAAGGTAGACTGGACTAAATCTAATGCTTCTTCTCTTCTAGTTCCACGCCCAAAAGGCTTTCTCGTTGCCTTTCCTTCAAGGCATGCTTGGCAACTTGGCAAGACAACTTTGGTCAAGGATCCAAGCAAGCCATTTTTGGCTAACTTATTCATCTTATCTTGACCCACATGTCCAAGCCTTTCATGCCAAGTCATTTCACTTGTGACCTCGGTCACATGGCAACTAGATGAAGCATTAGTGTGGCTACTCGGTATAAGTTCATACAAGCCGTTATTTACTAAACATTCACACACAACTTGATTATCTTTGAAGATAGTAACACTTTCATTCGAAAAGACAAGCTATATTTGTACTTCAACAAACTACTTATAGAAATCAAATTTCTACAAATATCTAGTACATATAATGTATCAATTAGATATAATGATCCATTACAAGTAGGGACTTTACATATCCCAATTCCTACTACTTCTATTACAACATTATTTCTCACCGAGACACACTTTGCATCTCTTGGAAGCTTTCTGTAAGCCACGAACCAAGACTTGTCTCGGACTATGTGGTCCGTTGCTCCTGAGTCTACAATCCACAAAGAATTGCTTTCAGTTAGCAAAGAACAAGATGCAACATATACATCAGAAGTAGTAGGTATATGTACCTTAGAAGGACTTTTGCAATCTTTTGCAAAGTGCCCCTTCTTTCCACAGTTGAAGCTTTTGAGCTTAGAAACGTCCCTTTTCTTTTTGAACTTGTTCAAATTGGGACCGTTTCCACCTCCTTTACCTTTGCCATTGCCGCCATTGTTCTTTCCACCTTTACCAAACCATTTCCCTTTTCCTTTGTTTCCTCCCTTTTTGTTGGAGGAAGTAGAAGCAACATATGCTTTGGAATGGTTTTTGAGGGCCATTACTTCGGCCTCAAGTAAAAGGTGGCGGGCTATATCATCAAATGTTTTGATCCGAGGACTATGGCACAAGTTGACCTTCATCAACTGCCAATCCTCATTTGGAAAAGATCGGATTATAGCTTGGACCTGTTGTTGATCTGTGAGGTCGTTCCCGGCTTGCTTCAACTGGTGGATCATCCGAGACATCTCTCGAAGGTGAGAACTCATGGTGTGATCAGCTCGTTTCTGATAGTTCTCAAACATCGGAATCATTGATCTATATTTCTCCACAGAAACATCACCATATTTGGTCTTGACAGTGTCCCAAATTTCTTTGGCACTATCAAGGGTTGAGAACTCAACCATGATCTCATCCACCATTGTCGAAAGAAGGGTCACTCGGCAAAGATGATTCTTTTTCAGATAAGCCACATAGGCTGTCTGGTCTTGCCCTTCTTCCGGTTGGGCAACCTGACCTCCATCAGATAAAACCTCAAGTGTGTCCTGCTGAGTAAGAATAAACTTGACCTTTTGCTCCCAAATCGGATAGTTGTCACTATCCAATTTGAGGTCCTTGTTCAGTTCAGCAACAATATTCTTCTTACATGCCATCTACAAGATGCAAATCACATTTTTAAAAGTTCAATCAATCACAACAAGACTCAACCAAGCAACAAATACATGCAACTACTTCAAACATGTCCATATATGACAAAATGAGTGCATATAGCATTCAATTAGAAACACACAAACATGTTTCCATTGTTTCACATACATGTTCTAATTGAGCCTCCAAGAAGGTTCAAATATCTCACTTTAAGGTTTCATGTACACATACATGAATAGCTTATGTAACATTACATATAATATTTCTCCAAAACTTAGTCTCATCACCCATAAGTCTCCTTGATACAATTCCCAGGAAAGGTGGAGGGATAACATCGGTCCCGCTTAAAATCCACCTCCTTAGACAGAATTATAATCAATTTGATAGGGTCCCTAGAAACTTTAGCTTTTAGAAATATCATATCCTCCTTGAACCAAGTCTCATTTCCCTCAAGTCCATCATAGTGGTGAACAAATCACCAGTACTAAGACCATCTTAGGGTTGAGGTTCTTAGTCTAAATCGAGGTACAATGTCACATATATGCAACTTATGCATACTAGTAAGAACATGTAGAAAATACACAAAGAACACATCTTGGTTTATTCCTTCTTGAATTAAGTCTCTCATCCTTCAAGTCACCATAGTGATAATTCCCAGGAAGGAGGGACACAATGGTACCGCTTAAGTTCCTTCCTAGACAGAATTACCATCTAATTAAGACTATCTCCGGGTAAAGCCAATAACTCAAGTGAAGAATTACACCAAGAACTTATCTTGTGCATTTCATGCCATAATCACAATTATATCATGTTCTAACATTCATATAGATATACATGTGAATCACAAAGAAGCAACATACATGCTTTCATTCAATCATACTCATGAACACATACATAAGCATATAATGATTCACATATTCGATCATAACCCCTTCGAATAACCTATTTGGGGGTCTCGCGAACCCCTCATGCCGCGAACGCCTGGACACTGGCGAACACCTGTCAGGCGAAGTCTTGACACTGACGAACGTCTATCAGATGAAAAAATTGACACTGACAAACGCCTGTCAGGAGAAGCCTGGACACTGACGAACGCTTGTCAAGGGACCGCGAGGCGTCATACAAGGTTCTCATACAAGATACTTTTATCTTGACCGAATTCATACATACATGTAATATTCTGTCAACCTGAAATGCTTATTTGCATGCAACAACCATACGAGTTCATGCAAACATGCATATAAGTACATGCGAACATGCATATACATTCAAGCAACACAGGCTCTGACACCATTTGTTGATTTAGAGATTCATAGCATGATGTGTTTTCCATAATCATGCCTCTCCACTTTCACGAAAAAGAAAGAGGAGGAGGAGGACGAAGTAGAGATAAAACGCATACCTTGCACCCTTGAAGAACAGCGTAAGGATGTTTTATCCTTGCTCCAAACGTATGCTCCAAGTCTTCCGATTGAATCTTCAGGCCTTCGAATTCATTGATGAGGGAAGATTGCATGTGATGCAATGAGGTTGTTTTGTGTAAAAGAGACAAAAATCGTTCCACCCGAAATGCTCTAGGAATGCTTAATATTTCGGCCAAGAGCAAGAGAAGAGAGAAGTTTTGGATTCTTGATTGTGTGTTGTGTTGTGGGTAAATCATCTATTTATAGATGATGTAGGGAGTTACTAGGAAGAGTCACAACTCCTTATGACCGAAAGTACACATACTTTCGGCTTAAGGAGTGGTTACTCCCTCCCTGTACACTCCCTTGGCCAAATGCTAAGTAACTCCTCTTTGGGTGAAGGGGTGCCTCTCTTGAGGTGCCTCTTCGCCACTTTTAGGCTCTCATGGCTGAAATCACTTGGTAACTTCTAAGAGATGTGCACACATGCACTAGGGTGCATACACCATGCACCTCGATTGCCAAAGCCATGTCCTTTTACCAAAATACCCTTATTTTGTATAAAATGATACTAGTAAGTAGTTACTACTCATGAAACATCACAGATGTTCCATATAGCCACAATTCACATAGTTGAGTTCCATAGAACTCATTTCAGCTCATTTTGAGCTGAAATCACATCTCCATTTGAGATGAGCTCAAAATGACTTGGTGCGCTAAGAATTCCAACCGTTTTTACTATCTCAATTGATAATGTTTCTGAAAATGATTATGCCATCAGATCTTCGAGGCTAATTATAGAAAAAAATATAAAGTTGATGTGTGGTGGGAAGTTGTTTCATGTGCGCTGTACTGCACACATTCTCAATCTCATTGTCCAAGATGGTTTGGATGAGATTAAACTTGTTATCCAAGATGTTAGGTTAAGCGTATGTTACATTAATAATAGTGAGGCACGTCTGAAAGTGTTTTCTGGCATTGTCAAGTAATTGAATCAACCTGCCCGAAAGCTGATGTTCTCAAAGAAAATGTGAGAACTACTATGCGTGAGCTTTATAGAGAATATGCAGCTATCTATAAGATCCAAGATGAAGTTGATGAAAATAGTTGCTCTTCTACCAATTCTTCAGGAGGCACTGCTGTTACAGGGTTTATTAAATTCATGAACGTACTAAAGGTAGTAAAGGGTACAGGGCCAATGAAAACAGATTTAGAGTTGTATTTGGGAGAAGATAATTTTGTGTGCTCAAATGTTGTGAACAATAAGTCCAACATATTACAATGGTGGAAGGAAAACTAAGCTAAGTACCCTATTCCGTCGAGGATGTCTTGTGATATTCTGGTAATCCCTATTACTACAGTTGCTTCAGAAGTAACATTTAGTGCTTCAATTGACACAGTGCAAGCATTCATTTGTCTCAGGGATTGGTTCAGGCATCTCCATGGTATCAAGAAGTCAAATCGATTATGTCATTTATGTTTCATAGTTACTATTTACCACTACCATTAATATTTCTATTGGATTGTTTCTTTACTACTGAGTATTGCTAATAAAATAGAGTAAGTCATTTTGATAGTTTCTTTCTTTGGATTGTGATGGTTTATTTCCTGGAATTTGTGATGCTAGAACTTGTGATAGTTACTATCGACGACTACTTTATAATATTTCTACCTTGAAGTTAATATAGATTTATATATTTCTTGTAGGTGTTGGAGCCGGTGGAAATTAAAGCGCCTTAATGTGGCTAAAGTACGTGAGCTATCTCTTTCTGTTGGAATAGTTTAACTTTAAGTTGTGGACTTCGATGTTACGATGGTTTAGGTTTGTTGGAATCTGATTTCCTAGAACTTGTGATGTTTGAAATTGTAAACTTGTGATGTTTGAACTTGTGATAATCAAACAACCCCGTGAAGCGGTATGAGTTTGATTTTGGTGAACTTGTGAACTTGGATTGTTTGAAGTAGCGTGAGATATGTGATGATACTTCTAAATCTTGTGATAATTACAAGTATTGTGTAAGTAGCAATAGGTATTATAAGTAGCAGCAGGTAATTGGCAAGGTGGTGTAAGTAGCAGCAGGTATTGTGTTATGTTAAATTAAATCGAGCCTTACCGAGCTTAGGCGAGCCTAACGAGCTCACGAACCTGATGATGTTCAAGCTTCAAAAACTCTCGAGCCTAGCTCGAACCTCTAATGAGCCGAGCTCGAGCTCGAATAATCGGGCTCAACATAGTTCGAGCTGAGCCCAAATTACACGAGCCCGAGCTCGAAAATGCCAGGCTCAGGCTTGGCTTGGCTCGAACTATTACGGTCACCCCAAGCGGGTTGTGACCGGGTGACCGGGCTCGGTTTTGGCTGCGGGTCACGTTTTGGGTGGTTAAAAGGCTCCCGAGACTTATCTGAGCTTTAATTCTGGAAATCCTTCAGGTTTTGAGGTCGTGTGTGTTCCCGGACGTTTTCGTGAAAATATTTTTAGTAGAGGATTGTCTCGGGGCGTCTGGCGGGCTCGGTAGCGCTCCGGGACCTCTGAATGAGAAACCGTTTGCATATTTGGAATCTTGGGAACGTCCCGGATCATTTTACGGAGTATAATTTTTGGATAGGGGCGTTCGGTCGGCGACTCCGGGGCCGGGCGAGAATCCCGGGGCTCGGGATGAAATTTTTCCGACGGCTTCAGTGGAAGGTATGTTATATTTTAAGGTGGATTTTATGGTAATATTTGTGAAATTTTGGCATGACGGGATTTTGGTTCAGTGTCGACACACGCGCACGTCGTTACTTACTCGGGTTCAGCGGGCCCGGTAGGACACTCTGATCTTCCGAATAGACTTTGGAAACACGATTTGGGTATTTTATGATATTCTGAGGTTTGTGGTCAGTTTTTGTTTCTTTTGGAGATCGTTATTTACGTTTAGGGTTAAATTGTAAAGATTTAGAGAATTGGGAGCTAAGTTGTTATTAACCCTAAAGTTATTAATATGTTGGGTCAGATTTGGGCTGTAAGTCGGCAGAAGTGAGGGGAGTGGACACTTGTCCACATGTGGTTGAAGATGGAAAGGATAAGTGGTATAAAAGGAAACTATTTCATGAAAAATTGCCTAAGTCTTTCTCTTCTTCTTCTTCCTTCTCCTTCTTGCCGCCATTACTCCTCCTCTCCAAGCTCCATGTTCTTCATTTTTCTGGGTTGATTCTTCAAGGATTTGGGTTCCTCAAGTGGTAAGCTTCCTCCCTTCATCTCCTTTCAAGATTGGAAACATGATTTCTTTGGAAAAAGAGAGGAAATTTCTAAGCTAGGGTTTGTTCTTCACTACATGTTTGGATGATCTTCTCCCTCCCATCTTTTAGTATGTTCTTCTTGGGTTGGAGGGAGTAAGAATCTATGTTTAGATTTTGGAAAAACACCATGGATGGGGAAACATATTTAGCCGAATTATTGATGAATTTTCTAAAATGGTGTAGAGTTGTGTTCTTGAATCATGCTCTTAGTATGTTGTTCCTAGCATGATTCTAAGGCATTCTATGGTTTCAATTTGGTGGAAAATTGGTTGAGTAGAAAAGCCCCAAATTGAGTGAATAGTGCAATTAGGGTTTATATTGATTTAGTATGATTTAAGTGTAATGGGTTAGCATTCTTGGTTAAGAAGTGTAATTTATGGTTGGAATGAATGTTTGGTAGCTTGAATGGATTGATTTGGAAGTTGGGTGAAAATATGGTTTAGGGCTGAATTGCTCAAATGAAACTTTCTCTAGGTTGGTGTTGTAATTTGGTTTTATTGGATGCTAAATTGGTATCGGGGTTGAATTTAGGTGCGGAATGGTGTTTGAAACGTTGGTTTCGGGTAAGAAATGGAAAAGTTCACTTTTATGCGGGATTAAGGGGGAAAGTGTCTGGAATGTGGGTTTAAAGGTTGGAATGTGTATGTGGGTGTATGAATAACAATGTTCTGGCTCGGTTCGTGAAACCGAGCTTTCTGTGGATTTTTGCGGGAAAGTGCGGGATTGTGCGGGTTTGGTTTCTGGGGGTGTATTTTGACGTGTTTTGATTGGTTTGTGGTTGTTCAGCTTGATTCCGCCTTGGTGGAGCTGTGTGTGACCATAAAAGGTGAATTGTCACGTTTGGTCGGAGGCGGGATTTCCGGGAGTTGTGCTACGGAGCGGTGTTTGCGGAGTAAGGGTTCAACTTCTCTCGTTATACATGCTGGTATGGGACTTTATGTATACGGGTTTAGTTGAGGCGGGTTCCGGGTTGAGGACGGTGGTTCGGTGATCCGGGACTGTCATATGGTAGGGTACATGTTTGTACTTGTTCTGTTTCAAGGCCCGGGTGGTCTTGGAGGCCACGGGTTTATATGCTGTTCTGCATATCCGCGCTAGGCGCTGATATTTTTGTTTATACGTTTTGATATATTATATTCTGTTTTGCATATGCATTATTATAATATGAATCTGTTCTGTGACGAGACCTGGATGGTTGTAGAGGCCACGGGTGCTCCTTGGTTCTGTTCTGTAGTGTATGCCTTTGGAGGGTGCGACATTACGTGTATACACACACGGAGTGCGGTATATACGTGACCTACGACGGTTTGGGGATCGCGACCCCGGCCGGTACCGTGCCACATTGCATTACATTACGTATATTCTGACCTCTTAGAGAGGGCTGTCGTTTTGGGTCATTCTGGCGGTTGGACCGCATACGATGGGTTCCGGCTCACCTCTAACTCTGCATACATTCATATATATGTATATATTTGTGCTTGTGCTTGTGTTTGTTCTGTTTTGCAGGTTCGATTCAGCAGTACTTGTACAAACTGTATCTTACCTCAGCCCTTACTGGGTCCTCCCGAGGACTCACCCCTTATTTGTTTACCACCTTTGAGTTGTTCTAAAAGCAACCGGCGGAATAGAGATCCGCGGTGCTTTACATTATTTGGGGTTTCAGCGGCGAGTACCACGTGCGGGAATCTTACGGCGAGGGTTTCAGTTCCGCACTTAGGTATATCTAGGTTTTAGTTTGATGGCTCTGTGTAGTTGCATGCATGTTTATCGGATCATGAGATTGTATATGATTGAAATTCTGGTATTTATGTATATCGACTTTGTTGTCTTGAGTCGAGGCGGGCCGACTTGCCTATATTAGATTTGATATGAAATGGAATTACGTGTTACCTTGTCTGTGTAATGATTGATATTCCATGAACTGCGTGTTTGGCTATTCTTTGAGCTACTTTTATACTTGCCATGTGTGGATTTTGGTAGGTTGCATGTTAGTATCGATTATTCTGTTAAATGGGTAAAATGCACTGCCACCGCGCGTTCCGCCGTGGGTTCCGGTTTCCGAACGTCACGGTCGGCCCGCCTCCGCAACCGGGCGAGGTGGGCGTGACACGAACTCACCCCTAGGCGGGAGGTTAGGAAATTTAAGGTCGATTTGTATATTTTTAAAAGACCGAGGTTAAATTGAATATTAGATTTGGACAGATTACATAAATATCCCACTTAAACAAAGATTTTAATGGAAAATTAATCGAGGATCTTAATAGGACAAAAATGTAACTCATAGGATGAAAGTGATACAAAATCTTAAAACAGTTCCAAATAGGACTACAATGAAACTAAAGGATTTAAAGATGGAGTTTACTAAAATTGTTATTTGACAATCTAAATACTTCCTCTGTCCCTTATTATTTGCAACTTTTTGTTTTGGCATGAAGATTAAGATGAGTAGAAATTTGTAGAAATTTAACAAAAATACACTTAAGATAAAGGTAGTTTTATGGGTGAAATTTGTTTGTAGTGAGTCAAATCAAATTATAAAAAGTTAAGATAATAGTAGACTGAGCGGATGAGTGGAGTTATAGGTGTCAAATCATAGAATAAATAAATACATTGTTACAACCACCCCCGACGTTCTGTAATTTTTCTGTAAATTACGGCCGTAAGCTTAAATTCTGTAATTATCAAATCACAAACGGCTTGAGATTAATTTATGGAATTCAGACTGGGAGTTATTTTGGAGTTATTTACAAGTGTTTTATATGTTGGATAACATTTACGGAGTTAGAGATGTTTTGCAAAAAATCGGTTTTGAGGGCAAAATGGTCACCGAGGAAGAAAAATTTTGGAAAATCTTGTTGGGCTTTTCCTTATTGGGCCAGCGCTTTTTGTGAGGTTAAGGGAGGATACTTTTGTTTTTAGTGAGTGGAGTGGAGTGGAGTGGGATATTTTGGTTTATGAAACATTTTTCCATTCTTCATAAAATCATTTTCTTTAGCCCATACACCTTCTTTCACACCCATCCCCTTCCATTATTTCAGATATCATCCCTCCCTCTCTCTACCATTCATTTCATTTCATCGTATCTCTTCCAACACTTGAAAGAAAAAGCAAGAGAGCAAGAACACCTTCTCCTCCTTACTGCCCAGAAATTTCATCCGAATTCCACAGCCATTCTGCCCTAGCAAATGACCGAATCAGCTCTTGGAGTCTTCAGAGAAAATATTCATCAAGGTCTTGGCTACAACCTTTCTGAAGGAAGCAAGATTCAAAAGTGAGTGGAAGATCCTCAAAACTCTGGTGCAAGCCTTCAGATCCAGCAGTAATATTTGGTTTCCAAAGTTCATTTCTTGAAGTTTTGAGCTTGGACCTTCAACAAACCAAGCTCTACTACTTCCTAGGCTCCTAAATCTGTAACTTCAAGGTATGGTTGAGTTGTTTTTGTTGGATCTTCATGTTTTTGATGTTTAAACATGGAAGAAAAACTAATTCATCTTTGTTGTTCTTCATGGCCGAATTTTGAAGGATTTTGGTGATGGATTTGTCTCAACAACAGCTCATCCTAGGTTGATCTACAAGTTTCAGCAAGGTGAGGAATATCCTTGGTAACTTTTTATGAAGTTTGGTTGTTGGATGATTCGATCTTCAACTATGTTGAAGTTGGTTGCATGATGAACATGTTTTGTTCTTGAGAAATCATGAAAAAGCATGGTGTTAAAGTGTTAGGGTGAAGGCCGAATCTGTTGGGTATAGTTTGAAGGATATTTTGTTGAAGGAAGTTCGTAAAAAACATGTTTTAAGCAGATAATAAGTAATACAGGCAGAAGGAGTTCCGCCCTCTTCGTAGGGTCAAAAACTCCCCAGGAATAATATATAGTCCAGAATATCAGAATACTAATTGTATCTAATATGCATACTACGCCTACAGAGTCGAGCCATAAAGCGGAATATACCTCGCTAACTACCGTTGCTGCTGCTAAATATAAACAGGAGAAATTAATGTCAGACTAAATGAGTAAATTAAACCGACAGATCACAGAAACGATCTAACTAGAATAACCCCCAAACTTAATCAGAAATATACCTCTCAAAAATACAGAATGCAGAACGATCACTACGGGAGATCTACTCCGCAGGTCGTTTGCCAGGTTCCCCTGAAAATGTTTAATATGTGGGGGTGAGTTCTCGAAAGAACCCGTATGGGGGCAGGTACGATAACGGGTAAAAAAAAATTTCCCTGCATAAAAGGTTAGTATGCAATGAACTAGCAGATAATACAACCTTAAGTATAAACAGGAATATGATATGCAAATGTCATGTGCTAATAAGTCCCATCAGACTGGTGGTACTTTCCCATACAAGTGGTCCTGGACCTCAAATAGCACCCTATGGCGGCTTGTTAAGCTCGCGCCGATTATCGGGATCAGAATGCATGGTACCAGCGAGGGGTGATATGTCCCTACCTATCAGAATAGGAAGCGGCATAAAGCCGACACAGAACAGAAAATGGGTCCGTCATCGACCCCCGATAAGCATATCCGATATAGCATAAGTCCAAAAAACCATAACAGAGAGTGGGTCCGTCATTGACCCCCGATAAGCATGAAGTCCAAAATAATAATAAAAACCTGCATACTGCTGTGTACCATGTGACTAGCCCCGGGAGTCACTGGGCCCCACCCTCGACCCAAGTACTAGCCCTTAACTAACCTAATACACAAGAGTTGAACTGCATTGCGTATTAAGAAAGCTTAACCCCTTACCTTAGTAGAAACAAATAATCTCTGTGACCCCAGACGCTCCACAACGGTATCCACGAAATGCAGATTTAATCGCGAATCGAAACATAACTCTAGTTAATTAACTATAGTTTCTTACTTTGGAAATTTATCCAAAATTACCACTTAAGTCCTCCAACTTTTCAGAAGTTTGCAATCTTGCCCAAAACTTCATAAAGTTGCAGAAATTGACAACTTTATACTTAAAGTGTCTATAATTAAGTCCATAACTTAAAGTGGCTATCTTTCCATTTTCTTCTCCATAATTACACTTTTTGTCCTTAAACTTTTTAAGAACATTCAAGTTAACCCTTAAGTTCCACAAAATTACAAAATACCCAATTTTGTCAACTTTTCCACAAAAGTATCTTTTCCAACCAAACTTTCGGCCAAGTCCATATTTTCGGCCAAAATTCCATTTTGACCCTAAACTTTATAAACTTACACTTTAGCCACTTAAACCATACTTTTTTCACCAAAACATCATTTAATCACTTTCTCCAACACTTTAACTTCACAAAATCATCATCACAATTCGGCCTTCATCAAAATTTCACCAAATAAATTCCAACTTTTTCCAACAACTTAAAATCATGTTAAACATACTTACAACATGCTTTCCAATAACTTTGTTCAACAAAACATTCATCAAATATAGATCCAATAATTCGGCCTTCACCCAAAAATTCCAACAACATATTTTTTTCATGATTTCTCAAGAACAAAGTATTTTCATCATACTTCCAACAACAACATACTTGAACCAAATTCATAAAAGTTACCAAGAAGGATCCCCATCTTAATAATACTTGTAGCTTAGCTTAGGATGAGCAGGAGTTGAGACAAATCCACCACCAAAAATCCTTGAAGTTTCGGCCATGAAGAACAAAGAAGATGGATGAGTTTTCTTTCATGTTTAGACTTCAAAGAACATGAAGATTCAACCAAATAACTCAACCATACCTTGAATGTTACTGATTTAGGAAGCCTAGGAAGTGATAGGACTATGTTGGCTGAGATTCCAAGCTCAAAACTTCAAGAAATGGTTTTTGGAACCAAAAGTGCTGCTGGACCCATCGGATTGCACCAAGGTTTTGGGGACCTTCCTTTCACTTTTGGCTCTTTCTTCCTTCTGGAAAGTTGTAGCTAAGACCGTGATGAAGAATTTCTCTGAAGACCTCAAGAGCAGATTCAGACGTTTACTAGGGCAGAAAGGCTATGAAACATGACGAAAATTGCTGGGCAGCAAAGGGAGAGAGGTGCTTTTCTTCTTTTGCTCAATGATGGAGATGAGTGATAAGTGAGAGGTAAAGAAGAGAGTGAATGGTCAGGAAATGGGGAGTGATGTCTGACTAAATGGATGAGGATGGAAGGGATGGGTAAAAAGAGAAGGTATGGGTAGAGGAAATGTGCAAGAGAGAGATGGGCTTAAAAACTTATCTCATTGATGCGACAAATAGAAATAAGTAAGAAATGGGGACAAATTTCCACAAATATCTTCCTCCACTCACTTAAAAAGCGCCATCCAACTTAGGAAATAATCAACATGTGATTTCTTTCCAATTTTTCTTCCACGGTGACCATTTGCCCCCCCCTCCCGAAACTAAATTTTGGCAAAACGTCTCGGAACTCAATAAATGTTATCCAACATGTAAAACATTTCTAAATAATTCCAAATTAACTCCCAAATACTGAATTTCAATAATTAATCACAATCCGTTTGTGATATGATAATTACAGAATTTGAACTTGCGGCCGAAATTCAACAGATAAATTACAAAACGTCGAGAGTGGGTGTAACATTAAAAATTTTGGGGGTGTGCTTAAATGGGTAGTTTAAAACCTAGGGCGTGCGTAAATATATATTTTTAGAAAACTTGAGTGGCTGAAAATATAATTTTTCCCTCAATCCGTTAAACTTACTGGTCAACTAATAGAAAAGGACCACAAATGCTTAAAAAGTTAAAAAAAAATTATTAGTACATAAAGTTAAAACATAACTCTAGTGGTACAATAATTTAAGTTACGTAACTATAGATGCACTTTACCCTCTATATATAGTTGTAAAATTGTATTTTCTTACTTTGAACTTTTCTTTGTTTATTATTTTTCTAACTAGAGTTGAGAAAAAAATATTATATTTTGTATGTAAATCTTATAGTGTTTTATAAATTTTATAAATTCTTTTTCTTACTTTTAAATTGTGTAAATCATTAAACATTACTTTTCCATGTTTAAAATTTTTTTCTTATGCATAAAAAATTGTTTTTGTGCTCAGAAGCTAGTCGGGCGTCGAAACCGCCAAAAATAATTCTGATCTCACTATCAACTCAGAATAACCTAATTTGTGTATAGTGGTGAAAACCAGGTCGAATCCCAAAGAAAACCTTTGAATTAAATTTTCTAAGCAATTAAGCTGAATAAAAGGTTGGGGGGTTTTGTCGAATTAAATGCTAAAAGAAATTAGCTGCAAATTAAACGAAATAATCAAATCCTAAAATCGTTTAGCCAAGGGTTGATTATCCACTCCAAACATATGATTGATCATCGAAACAAATATTTCTTTAACTCAAGCAAATAAACCGGATTCCACCTAAAGTTAGAAAGAACCTAATTAATTCATTGAATTAACCATAACAAGCGACTAATTAATTCTTTAATCCCAAACAACTAGATATTGAGAAGCAAATTCTAATCAACCTAGACTTAGCATGAAGAATAATGATCGAATTGTTTATTACAAGCAATCACCTAGAGAAGCTAGTATGATTTAAATTGCTCTATTTCTTCTATGTGAATTAACAAGAAATTTACGTAATTCTAATTAATCAACTTGCTTCTAAACAAATCCTTTCACACAAATGGCTAAAAAGATTCAAGCATAATCACAATTTCAGAATCAATTCAACAAGTGATATATATGGGCCAGCCAACACGGCGGTATTGCCAAATGCAAACGCCACACGGGCCACGCCCACCACAGCCGGCCTCTTACCAATAAGGGCGCCCCGTATAAATCCGTTAGCCGTAAAGCGCTTGCTGCCTGCCTCAAAACAGCCGTTACACTAATTATGGCATTAAGCCAAAGGAGAGGGAGTAACTCATGATAACTCCACCGTTATTACACCATTAATGCACGATCGTCCCAATTATGGGCACATTTATGGATATTCTCCGGCATTCAATGCCCATAGCAGGACTGGCACCACCCTATATAATGGGTGGTGCACGCCTCAAATAAGGTGATTACTACACACCCACACCTCTCTTCTCTGTCTGCACTTTGAAAGTGTCCTTTGTCTTACTCTTCTCGTGTGCAGGAGCTGCCCTATCTCGGTCGTCGGAGAATCCTTGACAGGAGATTACCCTTTGGCTATCAATTTGGCGCCGTCATGGGAAACGAAAAAAGCCGTTTTCTTTCCTAATCAACTTTTCCCCCTAACCATTTTCATGGCGAAAACAAGGAGAACTCACAACAGTGTGCATGTCGAGGATGCTGCTTCCAGCTCCTCTGATGTGCCTCCACCACCCCCTGCTGGTGGTGCAACGGGGACACAACAGCCCCACAACTCCCAGTTGGTGGCAACCCCGCCGCTCCCTGTTAATGACACACCAGGGGCGCAGCAGACCCCGCAGCCACAAGCTGCCACTCTGACATACCTCGCTGGGACCTCGACGACCCCCCAGCAGGTCATCGTCGATCCCGCTCAGATAGCGCTCCTCCAGGCAAGCATGCTCAATGAAATGAAAGCCTTTATGGTGCAAACCATCAAGGCGGAAATGCAGGCTGCTCGCCTCCCGCCTCACAGCAGCCAGGACGAGCGGTCCCGAATCAAAACCCACCTCTGGGAACTTTGGCGTTGTGACCTTCTCCGACGAATCAACGTGGTCGAGGAGCAGTCAAACACCAAACCTGGTCCTCGGCGACATCGAGGTCCTCGACCAGACCCTTCACGAGAGGACATCCTCGCCGTCCAGCGTCGGCCAGCTTTCGAATGCCGGTCATGAAAGCTACGATGCAACAACAGACCCGTCGACCATCTTCGACGTTACATCTCCCAAATGGAGATGGCTCGCACCTCCGACCCCATACTCTACAAAGCTTTCAGCTCCACTCTCAAAGGGGCTGCTTCAACGTGGTTCGGGCAGCTACGAGGCCAGCATTTCAAATGCTTTAAGGACCTCGCCTCATCGTTCCTGCGCCACTTCATGGGAGCTCGACCTCCCCCCAAGACTGTCCAACACTTGTTAAGAGTGAAACAGCAAAGGGAGGAACCGCTCCGTGACTACATCCGACGGTTTCAGGCGGAAGCCGTCCAAGTCCAGGGTCTCTCCTCGGATATGCAGCTACTGGCCGCAACTCAAGGCCTTGGTAGCGAGTCAAGGCTCGCGTATAACATCAATGAAAACCCCGTCACGACGATGGGTGAGTTCATCGATCGGGCCACTCGATTCATGAACTCCGAGGAGATGAACAAGTCCTACAACCGGCCCCCCACAAGCGACCGTAACAAAAAGTTTGACAAGGGATCTGTCTCATCGAGGTACCAGCCCTCGAACGTAGGTTCGAGGACCTCTGATCATCACCCCGCACTTCGTGACACCCGCACGAACATCTTGCTAATGCTGGAGAAGCAGAACAAGGTCCCCAAGTGGCCTCAGCCCATCCAGCATAAGAATACGAGGGGGTTTGACAAGTACTGCCTCTACCACAAGGATCGTGGACACGACACGGAGGCATGCTTTCAACTCAGGAACCTCATCTCTGAGATGATCGAGCAGGGTAAGCTCAAGGAATTCTTGTCCGACTCCACCTCCCCTTGCAAGGATTTCCCCAAAAACCGCAAGAGGGACGACGACAACGACGATTGCGAAAAGCGCGTCGTCGACACAACAGCCCTCGAAGGCAAAACTTGCCACCACCACCAGCGGGCATCATTCACGTGCTCACTAAGTCGGAAGGCGCCTCCTCGAGCGATATGCAAGGGAAATATTGCAGATCGACCACCTCGAGAGAACGTCATCTATCGCCCAACGGGACAAAGGTTGTCATTCCACACTCCGATCCACTGCTTATCACGGCAAGGATCGCGGGTTCTGACACCAACAGGGTGTACATCGACACTTTGGTGCAAATACGAGTGTCATTTTCAGGACATGCTCGATAAACTCAGGTACACATGTCCGCTATAAGAAGAAGCTACGGCCCTACCTTCGGCATCGGCAGGGACATTGTGCCAACAATAGGGGTCGTCAACCTGCCCCTCATGGTAATTGGGGACACACAATTCGGCACGGTTGATTGCTGTTGACACTCAAATTTTGCCCTGAAGTTTTTAAAAGTATGTTAGGAAAGGGCTTAAATGATTAATTATGAAGAAGAGGGTCTTTAGGAATGACATTGGAAGGTTTAGGGATAAATTGAAAATCAAACAGAATTAGGGACTAATTTGAGTATGTTGCAAACTTGTGGACTAAATTAATAATTGTCCCTTGAAGGTGGCAGAAACACGATTGGTTGTTCGTGGAGGAAGAAGAAAGGATGTTGGCAGACTTGCAGAACTCAAACTCCCACAACTTGCACACGATCATGAGCGGTTTACCAGTTCGTGGAAGAGGTGGAGCAATTGAGTTTCTCATCTATAAAAAAGGAGAGAGCAATCAACAGAAGAGGGCCACAAGCAATTACAACAGAGCAACGAAGCAATCTCGAAATAGCAACTTCACGGAGCAAAATACGAAGATCCGAGTCGGAGGCGAGCGATCTGCCGTGTTCGGCGGTCCTCCCGCCACTGCTGATAGCTTCTGGTTCGTCTCGCCTCATGATCCACTGTCCCATCACCGTTTGTTTCTCCGGCAAGATTTTCCGGCAAGGCGTCGCGTTTCAGATCTAGTCAGTCCGCTGCCCCTCTGCCCTAGCCTTGCCACTTCACTCCCAAGCTCGGTTTTTCGTACAATCAACAAGATCTCCAGCCACTCCCCCGCGGTTTCACGCCGGAAACCGTCAAGGAGCCTCGTTCACTGAGAATCGCAGGTGGGGCAGTGCATCACAATTACAATCGCGAATTGCTGCAATTCAAGGAAGAAGCTGCATTGTTTGTTAGGTAAAATTACATTTGGTCACTGAATTTTGTCCTTAGTTTCATTCAAGTTTTGAGCTTTGTTATGTAACAATCAAGGCACTCTTATCAATGGGTAATAAGCGTGATACCAATGGCCAGCCTTTCACTTTTGATTTATTCGTCCCTACGTTGATTGTCTGTAAGTCTCCTTTGGCTGATGTTAGTAATTTGAATAGTTATTAATTGAGAGAAGCATCCATTTTCTTGTTATGTTTATCTATTTTGTTGCATTTTTGTTTTGATTTTAGTGTTTGTATGTGCATGAATATGTCCGTTTGTTTTCGTTTGTTTTCTCTTTTTTTTTAAATTAATTAGTAAACTAATTACGCTTTGATTAGTTGTTCATTTTCATGAGTTGATATGATTTATATATATATATATATATATATATATATTGTGTTAAAACAAGTGAATAAAAAAATAAAAGCAAACCGTGGTACCAATTTTCGGTCATATGAAAATTGATAATTTTTATATGTAATTGACTAACGGACTTGGAGTTTCTCGTAGACCAGTTTAGGTTTCCAATCGACCTAACTCAAACAGATTGGTGGCGACTCCGTCGAAAACCCCGTCGCTACAGCTGGCGACTCCGCTGGGGAATTGTCTGGCCACATTAAGGGTTTTATTTTGTTTTGTTTCTTTTGCTTGATTTAATTTATTTATTTACTTATTTACTTATTTATTTATTTCATGTTGACATACATGACATGGAGTTCTCTACCCGAGCTCCACCAAAACCAATCTCTTTCATAGCGGAATATGGTGTTGTTGTACTTGTGAGATTTTACTCTCCAAGCCTTCACCGTTTCCTAGTAGGAAGTAGTGCTAACCCGTGGGATTAATATTCCCGCATGGGTTCATGAAAACCTACGACCCGGATTAATCCATGCCTTACATGTCCCTCGTGGGTAAGGATTGGGCTGTCGCTTTTTAACGATGGGATACGGGAACCAACCCTTGACCTTTTCTTTCAAAATCCACCCGTGCATATAATGACCGTAGTTCCTTCCACCAGGTTCGACCCTATTGCTTCTTGAGAACTGAGATAATTTTGTGACTATTTTTTATACATGTCATATTTGTCATGCATCCACATGCCATCTTCACATAGCATATCATATCACTCATAAGCATGCACCTGCGGTCCAGAAAGTACAAGATTGGAACTCAATACCAACATAACACCCGATCTCGAACAAAGCAAGTGATGGAAAACATGGAAGGACGTTTCTTGGAATTGGAGAGCAAGGTTAACACCATCGCCGAGCAGTTTGGCCACCTGATGGAATTTATCAAAAGGTCCTCCCAAGATGATTCGACACCTCACCCGGATTCACTCCAACAAAGAACAAGAACGATGAAGGAACTTTGCAAGCACAATTTGAGTCGGAGATGGGAAGAAGAAAGAAGTGGAAGAGCCAAAGTTCGAGACATTAGAAAAAGGTTGCGAGTGTCGAAGGAGGAACTCTCACAGGTTCTTTTAATGTGGACGACCTGCATGCGGTCCCAGGCGTCCACATTCGGCTGATTTCAAGATCCCGAGTTTAGCAAATACGACGGAACCACTTGTCCGGTGACCCATCGACACAATTTTTGAGGAAAATTCAACCACTTTCAAAAGATGAGAGGGTGCGGATAGCTCTTTTCCAAGACAGCCTAATCAAATCCCATTTGCGGTGGTACCTCGGCTTGGGTTCAAAGGCCATTAAGACATGGGCGATCTTGCTCATGCCTTCGTGAATAACTACCGACATATCACGGACCTAGCGCCGGATCGACAAACCTTGCGAGAACACGGAGAAGAGAAACCAAGAGACATTTAAGGAGTATGCCCACGGGTGGAGGAATTTAGCTACACAAGTCCAACCGCCCATGACAGAAAAGGAAATGGTTACCATGTTTATTCAAACTTTAAAGTTTCCTTTTATGATAAGCTCATTGGCAACTCCACAAACAGCTTTTCAGATGTCGTCTTCTGCGGAGAACGTATTGAGTATGGCATCGGGATCGGGAAGATATCGGAAATAATGATGGAAAGCGGATGAGCATACGAATGTCTCAACGGATGGTCAACATTCAACACCATCATCTGGAGGAATAGGCCAAAGAGTACGAGGGACAACCGTAAAGAAGATTGAAAAGTTTGATCCAATCCCAGTTTCATACACAGAGCTGTATCACAAGCTGCTTGGAGGACGTTTGATAGAACCTATACCAGCCAAGCAAATTCAACCTCCTTATCTTAAATGGTATGATGAAAAAGCTATATGTCATTACCATAAAGGAGTCTCTGGACATTCTTTGGAGAATTGTTATGCGTTGAAGAGAAAGGTGCAGCAATTACTCGAGTCGAAGATGCTTCATTTCAGCGATGAACCACGAGGAGAGCACGATTCAGAAGTCTTTTTAAGTCAAGTTGATCTTTAAGTTTGGGCACATTTGTTTTCAGTAGGAACGTTTGAAGTGGTTTTTGTCGTCGTTGAGATCTTGTCAAAGTAACTCATGTCTTCTTTAATTCTGGCTTTCATCTTTGTTACAATCGATGTTTGTTATTCTCTTCCTTTGAACGAGGAAACGCAAGATGTGTGCTATGATCATTCTAATTCATTTTTACCAGTACTTGCATTCTTGTGGAAATGTCACTCATAAGCCTAAAACAAAGACTTGATGGTGGTGTTTTTGTCGAAAACATTGTCAAATCTAATGGAAGTGATTTCAGTGTGGCACTTTAACTTTTATTGCGAAGTTCACTTTTCAGAGAAGTGTCACCTATAAAAAAGGGATCGGCCAAACAAACCTTCGGAAAGCTCTTTTCGACCATAAACTTTCCATTCACCACAAGGATTCCTTTAAAGGAAAGAACCTCATTATCCGAAAATGGGGGGGCATGAGGAGAGAACATTTGAGATAAGAAAAAGGGTCAAAGTAAATTTTGTTCTGCTATCTTTAGCTCGAAAGGGGCTGAAGTTATGAGTAGCGCTAGTAGCCATTTGTCTTTGCATTTTAGTCGAAGTAATCGGGCCTAGGTAGCAACCACTATTTACACTCACATGAAAATGACTAAAAATGCAAGTCAAACAAGGTCCGACCCGGAGAAAAAAAAGAAATAGAAAAGAAAAGAAAAAAGAAGAAGAAAGAAGAGTGATGAGTCATGAAATCTAAACCGAAAACCTGCAAAGGCGGTTTAGAATGAAAGCATGATTTGAAGCAGCTGTTACCAGCCAAACCACCGCAAGAGCAAGAAGAGAATCTCAAGCAGTACAATCCATTTTTCCAAGAAGCATCACACGATCATGAGAGTTAGGGGGGCAACATTTTGAGATCTTTTCTATTCGATATGGCAATGATTTCGAGACTAGCACCATCAAGTTTTTCAAAGATATCCTTTTTCCATTGAGCCTTTTTGATATCGACGTCATTTACCTTGAAAAAATCATTCACGTTGGATTCGTTCGTCACCAAATCAGTGCCATAAGATATCGACAATCTTTTTCCTTCTTTTGATCGCGCACATTTTGTTTATCGACTTGAAAGGGAGAAGAATAAAAGTTAGTTTTACAAAGTCACAAAATATTTTTGTCAAGTTCTACGAATTGACGATAACCACTTTGAAGCTGACTTATTATGGATTAATGTGCTGAACTTAGAAGAGACATTTGATTTGAAACTCCTTTTGAAATGATCATCACGAAATATGCAAGCTGAAGTGAGAGTGATTTTATCAAAGAAAGGATTTCTTTAAAGGGTTTTGGAATCTAAAAGAGCAGTTGGACCTCTTCACGAGATATATGGAAGCCATGAGGAAAACCTAAGGATAGGCGGTGGAATTGATTCGGGATGTAGGTTGAGGGTAAGACTCATGCATCTATCATGCATCATTTGTTTTCATAGAAAGGCATTGTGGTTTCAATGAATGAAAATTAAGCCACTCCAAGTATCAATCATTTTCAAAGTCATGCATCATGTATCATGCACAATACCATCATTCATTCTCAAAGACAGGTTTTCAAGGAGCACACAAAGTTAGGTTTCAAGATTGAGGATATCAACAAGGAGAATAAGTCCGCCAAACGGAAAGAAGGTTCCTCAACATCAGTCGTGAGGCAAAGGTTTCTCCCCTTTAATGGTAAGAGAGTTCATACCACTCTGTTCATTGGAAAATATCAACCAAGATTAGCCAAGGTTTTCACCAAGACAGGTAAGGAAAGTTCCTTAATCTATTCCCAGAGAGAAAGGTTCATCTTGTAATATAGGATGGTAAGAAGGCTCATGTTATTCTTATTTTTCGAAGTTTAGTCGTTTTGTCAAGACTTCGTCGCATTTTTGGAAATTTCGCTCGTTTCGTCGGATTTCTCATTTTGAAGTTTAGTCGTTTTGTCAAACTTCATCGTTTTTAAATTTGCTCGTTTTGTGGAATTTCTCATTTTGGGAGGTTTAGTCATTTTGTCAAACTTCATCGTTTTAAATTTACTCGTTTTGTGGAATTTATCATTTTGGGGAGGTTTAGTCGTTTTGTCAAACTTCATCATTTTGAAATCTACTCATTTTGTGAAATTTCTAATTTTTGGGAGGTTTAGTCGTTTTGTCAAACTTCATCGTTTTCAGAAATTTACTCGTTTTGTGGAATTTCTCATTTTTGGGAGGTTTTGTCGTTTTGTCAAACTTCATCGTTTTAAGAAATTCACACGTTTTGTGGAATTTCTCAGAAGTTCAGTCATTTTGTCAAACTTCTCATCAATCTCAAATCACTCAGATTTTCACATCTTTGAGGTAAGGAAGGTTCCTTAACCTCGAATAGCGGGAAGGTTTTCGCTATTCAAACTCAATAGGAAGGTTCTTATTGAGAGAAGCAAGGAAGGTTCCTTCGCTTTGTTCATCGTCTTTATTAGAGGCAACGAGAAGGTTCTCGACCTCACTCTGGGGGGCAAGGAAGGTTCCTAGCCCTGAATCGCGGGAAGGTTTCCGCTATTCAACTCAATAGGAAGGTTCCTTCGCTTCATTTATCATCTTTATTCGAGGAAACGAGAAGGTTCTCGACCTCACATCTTTAAGGTAAGGAAGGTTCCTCAACCTCAGATAGCGGAAAGGTTTCCGCTATTTAACTCGATAAGAAGGTTCTTATTGAGAGAAGCATGGAAGGTTCCCTGGCTTCATTTGTCATCTTTATTAGAGGCTACGAGAAGGTTCTCGATCTCACATCTGAGGGCAAGGAAGGTTCCTAGCCCTGAATCGCGGGAAGGTTTTCGCTATTCAACTCAATAGGAAGGTTCTTATTGAGACGAAGAAAGGAAAAGTTTCTTTTCTTCACGAATAACGAGAAAGTTTTTGTTATTATTTGGACAAAATTTGGATCAATTTGCTTTGCATGCTTCATTTCTCATAAATCATGCAACGGAGGGCAGCTGTTGACACTCAAATTTTGCCCTGAAGTTTTTAAAAGTACGTTAGGAAAAGGCTTAAATGATTAATTATGAAGAAGAGGGTCTTTAGGAATGACATTGGAAGGTTTAGGGATAAATTGAAAATCAAACAGAATTAGGGACTAATTTGAGTATGTTGCAAACTTGTGGACTAAATTAATAATTGTCCCTTGAAGGTGGCAGAAACACGATTGGTTGTTCGTGGAGGAAGAAGAAAGGATGTTGGCGGACTTGCAGACTCAAACTCCCACAACTTGCACACGATCATGAGCGGTTTACCAGTTCGTGGAAGAGGTGGAGCAATTGAGTTTCTCATCTATAAAAAAGGAGAGAGCAATCAACAGAAGAGGGCCACAAGCAATTACAACAGAGCAACAGAAGCAATCTCAGAAATAGCAACTTCACGGAGCAAAAATACGAAGATTCGAGTCGGAGGCGAGCGATCCGTCGTGTTCGGCGGTCCTCCCGCTCTGCTGATAGCCACGGTTCGTCTCGCCTCATCATCCTTTGTCCCATCACCGTTTGTTTCTCCGGCAAGATTTTCCGGCAAGGCGTCGCGTTTCAGATCTAGTCGATCCGCTGCCCCTCTGCCTAGCCTTGCCACTTCGCTCCCAAGCTCGGTTTTCGTACAATCAACAAGATCTCCAGCCACTCCCCGCGGTTTCACGCCGGAAGTCGTCAAGGAGCCTCGTTCACCGAGAATCGCCAATAGGGACAGGTCTGTCACAATTACAATCGCAATTGCTGCAATTCAAGGAAGAAGCTGCATTGTTTGTTAGGTAAAATTACATTTGGTCACTGAATTTTGTCCTTAGTTTCATTCAAGTTTTGAGCTTTGTTATGTAACAATCAAGGCACTCTTATCAATGGGTAATAAGCTGTGATACCAATGGCCAGCCTTTCACTTTTGATTTATTCGTCCCTACGTTGATTGTCTGTGAGTCTCCTTTGGCTGATGTTAGTAATTTGGATAGTTATTAATTGAGAGAAGCATCCATTTTCTTGTTATGTTTATCTATTTTGTTGCATTTTGTTTTGATTTTAGTGTTTGTATGTGCATGTATATGTCCGTTTGTTTTCGTTTGTTTTCTTTTTTTTCTTAATTAATTAGTAAACTAATTACGCTTTGATTAGTTGTTCATTTTCATGAGTTGATATGATTTATATATATATATATTGTGTTAAAACAAGTGAATAAAAAATAAAAGCAAACCGTGGTACCAATTTTCGGGCATATGAAAATTGATGATTTTTATATGTAATTTACTAACGGACTTCGAGTTTCTCGTAGACCGTATTAGGATCCCAATCGACCTAACACAAAAGATTGGTGGCGACTCCCGTCGAAAACCCCGTCGCTACAATTGCCACTCCATTATGACGGAGTTCTGGTGCTCGAAGTCCCTTCCACGTACAACGCCATCGTTGGTCGACCAAGCCAGTCAAATTCCACATGAGGTGCGACATCTGCTCTCTCACGGTCACATTCGCAAAACCTCGTGGGGGCGCAAACATCTACATCAACCAGCGACGGCAGGACAAACTCGTGGCCTATTTGAGCTCAACGGTTGATCCACAAACCTCGAAGGAGATCGAGGATCCCGTGAGCCCGGCGGCGAGCCGCGCCTCGATGGCGTGACGGAAGAAATCGGCGTCGTCCCGGGCAAGAAGTTTAAGGTTGGCAAAACCTTAAACAAAAGGAGAAGATGGCCCTCATCCACCTCCTCGAGGCAAACCTCGGCGTCTTCGCACAGAGCTTGAAGGACTGCCGGGCGTCGATCCTAGCGTCATCACCCACAAACTTAATGTATTCCCGGATTCAAAGCCGGTTAAACAAAAGAAAGGGGTATGGCCCCTCAAAAAAGCAATTTGTAAAGAGGAAGTTTCTAAACTCCTCGATGCCGGAATAATAAAAGAAATTCAGTACTCAGTGGCTCGCTAACATAGTTTTAGTGACAAAACTAATGGTGACCTTCGTATGTGCGTCGATTTCACAGGCGTCAATAGGCATTGTCCAAAGGACCCCTATCCGTTATCGGTCATCGACCAACTCGTGGACGCCACTTCAAAATACAAATACTTGTCGTTCATGGACGCTAAGAGTGGTTACCACCAAATCTACATGGATCCCGAGGGGCGCCTTCAAAACGGCGTTCACAACGGGCGATGGCGTATACTACTACATTCGAATGCCTTTTTGGCTCAAAACGCTGGAGCCACCTACCGACATCTAATGAACAAGGTCTTTGCCCACCAAATGGGCCGTAACCTTGAAGCGTCGTCGGCGATGTCATTGTGCAAAGCATGACATTCGAAGACCACCTTCAAGATCTGCCCGAGACTTTCAAGTCGTTACGATTCAACATGAGGCTCAATCCAGCTAAGTGTTCTTTCTTCGTTAGAGCGGAAATTCTGGGCTACATGATCTCCGAAAGGGAATCGACGCCAACCTTAAGAAAATATCAGCCATCACGGATATGGCGCCACCAAGGAACATTAAGGAAATCCAACAGCTCACGGGAAGAATTGTTGCCTTGGGGCGATTCATTTCCAAAGCGGGAGACAAGTGCAAGCGATTCTTTGAAACGACTTCGCATGAAAAAGGCATTCACTGGACACCGGAATGCCAAGAAGTCTTCGAGCAATTCAAGAAACACCTCTCTGATTTTCCAACACTGAAGTGCCCACAGCCAGGGGACGAACTCGTCATCTACCTCTCCACTTCGAATAGCACTGTCTCTTCAGTGCTCGTTAAGGAGGAGGGCCCGCAACAGTGGCCCGTCTATTACACAAGTCACACGCTACGAGGGCCGAGGTTAACTACCCTCCCTTTCAAAAAACGATCTACGCTTTGATCGTGGCTGCCAGGAAATTACGAGCATATTTCCAAGCCCACACGATCATTGTCGAGCGGATCTACCAATCGGGGACATCCTAAGCAGACCGAACATAGTGGTCGTTTAGCCCGTTGGTGCATCGAGCTTGGGAATACGACATTAAGTTCGAACCTCGGCAGTCATAAAGGCACAAGCTTTGGCGGACTTCATGGCGGAGCTCTCCATCTATCCCCTCGAATATGGCCCTTCGAGGAACCACCGATAGAGTTGGAGCCTCCCGAGTGGGACATGTTCGTGGATGGTTCATCCGGTGCCGATCGTCCGGGAGGCGTTCATATGAAGGGCCCACACGGCATGGAGGCCAGCTTACGAGTGGCTTTCCGGTTCCCCGTCACAAACAACGTGGCGAGTACGAGGCCCTCGTATCGGGTCTCAAGATCGCCACGAAAGCTGGCTTGCGGCGTCGGCGTGCCACGTGACTCACAGCTCGTCGTAAGCCAGGTTACGGGGACTAATGAGTGCAAGGACCCCGTACTCTCGAGGTACTTGCGCCTCGTCAAAAGCCTACAAGGGCAATTCGAACAGCTGAATATTAATAAGATCCCAAGGGATCAAAACACTATGGCTGACAAGTTGTCTAAGGGACGGACGGATGCAATCCTCGAAACCTTAGCGCAACCTTCGATAAATACAATTCATGCGATCGATGCCAATGTAGCAACTGACTGGAGGCACCCAATCCTCCAGTATCTCCAAACTGGCGCAATCGAGGGCCCACCAGCGTTACAAAAGAAAATAAGGACGCAGTCATCCCGCCATGTCATCATAGATGGTACATTATGGCGTAAAGGGTATTCTGCTCCTTTACAACGGTGTATCGGTCCTGAGGACTCCAAACGTATCTGAGCGAAGTCCACTCGGGGAGTTTGCGAGCACACATTGGCTCCGTCTTGTTGGCGCACAACTGCTTGCTCCTCGGTTATTATTTGCCAACATTGATGAAATACGCGCATGACTTGGTGCGAACGTGCCATAAATGCCAGCTCAACTCCCGCATCCGGCGGCACTGCAAACGAAGCGGTTACGTAGACCTATCCTATACCCTTCGAGTTGTGGGGCCACGATCTAATCGCGCCAATGACTAAGGCCAAGGGGCAGTTCAAATTCTGAATAGTAGCTGTCGACTACTTCACTAAGTGGGTCGAGGTCCGGCCACTCAAGAAAATAACAACTGCCAAGGTCATACACTTCCTCTGGCACGACCTCGTGGCGCGATACGGCGCACCAAAGGCCATAATCACAGACAATGGGACTCAATTCGCGAGCAAAAAGCTTAAGGATTGGGCCATTAAGATGAATATACAAATGCTCTACGCCCCTGTGGCACACCCACAGTCAAATGGCCAGGTAGAAGTCACAAATCGCACAATCAAAGAAGGCCTGAAAAAGCGCCTCGATGACAACAAAGGGAAATGGGTCGAGGCGCTACCCAGCGTCCTCTGGGACTACCGAACAACTGCGAGGACCTACGGGGGAGACTCCTTTCTCCTTGGTCTACGGCGTCGACGCCTTGCTCCCAATCGAAGTCTCTATACCAACAATCCGAACACTATATTACGACGCCCCTCATAATGAGAGCGGGCTTCGAGCACGTCTGGACCTCGTCGAAGAACTCCGCGAGGGTGCCAGACTTAGGCTTATGGCCTTACGGCAAAGAGCAAACCTCGACCACAACGCTAAAATTCGGGCAAAACAGATCTGCGTGGGTGATATGGTCTTGCTAAGGGCGAGTTGTCAGTCGTAATCCGGCCATGGCGCCCTTCGTTCCAGATGGGCAGGACCTACGTCGTGCACGGTAAAGAAAGAGAAGGCGTCTACAAATTAAAGGACCACCAAGGCAAAAGGCTAAAAACGACTACCAAGTCGACGACATGAGGCCTTAGTACGTCTAAGTTGTACGATTTCATTTAAATAAATTGGCAAAGAAATTCAAACTCTTTGCGTTGTACAATCAGTATTGGTACATCGAATAAAAAGCGATGGCTGTTACAAAGCAATCTTCAAAGTCTTCGCATTATGCAAGCAATATTGGCCTTATGATCAACTCTATGAACAATGTCCCCTACTTTTTAAGGTAAGGACAAAAATTAGTTACAAGGTATAATTCCAAGGTATTGAACATTTAAAGTTCTTTACGACTTCAAAATTCGAGCAATACACATCGAATAAAAGACAGTCAATTCTACGAAGAGTTGCACGTTTTGTCTTAAAGAAATTTGCCTTGAAGCAATACAAACAAAATACGAAGTCCACGCGTTGTGCAAACAGTATTCAAACGGCAACTAAAAAGGCAATAAAGGCTACAAAGTTGTTCACTGCTTTATAAAGTACGTGCAAAAATTTAATTACAAGTCAAAACCCCAAAATTACTTGGAGGCATCATCGTTTGGGGGTACAACATGGGCATCTTCTACATGCCTTGGCAGAATATCATAAGGATATTCTACCCCTAACTTCTTCCAGTGCCTACCCCATTCGAACAGTGCCGCCTGGGTTGGCTCCTCAACCTTGGTCGCATCAAGGGGATCCAGCTGTGCCTTCTCAAGCATGGCCTCCACTTGGTGGCGGCACCGAAGGAATCCTTCAGCGTAGCGGACCCCCTCCATGGCTTGCGCATCGACCACTTTCTCGGTCAGAACCTCGAAGGCCTTGCCCATTCGAGCAGTCCTCTCAGCGATGGACTTCACAAAAACACGCGGCTGAACACTTTCACCTCCGTACAACTTAAGGCCAATTTGGCCTTCAAGTTCTACGAAGGCTGTAAGGTCAGCCAATCTGGAGCACATCACCTCATTGAGGGTTCTGGCGCATTCTTCGACTTGGGCCGCCGCCATCGAGGCCTGATCTTCAGCCTTTGTCGCCCTCAAGGACAGCTCCTCCACGAGCTTGTCCTTCTCCCCCACTTGGGCCTCCATCCTTTGGCACTCCCGAGCACCCTGCTCCATCTCGGTTGTGAGGTCATTGTTCGCATGGTGCTCGGTGAGGAAGAGGCCCTCGAACTTCTTTCCATCAGTAAGGGCAGCCTTCAGCTTTTGGCCAAGGAGACCCATGGCCCTGTGGAGGCCAACCTCTTCCTCCTTCAAGGAAGACACCTCGGCCATCGAGACGACGCCTCGGCCTCCTTCTCGGCCAAGGCCTTTTCGGGCACTCCACCGCCTCGGAGTCCTTGGCCTTGGCCTCGAGGCTCCTCACGTGGGTTTGGAGGTTCTCGATTTTGGCCACCAGGCCTTGAGCGATACTGATGTCCTGCAAGTTAAAACGCAAAGCGTATAAACAAAAGTACGCTGACAAGAACAATAAATAACACAAAGGGAGTCGAGGATTGTGACTTACTCGAATAAGGCCACTGGCAGATGTCCTTCGCAATGTCCGGGGGCTCAGGGATGTATGCTTCAAAAATGCCGGTCACGGGGAAGTGAGAGCCCCTCAGCAATTTTCAATCTCACCTCCCTGTCCCCGAGGAGCACTGACTCGTCGCGAGTCACCCTCATCACGGGGTCCCAGGCTTCCACCAGGGCCAGACCCTTGCGCTTGAAGGACTTGGCTCGCAGCTCTCGCCGATAGTCCTCCACCAGGTGGGGCTCGTATCTGGGTCTAGCCCCCTTAAGGCTCTTACGGACCCTCGAAGGCCTCTTAACAAGCTGCTCGAGGAGCCACAACAGCTCTTCGAGCATCTGCCAAGAGCCCCAGGCTCCTTCATGCCTCGAGCAGGGCTGGTGGGCCCGGCTCCTCGAGGCCGGTCCCTTCCCTTTATCCTTCACGGGGCTCGGACTGCTGTCCGAAGACACTTCAAGCCCTCTGCCGCTGCAAAATTAAAAGGGGATGAGAATAAAAAATAAAGGAGGTTAACCAAGCAACCAGAGGAGACAAAGGTAATACCTGCGATTCGGGGGCGTTTCCTCCAAAAATTCTGCTCCTCGGAGTCCTCGGAGATCTCCTCGATGATCACGGGACCAGCCACACTGACTGGTTGAGCCTCCGTCACCAAGGCCTCTACACCTTGGGCCTCTCCACCCTTCGAGGTCCCAGCAATTGGCTCCTCGATAGCCCCTTGAACGGGCTCTGCAGGGACCTCCTCGTTCATCTTCTTCTTGAGGGCTTCCCTCAAGTCACCTTCTTGGCGAAGAGTGTCTTTGAGGTGTGACATCTTAGCTGTAACGAAGCACGAGATCAAGTTAAAACAGCATTCAAAATGTGCAAACACAGAAACACAAAAGCGAAAAGGGGTACAAAACAAACAATGAGGGTTGCTGAAAGCGCCTTCGAAGCGCTCGATAAGGTCCCCGTCCAAGCCCTCAACCCAGTTCTTCAGGTTGTCTACGTGGCTTGGAAGACGATGGGCCCTGCTAATCTCTACTCTCCGCAGGACCACTTCGTCCAGGCTGGAGAGAGTAAAGGGAAACCCACCCCTACACTCCTCGAGCCTTTCCACGTCACGGACCCACTCACACAGGGCGTCGAGGGCCTTCTTCCCCTCGCTACCCGCCCACAAAGAGGGCTTCACCGACACCCTTGCGTCCTTCTCCTTGATGAAGTACGCAGGGAACCCCCAGCTATCCTCCTTCAGGATAAAGAAGAAGTTGTTCTTCCAGCTTCCCCACGAGTTGGTGGTCTCAGCAAAGACCCCGATCTTCACCATCCTGTTCCCCACCTTCACCTCCTCGGGGGTTAGCTGGTAGAAGGGGTGCCCGACCGGCCTCTTCGGTGTGTAAAACTGCGGGAAAGTCTCCGGCAACACTTTGCTGTTTTCGCCGGATGACGAGCCACGGCGAACGCGTTTACGGTGGTAAACACGTTCGGGCTAAATGTCCAGGGCACACACCCCATCCCTCGCATAGTTGCAGCGGCGAGGAGCAAATGGGAGCCTCAGTCCAGCTTTCAACTGGGCCTCGTACACCACCATGCTCTGTTCCCTCAGGGCCTCGTTGCTCGATTCCATCCCCGCCCTTCTCAATACGTCCGCCGGGGAAAGCCCGCAAACTGCCCGGGAGTATACATGATGGTTTCGACAAATGTCGACCATTTTATTCTCCGAAAGAGACGACCGGGGCCACGAATCCCCAATATCTGGGCCAACGCCGGGCTTGCTTGGATTCTTGGGAGCCATCTACAGAAATAAACCACAAATTCAAAAACTTAAACCCTAAGACCCAAGAACCCAGGCACCGGCGCGGCAAAAACACGCTCGCGACACAGTCGCGACGAAAAAGATGAAATAACACGGTGATACTTACTGATTGATACGCCGGAGACGAAAACGAAAGACTCAACGGTTGGGTTCTTCGAATCTCGCCGGGAAATTCTTCGGTAATCGCCGAAAATGGAAACTAGAGTGAAGAGGAAACTGAAGCGAAAAAGCAAGGAAAGCGAGAATTCGGGAAAACTGACTCCTCACATGGGTTGACGTATAAGTAGAGGCCGATGGGAAGTGAAACGACTTCTCCCATAATTACAAACGGCGCAAAAGCGCAAATTTTGAAAAAGTGCTTTACAACCGCCACAAATGGTATTGGGCCAACAATCGGGCCAACATTGGGGCAGCCCCTGGGCTCTTCCCCAATTAAGCTCCAAAACGGCACAATACCACATGGGCCCAACATCTACCACGATACTTCCTTCTAAAGCGGAGCACAGGGGCCCAACCCATCCTCCGCTGTGGGGGGAGGACATACTGATATATATGGGCCAGCCCATACGGCGGTATTGCCAAATGCAAACGCCACACGGGCCACGCCCACCACAGCCGGCCTCGTATTTACGGAGAGCCCCTCTTACCAATAAGGGCGCCCCGTATAAATCCGTTAGCCGTAAAACGCTTGCTGCCTCCCTCAAAACAGCCGTTACACTAATTATGGCATTAAGCCAAAGGAGAGGGAGTAACTCCGCAATAACTCCACTGTTATTACACCATTAATGCACAGCCGTCCCAATTATGGACACATTTATGGATATTCTCCAGCATTCAAGGCCCCGTAACGGGACCTGGCACCACCCTATTCAACAAGAGAGAATCAGAAAATCAATTGTTAAGTACTAAGAAGAAATAGATACTTAAAATTAAAGAAAATTATATCTCAAAATCAATTCTCACACCTTGAGTTTGGAGATTGAACAAACTAAGAAAATTACTCAGAGTCTAGGTCCTCTCCTCCATTTGTCTACCCCACTCCATCATCCATCAACAATAAATTGTCATGTGTCAATCACTTAAACTTTTAAACTTTTACATGGTGTATTGATTCTCCTCTCCTCACCAACAACATCTCTTCCAATTTAACAACAAAATTAGTTTACTTGTGCAAGGATTTTTAATGTTTGCATATTTTTACTGTTTGCATTTTTAATACAAGTGAGAAGTACGTTATGATGTTTTTTCATTTTCCAAAGAATTTTTTATTTTTTATTTTTGCACACATACGAAAATATTTTTAAAGCAATTTCTGAAAACAATGTTGTTTATGTGATGCTTTTATTGAAAATGCTGAGGAAGAAATAATTGAAAAATATTTATATTATTCAAAAAAAAATTATAATTATTATATTACATTTTTCTTATTTTATAAAAAGTGTTTATAAATGTTTTCCAACATCACCATTTTTTTTGGTATTCAATTTTCACTTTGTAATTATGATGTATACTATTTCAGATTTAGGCCCAATTTATGCGAGTAGATAACTTGGGCATTAGGTCCAATTTAAGCGAGTAGATAGCCTAGGCATTTGGTCCTAATTTAGGGGAGTAAATTGTCTGGGCATTATGCCCCGATTTAGGCGAGTAGATAGCATGGACTTTTGGCCCCGATTTAGGAAAGTAGATAGCCTGGGCATTTGGCCCTAACTTAGGCGAGTAGATAATCTGTGTGTTTAGACCCCAATTTAGGTGAGTAGATAGCCTCGACATTTCTTAATTGACCCGTGAGAGCTTTTTTTTACTTGACTCGCAAGAGCTCCTCATTTAACCCGTGAGGGTCATTTAACTCTTACTTTACCCGTGAGAGCTTTTTCTTGCTTAACATGTAAGAGCCCCTCGCTTAACCCACGAGGTTCACATAATTTTCACTTTAATCGCCGCGACCCACCAAGGACGGCCAAAATCCGGCCCCTCGATTCAGGCAGGAGAGGCTCCAAACAGATTGCCCAGGGTCGGCGATGAGCATCCCCACCTCCGGCGCTTCCTTGCCGACCAAATCCACCGCTGACCATAGTTGATTCTGCTGTGACCCGCGAACCTAGAGGACGACTGCAACTCTCCTTTTTTGTGGCTATTTTATTAAAAACTTGGTTTAACCATTTCTAAGCGGGAGGGCCGCTCGAGGGCCTTTTCCACCAATTTTGGGAAAAGTTGAAGGAGTTGCCACCTTTATTTTTTAGAAAATGGGAAAAATTAAGGAAAAACCCAATTTGACTCCAAACCCTTGAAAAATGCAATTTTGCGGAAAATCAGAGATTTTAAGTCCCGGGATTGGGTACAAATTGGGAAGGTGTTAGGCACCCAATTTATCTGAAAATAATTTTTAAAACAACATAAAAGTCGATTCCCGTAAATTAATTAATGCAAAATGGGTAATTTTTTATTTTTTTATTTCAAACAAAATGGTTAATTTTAGTTAATTGGACTTGGGCCTGGATTACGGGTTTCTAAGCTACCTACATACCCGTTTGAATCGGGATCAAAGCCTAAATAGTTCGCTTCCATTGGACTAGGAGAACTTAGGGGTTAGAATTCGTACCTGTCAAGTCGGCGTAGTGGCGGTCGAGTTACCTGGATGGTGCGGTCGAATTGCTTGAAGGTTGAGAACTGTCCACTTGCCTCAAATCAGAGTTGTTGGAATTTCTGTTAGACTTGATAACGTGCAATGAACAAAATTACCATGTTAATGACCTAAATTGAATTAACTCCACAAATCAGGCAAACATTATTAACAGGTGGAGGCATGATGACATTTGTTAAATTGGACCCAAAATAATTGAAAGGAACGAAAGTTGTAAATGTATCGGTGGCCTATTTGCAAGAAAATGAAGTTATGAACCCTTGAAATGTGAAATAAAGCAAAACAAAGAAGTTAGTAGATTAAATGATTAAAATAAAACAAGATGAGGATTAAAGAGAGAATAAAATAAAAACAAATAAATAAAAAGAAAAAAGAAACAAAAGCAGGCTCGCTGCGGGCTTGACGGAGAGATCATGCGGGCCGGCGGGCCCTTGCCGGATCGGAGGCGTTCCTACGGTTTTCGGCGGCGGGATCGGCGGAGGAAGTTCTCCAGAGGACGGGGGACGCCTTGGCGGTGGCTAGAGGGCTGAACCGTCCTCAGGTAGGTAGCATCGGTTCTGCCTTGCTGCGACTCATGGCTGACGGCGGCGGCAAGGGAGGTGCGCTGTAGGCCGGCGAGTACGCTGGCTGCTTGCAGGGGCGGTGGATTGGCGCCGATCTTGAGGATTGGAAAAGGTTGGAGATGAGAGACAGAGGCTGGAGGTGTATTTGGCAAAGGTTGATGAAGCGGACCGGCGAGTTTGCTATGATTTATGCCAGCCTGGCGCTTTCCGGCTATTCTGACCGATTCATTGGCTTTGACGGGCTCTGGAGAGCTGCTTGATGGCTGGTTTGCAGCAACTGGGGACGAAGGCACGTGGTGATGAAGACGACGAGGCTTCGGCAGAGGAGGAAACAAAAGAGAATAAGTTTTTTCTTTCTGTGTTTTGTTTTTTGTTTTTTTCGGATCCCCCCTTCTTCTCAGCAGCAGGGAGTGCTATTTATAGGGATATGAGAGTGGCGAGGTTTAGGCTGCACAGAGGAGTTTGGGTGAAGTTGGAGGTTCGAAGATGGCAGAGAGATAGGAATAAACAGCTGGTTAATACGTGAAGAGTAATATCATGCTTGCAAGATAAGCAAAAGGTGTGCAAATGACGCTTTTACCTTGTTTAAGGTTCAAAATGTTCAATTCACCCCTTTTCTTTTAATTGAGTCAGAATCAAAGCTAAATTAATCAAATAAGTCCCTAAAAATTAAATTAGTCAATTAGGAAAGAAAATAGTAAAAATGATTGTTAACACCATTTCCCCTTTATCTTTTATGTTTTCTTCATTTAAGTCACTAACTCCTTATTTTTTTTCTTTTTTTTAGGTTATTAAACTTTCATGTAGTAATTCGAACGCTATCTCCAACAATAAATCGAAGAAAGTGAACCGTCCTCAGCGTCTCCGGCAATTCGACTGCCAACCCGCCGACTCGACCCTGAGTTCTCCCGGTCAAACGGGAGCAAACTACGCAGGCTTTGATCCTGATTCAAACGGGCACGTAGGCAGCCTGGAAGCCCGTAATCCATGCCCAAGTCCAATTAACTAAAATTAACATTTAACATTGCATGAAGTATACATGTAAAACATTACAAGGAGATTCAACAAAATAGTGTCTAAGAGGCATTTATTAGAAATTCAAAAGGAAATAACTGAACAATGACAAATAAATGAGAAAGATCGTGCTCAAATAGGAGGAAGAACTCCATTAAGGAAAGATGATATCATAGTAAGTGCACGCTCTGGTTGAAAAGTTGGAACAAAATGACCCACTCCTCTTATTGTTAAAAATGTTAATCCTTCATATTCTACAATATACCCTCCCACCTGTGAACAAATTTTGGTTATTTCAGACTTGTTTTTACTTTTAACAGAATGAAACTCATTTCACATAGTAATATAAGAAGTATAAACATTAGTTCACCTCTTTCGCAGAATACCATGGTCGCCAAGTAGTCTTGATTGGAAGCTGTAGGCTGTTAATGGAGTACCTTGAGGATGTAACAGGGACAACCGAGTCTACATCTCCACTAGTCAAGAAAAACATTTCACCAATAAAATTGATACTTTTAACACTTCATCATCCAAATCTCTATGTTAAGTGAAGTTAAAATAAGCATCCCTCTTTTGTAAACTATCACCACTTTATCTTTACTTATTCTACCTCGGTTTTTGTTCACTTTAAATCAAGGGGCAATTAAGTAAACTTATTAGAAATCTTACATTTATCTTAATCTCTGCGCCCGACCAAATCCTTCATTTTTTAGGGGAATGATGGAGTATGTCTTGGTGTGTTTGTTAGTTCAAATTAAAGTAGTTATAGTAAAATTTGGTTTGTGCCAAGAGAATATGCATTCTTATATGCCCTTTTTGTGCCAAAAAATGCAGAAATTAAGTTAAATGTAAGACTTTGTATGTTTTAACTCTTGATTGAAAATTGCATATAGGACAAGATAGAAAAATGAGAAAGGGAAAATATGTACAATATTTTAGGGATAGGTGGATATATATTTTGTGGCCACTTACTATACTAGGGATTCGTGAAAAGTTTTTCTTTGAAAATTACTACGTACCTGTCAAAGGAAGGATGAAGACTAGAGAAAGTTGAAGACTTGAATGTAATAATACAGTAATATATAAATATATACACACATCTATATAAATATATATAATATGAAAATAACTTTTGAGTGTGAAGGAAAAATAACAATTAACAATGTAAAGTTTGTGTGAAAAATTTTCCTAAAATAAATGTACCAATTTTCTTTTGGGAACCTAAAATAACAAAAAGTAGTAAATTTTTAGAGACCAAAGAATACGAAATTTCAAGAATTTATTTGTCCCTTATCAAAGTAAAGTGAAACTAAATGGGATACTGAGATATGGGATAATTTCTAAACTTTTAGCTAGAGCTCTACTTTCCAAAATCATTTAAGGAATATATAGTTTTAAGGAGGTGGAAAATCTTAAAAGTACATTCGTTTAATTTCATATTTTAGTAAAATAATTTATACTTGAAACCTTATATTTGGAGGGGTTTAAAAAGCTTTTGCAACAAAAAGTATATTTAAATATGTTACTTGTATGAAATTAGTAAATTTAAGAAACTATAAACATTTTACTACTTTCTAAAAAAATTCAAATTGTAATTTTGTTGAATCGGAATCCCTTTCTCTTGTTTTATTGTAATCTTTATTAATACTACACCTACTATATCCAGATTCTGAACTCCACTTTTATATAATATGCTTTATTTCAGGCATAAGACTGAATCTGGGCTATCAGTCCAATTATCAAATACCACTGCATCCATCAATCATAGATACTTGTTAAACATTAAAAATGGAGCCACATATATTACATCCAAAGTAGATTAACGACCAAATGCTTGGACAAAAATAGTACCCGCATTGGTGCCATGTTGTAGGCTTTGCATGAAGTGCTCTTTGCACTTTGATGTTGTTTAGGTAAGAATGTACATAGTTATCTGAGCAAGGATCATAAACATTCACCTAAAGAAACGAATAAATAAAAAGTGATTATTAAGATATAAATTAACTGAGTAATAAATTAAGGTAGTTCCTTCTTTTATTGTTTAATTGTAAGCTTAGTTATGCGGTTATCTAAAAGATCATTTATGAATATTATTTTGATTTGCATTTCTTCTATACATTCTACATATATGACACAATTAATCAAGTTATCAATCTCAAAAAATCATGCTAGAAGTTCTTCACTTACCGATCCCACCAAGGTAGTGTTCTGTGGAATGTTTCCACAAAGCGGTGCATAAATATTGTAATAATCTATATCACCAACATCCGAAAATAATTTGTGTGCAAAGTGAGAACATTTCTCTTCTGAGTGAGTACTATTTCCAAAACCACAATAAGTTAAGATGCCTTTATATGTTTCATCTGATATTAGTGCGTGGGTCCAAAGATAATCCACAAACCCTAATGCATCAGTGTCATCATTAAGTACTCCATTGCCAATCTGAAATGTTAAATGTGTATAGAAACACAATTGATTAGTTTAGAGATAAGTTGAAGATGATCACCATAAAGAAATTACAATAACTATGTGAAGCTTATAGTTGTAAGTTTCTCAGAAACGCACGATAATGCCTTTGAGATTGATTTTGGTGCGGTTTGCGTTCACATTGTTGTCGACAAGAATGGTATATGCAAGTTGCGGAACATAGTGACCAGCATAGCTCTCACCGGCTATGAAGAAATCACGAGTTTTGTATTCTGGAAATCTCTCAAGCCAATTCAGGAGGAAAGTGTAGGCATCCTTTGCAGTGCTAGCATCACCAGTAGTGTTGTAGTCCGAGGTTCTATTTGAATATGAAAACCCTACACCAGCTGGAGATTCCAAGAATATCACGTTTGCCACTGTCAACAGATAAGATATCCAAATTAGCATTTGTCTATACTGTCGGTTCTAATTATCCATTTTGTAAAATGATCTTTTAGTAACATAAATAAATAGGCTTACCCTCATTCCATGCAAATGTGTTTCTATAGAGAGTTGTTTTATCACTATTTACTCTGAAGGGTCCTAGCTCTTGCATTGCTCCAGCACCCAAGGAAGAACATCCAGGTCCTATAGACAAAACATGAAACCTCTAAAACGCTTGATATTCAACAATTTGTATCAAACTTTGGTTAATAAGTAAACCGTAATTGTTAATACTACCTCCATTCAGCCATAGTAACAAGGGTTTCCCTGAAGATTTGTACGGTGACTCAACAAAGTAGTAGAATAGCGCTCTTCCGGCATCACGGTCCACAGTAACGTAACCGGCATATTGATCAAAGGGCAAATCAGTAGTTGGTTGGCCTGGTAAAGCATCGATCTTGTCCATTTCCTTCAACCCATCTTGGCCCTCTAAATGGACCGAATCAGCAAACAGATCTTGCTTCACATGATCTAAGTCCCTTGGGAGGTCACGTACTGAAGGTAGCCAGTTCTCGAACTTCTTGGATTGCAATAAACGATAAAGGCCGATGCTAGTACTCTTCTTTCGTTCATCAGCTAAGGCAAGTGTTGATAGTATGAAGATTGAAGAGATGAAGAGTAGAAAGATGAGTCGTGTTGCTTGTTCCGTCATTGCTTTGGTTTCTTTCTAGATCATATGGAGCCTCTCTAGCTAGGAATTGTATTAATATACAAGGCCATTTGGACAATGGATTATACAAAGTAGGATGCCAGCAAATTTCAATTATTGAAATTCAAAGTCAAATAATTTTGATGCAAATTATAGACTAATGTGTTTAGTTTCTAAATACATATTTTTCAAATATTGTAATGAGTTCTTTCTAATAATGATTTGAATCTCCCACTACATCGTATATGAAATGCACCAATTTTTTAGGAATGGAGGGAGTATATGATATATTGCTTTCGACATTTTAGTATAAAATTCAAATATTTTATATGTATACGATTATTTGATATTTTTTATTTCTATACACACGCGCACATATATATATATATGTTAGAATTTATATAATAAATTCATTTTAAAGAAAATTTGAGTAAAACACAACTTCAAAAACCAAATGCGTCAGTTTTGCTTGGGAGGAAGGTAGTATATGTTCTACACACACACAAATATATATATATATATATATATATATATATATATGTTCTTTTGTTAGTTTTCGGAAAATTTGTCCATTTCTAATATATGTGAACAATGTTTAGCCCTCTGATATAACTAGGGAAGTGAATCAGGTGGATCTAGTTCAGTTTTGGGTCATTTTACTCGGGTTTGAGTGATGATCAGGTTCGGTTTATTCGGTCCAGATCGGGTTGCTGGTCGAGTTCAATCGCATTCGGCCGGTTTTAGGGGTTTTATAATTTATTGAGTTGGGTTCAGGTTGGCGGGGTTCATTCAGATTTGGGTAATATATAGGTCGGGTTGATTCAGGTCTCACTCAGGTCATTCAGGGTATGGAATTCAGGTCTCCGGATCGAAATCGGGTTAACGATTTGTCTTGATTATATTGTGCTATTTATGTCCAGAAGCTTTGCAAAACGTTCTCTTATATTTGAAAATATTTAGAATGCTAACAATAAATTATTAGCATTATAAATTATTTACGTTTATTACATTCTCTTAATTATATACATATATTTGAATCTTTATAAATGAAAATGGGTATAAAAGGTGTTTATGAAAAGCTTAATTATAATTCAATGAAAAAGAAATTCTGAACAAAATCAATTAATATCGAAAACAAAATGTCATTTTTATCCTATTTTTCAGCTATTTGATAGTATTATTAATAAATTTAAGTAAGATATAAATTTATTTGAAGAGCTAGTTGGTTTTTATCAGTACTTTTATATTTAAGAAATGTTATAAGTCACTTTGGATAGTTACTTGGACACTATCCCATTTAAAACTTGTTATATATTTGTATTTGTGGGCCTACTTGATTTTGGGTCAAGCAAAATGAATACATGACAAGTTTTAAATGGGACAGTATCTAAGTGATCCGGCGGTGGCAAAGTGGTGGGAGGAGGGGATGGAAAGGTTTTCGATAAAAATGTTAAGTTTAAAATTTTTGGGGTGTGCTTAAATGGGTAGTTTAAAACCTAGGGCGTAAATATATATTTTTAGAAAACTTGAGTTGCTGAAAATATAATTTTTCCCTCAATCCGTTAAACTTACCGGTCAAGTGATGGAAAATGACCACAAATGCATAAAAAGTTAAAATAAACAAGACTTTATTAGTACAGTAAGTTAAAACAGAACTCTAGTGGTACAATAATTTAAGTTACAGAACTTAGATGCACTTTATCCTCTATATATAGTTGTAAAATTGAATTTTTTTACTTTGAACTTTTCTTTTGTATATTATTTTTCTAAATAGATTGAGAAAAAATATATTATATTTTGTATGTAAATCTTATTTAGTGTTTTATAAATTTTATAAATTATTTTTCTTACTTTTGAATTTTTTAAAGCATTAAACATTACTTTTCCATGTTTAAAAATATTTTCTTATGCATAAAAAAATGTTTTTGTGCTCAGAATCGAAACCGCAAAAAACAATTCTGATCTCACTATCAACTCAAAATAACCTAATTTGTATATAGTGATGAAAATCAGGTCAAATCCCAAGGAAAATCTTTGAATTAAAATTTCTAAGCAATTAACTGAAATAAAAGGTTGAGGGATTTTTTGTCGAATTAAATGCTAAAAGAAATCAAGTGCAAATTAAACGAATTAATCAAATACTAAAATTGCTCAGCCTAGGGTTGATTATCCACTCCTAACATATGATTGATCATTGAAACAAACATTTCTTTAACACAAGCAAGTAAACCAGATTCCACCTAAAGCTACAAAGAAACCAATTAATTCTTTGATAAATTAACCATAACAAGCGACTAATTAATTTCTTAATCCCAAACAACTAGATATTGAGAAGCAATTTCTAATCAACCTAGACTTAGCATGAAGAACAATGATAGAATTGTTTATTCCAAGCAACCACCTAGAGAAGCTAGTATGATTTAACTTGCACTATTTCTTCTATGTGAATTAACAAGAAATTTAAGAAATTCCAATTAATCAACTTGCTTCTGAACAAATCCTTTCACACAAGCGGCTAAAAAAATTCAAGCATAATCACAATTTCAGAACCAATTCAACAAGCGAGAATCAGAAAATCAATTGCAATAATTAAGTACTAAGAAGAAATAGATACTTGAAATTAAATAAAATTATATTTCAAAATCAATCACACAACCTAGAGTTTGGAGATAGAAATCTGACCCTAAACCAAACTAAGAAAATTACTCATACATGATATTATAAACGCAGCAAAGAAAATAATATTGAAAAGCTAGAATGAGACTCACGGTCTCGGTTGTGCTCTTTTAATAGCTTCATGTAACTCCTAATCCTAACAGGAAAAGAATTTTTAAACTCACTTAGAGAGCCTAAATTGATTCAGCTGTCATTTCCGTAGGTGAAGCCTTCAAAATCGAGTCCTAATCTTGACCGCCTTCTTCACTGATTCTCTTGGACAATTTGTCAAACACGTTGTCTGCATCAGTTTCCAGCAAGCTAATAGACTTCCTAGTGCCCACTCCTTTCCCAATAGAACAAAACCACAATCTGAAACTTAAGTGCGAGTGTCTATAGCTCAGTTGACAATACTCTTCAACACAAATTAACTTTGGAATAGAAAAGGAACGAGTTGTTGTTCTCCAACTAATTAGCAAACCAGTGCATAGAAATAATTTAATTCTCTTTGCTGGCAGCAGCCAATTCTTCTTAGCTGATAATTGGGAGTCCCGTGATACCACAAAAAGATTGGTGTTCTGATTGCAAGAGGAGTCCCATCCACAAAGACTTGTAAACTTGGACAAATCCAATTTTGATTTGATTTGGCTAAAAACAGAGTTGATCCTTGGCTGCGTTAAATTTTCCTTCTCAGGTTTAATAGAAATTTCATTTTATACCTTCAACTTGCTTCAACGTGACAGTAAGGTGCCCAAGGTTTAATTGGCACTGTTTCAGCTCAGCAACAGCAACATGCCTCAACTTAGATGCAGATTTTAAAAACTTTAGACTCTGAATTGGGTTCAATAATCTTCGCGGGACTTTTAGCTCTGGATGTTAGCTTACAAATGCATCTTGAATCATCCAATTCTGACCTCTATATCTCAAGGTATGATTTTTTTACCAAGTCATCTTCAATATGTCAAAACAAAAATATCCGAAAATACTACAATCATAAATATTTGTAAAATTAACAATTAAATCCATATTTAATCAATTTTCTCCAAATAAGCTCTAAGATAATAAAGATACTCAAAATGGGTCTTTATGGCTCACAACTCATGAAAATAGCTTAAGCATTGAAGAAATAAATCTAACAAAAATCAACTTTATCAGAAGCCCTCCAAATATTCCCGACTCTTTGTGTTCACCCAAATTTCACCTTGAGCTATCGTAGGCCGTTAGAAAATCGTAAAAGCCTTCGTTATTTTTCGGTAAATCTTACCGTCCGGTACCGGTAAGCTTTCACTTGCGGAATCTCATAGAATATTTCGCTAAATTATTATCGCTAAGTTCTCGACTCCAAGCACCAACTCCAATCAACGCTTCCGGTCATTCTCGATTAATAGCCAACGCATATTCCTGGCTACATCCAAGTAAGGGGGATAAGATGAGGTTTTTCCTTGAGTCATTTTATCTGCTTCATAAACAAACTCTCGAATAATGAACTCTAAGTTAAACAATTGGGTTTAATAAAATATTCGAACGAGCAACCTGGGTAGCGTATTTAGTTATTATTGATACTTTACACTTTCACACGTAGGAATTGTTATCGTTTGGGTTGTTTGATTGATTGATTGACATACATGTATGATATGTACGATGGATGTTATATGTAATGCTAGTACTTGCTAGTGGCATGTTAGGCTCATTAAACGAACTCCGTTAGTTCATGTTAGGGCCGGAAAGCTAATAAGATGTTGGTATCATGTGTAACTCCAAAAGGGGTAGTGTCATATTTAGGGTTTCAACCAAACGTTAGGATCATGATAGGACCGTAAAAGTTACTCTAAGCCGATAGATAACAAGTTAGGCGCGAAAACGATGATTAAGCAAGGATGGGTAATAACTCACGAGATGGGTAACAAGTTATGACCATGGTTGTTCATATTGCTAATTCCTTGTTATTTATCAAATATCAGTTGCCTCCATGTTGAAGCTTGGTGAACTTAGGATTTTTCCATATCCCTTGCCATGTTAAACTAGAGTTTAACTGAAGTCTGCTTAGTTATTTTGTATTAAATGTATTGATGAAATTCTCATTTACATGTTAAGGAGTCGGTTTAGCTTGGAGTTTCATTAGTAAACCTTCCTAGTTCTTAATTCTCAGGAACTTGATGGTCAGAGGTCTATACGAAGTAATGTTTGCTGGTTGCTTGCTCTTGATTAATATTGACTCATGTGTGATATCTTGAGCTTGTTATTTGGCTTATGCTAGAATCTGTAAGTGTCTTTTGGTTAACTAAAGCATGTTTTGAACCTTAGAATTAATTGTCTGTTTTTTATATATATTTATTACCTTGCCGAATTCATAATTCTGTCTACTTTTTTTACAGTTTCTTCCTTTAACTCCGTTGGAGGTTTATTAGTAACATCATAAGTTTGATTATTAAAATTTGTCACCTTTCTCTTTTATAGAGGGGCGGACCTAGCATAGGGTAGTATATTCAGAACAAGTTTGAACCCTACCTTTGTAATTTTCCCTCACACAATTTATATTAGCAACTTATTACACATCCTTATACTATACTTGAAATTACTCCCACAACATTACCTTAGAAACAAAACACTTAAACCCCCTATAGCCACACAATTTAAGACTTTTGTATATGTTCAAATTTGTCCCCACAACAAAAATTTTATGGGTCCACCCCTGCTTTTAGATACAGGTTAGTAAGAATAACATGAAAATTATAGGTTGTTCTACTTCTAAATGTTGGTTGTCCTTCTTGGTTGATCCATGCTTATCCTTTAAGTTAAATAATTTGGAAACCCCTGGAACTAGAAGTATGAACCTTTGTGTTGATTCATGCCTAGAACTACCGCTGCCTTTTCTTTCTATAATTGTTTTAATTGATAACTTCTTCTCTCTTTTCCAAAATTGGCATTGGTTTATGAGTGATGAAAGTGTTGGGGTTTAGCAAAGCAAGAAGTTGAATTTGATGGCACAATATTGCATCAACACACACCTTTATTGGTTAATGAAACTCGCCTTATATAGGCTTACACTTATCACAATCCTAGTTGAATTATAACTTCTAATCCTAACACAAAACGTACTAACCCCCTAGTATTACACTATCTCCTGTATGGAGTTCTAATCCTACTTGAACTATGATTCTTGCTTTGAAAGCAACCTCGAGCTAATCACCAGCTTGCAGATAAATCTTCAATACTCCCCTTTGATCCAAAGTTGGTGCCTTGAAGTTGTTGTCTCAGTAATTCAAACTTTGCCGGAGGCAGAGCCTTAGTGAATATATCTGCCAATTGCTCTTCAGTTCTACAAAAAACCACCTTGACTTGTTCTCCTTGTATGAGATCTCGAATGAAGTGATGCTTCATGTCTATATGTTTAGTTCTAGCATGCATCACTTGATTCTTGGCAATGGCTGCAGCTGACCTGCTATCACATAAGATCTGTGTTGCCTCCTTTTGACCTTCTCCAAGATCTTCAAGTATTCTTCTAACCCATATTGCTTGGCATGCAGCAACTGCAATTGATACATATTCGGCCTCTACAGAGGACAAAGCCATTGTTCCCTATTTTTTTGATGACCAAGTCATTGGTCCAGACCCTAAAAGAAAGCAATTACCTGAGGTGCTTTTCCTCTCCACCTGATCTCCACCCAATCATCACAAGATACCCTTGCAGCTCAAACCTTTCATTCTTTGTGTACCAGATTCCATAATCCTTGGTACCAGCTACATACCCTAGAATACTTTTTGCAGCACCAAGATGTTGTTTTGTAGGTCTGTGCATGAATCTTGACACAAGTCCTACCGCATAACTAAGATCTGGTCTATTTTGTGTTAAGTATATTAGCTTCCCAATTATACTTCTAAACTTTCTTGCTTCAGCTTCACCCGTACCATCATCCAGTACCAACTTCTCATTTACATTCATAGGGGTTGAGGTTGGTTCACATTATTCCACATTAAAGGCCTTCAACATTTCAGATGCAAATTTCTCTTAAGACACAAAAAAACCTTTAAATGACTGTGTCACCTCCAAGCCTAGAAAATAACTCAGACTGCCAAGGTCTGTCATGTCAAAGGTGCTCACCATATCCCTCTTAAATTCTTGAATTAGGTTCTGTGATGAACCTGTGTAGATCATGTTATCTACTAGAGACTAACTATGATTATATTCTCATCTTTCTCCCTCTCTATAAATAATGTTGGTTCACTTGCACTTTTGATGTTCTCCTTTTGCTGAAAGAACTGCTCTATTCGCCCATACCATGCTCTAGGTGCATACTTAAGGCCATAAAGTGCTCTCTTTAACCAGGTCATTGAAGTTAAACTTCAAGGACTAAGGACTGACTTTGAAAATTCTAAGATGAAACATATTCAGACAATGCAGGCCTATCTTGCAAGGATCACTGCCATTGTTAGCAAGATGAGGAGTTATGGAGAGGTGATCTCTAACAAATCTATTGTAACAAAAATACTAAGGAGTTTGAGAAGCAAATATGATCATGTGGTTGCAACAATAGAGGAATCTAAGGATTTGAAAACACTCTCGGTTGATGATCTTATGGGTTCTCTACAAGTTCATGAGGTAAGAATCAATAGACCATCTACAGACAAAGAAGAGCAGGCCTTACAAGTTTAGGTTGTTCAAAGAAGGAATATGGGAAGAGGAAGACCATTCTTTCGATCGAGAAGTAGAGGAAGATCTAGGGGAACCTCATTCCAATGCACATATTGCAACAAGCCCGGGCACGGAGAAGAAGACTGCTGGGGAAAGCTATATTGTTCACATTGTAAAAAAGCTGGACATAAGGAAGAAGAGTGTTGGAGCAAACAGAACTAAGCCAAATATGCAGAAGGAGAAGCCGATCAAGAAGATTATCTGTTCATGGCTAAAAAATGAGGTAACAACAATCCCTCTGATGTATGGTATTTAGATAGTGCCTGTTCAAATCATGTTACAGGTGACAGAAGCAAATTCAAACAGTTGGATGAATCATATAAGTCACAAGTCAGGCTGGGTGATGATAAGCGAGTTGAAATAGATGGAAAAGGGTCAGTGGAAGTACTTGTAGGACAACATATCAAATTGATCAAAGAGGTGGAATATGCACCTGGGATGGCTCACAATTTAATCAGCATATGCCAACTGATTAATAATGGTCATCAGGTTACATTCAAACAAGAAGGATGTGAAGTGAAGAACAACAAAGGAGAAATTCTGTTGAAGGCAAGAATGACTGAGAATCGAATGTTTCCTGTAAACCTGTCTACTAAAACCTTTTCAATGGTGAGCAGCAAGGAAAATGACTCAAAGCTATGGCATCTCAGGTATGGTCACCTACACTTTAAAGGACCGCAACTCTTAAGCAACAAATAGATGGTCGAAGGCTTGCCTGTTATACAAATTGAGACTCAGATATGTGAAGGGTGTGTGTATGGAAAGCAAATCAGGAGGTCATTCCCTCAAAATCAAGCCAAAAGAGCTACTGAAAAATTGGAATTGGTCCATGCTGATCTTTGTGGACCAATGAGGACACCTTCACATGGAAATAACAAGTATTTTTTTCTTGTTAACTGATGATTTTACTAGAATGAGTTGGGGTATTTTTTGCAAAACAAATCAGATGCCTTTTATGAATTGAAGAAGTTTAAAGCTACAAGAGAAAGAGAAAGCAGTATGAAATTGAAGATTCTTAGAACAGATAGAGGGGGAGAATTTTTGTCTACTGAGTTCACAAAATATTGTGAAGATGAAGGAATTAAAAGGCAACTAACTGCTCCCTATACACCTGAGCAGAATGGAGTTGCTTAGAGGAAAAATTGGACCACTTCGGAGATGGCTAGGTCAATGCTAAAAGCTAAGAGCTTAACAAATGATTTCTGGGCAGAGGCAGGGGCCACAGCTATCTACTTACTCAATATATCACCAACAAAAGATGTTACACCCCACCTTTTCCGGCAACAGTCTCCGGTGGCTGGAGTTCTGGAGGTATGTTTAAATTTGTAATTTGAGGAGTTTGTTAGTTGTTGTTGTTATTGATTGTTGTGTTGGGAGTGGAATGGTTTTGGGTTAAGTCTTGTTGGAGGCTGAATTTTGTGAGTTTTGGGTCCAGGCGATCGCCGGACGAGGAAACGGTTCGCCTGCGTTTCGCCTGGACACTTGCCAAATTCGTGACTTCCTGGAGCCAGGCGATCGCCCGGACTGAGGGGTGCCTTCGCCTGACTCTCGCCTGGAAGCCTGGTCGATGGCGATTCTTGGACCAGCGATCGCCCGCTCTAGGAATTGGGTCGCTGGTCTTCGCCCTGGACACTGCCTCGGTGTTCTTCCAAAGTGGCGAAGCTATTGTATGATTGGGGGTGACCACCGCCACCCCCAACATTTTGTAAAAGATAGGGTATATAATGTATATTTTTAAAAATTAAGGGATTGAAGCTTCTTTTCCCCAATTGCCTTCCCAATTCCCAATTCTATTTTGTTACTGCGTGTCCGCCCTGCTGCCCACCCAATTCTATTTAGAGGGCTTGTGCACAACTTTGTGCGCAAGCTTTGTCTTGCTAACGCACCTGCACATGCACAACTTGTGCACAATCATGCGCAAGCTGTCTTGGCGCAAGCAAGCTGCACAACTTGTGCACCATCATGCGCAAGCTTGTGCTGCGCACAAGCTGTGCACAATCATGCGCAAGGTGTCTGTGTGCACAAGCTCAGTGTGCAAGGTCTGGCGCGATCGCTTTCGGGAAACGCTTACTTTGCCGTCGCTGGCTCGGCTATTTAAGTCGAGCAGCTCGGTTTCAACCTCATTTTCGCGTTTTTCACTCCGAAAACTCTCCCAACTCTCTCTCAATTCGGTTTTGCTCCTATCTAAGTGATTTTGAGCTCCAATTTGCGTGGAAACGAAGGATTTGTGCGGGAATTACTACAAGAACTACGAATCAACAAGGATTTCGTTCCAACAACACTTTGTGGGTGAATTTGGGAAATTGCCCAAATTGAGAGGTTCGAATTTTCGTGTTCTCTTGGTTCATTTGAGTTAGTAGTAGTGTTTCTATGTTGGATTAGAGGTAGAAACACATTTTACAACACGAATTGAGCATGAATTGAAGGAAATTCGAATTAGGGTTCATGAGCTAGGATGAACGAATTTTGGGGATTGTTAAATTGACCTCAAATTAGTGTTGTTGGGTGGTTTTGGAACAACATTAATACTTGGTAAAAGGTCCAATTATGGGTTAATCTATGAGCTAAGAGAAAACTCATAGGGTTTAAGGTGGAGAATTGAAGTGTGTTGTTTTGTTGATTTCAATCCAAATTGTTGCTATTGGGTATGTTTAGAGCAATATTGATAATTGGAACATTGTCCAAATATGCTCCGATTATATACCTAAGGCGATGTTCATCCGGGTTTTTGGTGGAATGTGGAAGCATGTGTTTTGTGTGGTTTAAGGTTTCAAGCATGTTTAGACAATGAATTTGAGCAACTTTAAGTCTTGGAGTGAGGTCCAATTGTCAATGGATATTGATGTGTTAAATGAAAGTGTAATGTGGGAAATGTGTGAAATGCTTAGGTGATTTGTGAAGCAAGGTTTGGGGTTGGATAAGGAAGAAGGTTGGTGTGTGGTGCTTGGCTGCGACCCTCTTCGGTTGTATCTGCTTGCGTTTCGAGGTAAGGTTTCGACATTCCTATGTTTTTGTAATGTTGGATGGTTGAGGCAAGTCTTGGGCGTCGGTCTCGACTTCGGTCTTAGATCGGGATTGTGGAGCCCCAAGGCTAGTCCCATGGTAGGAGTATCGGTGCGCGGTAGGAGCATCGGTGCGCAGGTTACATTACGTGTGTGTGGACGCATGGCGAATGCCGGTTGGACCGGGAAGATCTAGCCATGGTCCGTGATTTATGATGTTTGTTGGATGCATGGCGAATGCCGACGCATGGCGAATGCCGGTGCGTCGGGAAGATCTAGCCATGGTCGGGGAAGATCTAGCCATGGTCCGTATTATATGGGATTTGCTGGGTGCATGGCGAATGCCGACGCATGGCGAATGCCGGTGCGTCCGGGGAAGATAGAGCCATGGTCGGGTAAGATCTAGCCATGACCCGTTACATTCTGATGATGTGCACACATCATACCTTAATTGTTTCTGTCTATTGCTAACTGTATGAATATCTGTTCTGATCTGTCTTTGCAGGTTTGTCGGAAGAACATCGTTACTACTGCCTAAGCTCTTACTGGGTTTTTCTTTAAGGAAAACTCACACCCCTTACTTAATATTTTTCAGGAGATAAGGATTCTGGGCCAGCGGAGTAGGATTTCCGCCAGATGTTCGGTTAGCTATTTTGAGGGTTTAGCAGCTTTTGGATCTAGACTTGGGTTCCTCGTCGGTTTCTTTATCCGTCGCCCGACTTTTGTACGGTTGCATCTTCTGCCTGTAGATAGCTCTGTAGCATGATACTCTGTTGGCTTGTAGTATTATGATAGCATGTTATCAATAGATCTGTCTGTACATCTAAGTTTGATTATGGTTATGTATATATATATATGCGTTACGCTCTGAATTGATTGAATGAGTATGTTGATCGTGTGGAAGCCTCATTCGGTAGTGAAAGAACAGACTTCCTTTTGATAATCTGATTTTGATATCCACCTTGACATTCGATCATGGGCGGAGCCCATTGCTTGTTATTGTGATCTGCTTACGTGCATGAATTGTCAAACTTGATCTGTTGTTAGAAAGGGACCTCTTTGGGTTAGTTAAAGGCCCGCGAAATACTCTCACATTAGCTGCGCTATCCGGTCCCACCTTGCTCACCACCGCCCACCGGCCGGCGACCGCTTCCCGCCGGGTCCGGAAGGTGTCCGACGGGGTGGTGGTGACAATTTGGTATCGGGCGTGGTTAATTGGTTGCGTCGAGGTGTGTTAGGATTGACAGCCCTGGTCGGTCGATCGATTCCAGTATGGTTGTGTGGTGAGACTGGCCACCTCGTCACAAGAACCATGTTGGAATGGTAAGTGGAGCAGATGGCGGTTTGTCTAAGCGCACTTGAGAACAACCAAGAGATGATTTCTTTAGTCTTGGTAGTTTGTGACTTGGTACTGTCGTGGTTACTGCGTAGGATACCGATAATTGACTGCAGGTGCTATAAGAGGTGCACAGGGAATGAGATGCCGTAAGGTGCATGATGGTAATTTAAATTACCTCTCTCGTTAAAAGCAGTCGGTGGATGCCGAGTGAGAAGTGTGTTATTCCTAAAGCGGTACCACGGGTTTTAAGGGATTGTTTTGTATAAGTAATTTTGAGAATTGATTTGCATCATGCATTGCATTCATGCTACTGAGCTGGTAGGATAACCGGCGTAGGTAATGCTAACCGTTAAGTGAACCCTTTATGTTCGGAATTTCAATAAATGGTCAACACTCGACGGACTCGAGCGTTGAATGAAGAAGCGATTGGATGAGTTGTTGGATAAGGGGTTTATCCGACCGAGCGAGATCACCGTGGGGAGCCCCGGTGTTATTTGTTAAAAAGAAGGATGGAACACTTAGACTCTGTATTGATTACGAAGGTTGAATGCGGTGTGATTAAGAACAAATATCCGTTACCACGGATTGACGATCTGTTCGACCAGCTCCGAGGAGCTAAAGTGTTCTCAAAGATTGATCTCCGATCAGGTTATTTCCAAATGCGTGTGAAGGAAGAAGACATTCCGAAAGCGCTTTTCGCACGCGTTATGGTCACTATGAGTACACTGTCATGCCTTTTGGGCTGACAAATGCCCGGCAGCTTTCATGAATTCGATGAATGAGGTTTTCCGCCCTACTTGGACGATTTTATTGTTGTCTTCATTGATGATATACTCATCTATTCTCTGGATGAGGACACACATCAAGAGCACTTGAGAATTGCTTTGGAAACTTTGTCTAACAACCAGTGTATGCAAAGTTTTGAAGTGTGATTTCTGATTGCGCGAGATAGCATTTCTCGGGCATATCATCAATGAGAACGGAATATCTGTCGACCCAGAGAAGGTCAAGTCTGTTCAAGAGTGGAGGCAACCCCGATCAGTAAAGGATATCCGTAGTATTATCGGGTTAGCTGGTTACTATCGAAAGTTCGTACCAGCCTTCTCGGTTCTTGCCTCTCCACTCACTCAACCGACAAAGAAGGGTAAGGCGTTTGTATGGTCGGATGAATGTGAGAAGAGCTTTCAAGAGCTCAAGTGTAGACCACATGTGCACCGATTCTGGTTCTACGACCCGTCTCAGCCTTATGTCATTTATACCGATGCCTCACGAGCAGTGCAGGGTGTGTGCTTATGCAAAACCAGCGGTAATTGCTTATGGGTCGCGGCAGTTGCGACCACATGAGGAAAACTATCTCACTCATGATTTGGAGCTTGCTGCGGTTATGTATGCACTCAAGCAATGGCGGCATTATTTGTTGGGAAACAAATTTCAAATCTTTACGATCATAAGAGCTTGAAGTACTTGTTCACGCAGAAAGATCTGAATATGCGTCAAAGAAGGTGGCTCGAGTACATGAAAGACTACGACGTAGTATCGAGTACACCGCAGTAAAGGAAATACGGTGGCAGATGCCTTGAGCAGGGCATACACCGGAATAGTTAGAGGTGGAGAACCCGGAAACCGAACAGAGCATACGGACTGAATGCCTTGTGGCACCGTTGGCGGCTACAAGAGCGGAGCAGATATTAGTGTTGAGAGTTCAGTCTTCTTGGATCGACAGGATCCGAGAATTTCAGATGAGAGATCAGAGTTTGAAACAGGTTTCTGGAGAAGCTAAAGGAGCATTGCGTCCATTCTTTGAGTATAGGCAAGGATTGCTATACTTCAAAGGACGTTTGTACGTGCCGAATGACGTGGCTCTTAGAGATGAGATTTTGGATCAAGCTCATAATAACAGTTTAAGTTTTCATCCGGGCGGTGAAAAGATGTATCACGATTTAAGGTCACACTTCTGGTGGCCAAGTATGAGGAGGCATATTGCTGAGTGTGTGGCAAAGTGCACCACTTGCCAACAGTAAAGGTTGAGCATCGAAGCCCGCGGCACGCTTGACGTACCTATTCCAGGTTCGTAAGTGGGGAAACGTGACTATGGATTTTCTTACCGGATTACCCACTACGAGCACGTCATGATGCCATTTGGGTAATTGTGGACCGGTTGACTAAGTGTGCGCATTTCTTGCCCATTAAGGTCACCGACCCGTTGGACAAGTTAGCACGACTCTACATCAAAGAGATCGTGCGGTTGCACGGTGTACCGGATTCTATAGTTTCGCATCGGGATCCAAGATTTACAGCCCATTTCTGGAATGCTTTCCATCGAGCTTTCGGTACCGGTTGCACCTTAGTACGCGTATCACCCACAAACTGATGGGCAATCCGAGAGGGTGATACAGGTACTTGAGGACATGCTGAGGAGCTGTGCGATTGATTTCGGAGGTGATTGGGATCAACATCTACCGCTCATAGAGTTTTCGTATAACAATAGTTATCAGAGTACAATCAAGATGGCACCTTACGAGGCTCTTTATGGACGGAGGTGTATGACACCTCACTGTTGGTCTGAACCGTCAGATAAGGTTGAACTTGGTCGGAATTGATTGAAGAGACCACAGAAAAGATCAAAACAATTCAGGCAAGATTGAAAGCGGCAAATGATAGAACCACGGCTTATGTGAATGAAGGCGTCGCGACTTAGAGTTTGAAGTTGGCGACAAAGTGTGGTTGAAGGTGGCACCAATGAAGGGAATAATGAGATTTGGTCGGAAAGGGAAGTTAGCTCCGAGGTATATTGGCCCATTCGATATTTTAGAAAGGATTGGAAAGGTGGCTTATCGTTTAGCACTACCGGAGAGCTTGTCAGCTGTGCATAATGTGTTTCACGTGAGCATGCTTTGAAAAAGTGTGTCATGGATCCGACATAAGCGATTCCAGTTGAGGAAGTGCAATTGGAACCTGACTTGTCTTATAAGGAAGTGCCAATTGCTTTGTTGGCGAGGGATACTCGCAAATTGAGGAGCAAGTTAATTCCCATGGTGAAGGTGCAATGGTCGCACCATTCTGACAAGGAGGCAACCTGGGAGACGGAGAAAGATATGATCGAACGCTACCCTCAGGAGTACCAACGCCTTAAGGAGCTCTTGGAGGACCAAGAGTCTTAAGGGGGGGAGGATGTTACACCCCACCTTTTCCGGCAACAGTCTCCGGTGGTGGAGTTCTGGAGGTATGTTTAAATTTGTAATTTGAGGAGTTTGTTAGTTGTTGTTGTTGTTGATTGTTGTGTTGGGAGTGGAATGGTTTTGGGTTAAGTCTTGTTGGAGGCTGAATTTTGTGAGTTTTGGGTCCAGGCGATCGCCCGGACGAGGAAACGGTTCGCCGCGTTCGCTGGACACTTGCCAAATTCGTGACTTCACAGAGCCAGCGATCGCCGGACTGTGGGGTGCCTTCGCCTGACTCTCGCCTGGAAGCCTGGCCAGTGGCGGTTACTGGACCAGGCGATCGCCCGCTCTAGGAATTGGGTCGCCTGGTCTTCGCCTGGACACCTGCCTCGGTGTTCTTCCAGTGGCGAAGCTATTGTATGACTGGGGGTGACCACTGCCACCCCCAACATTTTGTAAAAGATAGGGTATATAATGTATATTTTTAAAAATTAAGGGATTGAAGCTTCTTTTCCCCAATTGCCTTCCCAATTCCCAATTCTATTTTGTTACTGCGTGTCCGCCTGCTGCTGCCCAACCCAATTCTATTTAGAGGGCTTGTGCACAACTTTGCGCAAGCTTTGTCTTGCTTGCGCACCAGCACATGCACAACTTGTGCACAATCTGCGCAAGCTGCGCCACAGCCTCATGCACAACTTGTGCACCATCTGTGCGCAAGCCTGTGCGCTGCGCACAAGCCTGTGCACAATCTGTGCGCAAGGCTGTGCGCCGTGCACAAGCCTGTGCGCAAGGTTGTGCGCGATCGCCTGACTGGGGAAACGCTTCGCCTGACCGTCGCCTGGCTCGGCTATTTAAGTCGAGCAGCTCGGTTTCAACCTCATTTTCGCGTTTTTCACTCCGAAAACTCTCCCAACTCTCTCTCAATTCGGTTTTGCTCCTATCTAAGTGATTTTGAGCTCCAATTTGCGTGGAAACGAAGGATTTGTGCGGGAATCACTTCAAGAACAACGAATCAACAAGGATTTCGTTCCAACAACACTTTGTGGGTGAATTTGGGAAATTGCCCAAATTGAGAGGTTCGAATTTTCGTGTTCTCTTGGTTCATTTGAGTTAGTAGTAGTGTTTCTATGTTGGATTAGAGGTAGAAACACATTTTACAACACGAATTGAGCATGAATTGAAGGAAATTCGAATTAGGGTTCATGAGCTAGGATGAACGAATTTTGGGGATTGTTAAATTGACCTCAAATTAGTGTTGTTGGGTGGTTTTGGAACAACATTAATACTTGGTAAAAGGTCCAATTATGGGTTAATCTATGAGCTAAGAGAAAACTCATAGGGTTTAAGGTGGAGAATTGAAGTGTGTTGTTTTGTTGATTTCAATCCAAATTGTTGCTATTGGGTATGTTTAGAGCAATATTGATAATTGGAACATTGTCCAAATATGCTCCGATTATATACCTAAGGCAATGTTCATCCGGGTTTTTGGTGGAATGTGGAAGCATGTGTTTTGTGTGGTTTAAGGTTTCAAGCATGTTTAGACAATGAATTTGAGCAACTTTAAGTCTTGGAGTGAGGTCCAATTGTCAATGGATATTGATGTGTTAAATGAAAGTGTAATGTGGGAAATGTGTGAAATGCTTAGGTGATTTGTGAAGCAAGGTTTGGGGTTGGATAAGGAAGAAGGTTGGTGTGTGGTGCTTGGCTGCTACCCTCTACGGTTGTGTCTGCTTGCGTTTCGAGGTAAGGGTTCGACCTACCTATGTTATTGTAATGTAGGATGGTTGAGGCAAGTCTTGGGCCTCGGTCTCTGACTTCGGTCTTAGATCGGGATTGTGGAGCCCCAAGGCTAGTCCCATGGTAGGAGTATCGGTGCGCGGTAGGAGCATCGGTGCGCGAGTTACATTACTGTGTGTGTGGACGCATGGCGAATGCCGGTTGGACCGGGGAAGATCTAGCCATGGTCCGTGATTTATGATGTTTGTTGGATGCATGGCGAATGCCGACGCATGGCGAATGCCGGTGCGTCCGGGGAAGATCTAGCCATGGTCGGGGAAGATCTAGCCATGGTCCGTATTATATGGGATTTGCTGGGTGCATGGCGAATGCCGGTGCGTCCGGGGAAGATCTAGCCATGGTCGGGGAAGATCTAGCCATGACCCGTTACATTCGGATGTTGTGCACACATCATACCTTACTTGTTTCTGTATATTGCTATCTGTATGTATATACATTACGATCTGTCTTTGCAGGGTTTGTCGGAAGAACATCGTTACTCGCCTAAGCTCTTCCGGGTTTTTCTTTAAGGAAAACTCACACCCTTACTTAATATTTTTCAGAGATAAGGATTACGGGCCAGGCGGAGTAGGATTTCCGCCGAGCTGTTCGGTTAGCTATTTTGAGGGTTTAGCAGCTTTTGGATCTAGACTTCGGGTTCCTCGTCGGTTTCTTTATCCGACGCCCGACTCTTGTACGGTTGCATCTTCAGCCTGTAGATAGCTCTGTAGCATGATACTCTGTTGGCATGTAGTATTATGATAGCATGTTATCATTAGATCTGTCTATTCATCTAAGTTTGATTATGGTTATGTATATATATATATGCGTTCTGCTCTGAATTGATTGAATGAGTATGTTGATACGTGTGGAAGCCTCATTCGGTAGTGAAAGAACAGACTTCCTTTTGATAATCTGATTTTGATATCCTCGCTTCGACATTACGATCATGGGCGGAGCCCATTGCTTCGTTATTGTGATCTGCATTTACGTGCATGAATTGTCAAACTTGATCTGTTGTTAGAAAGGGACCTACTGGGTTAGTTAAAGGCCCGCGAAATACTCTCACATTAGCTGCGCTATCCGGTCCCACCTTGCTCACCACCGCCCACCGGCCGGCGACCGCTTCCCGCCGGGTCCGGAAGGTGTCTGACGGGGGTGGTGGTGACAAAAGAAGTCTTGGATAAAATACCATTTGAGGCATGGTTTGGGCATAAACCATCAGTTTCTCACCTAAGAGTTTTTGGATGTGTGTGTTATGCATTATCTACCAACAGACACAAATTGGAACAGAAAAGTAGAAAATATATCTCTGTGGGATATTCTCCCAACTCAAAGGGTTATAGACTTGTTGATCCAGCAACTCAGAAGCTAATAATCAGCTGAGATGTCCAATTTGATAAAGGAAAAAGCTGGAGTTCTGCAGAAAGCATTCAAGTTGGAGTGTCAACTGAAAATATACAAGATAGTGTTTCAGTTAAAAACACAGAAGAAGGTCCAAGGCAACAAGAAACGGAAGAAGTTGATGATTTTCTACCAGAAGGAGATGCAGGTCTGGAAGCCATAAAAGAACAACAACATTCAGACCTGGAAGTAGGATCATCACAACCTGTTCGAAGGTCTCAAAGAGTAAGGAAACCTCCAACTCACCTTTCTGATTATGACACTTCTCTGGCTATGTATACGTAAAATCCAGCATCAATCGAGGTAGCATTAGAAGAAGTTCGGAGAACAGCTATGAAAGAAGAAATACATTCGATTGTCAAACATCAAACTTGGGAATTGGTAGATAAACCCCAAGGAAAAAATGTTATAGGATTGAAATGGATGTTCAAGAAAAAATATAATGCTAATGGAAGTCTACGTAAGCATAAGGCTAGACTGGTTGTAAGAGGTCTCAGTCAGGAACAAGGCATTGACAATGAAGAAACTTTTTCTCCAGTGACTAGATTTGAAACTGTAAGGACCATTTTGGCTCGAGCTACACAAAATCGATGGAAGGTACATCAATTTGATGTGAAGTCAGCATTCTTGAAAGGGGAATTGAAGGAAGAAGTGTATGTAGAGCAGATCCCATAGATCTTGAGATTGGTCTATTGAGCTTTGTTCACATTCCTCACCCACATAATGGTGAAAATATTGTGGTTGCTTTATTCAAGTGTATGACAGAATGGGGGATTGAGAAGAAAGTTTTAGTAGATTTAGAGATTCAAAGCTTGATGTGTTTTCCATAATCATGCCTCTCCACTTTCACGAAGAAGAAAGAGAAGGAGGAGGACAAAGTAGAGATAGAACGCATACCTTGCACCCTTGAAGAACAGTGTAAGGATGTTTTATCCTTGCTCCAAATGTATGCTCCAAGTCTTCCGATTGAATCTTCAGGCCTTCGAATTCCTTGATGAGGGCAGATTGCATGTGATGCAATGAGGTTGTTTTGTGTTAAAGAGACACAAAAATCGTTCCACCCGAAATGCTCTAGGAATGCTTAATATTTCGACCAAGAACAAGAGAAGAGAGAAGTTTCAGATTCTTAAGTGTGTGTTGTGTTGTGGCTAAATCATCTATTTATAGATGATGTAGGGAGTTACTAGGAAGAGTCACAACTCCTTATGGCCGAAAGTACACATACTTTCGGCTTAAGGAGTGGTTACTCCCTCCTTGTACACTCCCTTGTCCAAATGCTAAGTAACTCCTCTTTGGGCGAAGGGGTGCCTCTCTTGAGGTGCCTCTTCGCCACTTTTAGGCTCTCATGGGTGAAATCACTTGGTAACTTCTAAGAGATGTGCACACATGCACTAGGGTGCATACATCATGCGCCTCGATTGCCAAAGCCATGTCCTTTTACCAAAATACCCTTATTTTGTATAAAAGGATGCTAGTAAGTAGTTACTACTCATGAAACATCACAAATGTTCCATATAGCCACAATTCACATAGTTGAGTTCTATAGAACTCATTTAAGCTTACTTTGAGCTGAAATCACTTCTCCATATGAGATGAGCTCAAAATGACTGATGTGGTTGTCGAATGCTCGATACCAATTGATGTGATTCCGGAGGGTATCCTGGAACACGAGGAGCAGATCTAGCCAACAAAGGAGCAACACGGGGTAGGAATGATTGATGGAGCGGAAATGTAAACAGGTTGACAGATCCGAAATGCACAAAGCAAAACGATGCGGAAGCTTGTGAAACGAACGGATATGGCCGCCAACTCCTCCTGGATCCTTGCCCAGGCAAAGATGGTGTTATGCCTTTGGCGACTCCTCCTTCTTGATACCGAAAACGGTCCAAGACAAAGAAAGCCTTCGTTGCCAAAATTGAGGGGGGGAATGTAGATGGGGCCAACACCTCCTTCTTCCAATGAGAAGGCAATATTGGTCTTAGTAGACTTGTAAAGAAAACTTAACAAGAATTGAGTGGAAAAAGGTAGATAGGTTGAAAAGAGAATCACTCTCAATTTCAAGGAAAAAGGTGAAATATATTTGATGATTGAATTTGTTTTGCAAACTAACCTAGACCTCCTTTTATAGGACAAGGAAGCTGGAATTCTAAACCCATTGACAAGTCCCTTCATCTCCATTCTTAATGATGGAAATTAAAGGAGATGTAAATATGGGAATTTAAAATAATTATTTCTAAAAATTATTCTAGGCTAGCTAATGGGTAGACCTAGCCAAAACAACTCTGAAAACTGAAATAAAATGATAAAAATTCGAGTTGGAAGATGAGGGATGAGTTTTGGCCAATAAATGTGGAGTAAATGATCCTCATTTAAGTGTTCTTGATGGAGGGGCTTCAAGGCTTGTAACTCCTTCCTCACCAATGGTTCTGGATGATTTTGGATGACTCTTGAGTCCTCAAGGCTGCTGAAGTTCGTCCTTGAAGAGAAGTGAACGGTTGGAAGCTTTGGGAAAGCATTGAATGCGCCACTGTCTCAACAAAGTTGAGATATTCGTGAACCATGCACTTGGGCCAAATTGTCATTTGGTTGAGCCCAAACCGAAATGTTGAAAATTGTTTGCACCATTTGGGAATTGGGTTGGCCCAAATTGAGGAGTGCTTGCACTTTTCCTTCATCTTTATGGATATCTTCACTTTGCTCCTCACACTTTGCAAAACTGCATCAACAAAGTTGAGAGCGTCCTTAGCCTTCTTAGTCCGGCTCCTTGTCATAGGTCCATTAAAGGTGGAAGTGTCATAAAAGCCAATAATGTCTTCTTTTGGCATGTGAGCTCTTGGATCCTCAAGGTTGCACATGGGTGCATCTAGATCACTTGTCGGTTTCGCGTCATTCCCTCCCTCTTGAAAATGATTCGACCTCGAATCATAATGTTCTGTGACAGAAAAATATAGGAGGTTAGATGAAGCAATTCCGAACATGTACATCCAATGCATAAAGAAGTTGAGAAACAAATTACTTCCCTTGATAGCCCTCTTGAAAATTTCAAGGGGCTTATGTCTTGAAAATTTTTGAAGTAATTTCTCATGAATGTGGACATCTTTTTGGAAGCTCGGGACTTCAAATATGAATCCTTTGATTCTACAAAAGAAATGTAGCCCTTTCTCTTTGGCTAGATTATAAACTTTATGGGCAAAAATATCAACACATAAAATGTATGAGAACATGATATGTAATTGCTTGGAAAAGTCAATTGTAGCATGGTAATCATTCAACATCATGTCATAGAAAGGTGAATTAAATCCAGAACTTGTATATTGCATATCATCACCGTTCTCAGAAGACTGAAGCTTGGTAGTAGATAAACAATCACCATTGTTAAGAAAAAGATTAGAAAAGACATCATCCTCATGCTTACTCAACAAAGTTGAATGGATGCAAACATACTCCCGGATCAAACACGAATATGGATCTTTCATTCATTTCATTCAACAACAAAATGTATGTATCATCCATCTTAACACATAAGAACAATTCATGAACAAAGTTGAAATCAACACTAATTCTAGAATTGTCCAATTTATTTCCGGAATATTCAACATGTTTAACATCTTTATATGACCAATTGAATGGTGCAATTTTTAAATCACAATCAACACATTGAGAATTCGTTAGACAAGAATTAGCAACAAATTTGCTTTCAGCAATAGTAAGAATAGATGGGGAAAATAATGCATGCTTAAGAATAATTTTCCAATCAATCTTAGGCAATAACAATGAAGCATATGAGTCAACATATTCAACAGGTTGAATAAAAGACTGAACAAATCTTAAACTAGAGCACAAATCATTCAATGGAATAACTTCATGCACAGTTTCATATTTTCCAACATCATGCAAATTAATACTCAAAGAATCATTTTTAACAAATGATTTATTTGAGTAAAGAGAAAAATTACCATCCCTCAAAACCGATGTTTCCTCTTGATGTGGTTCTTCTTCCTTTCTAGATAATGCTTCAAACAATGAGTTTTCACTTTGACTTTCAACATGTTGGATAATTGTAGACACAATTTCCAAAGGTGGCACAAGTGGTACTTCAACCACAACTTCTTGCTCTTCCTTAAGGTTGATGTTCTTGCCTTCTTGAACATCATCATTCTCCTGCACAAACATCAAAGAAGAACAGACTTGCAATTCATTAGATGTTAGTAAATCATTTGGGACTGTTGGAGGCAAGGTGCTCTCTGGTTCAACACGTTGAGAAAGTGGAGGTGACTCTTGTATTCTCTCAAACTCATTATTTTTCCACTCGAAGCACTCAACTCTTTCTTTTGATAAGACAACTTGGGTCTTTTGCTCACCATTTTCTCTCAAGCACTCATCTCTCTTTTTCCTAGTTATTCTCTCACCATCCCAAAAGACACTTGACTCTTGCAAATCCACTTGGGATTTCTTTTTATTTTCACTGTTTCCCATGTGTTTACCCATCTTACCCTTGGACTCACTCTGAAGGTGGATCTTGTTGTCATGGGTTTGTTGTTGGGCTAAATGCACCACGGTGAACGCTCACAACAGGTTGAGTTGTGTATTGATTGGTCACACCAACAACTCTTGCTCTTGAATGAAAAGGAGTATCTTCTTGAGAAGCTGGAGGAATTGCTTGCACAAGTAGAGCTTTTCTTGCTGTCATCAAAGTACCTTCAACTGGAAAGGCCAATTCTTCTTCGGAAACATGTGCACATTTGTCTTCAACAGTTGAGAACTTTTGCTCTCTTCATTTCTCATTGTCATTACTTCCAAAATTCAATCTCATGACGAGATTTAAAAGGTGAATGATTTTTGAAATGGTCTTGGGAAGTGGAAGGGATAGAAATGGATGGTTTGGAAGCGATACCTTTTGGTGGTGATGGTCGGGATCTTTGTGGAGCTTTTGGTAAAGTGTTGCATCGTCGAACATTGGCGGAAGTGTTGCCTCTCTCAAGCTTTCTTTCAATTCTGATGGCTTTATGCAACAACTCATGAAAACTATTATACTCACATAATTTCAATATCTCGACAATCTCGAGTTTAAGTCATTGAGTGTATCTAGACATTTTCACTTCACCTTTCTCAACCATACCTGCCTTAAGAAGGGCTGCCTCCATCTCTTTATGGTAGTCTTCAACACATTTAGCGCCTTGGACAATGGTTTGAAGGCGTTTTAGACATCCTCGGCCATGAGGCTTTTCTACTTTTTGACCATTCTCGAATCGAGTAAGCCTTTCATTTATTGGCGCAATTTCTTCCTGCAACATTTTTTGAATCGTGCTAACAATGCTTCATCAGCCATTTTTTTCACTCAAAACTCACGGATTCTCTTTATAAACCTAGCAACTTTTTCTGGCTCAAAATTCTTGAAAAAGTGATTCAAAACAAGACACAAAAGACGCAATAAAATAAAACCTCAATAGATCTCAACAGGTTGAGGGAAGTGTTGTTACTTTTTTCAAAACGGTTCTTTTGTGGGTTTTGGAAAAAGATATTCCGCAACTTTTGAAAGAACAGGTTTGAAAAGGCTCTGAGGTTGTTCTTTTTCTTGCCCTTTGTTTGAAATTGTTCCAAGAATTCTTCAAATTGGCTTTTCTCGCAATCAGTAAACAAAGTTGAGTCAAGAGTGCTTTTTTTTTCTCTTTTTTTCAATGCAAATAAGATGCGATTTTTTTTGTTTTTTTTTCTATGCAGATTGCACAACACTGGAACAAGAAATTAAAAATGGCAAGAACAACCGAGAAAAACACAATGATAACAAAAATGATATATGTTGCGGAATAAAAAGAAAAGGGTAGAAAAACTTCTCCTTGTTGAGCAAGTGGCTCTGATACCAATTGATGTGGTTGTCAGAATGCTCTGATACCAATTGATGTGATTCCGGAGGGTATCCTGGAACACGAGGAGCAGATCTAGCCAACAAAGGAGCAACACAGGGTAGGTATGATTGATGAGGCGGAAATGTAAACAGGTTGACAGATCCGAAATGCACAAAGCAAAACGATGCGGAAGCTTGTGAAACGAACGGATATGGCCGCCAACTCCTCCTGGATCCTTGCCCAGGCAAAGATGGTGTTATGCCTTTGGCGACTCCTCCTTCTTGATACCGAAAAAAGGTCCAAGACAAAGAAAGCCTTCGTTGCCAAAATTGAGGGGGGGAATGTAGATGGGGCCAACACCTCCTTCTTCCAATGAGAAGGCAATATTGGTCTTAGTAGACTTGTAAAGAAAACTTAACAAGAATTGAGTGGAAAAAGGTAGATAGGTTGAAAAGAGAATCACTCTCAATTTCAAGGAAAAAGGTGAAATATATTTGATGATTGAATTTGTTTTGCAAATAACACCTAGACCTCCTTTTATAGGACAAGGAAGTCGGAATTCTAAACCCATTGACAAGTCCCTTCATCTCCATTCTTAATGATGGAAATTAAAGGAGATGTAAATATGGGAATTTAAAATAATTATTTCTAAAAATTATTCTAGGCTAGCTAATGGGTAGACCTAGCCAAAACAACTCTGAAAACTGAAATAAAATGATAAAAATTCGAGTTGGAAGATGAGGGATGAGTTTTGGCCAATAAATGTGGAGTAAATGATCCTCATTTAAGTGCTCTTGATGGAGGGGCTTCAAGGCTTGTAACTCCTTCCTCACCAATGGTTCATGGATGATTTTGGATGACTCTTGAGTCCTCAAGGCTGCTGAAGTTCGTCCTTGAAGAGAAGTGAACGGTTGGAAGCTTTGGGAAAGCATTGAATGCGCCACCGCTCTCAACAAAGTTGAGATATTCGTGAACCATGCACTTGGGCCAAATTGTCATTTGGTTGAGCCCAAACCGAAATGTTGAAAATTGTTTGCACCATTTGGGAATTGGGTTGGCCCAAATTGAGGAGTGCTTGCACTTTTCCTTCATCTTTGTGGATATCTTCACTTTGCTCCTCACACTTTTGCATCAACAGGTTGAGAGCGTCCTTAGCCTTCTTAGTCCGACTCCTTGTCATAGGTCCATTAAAGGTGGAAGTGTCATAAAAGCCAATAATGTCTTCTTTTGGCATGTGAGCTCTTGGATCCTCAAGGTTGCACATGGGTGCATCTAGATCACTTGTCGGTTTCGCGTCACCCCAATCATAGACTAGGATGTATGGTGGTCATACAAACTTGATGAAACTTAGTCATCTCATTTTGATTTACATAATCAAGGTGACAAGAGTTTACGGTGTCATGTGTTGGTTCATGACTCCCACTCAATTATTACTTTACCAAGTAACATGCTTCATTTAAGAAACAACATACATTGAGTCCGTAGCTAGTCTCATCCTTAAGTCTACACAAGATTAAGGGCGGAAGGTTTGTGTGAGAAAACCCTTTCTAATATCTATGTTTGACATGTTCTAATTTTCGCTGTGAAAACATAAAGATTGAACAAATCAGATGATGACAAACAAACAACTTTATTAATCATTCTTCATAGAATACATGTGTTACACCAAAGTGGTGAAGTACATCCAACTTAACCCATTGCTTTGACATGTCTAGCAAATACAAGTGGTGGCAATGGCTTAGTAAGAGGATCTGCCACCATCAGTGCAGTAGATATGTACTCAATTTTAACTTCACCCTCTTCAATTGCATCCCTTACAAAATGATATTTCATGCTAATGTGCTTGGTCTTTCCATGGTACTTGGGATCTTTGGTGTAAGCCATGGCCGCCATACTATCAATATAAATAGTAATAGGCCTTTCCACCATGATCCGAGATTCCAAGTTCTTAAGAAAGAATCCAAGCCAAAGGGCTTCTTGTACAGCCGAAGCACATGAGATAAACTCAGCCTCCATGGTTGACAATGTTGTACAAGTTTGTTTCTTATTACACCATGTAGTAGCCCCACCATTAAACAGAAATACATAACCAGATGTAGATTTACTGGAGTCACGATCTCCACCCCAATCAGCATCAGAGTAACCATGCAAATCAAGCTTCTTGCCTTGATAGCATAGCCAATAATCTTTAGTACCCTTAAGGTACCGTAGAACCCTCTTGACACTCTTCCAATGCTGCATTCCAAGGTTTGAAGAATATCGAGCCAATAAGCCAACCGCTTGTGCCTTGTACACAACATGACATACATTAAGGAACCTATAGCACTCAGGTATGGTATGTTTGTCATCTCTTCCTTTTCTGCTGGAGTCGTGGGACACATGTCCCCTCCAATCTTGCATCCATATGCAAGTGGGGTATTCATGGGTTTGGAGTTGGTTAAATTGAACCTTTCCAGGATCTTATCAATATAAGGTTCCTGTGAGAGGCCTAACAAGCGTTCCTTTCTATTCCGGTGTATCTTGACACCTAAAATAAAGGAAGCTTCTCCGATGTCTTTCATGTCGAAAGTGGAAGATAACCATCCTTTGATGGTTGTCATTAACTCAACTCCACTACTTGCAATTAGTATGTCATCTACATACAAAGTCATTATAGCATAATCGGATCCAGACGAGTACAAGTATACACAATGATCTTCATGCATCATTACAAAGCCATAACTTGTAATTGCATGATGGAACTTCAAGTACCATTGTCTTGAAGCTTGCTTAAGACCATAAATAGACTTTTAAGTCTACATACCTTGTCCTCAAGACCTTCTTGGACAAACCCTTCTGGTTATCTCATATAGATCTCTTCACTCAAATCACCATTGAGGAAGGCTGTTTTAACATCCATTTGATGTAACTCACGATCCAAGTATGCCACAATGGCAAGTAGTAATCTGATGGAATTGAATTTCACTATAGGTGAGAAGGTATCTTTGAAATCAATACCTTCCTTTTGTGTGAAACCCTTAGCCACCAATCGGGCTTTGTATCTTTCGATACTTCCATCAGAATTCTTCTTTATCTTTAATACCCACTTATTACCAATGGCCTTCCGACCAATAGGAAGATCCGACAATTCCCACACACCATTCATCGCCATAGAATGAAGTTCTTCATTTATGGCATTTAACCATTCTTCTCTTTATGCACTATTAAGAGCTTCTTTAACATTACTTGGTTCATCTATTTCAAATGACACCAAATAAGTCTCACCCTCCGAGAGACCCCACCTTTTGGGTTGTCTCGATTCCCTAGTTGATCTTCTCAACATGGGCGGAGGTGATTCTAGCTCTTGTTGATCCTCAACTCCCTCTTGAACAATTGTATCCTCTACAGGATCTTGTTCCATGTGATCCAACACATTGGATTCATCATTAGGAGTCACAACTCCCTCTTGTTGAGGTACTCCTTGTGGAGTAGGTGCACCTTGTGCAACTGGTACTTCTGAAGTACTAGGTTGATCCTCTTCAAGGATTGGACCGAAAGAATTAAGATCATTACATTCACCAACTTTAGGAAACTCACTTTCCATGAAGTTGGCGTTTCTGCCATCAAATACCAATCCTTCTTTTTGACTGATATCTAAGAACACATAACCTTTCGAATCAATGCAATATCCAAGGAAAGCACATTTCTTTCCCCGAGGACCCAATTTTCCCAAAGGATGGTCCGGGACATGCACATAAGCCAGGCAACCCCAAGGGTGCATGGAGCTTAGGTTAGGCGACCTCTTCTTCCACAACTCATATGGAGAAGAGTCGATGTTCTTAGTTGGTACTCTATTGAGAATGTGAACTACACAAAGTAGTGCATCACTCCAATAGATGATGTCCAAGTTGGCCTTAGCCATCATGGACCTTACCATATCCATTAAAGTTTTGTTCTTTCTTTCAGACACTCCATTTTGTTGGGGTGTCCAAGAAAGAGTGAACTCCCTCTGGATTCCTTTTATGTCACAAAAGGCTTTGAAGGCATTTGAATCATACTCTCCACCTCTATCTGTTCTCAAAGATTTTATTTTCTTACCCAATTGGTTCTCAACCAAATGCACATACTTCTCAAAGTATGATAAAGCCTCAGCTTTGTACTTGAGTAAGAAAACATGTGTGAATCGAGTATAATTATCAAACTAAATCTAATGCTTCTTCTCTTCTAGTTCCACGCCCAAAAGGCTTTCTCGTTGCCTTTCCTTCAAGGCATGCTTGGCAACTTGGCAAGACAACTTTGGTCAAGGATCCAAGCAAGCCATTTTTGGCTAACTTATTCATCTTATCTTGACCCACATGTCCAAGCCTTTCATGCCAAGTCATTTCACTTGTGACCTCGGTCACATGGCAACTAGATGAAGCATTAGTGTGGCTACTCGGTCTGAGTTCATACAAGCCGTTATTTACTAAACATTCACACACAACTTGATTATCTTTGAAGATAGTAACACTTTCATTCGAAAAAGACAAGCTATATTTGTACTTCAACAAACTACTTATAGAAATCAAATTTCTACAAATATCCGGTACATATAATGTATCAATTAGATATAATGATCCATTACAAGTGGGGACTTTACATGTCCCAATTCCTACTACTTCTATTACAGCGTTATTTCCCACCGAGACAAACTTTGCACCTCTTGGAAGCTTTCTGTAAGCCACGAACCAAGACTTGTCTTGGACTATGTGGTCCGTTGCTCCTGAGTCTACAATCCACAAAGAATTGCATTTCAGTTAGCAAAGAACAAGATGCAACATATACATCAGAAGTAGTAGGTATATGTACCTTAGAAGGACTTTTGCAATCTTTTGCAAGTGCCCCTTCTTTCCACAGTTGAAGCTTTTGAGCTTAGAGACATCCCTTTTCTTTTTGAACTTGTTCAAATTGGGACCGTTTCCACCTCCTTTCCCTTTGCCATTGCCGCCCTTGTTCTTTCCACCTTTACTAAACCATTTCCCTTTTCCTTTGTTTCCTCCCTTTTTGTTGGAGGAAGTAGAAGCAACATATGCTTTGGAATGGTTTTTGAGGGCCATTACTTCGGCCTCGAGTAAAAGGTGGCGGGCTATATCATCAAATGTTTTGATCTGAGGATTATGACGTAAGTTGACCTTCATCAATTGCCAATCGTCATCTGGCAAAGATCGGATTATAGCTTGGACCTGTTGTTGATCTGTGAGGTCGTTCCCGGCTTGCTTCAACTGGTGGATCATCCGAGACATCTCTCGAAGGTGAGAACTCATGGTGTGATCAGCTCGTTTCTGATAGTTCTCAAACATCGGAATCATTGATCTCTATTTCTCCACAGAAACATCACTATATTTGGTCTTGACAGTGTCCCAAATTTCTTTGGCACTATCAAGGGTTGAGAACTCAACCATGATCTCATCCACCATTGTCGAAAGAAGGGTCACTCGGCAAAGATGATTCTTTTTCAGATAAGCCACATAGGCTGTCTGGTCTTGCCCTTCTTCCGGTTGGGCAACCTGACCTCCATCAGATAAAACCTCAAGTGTGTCCTGCTCAGTAAGAATAAACTTGACCTTTTGCTCTCAAATCGGATAGTTGTCACTATCCAATTTGAGGTCCTTGTTCAGTTCAGCAACAATATTCTTACATGCCATCTACATGATGCAAATCACATGTATCAAAGTTCAATCAATCACAACAAGACTCAACCAAGCAACAAATACATGCAACTACTTCAAACATGTCCATATATGGCAAAAGGAGTGCATATAACATCCAATTAGAAACACACAAACATGTTTCCATAGTTTCACATACATGTTCTAATTGAGCCTCCAAGAAGGTTCAAATATCTCACTTTAAGGTTTCATGTACACATACATGAATAGCTTATGTAACATTACATATAATATTTCTCCAAAACCTTAGTCTCATCACCCATAAGTCTCCTTGATACAATTCCCAGGAAAGGTGGAGGGGTCACATCGGTCCCGCTTAAAACCCACCTCCTTAGACAGAATTATAATCAATTTGATAGGGTCCCTAGAAACTTTAGCTTTTAGAAATATCATATCCTCCTTGAACCAAGTCTCATTTCCCTCAAGTCCATCATAGTGGTGAACAAATCACCAGTACTAAGACCATCTTAGGGTTGAGGTTCTTAGTCTAAATCGAGGTACAATGTCACATATATGCAACTTATGCATACTAGTAAGAACATGTAGAAAATACACAAAGAACACATCTTGGTTTATTCCTTCTTGAATTAAGTCTCTCATCCCTCAAGTCACCATAGTGATAATTCCCAGGAAGGAGGGACACAATGGTACCGCTTAAGTTCCTTCCTAGACAAAATTACCATCTAATTAAGACTATCTCCTGGTAAAGCCAATAACTCAAGTGAAGAATTACACCAAGAACTTATCTTGTGCATTTCATGCCATAATCACAATTATATCATGTTCTAACATTCATATAGATATACATGTGAATCACAAAGAAGCAACATACATGCTTTCATTCAATCATACTCATGAACACATACATAAGCATACAATGATTCACATATTCGATCATAACCCCTTCGAATAACCTATTTGGGGGTCTCACAAACCCCTCATGCCGCGAACGCCTGGACACTGGCGAACACCTGTCAGGCGAAGCCTTGACACTGGTGAACGTCTATCAGATAAAAATTTGACACTAACAAACGCCTGTCAGGAGAAGCCTGGATACTGGAGAACGCTTGTCAAGGGACCGCGAGGCGTCATACAAGGTTCTCATACAAGATACTTTTATCTTGACCGAATTCATACATACATGTAATATTCTGTCAACCTGAAATGCATATTTGCATGCAACATCCATACGAGTTCATGCGAACATGCATATAAGTACATGCGAACATGCATATACATTCAAGCAACACAGGCTCTGATACCATTTGTAGATTTAGAGATTCATAGCATGATGTGTTTTCCATAATCATGCCTCTCCACTTTCACGAAGAAGAAAGAGGAGGAGGAGGACGAAGTAGAGATAGAACGCATACCTTGCACCCTTGAAGAACAGCGTAAGGATGTTTTATCCTTGCTCCAAACGTATGCTCCAAGTCTTCCGATTGAATCTTCAGGCCTTCGAATTCATTGATGAGGGAAGATTGCATGTGATGCAATGAGGTTGTTTTGTGTAAAAGAGACAAAAATCGTTCCACCCGAAATGCTCTAGGAATGCTTAATATTTCGGCCAAGAACAAGAGAAGAGAGAAGTTTCGGATTCTTGAGTGTGTGTTGTGTTGTTGCTAAATCATCTATTTATAGATGATGTAGGGAGTTACTAGGAAGAGTCACAACTCCTTATGACCGAAAGTACACATACTTTCGGCTTAAGGAGTGGTTACTCCCTCCTTGTACACTCCCTTGGCCAAATACTAAGTAACTCCTCTTTGGGCGAAGGGGTGCCTCTCTTGAGGTGCCTCTTCGCCACTTTTAGGCTCTCATGGCTGAAATCACTTGGTAACTTCTAAGAGATGTGCACACATGCACTAGGGTGCATACACCATGCACCTCGATTGCCAAAGCCATGTCCTTTTATCAAAATACCCTTATTTTGTATAAAATGATACTAGTAAGTAGTTACTACTCATGAAACATCACAAATGTTCCATATAGCCACAATTCACATAGTTGAGTTCCATAGAACTCATTTCAGCTCACTTTGAGTGAAATCACATCTCCATTTGAGATGAGCTCAAAAGGACTTGGTGCACTAAGAATTCCAACAGTTTTTACTATCTCAATTGACAATGTTTCTACAAATGATTATGCCATCAGATCTTTGAGGCTAATTATAGAAAAAAATAGAAAGTTGATGTGTGGTGGGAAGTTGTTTCATGTGCGCTGTACTGCACACATTCTCAATCTCATTGTCCAAGATGGTTTGGATGAGATTAAACTTGTTATCCAAGATGTTAGGTTAAGCGTATGTTACATTAATAATAGTGAGGCACGTCGAAAGTGTTTTCGGCATTGTCAAGTAATTGAATCAACTGCCCAAAGCCGATGTTCTCAAAGAAAATGTGAGAACTACTATGCGTGAGCTTTATAGAGAATATGCAGCTATCTATAAGATCCAAGATGAAGTTGATGAAAATAGTTGCTCTTCTACCAATTCTTCAGGAGGCACTGCTGTTACAGGGTTTATTAAATTCATGAACGTACTAAAGGTAGTAAAGGGTACAGGGCCAATGAAAACAGATTTAGAGTTGTATTTGGGAGAAGATAACTTTATGTGCTCAAATGTTGTGAACAATAAGTCCAACATATTACAATGGTGGAAGGAAAACTAAGCTAAGTACCCTATTCTGTCGAGGATGTCTTATGATATTCTGGTAATCCCTAATACTACAGTTGCTTCAGAAGTAACATTTAGTGCTTCAATTGACATAGTGCAAGCATTCATTTGTCTCGGGGATTGGTTCAGGCATCTCCATGGTATCAAGAAGTCAAATCGATTATGTCATTTATGTTTCATAGTTACTATTTACCACTACCATTAATATTTCTATTGGATTGTTTCTTTACTACTGAGTATTGCCAATAAAATAGAGTAAGTCATTTTGATAGTTTCTTTACTGGATTGTGATGGTTTATTTCCTGGAATTTGTGATTCTAGAACTTGTGATAGTTACTATCGACTACTGATTATAATATTTCTACCTTGAAGTTAATATAGATTTATATATTTCTTGTAGGTGTTGGAGCCGGTGGAAATTAAACTGCCTTAATGTGGCTAAACTGTGCAGTAGAGCTATCTCTTTCTGTTGTAATAGTTTAACTTTAAGTTGTGGACTTCTGATGTTCTGATGGTTTAGGTTTGTTGGAATCTGATTTCCTAGAACTTGTGATGTTTGAAATTGTAAACTTGTGATGTTTGAACTTGTGATAATCAAACAACCCCGTGAAGCAGGTATGAGTTTGATTTTTGGTGAACTTGTGAACTTGGATTGTTTGAAGTAGCAGCAGATATGTGATGATACTTCTAAATGCTGTGATAATTCCAAGTATTGTGTAAGTAGCAATAGGTATTATAAGTAGCAGCAGGTAATTGGCAAGGTGGTGTAAGTAGCAGCAGGTATTGTGTTATGTTAAATTAAATCGAGCCTTACCGAGCTTAGGCGAGCCTAACGAGCTCACGAACCTGATGATGTTCAAGCTTCACAAACTCTCGAGCCGAGCTCGAACCTCTAACGAGCCGAGCTCGAGCTCGAATATATCGGGCTCAACATAGTTCGAGCTGAGCCCAAATTACACGAGCCCGAGCTCGAAAATGCCAGGCTCAGGCTTGGCTTGGCTCGAACTCACCCCTAGGCAGGAGGTTAGGAAATTTAAGGTCGATTTGTATATTTTTTAAAAGACCGAGGTTAAATTGAATATTAGATTTGAACAGTTACATAAATATCCCACTTAAACAAAGATTTTAATGGAAAATTAATCGAGGGATCTTAATAGGACAAAAATGTAACTCATAGGATGAAAGTGATACAAAATCTTAAAGCAGGTTCCAAATAGGACTACAATGAAACTAAAGGATTTAAAGATGGAGTTTACTAAAATTTTTATTTGACAATCTAAATACTTCCTCTGTCCCTTATTATTTGCAACTTTTTGTTTTGGCATGAAGATTAAGATGAGTAGAAATTTGTAGAAATTTAACAAAAATACACTTAAGATAAAGGTAGTTTTATGGGTGAAATTTGTTTGTAGTGGAGTCAAATCAAATTATAAAAAGTTAAGATAAGAGTTGAGTGTGTGGATGAGTGGAGTTAGAGGTGTCAAATCATAGAATAAATAAATACATTGTTACACCCACCCCCGACGTTCTGTAATTTTTCTGTAAATTACGGCCGTAAGCTTAAATTCTATAATTATCAGATCACAAACGGCTTGAGATTAATTTATGGAATTCAGAATGTGAGTTATTTTGGAGTTATTTACAAGTGTTTTATATGTTGGATAACATTTACGGAGTTCCGAGATGTTTTACTGAAAATCGGTTTTGGAGGGCAAAATGGTCACCGAGGAAGAAAAAAATTTGGAAAATCTTGTTGGGCTTTTCCTTATTGGGCCGGCGCTTTTTGTGAGGTTAAGGGAGGATACTTTTGTTTTTAGTGAGTGGAGTGGAGTGGAGTGGGATATTTTGGTTTATGAAACATTTTTCCATTCTTCATAAAATCATTTTTCTTTAGCCCATACACCTTCTTTCACACCCATCCTCTTCCATTATTTCAGACATCATCCCTCCCTCTCTCTACCATTCATTTCATTTCATCTTATCTCTTCCAACACTTGAAAGAAAAAGCAAGAGAGCAAGAACACCTTCTCCTCCTTGCTGCCCAGAAATTTCATCCGACTTCCACAGCCATTCTGCCCTAGAAAATGACCGAATCAGCTCTTGGAGTCTTCAGAGAAAATATTCATCAAGGTCTTGGCTACAACCTTTCTGAAGGAAGCAAGATTCAAAAGTGAGTGGAAGGTCCTCAAAACTCTGGTGCAAGCCTTCGGATCCAGTAGTAATTTTTGGTTTCCAAAGTTCATTTCTTGAAGTTTTGAGCTTGGACCTTCAACAAACCAAGCTCTACTACTTCCTAGGCTCCTAAATCTGTAACTTCAAGGTATGGTTGAGTTGTTTTTGTTGGATCTTCATGTTTTTGAAGTTAAAACATGGAAGAAAAACTAATTCATCTTTGTTGTTCTTCACGGCCGAATTTTTGAAGGATTTTGGTGATGGATTTGTCTCAACAACAGCTCATCCTAGGTTGATCTACAAGTTTCAGCAAGGTGAGGAACATCCTTGGTAATTTTTTTATGACGTTTGGTTGTTGGATGATTCTGATCTTCAACTATGTTGAAGTTGGTTGCATGATGAACATGTTTTGTTCTTGAGAAATCATGAAAAAGCATGGTGTTAAAGTGTTAGGGTGAAGGCCGAATCTGTTGGGTATAGTTTGAAGGATATTTTGTTGAAGGAAGTTCGTAAAAAACATGTTTTAAGCAGATAATAAGTAATACAGGCAGAAGGAGTTCCGCCCTCTTCGTAGGGTCAGAAACGCCCCACGAATAATATATAGTCCAGAATATCAGAATACTAAATGTATCTAATATGCATACTACGCCTACAGAGTCGAGCCATAAAGCGGAATATACCTCGCTAACTACCGCTGCTGCTGCTAAATATAAACAGGAGAAATTAATGTCAGACTAAATGAGTAAATTAAACCGACAAATCACAGAAAGGATCTAACTAGAATAACCCCCAAACTTAATCAGAAATATACCTCTCAAAAATACAGAATGCAGAACGATCACTACGGGAGATCTACTCCGCAGGTCGTTTGCCAGGATCCCCTGAAAATGTTTAATATGTGGGGGTGAGTTCTCAAAAGAACCCGTAAGGGGCCAGGTACAATAACAGGTAAAAACAATTTTTCCCTGCATAAAAGGTTAGTATGCAATGAACTAGCAGATAATACAACCTTAAGTATAAACAGGAATATGATATGCAAATGTCATGTGCTCAGAAGTCCCGTCGGACTGGTGGTACTTTCCCATACAAGTGGTCCCGGACCTCAAATAGCACCCTACGGCGGCTTGTTAAGCTCACACCGATTATCGGGATCAGAACGCATGGTACCAGCGAGGGGTGATCTGCCCCTAACTGTCAGAATAGGAAGCGGCATAAAGCCGACACAGAACAGAAAATGGGTCCGTCGTCGACCCCCGATAAGCATATCCGATATAGCATAAGTCCAAAAAACCATAACAGAGAGTGGGTCCGTCATTGACCCCCGATAAGCATGAAGTCCAGAATAATAATAAAAACCTGCATACTGCTGTGTACCATGTGACTAGCCCCGGGAGTCACTGGGCCCCACCCTCAACCCAAGTACTAGCCCTTAACTAACCTAATACACAAGAGTTGAACTGCATTGCGTATTAAGAAAGCTTAACCCCTTACCTTAGTAGAAACGAATAATCTACTGTGACCCCCAGACGCTCCACAACAGTGTCCACAGAAATGCAGATTTAATCTGCCAGAATCAGAAACATAACTCTAGTTAATTAACTAAAGTTCCTTACTTTGGAAATTTATCCAAAATTACCACTTAAGTCCTCCAACTTTTCAGAAGTTTGCAATCTTGCCCAAAACTTCATAAAGTTGCAGAAATTGACAACTTTATACTTAAAGTGTCTATAATTAAGTCCATAACTTAAAGTGGCTATCTTTCCATTTTCTTCTCCATAATTACACTTTTAGTCCTTAAACTTTTTAAGAACATTCAAGTTAACCCTTAAGTTCCACAAAATTACAAAATACCCAATATTGTCAACTTTTCCACACAAGAATCTTTTACAACCAAACTTTCAGCCAAGTCCATAATTTCGGCCAAATTTCCATTTTGACCCTAAACTTTATAAACTTACACTTTAGCCACTTAAACCATACTTTTTTCACCAAAACATCATTTAATCACTTTCTCCAACACTTTAACTTCACAAAATCATCATCACAATTCGGCCTTCATCAAAATTTCACCAAATAAATTCCAACTTTTTCCAACAACTTAAAATCATGTTAAACATACTTATAACATGCTTTCCAAAAACTTTGTTCAACAAAACATTCATCAAATATATATCCAATAATTCGGCCTTCACCCAAAAATTCCAACAACATATTTTTTTCATGATTTCTCAAGAACAAAGTATTTTCATCATACTTCCAACAACAACATAGTTGAACCAAATTCATAAAAGTTACCAAGAAGGATCCCCATCTTAATAATACTTGTAGCTTAGCTTAGGATGAGTAGGAGTTGAGACAAATCCACCACAAAAAATCCTTGAAGTTTCGGCCATGAAGAACAAAGAAGATGGATGAGTTTTCTTTCATGTTTAGACTTCAAAGAACATGAAGATTCAACCAAATAACTCAACCATACCTTGAATGTTACTGATTTAGGAAGCCTAGGAAGTGATAGGACTATGCTGGATGAGATTCCAAACTCAAAACTTCAAAAAATGGTTTTTGGAACCAAAAGTGTTGCTGGACCCGTCGGATTGCACCAAGGTTTTGGGGACCTTCCTTTCCACTTTTGGCTCTTTCTTCCTTCTGGAAAGTTGTCGCTAAGACCGTGATGAAAAGTTTCTCTGAAGATCTCAAGAGCAGATTCGGACGTTTACTAGGGCAGAAAGGCTAAGAAACATGACGAAAATTGTTGGACAGCAAAGGGAGAGAGGTGCTTTTCTTCTTTTGCTCAATGATGGAGATGAGTGATGAGTGAGAGGTAAAGAAGATAGTGAATGGTCAGGAAATGGGGAGTGATGTCTGACTAAATGGATGAGGATGGAAGGGATGGGTAAAAAGAGAAGGTATGGGTAGAGGAAATGTGCAAGAAAGGGATGGGCTTAAAAACTTATCTCATTGATGTGACAAATAGAAATAAGTAAGAAATGGGGACAAATTTCCACAAATATCTTCCTCCACTCACTTAAAAAAGCGCCAGCCAACTTAGGAAATACTCAACATGTGATTTCTTTCCAATTTTTCTTCCACGGTAAACATTTTGCCCCCCCCCCGAAATTAAATTTTGGCAAAACGTCTCGGAACTCAATAAATGTTATCCAACATGTAAAACATTTATAAATAATTCCAAATTAACTCCCAAATACAGAATTTCAATAATTAATCACAATCCGTTTGTGATCTGATAATTACAGAATTTGAACTTGTGATCGAAATTCAACAGATAAATTACAGAACGTCGAGAGTGGGTGTAACATTAAAATTATTGGGGTGTGCTTAAATGGGTAGTTTAAAACCTAGGGCGTAAATATATATTTTTAGAAAACTTGAGTTGCTGAAAATATAATTTTTGCCTCAATCCGTTAAACTTACTGGTCAACTGATAGAAAAGGACCACAAATGCGTAAAAAATTAAAAACCAAGATTTTATTAGTACAAAAAATTAAAACAGAACTCTAGTGGTACAATAATTTAAGTTACAGAACTATAGATGCACTTTACCCTCTATATATAGTTGTAAAATTGTATTTTCTTACTTTGAACTTTTCTTTGTTTATTATTTTTCTAACTAGAGTTGAGAAAAAAAATATTATATTTTGTATGTAAATCTTATAGTGTTTTATGAATTTTATAAATTCTTTTTCTTACTTTTAAATTGTGTAAATCATTAAACATTACTTTTCCATGTTTAAAAATATTTTCTTATGCATAAAAAAATGTTTTTGTGCTCAGAAGCTAGTCGGGCGTCGAAACCGCCAAAAATAATTTCGATCTCACTATCAACTCAGAATAACCTAATTTGTGTATAGTGGTGAAAACCAGGTCGAATCCCAAAGAAAACCTTTCAATTAAAGTTTCTAAGCAATTAACTGAATAAAAGGTTGGGGGGTTTTGTCGAATTAAATGCTAAAAGAAATTAGCTGCAAATTAAACGAAATAATCAAATCCTAAAATCGTTTAGCCAAGGGTTGATTATCCACTCCAAACATATGATTGATCATCGAAACAAATATTTCTTTAACTCAAGCAAATAAACCGGATTCCACCTAAAGTTAGAAAGAACCCAATTAATTCATTGAATTAACCATAACAAGCGACTAATTAATTCTTTAATCCCAAGCAACTAGATATTGAGAAGTAATTTCTAATCAACTTAGACTTAGCATGCAGAATAATGATCGAATTGTTTATTACAAGCAACCACCTAGAGAAGCTAGTATGATTTAAATTGCTATATTTCTTCTATGTGAATTAACAAGAAATTTACGTAATTCCAATTAATCAACTTGCTTCTAAACAAATCCTTTCACACAAGCGGCTAAAAAGATTCAAGCATAATCACAATTTCAGAATCAATTCAACAAGCGATATATATGGGACAGCCCATACGGCGGTATTGTCAAATGCAACGCCACACGGGCCACGCCACCACGGCGGCCTCGTATTTACGGAGAGCCCTCTTACTAATAAGGGCGCCCGTATAAATCCGTTAGCCGTAAAACGCTTGCTGCCTCCCTCAAAACAGCCGTTACACTAATTATGGCATTAAGCCAAAGGAGAGGGAGTAACTCCGCAATAACTCCACTGTTATTACACCATTAATGCACAGTCGTCCCAATTATGGGCACATTTATGGATATTCTCCAGCATTCAAGGCCCCGTAACGGGACCTGGCACCACCTATATAATGGGTGGTGCCTGCCTCAAATAAGGTGATTACTACACACCCACACCTCTCTTCTCTGTCTGCACCTGAAAGTGTCCTTTGTCTTACTCTTCTCAGGTACCGGAGCTGCCCTATCTCAGTCGTCGGAGAATCCTTGACAGCCGGAGATTACCCTTTGGCTATCAATTTGGCGCCGTTTGTGGGAAACGAAAAATAGCCATTTTTTCTTTCCTAATCAACTTTTTCTCCCCTAACCATTTTCATGGCGAAAACAAGGAGAACTCACAACAGTGTGCATGTCGAGGATGCTGCTTCCAGCTCCTCTGATGTGCCTCCACCACCCCCTGCTGGTGGTGCAACGGGGACACAACAGCCCCAACACCTAGTTGGTGGCAGCCTCGCCGCTCCCTGTTAATGACACACCAGGGGCGCAGCAGACCCCGCAGCCACAAGCTGCCACTCTGACATACCTCGCTAGGATCTCGACGACCCCCCAGCAGGTCATCGTTGATCCCGCTCAGATAGCGCTCATCCAGGCAAGCATGCTCAATGAAATGAAAGCCTTTATGGTGCAAACCATCAAGGCGGAAATGCAGGCTGCTCGCCTCCCGCCTCACAACGACCGGGACGAACAGTCCCAGAATCAAAACCCACCTATCGGGAACCTTGACGTTGACGACCTTCTCCGATTTAATCAACGTGGTCGAGGAACAGTCAAAACACCAAACTCGGTCTCGACGACATCGAGGTCCTCCTGACGCAGCCCTTCACAGAGGACATCCTCGCCGTCCAGGCGCCGGCCAGCTTTCGAATGCCAGTCATCAAAATCTACGATGCAACAACAGACCCCGTCGACCATCTTCGACGTTACATCTCCCAAATGGAGATGGCTCGCGCCTCCGACCCCATACTCTGCAAAGCTTTCAGCTCCACTCTCAAAGGGGCTGCTTCAACGTGGTTCGGAACGCTACGAGGCCAGCATTTCAAATGCTTTAAGGACCTCGCCTAATCGTTCCTACGCCACTTCATGGGAGCTCGACCTCCCCCCAAGACTGTCCAACACTTGTTAAGAGTGAAACAGCAAAGGGAGGAACCGCTCTGTGACTACATCCGACGCCAGCGGAAGCCGCCCAAGTCCAGGGTCTCTCCTCGGATATGCAGCTACTGGCCGCAACTCAAGGCCTTCAGCGCGAGTCAAGGCTCGCGTATAACATCAATGAAAACCCCGTCACGACGATGCGTGAGTTCATCGATCGGGCCACTCGATTCATGAACTCCGAGGAGATGAACAAGTCCTACAACAGGCCCCCCACAAGCGACCGTAACAAAAGGTTCGACAAGGGATCTGTCTCATCGAGGTACCAGCCCTCGAACGTCGGTTCGAGGACCTATGATCATCACCCCGCACTTCATGACACCCGCACGAACATCTTGCTAATGCTGGAGAAGCAGAACAAGGTCCCCAAGTGGCCTCAGCCCATCCAGCATAAGAATACGAGGGGGTTTGACAAGTACTGCCTCTACCACAAGGATCGTGGGCACGACACGAGGCATGCTTTCAACTCGTGAACCTCATCTCTCGAGATGATCGAGCAGGTAAGCTCAAGGAATTCTTGTCCGACTCCACCTCCCCTTGCAAGGATTTCCCCAAAAACCGCAAGAGGGACGACGACAGCGACGACCGCGAGAAAACGCGTCGTCGACACAACAGCCCTCGAAGGCAAAACTTGCCACCACCACCACCAGCGGGCATCATTCATGTGCTCACTAAGTCGGAAGGTGCCTCCTCCAGAAAGCGATATGCAAGGGAAATCTTGCAGATCAACCACCTCGAGGAGAACGTCATCTATCGCCCCAACGGGACAAAGGTTGTCGTTCCACACTCCGATCCACTGCTTATCACAGCAAGGATCGCGGGTTACGACACCAACAGGGTGTACATCGACACTGGTGCAAATACCAGTGTCATTTTCAAGGACATGCTCGATAAACTCGGGGTACACATGTCCGCTATAAGAAGAAGCTCCGGCCCTACCTTCGGCATCGGCAGGGACATTGTGCCAACAATAGGGGTCGTCAACCTGCCCCTCATGGTAATTGGGGACACACAATTCGGCACGGTTGATTGCTGTTGACACTCAAATTTTGCCCTGAAGTTTTTAAAAGTATGTTAGGAAAGGGCTTAAATGATTAATTATGAAGAAGAGGGTCTTTAGGAATGACATTGGAAGGTTTAGGGATAAATTGAAAATCAAACAGAATTAGGGACTAATTTGAGTATGTTGCAAACTTGTGGACTAAATTAATAATTGTCCCTTGAAGGTGGCAGAAACACGATTGGTTGTTCGTGGAGGAAGAAGAAAGGATGTTGGCAGACTTGCAGAACTCAAACTCCCACAACTTGCACACGATCATGAGCGGTTTACCAGTTCGTGGAAGAGGTGGAGCAATTGAGTTTCTCATCTATAAAAAAGGAGAGAGCAATCAACAGAAGAGGGCCACAAGCAATTACAACAGAGCAACAGAAGCAATCTCAGAAATAGCAACTTCACGGAGCAAAAATACGAAGATTCGAGTCGGAGGCGAACGATCCGTCGTGTTCCGGCGGTCCTCCCGCCACTGCTGATAGCTTCTGGTTCGTCTCGCCTCATCATCCACTGTCCCATCACCGTTTGTTTCTCCGGCAAGATTTTCCGGCAAGGCGTCGCGTTTCAGATCTAGTCAGTCACGCCCTCTGCCCTAGCCTTGCCACTTCACTCCCAAGCTCGGTTTTTCGTACAATCAACAAGATCTCCAGCCACTCCCCCGCGGTTTCACGCCGGAAACCGTCAAGGAGCCTCGTTCACTGAGAATCGCCAGTAGGACAGGTCTGTCACAATTACAATCGCGAATTGCTGCAATTCAAGGAAGAAGCTGCATTGTTTGTTAGGTAAAATTACATTTGGTCACTGAATTTTGTCCTTAGTTTCATTCAAGTTTTGAGCTTTGTTATGTAACAATCAAGGCACTCTTATCAATGGGTAATAACTGTGATACCAATGGCCAGCCTTTCACTTTTGATTTATTCGTCCGTACGTTGATTGTCTGTGAGTCTCCTTTGGCTGATGTTAGTAATTTGGATAGTTATTAATTGAGAGAAGCATCCATTTTCTTGTTATGTTTATCTATTTTGTTGCATTTTTGTTTTGATTTTAGTGTTTGTATGTGCATGTATATGTCCGTTTGTTTTCATTTGTTTTCTTTTTTTTTCTTAATTAATTAGTAAACTAATTACGCTTTGATTAGTTGTTCATTTTCATGAGTTGATATGATTTATATATATATATATATATTGTGTTAAAACAAGTGAATAAAAAAATAAAAGCAAACCGTGGTACCAATTTTCGGGCATATGAAAATTGATGATTTTTATATGTAATTGACTAACGGACTTGAAGTTTCTCGTAGACCAGTTTAGGTTTCCAATCGACCTATCCTAAACAGATTGGTGGCGACTCCCGTCGAAAACCCCATCGCTACAGCTGGCGACTCCGCTGGGGTCTTTATGGCTCACAACTCATGAAAATAGCTTAAGCATTGAATAAATAAATCTAACAAAAATCAACTTATCAGAAGCCCTTCAAATATTACCGAACTCTTTGTTTTGACCCAAATTTCACCTTGAACTATCGTAGGCCGTTAGAAAATCGTAAAAGCCTTCGTTATTTTTCGGTAAATCTTACCGGCCGGTACTGGTAAGCTTTCACTTGCGGAATCTCATAGAATATTTCGCTAAATTATTATCGCTAAGTTCTCGACTCCAAGCACCAACTCCAATCAACGCTTCCGGTCATTCTCGATTAATAGCCAACGCATATTCCTGGCTACATCCAAGTAAGGGGGATAAAATGATGTTTTTCCTTGGGTCGTTTTATCTGCTTCATAAACAAACTCTCGAATAATGAACTCTAAGTTAAACAATTGGGTTTAATAAAATATTCGAACGAGCAACCTGGGTAGCGTATTTAGTTATTATTGATAGTTTACACTTTCGCACTTAGGAATTGTTATCGTTTGGGTTGTTTGATTGATTGATTGACATACATGTATGATATGTACGCTGGATGTTATATGTAATGCTAGTACTTGCTAGTGGCATGTTAGGCTCATTAAACGAACTCCGTTAGTTCATGTTAGGGCCGAAAAGCTAATAAGATGTTAGTATCATGTGTAACTCCAAAAAGGGGTAGTGTCATATTTAGGGTTTCAACCAAACGTTAGGATCATGATAGGACCGTAAAAGTTACTCTAAGCCGATAGATAACAAGTTAGGCGCGAAAACGATGATTAAGCAAGGATGGGTAATAACTCACAAGATGGGTAACAAGTTATGACCATGGTTGTTCATATTGCTAATTCCTTGTTATATATCAAATATCAGTTGCCTCCCTCTTGAAGCTTGGTGAACTTAGGATTTTTCCATATCTCTTGCCATGTTAAACTAGAGTTTGAAATGAAGTCTGCTTAGTTATTTTGTATTAAGTGTATTGATGAAATTCTCAGTTACATGTTAAGGAGTCGGTTTAGCTTGGAGTTTCATTAGTAAACCTTCCTAGTTCTTAATTCTCAGGAACTTGTTTGTTAGAGGTTTGTACGAAGTAATGTTTGCTGGTTGCTTGCTCTTGATTAATATTGACTCATGTGTGATATCTTGAGCTTGTTATTTGGCTTATACTAGAATCTATAAGTGTCTTTTGGTTAACTAAAGCATGTTTTGAACCTTAGAATTAATTGTATGTTTTTTTATATATATTTATTACCTTGTCGAATTCATAATTCTGTCTACTTTTTTTTTACAGTTTCTTCCTTTAACTCCGTTGGAGGTTTATTAGTAACATCATAAGTTTGATTATTAAAATTTGTCACCTTTCTCTTTTATAGAGGGGCGGACCTAGCATAGGGTAGTATATTCAGAACAAGTTTGACTTTGTAATTTTCCCTCACACAATTTATATTAGCAACTTATTACACATATCCTTATACTATACTTGAAATTACTCCCACAACATTACCTTAGAAACTAAACACTTAAACCCCCTATAACCACACAATTTAAGACTTTTGTATATGTTCAAATTTGTCCCCACGACAAAAATTTTATGGGTCCACCCCTGCTTTTAGATACAGGTTAGTAAGAATAACATGAAAATTATAGGTTGTTCTAGTACTTCTAAATGTTGGCTGTCCTTCTTGGTTGATCCATGCTTATCCTTTAAGTTAATTAATTTGGAAACCCCTAGAACTAGAAGTATGAACCTTCTGTGTTGATTCATGCCTAGAATTACCGCTGCCTTTTCTTTCTATAATTGTTTTAATTGATAATTTCTTCTCTCTTTTCCAAAATTGGCATTGGTTTATGAGTGAAGAAAGTGTTGGGGTTTAGCATAGCAAGAAGTTGAATTTGATGGCACAATATTGCATCAACACACACCTTTATTGGTTAATGAAACTCGCCTTATATAGGCTTACACTTATCACAATCCTAGTTGAATTATAACTTCTAATCCTAACACAAAATGTACTAACCCCCTAGTATTACACTATCTCCTGTATGGAGTTCTAATCCTACTTGAACTATGATTCTTGCTTTGCAAGCAACCTCGAGCTAATCACCAGCTTGCAGATCAATCTTCAATACTCCCCTTTGATCAAAAGTTGGTGCCTTGAAGTTGTTGTCTCAGTAATTTAAACTTTGCCGGAGGCAGAGCCTTAGTGAATATATCTGCCAATTGCTCTTCAGTTCTACAAAAAACCACCTTGACTTGTTGTCCTTGTATGAGATCTCGAATGAAGTGATGCCTCATGTCTATATGTTTAGTTCTAGCATGCATCACATGATTCTTGGCAATGGCTGCAGTTGACCTGCTATCACATAAGATCCGTGTTGCCTCCTTTTGACCTTCTCCAAGATCTTCAAGTATTCTTCTAACCCATATTGCTTGGCATGCAGCAGCTGCAATTGATACATATTCGGCCTCTACAGAGGACAAAGCCATTGTTCCCTATTTTTTGATGACCAAGTCATTGGTCCAGACCCTAAAAGAAAGCAATTACCTGAGGTGCTTTTCCTCTCCACCTGATCTCCAGCCCAATCACTGTCAGCATACCCTTGCAGCTCAAACCTTTCATTCTTTGTGTACCAGATTCCATAATCCTTGGTACCAGCTACATACCCTAGAATTCTTTTTAAAGCACCAAGATGTTGTTTTGTAGGTCTGTGCATGAATCTTGACACAAGTCCTACTGCATAACTAAGATCTGGTCTATTATGTGTTAAGTATGTCAGCTTCCCAATTATACTTCTAAACTTTCTTGCTTCAGCTTCACCCGTACAATCATCCAGTACCAACTTCTCATTTACATTCATGGGGGTTGAGGTTGGTTCACATTATTCCACATTAAAGGCCTTCAACATTTCAGATGCAAATTTCTCTTAAGACACAAAGATACCTTTAAATGACTGTGTCACCTCCAAGCCTAGAAAATAACTCAGATTGCCAAGGTCTGTCATGTCACAGGTGCTCACCATATCCCTCTTAAATTCTTGAATTAGGTTCTGTGATGAACCTGTGTAGATCATGTCATCTACTAGAGACTAACTATGATTATATTCTCATCTTTCTCCATCTTTATAAATAATGTTGGTTCACTTGCACTTTTGATGTTCTCCTTTTGCTAAAAGAACTGCTCTATTCGCCCATACCATGCTTTAGGTGCATACTTAAGGCCATAAAGCGCTCTCTTTAACCTATACACTTTACTTTCTTCTCCTGGTGACTCAAACCCTATAGGCTGCTCTACATACACTTCTTCCTTCAATTCCCCATTCAAGAATGCTGACTTCACATCAAATTGATGTCAAAGATGGTAAACAAATAAAAGGGTGAGTCCTCGAAAGGACCCGATAAGGGCTTAAGGTAAAAGTGCGGTTTGCCCATTGTGGCAACAATCGGAACTCGCAAAGCAGAATATCACAAAGATATGCATGTACATATAAACATAAAGCATAACGTAAATCGGGAATCCAACATATGCGGTCCAACCGCCGTAACGACTCAGAACTATACAGATCGTAATGCAATGTAACAGATAGCACGGTACCGGGTGGGGTCGCGAGCCCCTAATCGCCGTAGGTCACGTAATGGTATCGGCACTCGGTGCGGATACGCAGAATGTCGGCACTCTTCGGCGGACATCTAATGTATCGGCACTCGGTGCGGATACGCAGAATGTCGGCACCCTTCGGCGGACACGTAATGTAACATACAATAATAACAATAATACATAAATATAAACAAGTATCATTACTCGTTAAACATACACAGAGTGAATAGGAACCCGGGCCTCTAAGGTCATCCAGGCCTTGAAACGGAACAAACATACATTTTACCAAATTAAGCCCTTACCTCAGAAACGCTGCCCGCAGCCCCACACTCGGAAGATCCCGGCTTCCGACCCGTAATGCACAACTTGGCTCCAATGGTCCCACGCTACTCCACCAACGCAGAATCAAGCTGGGTAGCCATAGTTGAGTCAGAACACATCCTAATAACTCCAGAAAGAAATTTCGTACAAACCCGCACTTTCCTAAAATTCCACAGAAAGCTCGGTTTTACAAACCGAGCCTGAACATTGTTATTCCAACACCCACAAACATATTCCAACCCTTAAACCCGCATTCCAGACACTTTTCCCGGTAAACTCGTATAAAACTAACTTTCTCATTCCTAACCCGATAATGGTATTTCAAACACCAAAACGCACCTACTTTCACCCACATTACCAATTTAGCATCCAATTCAATCAACACACACCACCAACATAGAAAAAGAATCACTTTAACAATTTGATCCTTAACCAATTTTTCACCACACCTCCAAATCAAACCATTCAAGCTTCTAATTAATCACACTAATCATCAATTTCATTTCCTAACCCACATTACTAACCAATTGCATCAAAATCCACAAAACCTATTCATTCCACATTTCGGCCAAAGAGGGGTTTTTAACCCAACTTGTTTTCTTTCCAATTGAAACCATAGATTGTCTTAGAATCATGCTAGGAACAACATACTCAAAGCATGATCCAAAAATCCAACTAAACATCAAGTTTAGAAAACCACCCTAATTTCGCCACTTTAGGTTTCTCCCATTCATGGAGTTTTTCCAAAATCTAAACATAGATTCTTACTCCTCTCCATGCCAAGAACAACATACTTAAATTTGGAAGCAAGAGGATCATCAAAACTCATAGCAAAGAACAAACACAAAATCCTCTCTAAACCCATTTTCCATCCAAATTCATGCTTCCAACCTTACAAAGAGAAGAAGAGGAGAAACTTACCAATGATTTGCACCCAAAACCTTGTTGATTTCTTGCCAAAAATTGAAAAGCACATGGAGCTTGAGAGAGCCAAAAATGGCGGACATAAAGGAGAGAAGAAGAAGATGAAGAAATGGAAGAAAATCATCATTTTCTTCCTTTTATATTTTCCACAATTATCTCTTCTCTCTTTTCCATTTTGTCTTCTTTCCCTTTTTAATTAAAACTCAACACATGTCCCAACCTTTCCTTTGCAGCCGCCTCATTCTTTTGTTTCCCAAATATTAGCCAAAATTTCCCTATTTTCATTTCCCCTTTTATTTCCTCTTTTCCTACCCCTTTTCCATCTTAGCGCGTGCCCAATGATTCTTGAAAAGCAATCCGTAACCGTGTCAGAAACGCGGATCACGGTCGATTCAATGGAGTCTGGTACTCCATGTAAACGCATAATCTCCCCGATGTAAAGCCGGGCAAGCTTCTCCAAAGGGTGCAGCGGACCGAATAAGCGAAAGTGTGCGCACTTTATCACCGATCCACGTAAAACCCAGATAACATCATGGCGAGACCGTGTCAGGGGCAGTGCAGTCAGAAAGTCCAAAGTAACATTACCCCACTACCAGACTGGAATGGGCAAAGTCTGCAGTGTCCCTGCCGGTTCCAGATGCTCAAACTGCTCGAGTGTGCCTCCTCGAAAATCTCATTCCAGAACTCCCGATCCTCGTACATAAAGGCGATCTCAGAAGTATAGCAATCCTGGCCTATACTGAAACGTCGGTAACACATAAACCCTTATCTTCCCCAGATAACTTCTTCAATACCAAATCTCTACCTTGCGCTTCGCGCATCCTATCAAGCCACTCAGAATGTATAATAAGTGTAATAACCTGAGCACGCTCCCAGAGCTGCCACCTGTGCCAAAGGCACGTCAGATCACTCTCCTCAGATCGGTCACCAACATTTCTTCTCTTAATTAAGCCGGTATACCTCCTGCTCAGAGCATCGGCAACCGCGTTGCCCTTGCCAGAGATGTACCCGATACTACAATCATAGTCCTTAATGTATTCGAGATATCTGCGCTGCCTCATGCTAAACTCCTTCTGTGTAAACAGATATTTCAGACTCTTATGGTCGGTAAGAATCTGAAATTTATTACCAAACAGATATTGATTCCAATGTTTCAGCGCATAAACTATTATAGCCAACTCCAGATCATGTATCAGTCAGTTCAGCTCATGCGGTCGCAGCTGCCTCGACCCATAAGCTACCACATTACACTCCTGCACCAACACACATCCCAAACCAGACGTGGAAGCATCCGTATAATTCACATACGGTAAGATCGGATCTGAAAGAGTCAGAATCGGAGCGTTAGTCAACTGCCGTTTCAACTCCTGAAAATTCTGCTCACACCTATCAGACCAGATAAATCGTTGACCCTTCTGGTCAATCGCGTAAGCGGAGATGCCGTAATAGAAAATCCCAAGACAAACCTCCGATAAAAATCCTGCTAACCCCAGGGAGCTCTTGATCTCCCGCGCCGTGGTAAGTTGTTTCCAATCCCGAACCGCCCTCATCTTCTCTGGATCCACAGACAGACCATGCTCAGATATAATGTGTCCCAGAAAGGTGACTTCCCGAATCCAGAACTCACACTTTGAGAATTTAGCATAAAGCTGATATTCCCAAAGTGTCTGCAGAACTACCCTCAGATGCTCCCGATGCGAGTCCTCATCCCGAGAATATATCAGAGTATCATCAATAAAACCACCAGAAATGAGTCCAAGTACGGTCGGAACACCCGATGCATCAGATCCATGAATGCCACCGGAACATTGGTCAGCCCGAACGGCATGACCGTAAACTCAAAGTATCCAAATCGAGTGCGGAAAGCTGTTTTAGGTATGTCCTCTTTCTTCACTCTAAGCTGAAAATACCCAGATCGGAGATCAATCTTTAAGAAAACTCACGAACCCTGATGTTGATCAAAAGATCGTTAATCCTCGATAACAGATTCTTATTCTTCCCAACAAGAGCATTCAACCGTCTATAATCAATACCAAGTCAGAGTATCCCATCATTCTCCTTAACAAACAATACCAGAGCACCCCACGCTGAAGTGCTCGGTCGGACGAAACTCTTTTGCTGTAATTCCTCCAGTTACTTCTTCTACTCCTGCATCTCAGAAATAGGCATCCGATAAGGAGGAATAGATATCGGAGCAGTACCCGACTGCAGGTGGATCTCAAACACAATTTCCCGCGACCCGAAACCCGGAACCTTTCTTTGTCAACCTTCTCGACCTCAGAAACTGTCAATTCAAGCTGAATTAGCAACTTTACCAACCACACTACCAAACTACACCCCGACCCAAAATCGGAAATCCGGCAGAATTCGGTAAAATTCCAGCTTTTCCGCAGTAAACATCGAGAATTCAGAACCGATTCGAACATGCAAGAATTCACTTCAATAATCACAAATCAATCCACGTAACACATCAAATTCAACGAAACTCCCAACATAATCAGTCAAAATTTGACCAAAAGGTGAGTTCTCACCCGTGTTGTGTTTCCAACGATCCAACGTTATTTCCCTAATCCTTACCTACCCAACATCAACATATACGAACCACACAACGATCCAACGGTTCAATTCCATCAAAACTCAAATCTAAGCCAAAAACATCATCTTTCCATTATTGCCAAATACTCAACAGAATCGAACCATACCTCAGACAGACGTAGTACTCGAGTTGCTGATCAACTTCCCAGTTGAACTCTCGGACCAAGAAGCAATCTAGAGCAAGCTTTGGAAGCTTGTAAAACACAACAATGGTGGCTTTAGAGAGAGGAAGAATTCGGCAGTGAAGAAGGAAGAAGAATATGTTTGCATTTTTGCAAGACTTGCCAAAACTTAAGTCTTGTAATAATAAGTCATGTGCTTTGCACATGCCATCCTTTTTGACATCATAGTGAATCATAATCACTAGAAATAACAAGAGACCAAGTCCAATACTTTCCACTAATCACATTTCGCCAAGTGTCACGGCTCGCCTCGAGCCCGAAACCGCCCGAAACCGTAATTTCGACCCGTAACATTTTTCTTCACGTAAAAATGTAAATTATATCCCGACTCCAGCATCTTCCTCAAAACTGCAAATCTGAGTCCCGGGTCCCTCCCGGGAGCCGTTTCTCCGCCCAGAATCCCCGAAAATCGTCCGACGGCAACCCCCGGCCTCAAAAAATATTTTCCGCGGAAATGTCCATGTACCTTCCATCGATTTTCTGCAAACACCAAAACGCACCTACTTTCACCCACATTACCAATTTAGCATCCAATTCAATCAACACACACCACCAACATAGAAAAAGAATCAGTCCATAGATTCTTACTCCTCTCCATGCCAAGAACAACATACTTAAATGAGAAGAAGAGGAGAAACTTACCAATGATTTGCACCCAAAACCTTGTTGATTTCTTGCCAAAAATTGAAAAGCACATGTCATCATTTTCTTCCTTTTATATTTTCCACAATTATCTCTTCTCTCTTTTCCATTTTGTCTTACAGTTTCAAATCTAGTAACTGGAGAAAAAGTTTCTTCATTGTCAATGCCTTGTTCCTGACTGAAACCTCTTACAACCAGTCTAGCCTTATGCTTACGTAGACTTCCATTAGCATTATATTTTTTCTTGAACATCCATTTCAATCCTATAACATTTTTTCCTTGGGGTTTATCTACCAATTCCCAAGTTTGATGTTTGACAATCGAATGTATTTCTTCTTTCATAGCTGTTCTCCGAACTTCTTCTAATGCTACCTCAGTTGATGCTGGATTTTCTGTATACATAGCCAGAGAAGTGTCATAATCAGAAAGGTGAGTTGGAGGTTTCCTTACTCTTTGAGACCTTCGAACTGGTTGTGATGATCCTACTTCCAGGTCTGAATGTTGTTGTTCTTTTGTGGCTTCCAGACCTGCATCTCCTTCTGGTAGAAAATCATCAACTTCTTCCGTTTCTTGTTGCCTTGGACCTTCTTCTGTGTTTTTAACTGAAACACTATCTTGAATATTTTCAGTTGACACTCCAACTTGAATGCTTTCTGCAGAACTCCAGCTTTTTCCTTTATCAAATTGGACATCTCAGCTGATTATTAGCTTCTGAGTTGCTGGATCAATAAGTCTATAACCCTTTGAGTTGGGAGAATATCCCACAGAGATATATTTTCTACTTTTCTGTTCCAATTTGTGTCTGTTGGTAGATAATGCATAACACACACATCCAAAAACTCTTAGGTGAGAAACTGATGGTTTATGCCCAAACCATGCCTCAAATGGTGTTTTATCCAAGACTGCTTTTGTTGGTGATATATTGAGTAAGTAGATAGCTGTGGCCACTGCCTCTGCCCATAAATCATTTGTTAAGCTCTTAGCTTTTAGCATTGACCTAGCCATCTCTGAAGTGGTCCTATTTTTCCTCTAAGCAACTCCATTCTGCTCAGGCGTATAGGGAGCAGTTGGTTGCCTTTTAATTCCTTCATCTTCACAATATTTTGTGAACTCAGTAGACAAAAATTCCCCCCCCCCTCTATCTGTTCAAAGAATCTTCAATTTCATACTGCTTTCTCTTTCTGTTGTAGCTTTAAACTTCTTCAATTCATAAAAGGCATCTGATTTGTTTTGCAAAAAATACCCCAACTCATTCTAGTAAAATCATCAGTTAACAAGAAAAAAATACTTGTTATTTCCATGTGAAGGTGTCCTCATTGGTCCACAAAGATCAGCATGGACCGATTCCAATTTTTCAGTAGCTCTTTTGGCTTGATTTTGAGGGAATGACCTCCTGATTTGCTTTCCATACACACACCCTTCACATATCTGAGTCTCAAATTGTATAACAGGCAAGCCTTCAACCATCTATTTGTTGCTTAAGAGTTGCGGTCCTTTAAAGTGTAGGTGACCATACCTGAGATGTCATAGCTTTGAGTCATTTTCCTTGCTGCTCACCATTGAAAAGGTTTTAGTAGATAGGTTTACAGGAAACATTCGATTCTCAGTCATTCTTGCCTTCAACAGAATTTCTCCTTTGTTGTTCTTCACTTCACATCCTTCTTGTTTGAATGTAACTTGATGACCATTATTAATGAGTTGGCATATGCTGATTAAATTGTGAGCCATCCCAGGTGCATATTCCACCTCTTTGATCAATTTGATATGTTGTCCTACAAGTACTTCCACTGACCCTTTCCCATCTATTTGAACCTGCTTATCATCACCCAGCCTGAATTGTGACTTATATGATTTATCCAACTGTTTGAATTTGCTTCTGTCACCTGTAACATGATTTGAACAGGAACTATCTAAATACTATACATCAGAGGGATTGTTGTTACCTCATTTTTTAGCCATGAACAGATAATCTTCTTGATCGGCTTCTCCCTGCATATTTGGCTTGGTTCTGTTTGCTCCAACACTCTTCTTCCTTGTGTCCAGCTTTTTTACAATGCGAACAATATAGATTTCCCCAGCAGTCTTCTTCTCTGTGCCCGGGCTTGTTGCAATATGTGCATTGGAATGAGGTTCCCCTAGATCTTCCTCTCGATCGAAAGAATGGTCTTCCTCTTCCCATATTCCTTCTCTGAACACCCTGAACTTGTAAGGCCTGCTCTTCTTTGTATGTAGATGATCTATTGATTCTTACCTCATGAACTTGTAGAGAACCCATAAGATCATCAACCGAGAGTGTTTTCAAATCCTTAGATTCCTCTATTGTTGCAACCACATGATCATATTTGCTTCTCAAACTCCTTAGTATTTTTGTTACAATAGATTTGTTAGAGATCACCTCTCCATAACTCCTCATCTTGCTAACAACGACAGTGATCCTTGCAAGATAGGCCTGCATTGTCTCATTATGTTTCATCTTAGAATTTTCAAAGTCAGTCCTTAGTCCTTCAAGTTTAACTTCAATGACCTGTTCTAATCCTTTAAATTCTATCTTCGGGATGTCCCATGCTTCTTTTGCTCCTGAGATGGTAGAGAAAATCTCATCCGTTACAGCTTGTTGGATGAAGAGGAGGGCTCTTCCATCTCGTTTCTTTTCCTCCTTTTTGCTTGCTTCTTTTGCATCCTCGATGATGCCTTTCTCCAGCAGATCCCATAGATCCTGAGATTGGAATAATGTTTCCATCTTTATGCACCAGAAATCATAGGATGCGCCATTACGGAGGATTGGCACCTGAGGTTGGGGCGTAAAACCACCACAGTTTGCACCAGCCATCGATGAACACTAGCTCTGATACCATAAAAGATTATTCTTGGAGATTTTCAAAGTTCTTCACTTACTTCAAAACGTTTGTTTTCTGTAGCCATAGCTTGTCATTGTGCATGCATATTCTAAATTAAAGTTGTACCATTTTATTCATTGCATCTGCCATTGATCAAACGTTTATGTGATTGAATGCGGATATGATATCTACCAATGATCCCGAATCTTTTGACATAGATTTGATAGATACAACCATTAATACCGATATGGGTCATTTGGAAGACGAAGTATAAGTTACTATAGAAGATCAAGGTGGGAGGTGAGAGTGAAGGTGAGAAGGAATTTGGAGCACTTAAAAGGAAACAAAGAACGTCAAAATCAAACATTTGGAACTTCATTAAAAAAAATTATAATGACAAAGGAGAAGTGAAAAAGACTAAGTGCAAGTATTGCAATAAATCTTTTTCTTGGCAACCCACCGGGACAACTTCACATCTTGGAAGACACATAAAGGTTTGTCATCTAGCATTACAAGCAACAAAAACTGAAACTCCGCTTACTTATCAGCCTAATGATGGAACAGTTGGTGGTGGTCCGGTCCTTGGAACAACAATTGTTGATGGAAAGTCTGATCCTTTTAAAATAAGGGAAGCAATTTCTCATTGGATTATGATGCATGAGCACCCACTCTCTATTGTTGAAGATGAAGGGTTTAATCTGATGATGAAAACAGCTATTCCATTGTGGGGAAAGATCAGCCGTTGGACAGTTAAGACCGATTGTATGAAAGTTTATGATCACGCGTAGGAAAGGGTGAGAAAGATGCTGAGTGAAGTTGAGAAGATAAGTCTGACAACAGATTTGTGGGAATTAAAAAGTCGGAAGATTGGGTATATGGTGGTCACTGCACATTTTCTTCATCAAGACTGGAAGCTAAATAAATTGGTATTGAGCTTTGTTCACATTCCTCACCCACATAATGGTGAAAATATTGTGGTTGCTTTATTCAAGTGTATGACAGAATGGGGGATTGAGAATGACGTGGAACAGGCCCAATCCAAGCCCAAACATCAAGATCCGCTCGTTGGCCTTGGTAGACTTATGACAAGGAGCCGGACTAAGAAGGCTAAGGACGCTCTCAACCTGTTGATGCACAGTTTTGCAAAGTGTGAGGAGCAAACTGAAGATATCCATAAAGATAAAGGAAAAGTGCAACCACTCCTCAATTTGGGCCAACCAAATTCTCAAATTGTGCAAACAATTTTCAACATTTCGGTTTGGGCTCAACCAAATGACAATTTGGCCCAAGTTCATCAAATACAAATGTCTCAACCTGTTGAGACACCAGCTGGCGCATTCAATGCACTTCAAAGGCATCCAACTGTTCACTTCTCATCAAGGACGAACTTCAGCAGCCTTGAGGACTCAAGAGTCATCCAAAATCATCCAGAAACCATTGATGAAGAAGGAGTTACAAGCCTTAAAGCCCCTCCATCAAGAGCACTTAAATGAGGATCATTTACTCCTCATTTATTGGCCAAAACTCATCCCTCATCTTCCAACTCGAATTTCTATCATTTTATTTCAATTTTTAGATATATTTTGGCTAGTTCTACCCCTTAGCTAGCCTAGAATAAATTTAGAAATAATTGTTTCAAATTCTCATATTTACATTTCCTTTTAATTTCCATCATTAAAAGTGGAGATGAAGGGACTTGTAAATTGATTTGGATGCCTAGCTTCCTTGTCCTATAAAAGGAGGTCTAGGTTAGTTTGCAAGAGACAATTCAATCATCAAATATATTTCACCTTTTTTCCTTGAAATTGAGAGTGATTCTCTTTTCAACCTATCTACCTTTTTCACTCAATTCTTGTTGAGTTTTCTTGACAAGTCTACTAAGACCAATATTGCCTTCTCATTGGAAGAAGGAGGTGTTGGCCCCATCATCATTCCCCCTCAATTTTGGCAATGAAGGTTTTCTTTGTCTTGGACCTTTTTTTGGTATCAAGAAGGAGGAGTCGCCAAAGGCATAACACCATCTTTGCCTGGGCAAGGATCCAGGAGGAGTTGGCGGTCATATCCGTTCGTTTCACAAGCTTCCGCATCATTTTGTTTTTGTGCATTTCGGATCTGTCAACCTGTTGACATTTTCGCCTCATCAATCATACCTACCCCGTGTTGCTCCTTTGTTGGCTAGATCTGCTCCTCGTGTTTCAGGATACCCTCACGGAATGACATCAATTGGTATCAGAGCCACTTGCTCAACAAGGAGAAGTTTTTCTACCCTTTTCTTTTTATTCTGCAACATATATCATTTTTGTTATCATTGTGTTTTTCTCGGTTGTTCTTGCCATTTTTAATTTCTTGTTCCAGTGTTGTGCAATCTGCATAGAAAAAACAATTGCATCTTATTTGCATTGAAAAAAAAAATCTGACATTGGTTCAACCTGTTGACAGATTGCAGAAAAGGCAATTTGAAGAATTCTTGGAACAATTTCAAACAAAGGGCAAGAAAAGAACAACCTCAGAGCCTTTTCAAACCCGTTCTTTCAAAGTTGCGGAATATCCTTTTCCAAAACCCACAAAAGAACCGTTTTGTAAAAAGTAACAACACTTCCCTCAACCTGTTGAGGTTTTATTTTATTGTGTCTTTTGTGTCTTGTTTTGAATCACTTTTTCAAGAATTTTGAGCCAAAAATAGTTGCTAGGTTTATAAAGAGAATCTGTGAGTTTTTTTAGAGAAAAAAATGGCTGATGAAGCATTGCTAGAACAATTTCAAAGAATGTTGCAGGAACAAATGGCTCCACTTAATGCAAGGCTAGCCCGTCTTGAGGCTGGTCGAAAAGAGGAGGAAGAGCGGGAACCTCGAAATGAGGAAGATGATCGCCAATAAAATATTGATCAAGAAGATGATGTTCCACCTCACCACAATCAAAGGCAAAGGGATATGGCTCAACAGGTACCGAAACTTCAAATTGCAAATTCCACCTTTCTATGAAAAAAGCAACCCGGATGAGTACCTTGATTGGGTAAAGAAATGTGAATTGGTATTTAATTGCTTTGATTATACCACTGATCTCAAGGTTAAATTGGCCATTGTTGAGTTTCATGGTTATGCCCTCACATGGTGGAATCAAGAAAATCGGCTTGGATTAGGTCCTCAAACTTGGGAAGAATTGAAGATCCAAATGCAAGAGAGATTTGTGCCATCATACTACACTCGAGAATGTTTCCAACGCCTTCAAACACTTGTCCAAGGCACTAAATGTGTTGAGGACTACCACAAAGAGTTGGAATCCGCCCTTTTGAGAGCCGATGTTATTGAAAGAGGTGAAGCAAAAATGTCTAGGTTCATTCAAGGACTTAGACCTGACATTGTGAAGACCTTGGAATTATGTGAGTACAACAATTTTCAAGAGTTGTTACATAAAACCATCCGAATTGAAAGACAACTCAAGAAAGGGAGCACTTCCACCATGGCTCCAAGATCAAACCAGTGGCCGAAAGCTCCACAAAGGACACCCCCACCTCCACAAAAAGGTACCCCTTCCAAATCTCCCACATCTCCCCCTTCCACTTCCCAAAATCGCTCCCAAAACCGTCCCCCTTCCAAACCCCTTCATGAAGTTCAATGCTATAAATGCAAAGTTATGAGTCATTATGCTCATCAATGTCCAAATCCGAAAGTTATACTCATGAGAGATGGAGAATGGTACAGTGAGGATGAAGAAAATGATGAGACCGAATCTGCTCAACCTGTTGAGGACGAGTATGCTCAACCTGTTGAGGAAGAGTTTGGTCTTCCGGTTGAAGGCACTCTCCTAGTAACAAGACGAGTACTACAGGTGCAGCCAACCCCTCAATCATGTCAAAGGGAGAATCTCTTCCATTCAAGAGCACTTGTGAATGGTAAAGTATGTTCACTCATTATTGATTTCGGTTCTTGCACTAATGTTGTTAGTTCTCATATGGTGAATAAGTTAGGACTTGCTACTCACAAGCATCCTCGACCCTACCTTCTTCAATGGATGGATGACACTGCTCATGCCAAGGTGAATTGTCAAGTTGAAGTACCCCTCAAAATTGGAAATTATGAAGACAAGGTACTTTGTGATGTTGTACCTAAGATGATTGCTGCCCATATTCTACTTGGGATTCCCTAGCAGTATGATAAGCAAGCTGTGCATGATGGTGTGACCAACCGATACACCATTCAACACGTGACCGAAAGATTACCTTGGTGCCTTTAACATCCCAACAAGCCCATGCCGATCAGATCCAACTCCAAAGTGAGTCCGAGGGTAAGGATGGTAAACTTAAAGGTAAAGTTGAAAATAAAGAGAAATCGCAAGTGGATTTGCCAGAGTCAAAAGTGTTTTGGGATGATGAAGGAATAAATAGTGAAAAGAGTGGTAAAAGAGAGAATGAGAGAAGACAAGAGTGTTTCATTTCCATAGCCAAAGAAAAACACATCAAGAAAGCTCTTTTGAGTCAAAAATGTTATTTTCTCTTTTTGCATAACACTTGTCTTCTAACAATGGATCAAGAGGAAGAAATTCCTTATTTTCTTTCTTTTTTGTTGCAGGAATATCAAGATCTTTTCGAAGATCCGATTGGTTTACCTCCATACCGAGGTATTGAGCATCAAATCGATCTTGTCCCGGGAGAACCATTACCAAATCGGCCCCATTATCGAACCAACCCCGAGGAAGCCAAAGAGATACAGAGGCAAGTCCAAGAGCTTCTTGCAAAAGGGTACATCCGAGAAAGCTTGTTCCCTTGTGCCGTACTCGTGCTTCTGGTACCTAAAAGTGATGGTTCATGGCGGATGTGCATGGATTGCCGCCCCATCAATAAGATCACCATCAAGTACCGACATCCCATTCTGACATGCTTGATGAACTTTCAGGTGCAAAGGTAATTTCTAAGGTTGATCTTAAGAGTGGTTATCACCAAATACGCATGAAAAAGGGTGATAAGTGGAAAACCGCCTTTAAGACCAACATTGGTTTATATGAGTAGCTTGTCATGCCATTTGGATTAACCAATGTCCCTTCTACTTTTATGAGACTCATGAACCATGTTTTAAGGAAATTCATTGGAAAATTCGTTGTGGTTTATTTTGATGACATTTTGATCTATAGTCATACTTTATCTCAACACGTTGAACATCTGCGGTTATTGTTTGAAACTCTTCAAGAGAAAACTTTATGCTAATCTTAAGAAGTTTACTTTTGCTACCAATCAGATTGTGTTTCTTGGATATGTTGTTAGTGAGAAAGGACTAAGTGTTGACGAATCCAAGGTGCAAGCCATCAAGGATTGGCCAACCCTTACTAGTGTGACCGAGGTGAGATCTTTTCACGGTCTTGCTAGCTTTTACAGACGTTTTGTGAAGGATTTTTCCACTATAGCCACCCCACTTAACAAACTTATCAAGAAAGAAGTACCATTTGTTTGGGGTGACAAGCAAGAGAAAGCGTTCAACCTGTTGAAAGAAAAGTTGACACAAGCTCCGGTCCTTTCACTACCTGATTTCGGTAAGATCTTTGAAGTTGAGTGCGATGCGAGTGGCATAGGTATTGGTGCAGTTCTCACTCAAGAAGGTAAAACTATTGCATACTTTAGTGAAAAATTGAGTGGTGGTCCTTTGAATTATTCAACATATGACAAAGAATTATATTCTCTTGTGAGAAGTCTTGAGGTATGGTCTCATTATCTCTTGCCTAAGGAATTTGTTATTCATACTGACCATTATTCATTAAAGTATTTGCAAGGTCAAGGTAAACTTTCAAAAAGACATGCAAAATGGATGGAATTTGTTGAATCTTTTCCCTACTTAATTAAGTTTAAGAAAGGTAAAGAAAATGTAGTGGCAGATGCATTGTCTAGAATGTATGCTTTATTCAGCATGTTGAACAGTAAGGTTTTAGGATTTGAACAGATGAAGAACTTGTATGGTGAAGATATTGACTTCGGATCTATTTACAATGCATGTTTGTCTAAACCTGTTGACACTTATTGCATATTCGATGGATATCTCTTTAAAGCTAACAAGCTTTGTTCCTAAGGGTTCCATCCGAGAGCTACTTGTAAGGGAAGCCCATGGAGGAGGACTTATGGGACATTTTGGTCAGCTCAAGACCTTGGAAGCTCTCAAAGAACATTTCTTTTGGCCGAACATGAAGTAGGCGTGGACAAATTTTGTGCTCAATGTGTCACATGCAAAATGGCTAAGTCTAAACTTGAGCCTCACGGGTTGTATACTCCACTCCTTACTCCTTCTTTACCTTGGGTTGACATATCAATGAATTTTGTTACTGGTCTTCCTAGGACTCAAAATGGGCATGATGCAATTTTTGTAGTTGTTGACCGTTTTTCTAAAATGGCTCACTTTATTCCTTGCCATAAAACGGATGATGCTACAAATGTTGCAAATTTATTCTTTAAGGAGGTTGTTAAATATCATGGATTGCCTAGGACAATAGTAAGTGATAGGGACACACCAAATTCCTAAGTCACTTTTGGAAGACATTATGCGCTAAACTTGGTACTAAGCTATTGTTTTCAACATCTAGTCACCCACAAACTGATGGGCAGACCGAGGTAGTTAATAGAACAATGATACAATTGCTTAGAACACTCCTTAGGAAGAATTTGAAGCAGTGGGAGGAGTTTATTCCACATGTTGAATTTTCTTACAATAGGGCTTTTCATACTTCAACAACTCATAGCCCTTTTGAAATTGTTTACGGTTTCAACCCGTTGACTCCAATGGACTTATTGCCTTTACCTCTTAATGATGCATCTCATAAAGATGGAGCATTGAAAGCAAAACAAATGAAGGATTTACATGAGAAGGTGAAAGAAAGGATCTCCAAATAGAATGAAGCATATGCAAGGAGGGCAAATAAAGGTCGAAAACAAGTCACCTTTGACGTTGGTGATTGGGCATGGTTACACTTGAGAAAGGAGAGATTCCCTCAAGAAAGGAAGAACAAACTCGCCCCAAGAGGAGATGGTCCCTTCCAAGTGGTTGCAAAAAGGGGAGATAATGCCTACACTCTAGATCTTCCTAGTGGTAAATATGGAGTACATGCAACATTTAACGTTATGGATCTTTCCCCTTTTGGAGGTACTATGGAAGATGAGATTCCGAGGTCAGAATCTTTTGAAGAAGGGGGGAGTGACGTGGAACAGGCCCAATCCAAGCCCAAACATCAAGATCCGCTCGTTGGCCTTGGTGGACCTATGACAAGGAGCCGGACTAAGAAGGCTAAGGACGCTCTCAACCTATTGATGCACAGTTTTGCAAAGTGTGAGGAGCAAAGTGATGATATCCACAAAGATGAAGGAAAAGTGCAAGCACTCCTCAATTTGGGCCAACCCAATTCTCAATTGTGCAAACAATTTTCAACATTTCGCTTTGGGCTCAACCAAATGACAATTTGGACCAAGTGCATCAAATACGAATGTCTCAACCTGTTGAGACACCAACTGGCGCATTCAATGCACTTCAAAGGCTTCCAATTGTTCACTTCTCATCAAGGACGAACTTCAGCAGCCTTGAGGACTCAAGAGTCATCCAAAATCATCCAGAAACCATTGGTGAAGAAGGAGTTACAAGCCTTGAAGCCCCTCCATCAAGAGCACTTAAATGAGGATCATTTACTCCTCATTTATTGGCCAAAACTCATCCCTCATCTTCCAACTCGACTTTCTATCATTTTATTTCAGTTTTTAGATATATTTTGGCTAGTTCTACCCCTTAGCTAGCCTAGAATAAATTTAGAAATAATTGTTTCAAATTCTCATATTTATATTTCCTTTTAATTTCCATCATTAAGAGTGGAGATGAAGGGACTTGTAAATTGATTTGGATGCCTAGCTTCCTTGTCCTATAAAAGGAGGTCTAGGTTAGTTTGCAAGAGACAATTCAATCATCAAATATATTTCACCTTTTTTCCTTGAAATTGGGAGTGATTCTCTTTTCAACCTATCTACCTTTTTCCACTCAATTCTTGTTGAGTTTTCTACTAAGACCAATATTGCCTTCTCATTGGAAGAAGGAGGTGTTGGCTCCATCATCATTCCCCTTCAATTTTGGCAACGAAGGCTTTCTTTGTCTTGGACCTTTTTTGGTATCAAGAAAGAGGAGTCGCCAAAGGCATAACACCATCTTTGCCTGGGCAAGGATCCAGGAGGAGTTGGCTGCCATATCTGTTCATTTCACAAGCTTCCGCATCGTTTTGTTTTTGTGCATTTCGGATCTATCAACCTGTTGACATTTTCGCCTCATCAATCATACCTACCCCGTATTGCTCCTTTGTTGGCTAGATCTGCTCCCCGTGTTCCAGGATACCCTCCCGGAATCACATCAGAGAAGAAAGTTTTTACTATCTCAATTGACAATGTTTCTGCAAATGATTATGCCATCAGATCTTTGAGGCTAATTATAGAAATAAATAGAAAGTTGATGTGTGGTGGGAAGTTGTTTCATGTGCGCTGTACTGCACACATTCTCAATCTCATTGTCCAAGATGGTTTGGATGAGATTAAACTTGTTATCCAAGATGTTAGGGAAAGCGTATGTTACATTAATAATAGTGAGGCACGTCTGAAAGTGTTTTCTGGCATTGTCAAGTAATTGAATCAACCTGCCCGAAATCTTATTCTTGATAGTAAGACAAGTTGGAACTCAACTTATTAATTGCTTGCTTGGGCCTACATAGTGAGAGATGCATTTCCGATGTTACAAAGGCAAGATTCTCATTATTTTTCGTGTCCAACAATAGCTGATTGGGAGAAGGTTGCAAAGATTATAGAGCTATTGGAGGTTTTCTCCAATGTCACCAACCACATATCTGGAAGTGACTATCCAACAGCTAACTTGTATCTTTGTGAAGTTTATGAGATTAAATAAGTGTTGGATCTTCATGCATCTTCTGATGATGTTTTTATAAAACATATGGTGCTTCAGATGAAAAGAAAATTTGATAAATATTGGAAAGAGTGCAACTTATTGATGTTGATAGCTTCCGGCATGGATCCCAGGGTGAAATTGAGCGTTGTTGATTAATATTTTGAGAAACTATACCCTCCATCGAAAGCCGATGCTCTCAAACAAAATGTGAGAACTACTATGCGTGAGCTTTATAGAGAATATGCAGCTATCTATAAGATCCAAGATGAAGTTGATGAAAATAGTTGCTCTTCTACCAATTCTTCAGGAGGCACTGCTGTTACAGGGTTTATTAAATTCATGAACGTACTAAAGGTAGTAAAGGGTACAGGGCCAATGAAAACAGATTTAGAGTTGTATTTGGGAGAAGATAACTCTGTGTGCTCAAATGTTGTGAACAATAAGTCCAACATATTACAATGGTGGAAGGAAAACTAAGCTAAGTACCCTATTCTGTCGAGGATGTCTTGTGATATTCTGGTAATCCCTATTATTACAGTTGCTTCAGAAGTAACATTTAGTGCTTCAATTGACACAGTGCAAGCATTCATTTGTCTCGGGGATTGGTTCAGGCATCTCCATGGTATCAAGAAGTCAAATCGATTATGTCATTTATGTTTCATAGTTACTATTTACCACTACCATTAATATTTCTATTGGATTGTTTCTTTACTACTGAGTATTGCCATTAAAATAGAGTAAGTCATTTTGATAGTTTCTTTACTGGATTGTGATGGTTTATTTCCTGGAATTTGTGATGCTAGAACTTGTGATAGTTACTATCGACTACTGATTATAATATTTCTACCTTGAAGTTAATATAGATTTATATATTTCTTGTAGGTGTTAGAGCCGGTGGAAATTAAACTGCCTTAATGTGGCTAAACTATGCAGCAGAGCTATCTCTTTCTGTTGTAATAGTTTAACTTTAAGTTGTGGACTTCTGATGTTCTGATGGTTTAGGTTTGTTGGAATCTGATTTCCTAGAACTTGTGATGTTTGAAATTGTAAACTTGTGATGTTTGAACTTGTGATAATCAAACAACCCCGTGAAGCAGGTATGAGTTTGATTTTTGGTGAACTTGTGAACTTGGATTGTTTGAAGTAGCAGCAGATATGTGATACTTCTAAATGCTGTGATAATTACAAGTATTGTGTAAGTAGTAGTAGGTATTGTAAGTAGCAGCAGGTAATTGGCAAGGTGGTGTAAGTAGCAGCAGGTATTGTGTTATGTTAAATTAAATCGAGCCTTACCGAGCTTAGGTGAGACTAACGAGCTCACGAACCTGATGATGTTCAAGCTTCACAAACTCTCGAGCCGAGCTCGAGCTCGAATAATCGGGCTCAACATAGTTCGAGCCGAGCCCAAATTACACGAGCCCGAGCTCGAACATGCCAGGCTCAGGCTTGGCTTGACTCGAACTCACCCCTAGGCGGGAGGTTAGGAAATTTAAGGTCGATTTGTATATTTTTTAAAAGACCAAGGTTAAATTGAATATTAGATTTGGACAGTTACATAAATATCCCACTTAAACAAAGATTTTAATGGAAAATTAATCAAGGGATCTTAATAGGACAAAAATGTAACTCATAGGATGAAAGTAATACAAAATCTTAAAGCAGGTTCGAAATAGGACTACAATGAAACTAAAGGATTTAAAGGTAGTTTTATGGGTGAAATTTGTTTGTAGTGGAGTCAAATCAAATTATAAAAGTTAAGATAAGAGTTGAGTGTGTGGATGAGTGGAGTTAGAGGTTTCAAATCATAGAATAAATAAATACATTGTTACACCCACCCCCGACGTTCTGTAATTTTTCTGTAAATTACGGCCGTAAGCTTAAATTCTGTAATTATCAGATCACAAACGGCTTGAGATTAATTTATGGAATTCAGACTGGGAGTTATTTTGGAGTTATTTACAAGTGTTTTATATGTTGGATAACATTTACGGAGTTCAGGGACGTTTTACCGAAAATCGGTTTCGGAGGGCAAAATGGTCACTGAGGAAGAAAAAAAATTGGAAAATCTTGTTGGGCTTTTCCTTACTGGGCCGGCGCTTTTTGTGATGTTAAGGGAGGATACTTTTGGTTTTAGTGAGTGGAGTGGACTGGAGTGGGATATTTTGGTTTATGAAACATTTTTCCTTTCTTCATAAAATCATTTTTCTTTAGCCCATACCCCTTCTTTCACACCCATCCCCTTCCATTATTTCAGACATCATCCCTCCCTCTCTCTACCATTCATTTCATTTCATCTTATCTCTTCCAACACTTGAAAGAAAAAGCAAGAGAGCAAGAACACCTTCTCCTCCTTGCTGCCCAGAAATTTCATCCGACTTCCACAGCCATTCTGCAATAGCAAATGACCGAATCAGCTCTTGGAGTCTTCAGAGAAAATATTCATCAAGGTCTTGGCTACAACCATTCTGAACGAAGCAAGATTCAAAACTGAGTGGAAGGTCCTCAAAACTCTGGTGCAAGCCTTCGGGTCCAACAGTAATGTTTGGTTTCCAAAGTTCATTTCTTGAAGTTTTGAGCTTGGACCTTCATCAAACCAAGCTCTACTACTTTCTAGGATCCTAAATCTGTAACTTAAAGGTATGGTTGAGTTTTTTTTGTTGGATCTTCATGTTTTTGAAGTTTAAACATGGAAGAAAAACTGATTCATCTTTGTTGTTCTTCACGGCCGAATTTTTGAAGGATTTTGGTGATGGATTTGCCTCAACAACAGCTCATCCTAGGTTGATCTACAAGTTTCAGCAAGGTGAGGAACATCCTTGGTAATTGTTTTATGAAGTTTGGTTGTTGGATGATTCTGATCTTCAACTATGTTGAAGTTGGTTGCTTGATGAACATGTTTTGTTCTTGAGAAATCATGAAAAAGCATGGTGTTAAAGTGTTAGGGTGAAGGCCGAATCTGTTGGGTATAGTTTGATGGATATTTTGTTGAAGGAAGTTCATAAAAAAACATGTTTTAAGTATGTTTCACATGTTTTTAAGTTGTGGGAAAAGTTGGAAATTATTTGGTGAATTTTGAGGAGAAGGCCGAAACTTTGATGATGATTTTGTGGTGATTTGGTAAAGTTAAAGTGTTGAAGAAAGTATTATATCATGTTTTGGTAAAGGAAATATGATTTAAGTGGCTAAAATGTAAGTTTATAAAGTTTTGGGTCAGAAGTGAAACTTGGCCGAAACTTTGGGCCTTGGGCCGAAATATTGGGTTGAAAAGATACTTGTGTTGAAAAGTTGACAAAATTGGATATTTTGTAACTTTGTGAAAGTTAAGTGCTAAAATGCACTTTATAGAAAAGTTTGGGTAAAAAGTGCAAACTTGGAAAAGTTTAAAGAAATTCGCTAAGAAATGTGAAAATAAGGATTTCCATAATTTTTGGATGATTCTGACACTTTGTGAAACTTAAGGGCTATTTTTGAAAGTTCTTAAAAAGTTTAAGGACTAAATGTGTAATTATGGAAAAGTTTAAGGAAAGCTAGCCACTTTAACTTATGGAAGTAACTTTTGACACTTTAAGTATAAAGTTGTCACTTTTTGCAACTTTGTGAAGTTTTGGGCAAGTTTGCAAATTTTGAAAAGTTGGGGGACTTAAGTGGTAATTTTGGATAATTCCCAAAGTTAGGAACTTTAGTTAATTAACTTGAGTATTCTGTGTTTCTGATTCTGGCAGATTAAATCTGCATTTCTGGGATACTGCTTGTGAACTTCAGGGGGCCACAGTAGATATCCGTTTCTGTCGAGGTAAGGGGTTTAGCTTTCTTAATACGCAATGCATGTGTATTAGGTTAGTTAAGGGCTAGTACTCGGGTCGAGGGTGGGGCCCAGTGACTCCCGGGGCTAGTCACATGGTACATAGCGGTTTGCAGGTTTTATTATTTTTCTGGACTTATGCTATATCGGATCTACTTATTGGGGGTCGATGACGAACCCACTTTCTGTTATGATTTTCTGGACTCATGCTATATCGGATATGCTTATCGGGGGTCAACGACGGACCCATTTTCTGTTCTGTGTCGGCTTTATGCCGCTAACTATTCTGACAGTTAGGGGCAGATCACCCCTCGCCGGTACCATGCGTTCTGATCCCCATAATCGGCGTGAGCTTAACAAGCAGTCGTAGGGTGCTGTCTGTGGTCGGGGACATCTGTATGGGAAAGTACCACCAGTCCTACGAGACTTCTGAGCATCACGACATTTGCATATCATATTCATGTTTATACTTATGACTGTATTATCTGCTAGTTCATTGCACGCTAACCTTTTATGCAGGGAAAAACGCTTTTTTTTTAGTTTTCCAGTTACTGTACCTGCCCCCTTACTGGGTTCTTTCGAGAACTCACCCCCCACATACTAAATATTTTCAGAGAATCCGAGCAAACGACCTGCGGAGTAGACATCTCGCGGTGTTCGTTCTGCATTCTGTATATTCTGAGCAGTAGTAGCAGCTTTTGTTTAGCGAGGTATAATTCCGCTTTTTGGCTCGGCTCTATAGGTGTAGACTGCATATTAGACACTTTTAGTATTCGGACCTAAACTGTATGTTATTCGTGGGGGGTTTCTGACCCTACGAAGAGGGCGGAACTCCTTCTGCTTGTATGACTTATTATCTCTGCGCACGCGATATTCTGTGCCCGGGTGCAGGTTTAGGACTAGTAAGACTTCTTAAACTCTGCAAGCACGTAATAACCTTAAAACTTGAAAGAAAATGTTTTAAGGGTCGGGTTTCGGGTCCACACCCCTTTTTAGAGGAAATTCCGTATTCACCCGCCGCCGTTACCTCCAACCTCCGCAAATAAGACACGTCAGCCAGTTTCCGGGGGCGGTGGTGTGACATACATAAAGGGAAAAAGTACCATTTTGACATTAACATTTGGGCAAAGGTTTAATATTACCACTCTTTTGGTTTGGTGGTACCAGAGTACCACTGTCGTTATAGTTTGCTTACACGTTTGCCACTGACCGTCAAAATTGTCACGATGGCGCCTTGTCACGCATTACGTATCCGTTTTTTGTAAGCTGGCCAATGAGGTGTTGTTGACTGGCAACTAATTTGAAAATTTATAAATATAGGGGATTACATTGCTCTTATAACAAAATATGGGGGACTAAATTGAGCATGGCTGGTTTGTTTCATTTTCCTCCACCTCTTCCGCCCTCCTTCCTCTGCCAAATACAGATTCAGATATCTCACCGTTGAAGATATCTCACCGTCAATGCGATAAAGTTTCAAATTCTTTCAAATCTAGAGTTCCATGCTGAGGGAACTGCAATCGAAGATCTCTTTAAGCCGGATCGGGTGCTCATCGGAGGTCATGAAACCCCAAAAGGTTTCAAGGCTGTTGAAGTGCTAAATAAAGTTTATGCTCCATGGGTCCCCGAGGATAGAATTCTAACTGCCAACCTCTGGTCAGCAGAGCTCTCTAAGCTTGCTGCCAACGCTTTCTTGGCCCAGAGAATTTCATCGGTAAATGTCATGTCTGTTCTTTGTGAGGCAACTGGAACTGATGCCACTTAGGTCTCCAATGCTGTTGGCAAGGACTCAAGGATTGGGCCTAAGTTTCTGAATGCCATGCTTCCATAAGGACATTCTTCTTGTGGGATGAATCGCCGAAACAAATGACGAAATTGGCGAAATCGCAAAATTCCGCCGCAACAACCATTTCCGGCCGCAACCACCACTACTAATCGTTGAAATGGACGACGGCTCACCGGAACAGCCTAAGTCCAACACGATATGACTCCGATAGCCGAATGCTGCCGCGTCGGCCATCGTTAAACACAGGTTCTAGCAGCTCATGAGAGAAGAAGGCTGGAACTTGGTAAAATCACTCCCATAGTTCTTTTCCCTCAACTTTTCTCTTTTATCTTACTTAAGCCCTTAGGTTTCATAAAATCCATCTAAACCACTCCATCACAGAACATTCCACCAGATTCTTGCCGTCAGTCAGTCAAATGGTAAGACGGTACCAATAAACAAAAGAGCTGGTGAAATGTAACCAGAATACATAAGACATTGGAAGAACGGAACCCGCAAACCAAAACAGTGGTAATATTGAACCTTTACCTAAACATTAATGGAAAAATGGTACTTTTTACCATAAATAAATAAACATTTGAAAGGATAAATTGGTAACTTCATAAGAAAAAAAAAGTTACTAAATAAGAAAACTTTGCAAACATTTAGGAACATCCAAAAAAGAAAAGTATTGTAATAATAAAGGAACAAAGGTAGTAATTTATAATTCGTACCCCTATTATTTTTAAAGTCTCACACACTCCCTCTGTCCCTTTATTAGTGCAATGTTTTCTTTTTTGAAATGTCTCTAAATGTTTGCAAAATTTCCTGAATTAGTAAATTTTTTCTATAGATGTTACCCATTTATCCTTTCCATTTTATTTTTTATTCTATGATTTGAGAACACTAACTCCAATTACTCTATCTACTCAACTCTTATCTTAATTTATTTATAATCTGATTCTTCACTGTTTTCACCTATAAACTATCTCCTTCTTAAGGGAAATTTTATCAAACTTTCACAATTTTCTACTTATCTTAATCATCATAACAAATCAAAATGCTGCAAAAAAAAATAAGGGACGGAGGAAGTAAATTCCTAAATTATGTTACATTACTTTTGTGTTAGAGGAGTGGGATTAATGAAATAGCATATACTGTCACCCCACGGTGGAAGTACACAGGTGATTAGGATGTTCATCAGACACCCTAACCATACTCAGTCGGGGTAACAATACATACACAAACGCACATCCGTCAGGTGGGCCACGCAGGCCCCACAAGCCATTTTAGACTTTTAGTCCATAAAAATGTCCATACATGAAAATCACTATCATATCTTGCACATAATCACATACTGGACATATCTGAACACAAAAGATCACAAAGTGTACAAGGTAGTGCACACTTACACAGTTTCACAGATCCTGCACAAAATGCTTCACAACCACATCCACATACTCACAACGGATATTCAACACATATCTGGTACCACAAACACATACACACATATGATTTCCAGCAGAAAACCTTGAATACGATACTACTACATGTATGCTTGTCATCCGCAATATACAGAGCCAAAAGACATCCACCGGAATACATACAGAACGTGCGAAGTGGTGACACCCCAAGGTCCAACCAAAGTCCTCGACGTGACAGATACTGTTGCTGCTGTTACACACATAAGAAAGTTTAACCGTGAGAAAACCATTGTGCTCATATATATCTGGAACTCAGAACTGAATACCACATAACAAAATTTTCGGTCAGACACAATGGACGTTACCCCTTAATTCACACACACTGAAACACAACTGACCAAAACACACACACATGTACCTGAAAATTCACAACACAAAATCCAACCCCTAAACTCTAATCAGCAGGCTGCTTATCAAGTACTCTTGAAAATAATAATATAAGGGGTAAGTTCTCGATGAGAACTTAGTAAGGGTTGAGGTTTATAGCATAGTGGTTTTCTTGATGCACAAGAAACCTGCAATCAAAGATAAAAGTAGATATACAAGAACATATATATATATATACACATGCTCAACCAATGCAAGTTCAATCAAATGCAATGCAAGTCAAACAATGAATTATGATAACGTTAGACGGAACACATTGACGGTATTCTCGGTCCTAGCCGAGGCACACACATATAATCACACACAAGAGCATGGCCAACTCGGGGTCATGATCACAAACACCTTATAGGTGTATCACAACACTACAACATTTAGGTGTAGTAACACATCCTGATGTTGATCCTGAAACCTGCATAACAATGCTTATACCATTTGACTAAGTTTGGCATCACCGGGCCACCCCTCAAACCAAACTTAGCCTCAATATACTCCAATATGCATTTTATAAAATACTCCAAAATGTCATATCAAGAGACACACTGAACCCTTACCTTACACACAAAACCGAAATTGAACTTGCGTTCAGATTTCCAGAAACCGATTTCGGCAGAGTTTCTACCCCACCACCTGTTCACAACTTATCAACAGAACACAGAATATGCACTCAGGAACCATAAAATGAAAGGTTCAGGTGGCGCCTTTACACATCAGAAAATCAGAAATTAATGGCTTTCAAACAAAGCTCTACTTGTAAAAACTGATCCATAGAAAGTATGTAGTTCTTCGCCATGATCGATTATATATAATTATCTTCGAGATTTCTTCAAGAATTCACCAAGAAATGGAGAGGTGCCTACTTGGTTACTTCCTCAAGCATATGGCCGTGGAAGAAAAGAAGAAGAAAAGAGATGAAAATTGATTTCTCTTTCTTTCTACTCCTTTTATATTTTCCCTTTTTTATCTTTCCACCTCAAGCTTGTATGCTTCACCACTCCATTTGTCCCCATTTTGCCGCCCCCTTTACCTCTTTCAAAGGGAAATATTTCCATTTTTTTATTTGCAATTTGGTCCTCAAACTTTGCTAAGTTGCAATTTAGTCCAACCGCAACTTGCATAACTTTCAAACCGCTCCACCAAACGATGTATCACCTGAACACCATCCCCGGAACTCCATAGCACACACACAAATCGAGAATAGGTAACATTTCCGATCTTCACAAAAATCCGCAAATCCCGGTTTCTACACAAAATTAACCAAGCACACACACATACACGTCGGGAATAGGTAACATTTCTGATCTTCACAAAAATCCGCAAATCCTGATTTTTGCACAAAATTACCCGAGCACACACACATACACGTCGGGAATAGGTAACATTTCCGATCTTCACAAAAATCTGCATATCCTGATTTTTGCACAAAATTACCTGAGCACACACACATACACGTCGGGAATAGGTAACATTTCTCCCCCCTTAAGACCCTTGGTCCTCCAAGGCAGTCTTAAGTCTCTGATACTCCTCTGGGTATCTATCCATCACATCCTTCACTACCTCTCATGTCTCACGCTCAGAATGATGGGACCACTGAATTCGAATCATAGGAATAAGCTTACTCTGAAGCTTTCGCACATCCTGTCCCAAAATAGCCACGGGTACCTCTCGGTATGAAAAATCCGATACTAGCTGCACATCCTCTACCGCAATCATCTGAATCGGATTCAAGATGCACTTCTTCAGCATACCCACATGGAAAACATTGCGCACTGCAGACATACTCGGTGGCAAAGCTAGCCTGTAGGGTACCTTGCCAATCCGATCCAAAATCTCATAAGGATCCAGATATCGCGGAGCTAACTTCCCTCTCTTTCCAAATATGATAATCCCTCTGGTTGGTGCTACCTTCAGCCACAACTTGTCTCCAACCTCGAACTCCAAATCTTGTCTCTGTTTATTCACATAAGAAGCAGTCCTATCATTGGCGGTCTTCATACGTTCTTGAATCTTCCTGATCTTATTTATCGTTTCTTCAATCAATTCAGGACCTAGCTCGACCCTATCAGAAGCCTCTGCCCAACAATGGGGCGTTACACAACGTCGATCATATAAAGCCTCGTAAGGTGCTATGCCAATAGTACTCTGATAGCTGTTGTTATAGAAAAACTCTACCAGTGGCAAATGTTGGTCCCACTCACTACCAAAATCCAGGGCACAACTGCGTAACATATCCTCGAGAACCTGAATCAGTCGCTCAGACTGTCCATCGGTCTGAGGATGATATGTCGTACTCAAATGGAGTCATGTGCCCAAAGCTCTGTGAAAAGCACTCCAGAATCGCGCCGTGAATCGCGAATCTCGATCAGATACAATGGAGATTGGAACTCCATGTAACCGCACTATCTCACAAATATACAGCTGAGCTAGCTTCTTCAGGGAATCTGAAATACTCATAGGCAGAAAGTGAACACACTTCGTCAACCGATCCACAATGACCCAAATAGTGTCGTGATGTAACCGTGTCAAAGGTAATCCTGTCAGGAAGTCCATCGTGATGTTACCCTCCTGACCGGATTAGGCAATATATGTAACGTCCCCGCTGGTCTCTGATACTCGGCCTTCATTCTCTGACACGTCGGGAATAGGTAACATTTTCAATCTTCACAAAAATCCGTAAATCCCGATTTTTGCACAAAATTACCCGAGCACACACACATACATGTCGGGAATAGGTAACATATACAAAGTGACTACTTGTTATAACATGTCAAATAATCAACTGATACAAATAAAAGAATTTTTTTATAAAACGAATAGAAATTAAGTCAAATAAACCTTCTCTATCAATCATAATCGATTGATAACCTTTCATGTGTAGAAAAATGGATATGACCTCTTGAACACACAAAAATTGTAAACATCAAAACTCTCATCTTTTTCCTACTCTACTTTTTCAACTTTTCTCTCTACAAATATCCAATATTCAATCTAAATAAACACACCTTTACAGGTTATGTACAAGGCTCTGGCTAAGAAGAAAATGAACACTAAACAGTCGAAAAACAGTCCTATAGAGAAATAGCTTCACCCAATAGCTCATCAAAAATAACTTCTTCAAGATCAAGGGCCAAGCATTCAGTTTCCATTTGCAGATTCATCCAATTATCTTTTCCAAAATCTCTGCCCACAATATCATCTAGGGATTGGTCTTGCACTGGTGAGGACCTCAACTTGCATCTCACGTTTCCACTGATTTCATCAGCAAGTAACCTCCCCTCTGGCTTTGAACGAATCTTTGGGCAAAAGGAAAAGCCTTCAGGGAAGTAAACTGGTTCCCGATCAAAGATTTCGACCAGTGATTCGTTCACTAGATCGAAAAGAAGACAGTGACTGCAATTGCTTGGGAACTGTTCGGCGTTATAGCTTGTTTCTAGATCCTCGAAGAGTGAAGGGCTCAATGGCTGGTCTGGAGAATGCCATGTGAAGAAGCTCTCATTTTCAGCGAATCCAGAGATATGAAGTAGGAGGCTCACATAACATGAGCAAGCATCAGCCTGTTTATCTGCATTTGAGGGGTTCCTTTTAGGACCTGACGAAATTAAATACCTTTACAGGTTAGTGGACAAATTCATGGCTAGTAGATGAGATCTATCAATATCTTCTAGCTTTCATGTTTCTACTTAAATTCAGCTTATGCAAATATGATATTTTCGTTTCTTTTTACTCTAAAACTGCATAAATAGATAGATTCATGGCTAGTATGATTAGATCTATCAATATCTTCAAGCTTTCATGTTTCTACTTAAGTCTAACATAATAAAATACTCCCTTCGTTCATGAAAAATTGGTGCGTTTCTTTTTTGATGTTGTAGATAATTCAAATTATTACCAGAAAGAAGTCATTGAAAAAATTTGAAAAAATATATATATTTAGAAACTACACAAATTAATCTACAATTTGCATCTAAATTATTTGACTTTGTAAATCAAAATATTGAAAAAAATAAAATCATAAATTAAATGCTAAAAAAGAAACTCACAATTTTTTTTAGGGATGAAGGTAGTATATGATATTTTCTCTCTAAAACTGCATAAATATATGTTTAAATACAGAAAGTTTACTTCAATTGAGAATGAATTCTAATTATTAATCATATTCTAATTATTCAATCTATTATTCTTCGTAAGCTATTTTCGGCGTAATCCAATGGATTAAGTTGTTTATGTGATTGAATATCTAAAATCTATTCTCATATTAACATTTTTGTTTTTTGTTTTTTTGTTTTTTAACTTATATTCAGTGAATGTTAGGGTAAATTGTAAAAGAAAATATCATATATTTAATTAAACTTGGCTTAGTCCAACCAAATGGATCCTAAGTTGTTACCTTCTGTTAGCGGATGTTCTTCAAGCTTGATAATCTCAGAAACCAGACATTCATCAGTTTGCAAAACCTCATCTGAACTGTGTCCTGATAGATCAGTTGAGTTGCTGTATTCTTCTTGCTTTGATCTCTCTTCAGCTTCGGTTCTCGAAACAGCTTGTTCTGGTTTCTTTTCACAATCACCAACTGCAACACTAATCGGCATTGGTGCATTCTGACTGTCCTTTTCTGCTTCTTCATCTCGAGAGACCTCACTTAGGATTGAGATAAAGGACTCAAGCTCAGAGAGAGATGAAATTCTCCTGAAGAATTTAGGAGTTTGCTTGTCTTTATTCGTTAACTTTAAGCTCTTAGACTGATGCAGCTTCACATCTTTGCTGAAACTTTGCTCAAACAACTGTGAGTACCTGTCAGATGATTCATTCAGGGAAGCAACATTCTGGAGACCATAATCAGAATCACTCGTCATCCTTCTCCTTTTCTCTTTGATTGCAAGCTTAATTCTTTGCTTAATATCTTTGAACTGATTCCATGCGTTTTCGTTTTTTGAAATGAACCAAACTTCACTCCTCTTGTGCTCAAGATTGGTAAGCCTTGAATACACGCTGCGTGGTGAATCAGCAGCAGGGAATGATCCAGATTTCACTAATGGCTTTGCACTAGAACTATGCTTACCAACCTTGTGATGTTGCGTGATATCAAAGAATAGTTCTTTGTTCACCTGGAATATCTCCAAAACTTCGTCATGCCCTTTAACCAACTGAGCTGCAGAAGCTCTACTGAACTTTCTGGAAGAATCATCGGTTTCCTTAATGTCTGAAACTAACTTTTCTTCTGGATTCTCACATACAATGCTTGAAGGGTCAGCTTTCTTATGGATGAGAATAATCGGGTTCATCCAACTGAGGCCATAGCTTGAAGGTTCTAGGTGGCGGATTAAATTGGTCCTCTGCAGCTTACTTCGATCCTTGCACTTCCGAAGCTTTCGCTTCCCTTTCTGTTTTCTACTGGCCTCGCTGGAAGTTCTTGTCACAGTCTGTTCAAATTTTACAACTAAGAAGTAAGTTCATGATATATATACCTGTAGAGAAGCTGCTCAACGCTGCAAACTTACTTCAACATAAGAAGATTCATCATCTAAAAATATGTCTTTGGATTCGCTGCAGATTCGGTCCATTGAATCTGTCTTAGGATTAGCACAGCCTGCATTAGAAATGTAAGCATAGATTAAACCGAAAACCGTAGAGAGAAAAATACCATGAAGTTTTGGACAGCTTGCAACTAAGCACTTAATTTCCAGAGACACCAGCAGTTGATATATACTAATAAAGTTGATACATTTGACTGGACACAGAGATTAATGAATATAGAGTTGAGTCGAGGGTAATAAACTAAAGTTGACATATAAAACAAAAGTAACTTTTTTGAAGGTAATAGACTAAAAAAAACGTATCAAGTTCGCTGGGTCAGACGGAGTATGTCACAAAGCAACTTCTCTGACCAGTACTACCACTGAAGGTGATGTGAACAAGAAGTAGAATGAAGAAAAGGAAAGTTGTTCAGGTTTACTTACAGCTGATGATTCTTCCTCCACCATGCTTGTGATGAGGAATCATCTTTTTGACACCATGGTTCTTGGGAAGAATATCAAGAACATGAAGGATGAATTTCCACACACCTGACTTCAGGCTTTTAATATCTGAATCTTGAGGCAAATCAACCAAGTGTCTCCCCATGCTCAAAGATTTTGATCCTAATCTGTCTACTTCACCTGTACAAACTGACAAAAAGAAAAAAAATGAAATGTAAGCAGGACTTGTTCTAAACAAAACTGAACACTTAAGAAAGAAAACCCATTTTTGTGATTCTGCTTGAAATTAACCATGTTTCATGTACTACTCTGATACTTCTGAGTACTTTTCTCTTTCTCTATTTTCTTGTATTCACTAAAAGATCAAACCTTTTCTGGAAAAAGCTTCAATTGATGCTCAAAGAAACAATCTTTATTCACCTCAACAAACCTAAAACAGATTATAAAAGCAACCCAAGAAAAGCTGGAGAAAGAAACTTTCAATTTTTACCTCATGCAAAGGAAGCAAAAGTTAAAGACCAGAACGAATCAATCATAAAGACCGTACCTTTTGAAGACCAGAATTAATGTTGAGTCTGCTCTGTTTCTCCAGGAGAACAAAAAGAAGAACAAGAAAAGGTTGTTGGTGTTGGTCAACTTAAACATGGAAGGCGACCAAAGTTGGTTATATAAGACTCCTAGTTTACCCGCCAACAAGGGTCCACTAACTGCAGCAGACTTGGCAACATCTTCAGTTTTTTGGGAAAAGAAAAAATGAAAACTGACAATTGAACAGTCAAAAGAGTTTTTAGGTAAAGTTACATTTGTTCCCTCTGGTTTTGTATTAGCGAAACTGACGATTGCAATTTTCCCTATTGAATTCTGAAATTTTTTTAGGAAACCATCTAAAAGAGGATTAAATTTTTTAAGATAATCAAAAAATGAATAAGATTAAATCTTTTTTGGACGAAAGGGCTGAAAGGAGTATTTACTTGAAAAATTATACTATCATACATGAAATACTTTATAATCACTGTGGGCGAATGTATTAAAGCACTTAAGAAAGTTCTTCTAGAGTTCTCTAACAATCAAGATTTGACTTCCCTTGTATGTAGATGACCAAACTATGTTTTGGTAGCCACATGAACATGTTCCAACTTGTTTGTTAAAAACAAACGCTTACGTTAGAGGTGTTGGATGGATAAGTTGACAATAGACCTCACGAGTTGATCGGATCTTCTCCCTCCTATAAAAGGGTAAACATTAGGGGGTTTTGAACATAAGAAGTGAATAAAAACTTTTCACCTAATAGGGAGTCAATTGGAGGTGAGTGAGAAAAGTGAAAAAGGAGGTTAAGTTTGAGGCGTGAACAAGGAGGAGCGCATGTGAATTCACCACGAAGGGCGTTTCGCGCCTCAAATTTCCTTCCTTTTTGTTGCGCTCCTGTCTTTATGAAAACCAAAATTCATCTTTCCTTTCATCTCTCTTGCTTCTCTGTCATATCTAAGTTCTTCTTGGGTGAGTTTTGGCCCTCTTCCGCGTGGTCATCTTCTCTGGACTATGTCATCTTCAAGCTCGCACAACCTGTGCACAAGCCTGTGCACAACCTGTGCGCTACGCACATTTCGTCCTGCACCAGAAGCAGAGTTCAAATTTACACATCAGGGAGCGGAATGCACAACTTCGGCGACCCGAGACGGACTCCAGCAAGACGAGATGACCTAACCCATCGACAAATTCGACCGTATTCAGCTGGGAAGAGATGAATTACATGAGATATGGCGCTACATACCTCGAACAAATAGCAGGACGATGACGACGACAAGATGACCTTAAGCTGTTGCGACAACGCGTGGAGCTGAAGTGGTGGAGACTGGTGAACAAGGGCCTTCCCACGTGAAAAACAACGTTCACTTCTGCGCAATTCACCTTAGGTCCGCGTTGCGCGAGGTGAACTCACGCCAGTTTTTCACGTGAACAAGAAGTGATGAAAAACGGCGTGAGTCACGCGTTAACACGCATGTTTGAAACCCCTATTATAAATTAGGGATGTCGAAATCTAACTCAACATGACAAATTCGTTTGAACCTGTTCAATCTAATCTGATTTGAATAATTAGAAAGTCAATCGTCCATACCCGGCTCAACCCTATCTGACCCGAAGCGGATCGATTAAAATGAAACTTAGGAAAATTGGAAATTCAAATAATTAAAACTCGAAATGATCCGAGTTCGAAAAGACACAAATCCAATATGATCTGAACACGAAAGAATCTTTACTTGACGACGAACTTGATAAAGTCACTCGCTTTGTTTGGATAACTTTTTGTATGAGAGGAGTGGGTATGGGTTGGTCATGTTTGGATTTTTTCATATGTGTATCTGAATTTTTAAAACTATTTATCTTTGTTAAAATTTGAGTCAAACATTGAACCTTGAAGCAGCAAATTCAAATGGTGGAGTCTTTTGCGGACGGAGGGAGTAAGACAGATAATGACGAATTTAACCTAGGCCAGACGGGAAGTTGATGTACCTAGGTCAACTTCTGAACCACGATTTCAGCTAACCAGATGTGTTTTGATCGAATGCCTAACTCCCTCCCTCTTATCCAAATTTGTTTCACCGGCACATAACCTACCCCTCCTTGTTAACAGAGAAAGAAACCTAGAACTCAAGTATGCGCAGCCAATATAATATTATTGAGGAAGGATTGAGTTTAAATAGTTACAACCTAGAAGAGTCCTACTAAAATAGATAAAACATAAACTTGAGAATTCTACTAACAACAGACTTATAGTTCTGCAGCAATCCCAAGCCTCAAGGGCTTGCTCACAGGAGCTATCTTGTAGCACAAGCAACTTATTAACTTATCCTAAACCTAAAAATTCCTCCCCTTAAACTTAACTGTACTTTACAGTAAGTTTACCCATTGATTGTTCCTACTGTTAACAATCTTTTTTTTAATTGACTGATTCAATTTTTGGGGACTTATTTAACTAATCTAGCTTTGATTCCAACTCAGTCAAAAGAAAAGGGGCTGAATTGAATACTTTGAACTTTCAATATGGTGAGGATGTCATTTAGTCCCCTTTTGCTTAACATGCAAGCATTATAAACCGAGCCTATCTCTACCTCCACCATTCTCGATCTTCAACTCCACCGGACTCTTCAATCTTAGCCTAACTCTAGCCTCCCTCACGTAACCCTAGCCTCCCTCACGTCCCTATAAATAGACACACGGTGAGCACAATTAAAAAAGGGGCTTGCTCTCTTCCTCGCCATTATCAACATCGAAGCTCTCGACCCTTCTTCCTCCTCACCTCCCAACCTCGGCTCTAGCCCCCAACAGAGACACGGCAAGCACCGCCTAGGAGGCCGTCGGACCGAAAGAAGGTCGGCGGCGGCCTCTGTTCCCCAAAATTGCTGGCGGAGGACTCGCTTTGCGTCGCTCGAGCTTTCCAACGAGTCGCGAACTCCTTCTGTTCAACCGCTGAGCCACTGCAGATCACCCCCGCCGCCGGAGCACTGCTGCAATGCAAGCCACCGTCTTCCGTCGGTCGCCGTGGAAATCGGACCGCCCAGCCACCGGACCTGCGAACTCCGACGCGGCTCGCGACTTGCAGGGACACGTGTTGCGTTTTTGTTTCAAAAGAACCCGGTAAAACCCCCTTTAACCCTCGCTTGTTTTTATTTATGTTAATAAAGTCACTAACTTCTTTTCTTTTGCGTTTCTGAGTTTAACAAGTTGTAACTTTGTTTTCTCACAAAAAGGCTCTTGGATGTAATTGTTTATTTGTTCTTTTCATGACTCCTAGTTTTCTTTTTTCCAATTTTGTTCGTAATCAATTTGTTTGTTATAATAATTAATTCTAATCATCTTTTAATTTAATTGTCACTATTTTCCCTTTCTCAAATATTCATGAAAAATTTCATAAAAATATATTGATTGTGGTTTTATTTATTTATTTATTTTCTTGACATTGATTATTTTTCATTAATTTTGCTAACATTCTCATCTCTCATTATTTTCGTTTACATCATCACAATAAAGGCAATTCAACCGTCACACGAGAAAAATTCTAAGGCAATTCGACCGCCGCTCCACCGATTTGACAGTACATTTTCTAACCCAAAATGACTCTCCCAGGTCAACGGAGTGAACTACGTGAGCTTTGATCCCGATTCAAACGGGTACTTAGGCAGCTTGGAAGCCCATAATCCAGGCCCAAATCCAATTAACTAAAATTAATCCATTGTTTGAAAATAAAAAAAATTAATCATTTTGCATTATTTTATTTATGGGAATCGGCTTTTTTTGTTTTAAGAATTATTTTCAGACAAATTGGGTGCCTAACAGCTTCCCAATTTGTACCCAATCCCCGGACTTAAAATCTCTGGTTTTCTTGGAAATTGCCCTTTCCAAAATTCGAGTCAAAATTGGGTTTTCCCTTAATTTCCCATTTTCTAAAAAATAAAGGTGGCGACTCCATCGTTTTCCCAAACTGGCGGAAAAGCCCCCCGACGAGCGGCCCTCCCGCTCACAGTGGCGACTCCGGTAGGGACCATTTTCAAACTTTTTTTTGAAAATAAGAGGATTGAATACTAGAAATTATTTTTAAAATAAAATGAAAGCCAATTATTATGTTTGATTTGTCTGTTGATTGCAAAGCATGGTGATTGACATATATGTGCTCTACATCACTGATATATTGTTCATATTTGTGTGCATTAACCTAGGTAGTGAGCCCCAGAGATCATGTTGCATAAGAAAGTTGGTCCTCCCAACATGACTATGCACTGGTCCCAACTCCACAGCGTTTGAAGGTCGTAAAGTACCGTTTGACCAATGGGTGCTCCTCGCACCCAGAGGGAGGTATATGCACACCTAGTTGTTGGAGAACCTTTGACCAACCCATTCTCACCCTCATGTACATAGTGACTTTAGAACTGAACTTTAGGTACCTAATATTCACGGTGTATTGCATATCTCGGTGTTTGCTATATGTTTGCCTCGCACGGTGTATTGACACGCTCACCGCATGACGCTCACACCTAAATCAAGACAGTGTACTTGAAAGCTTAAGAGACTTAGACATAGGCTTTACATTAAACGCTATAGTCTAATTTCCACCGATCTGTCTAGGCTGCAAGACCTCAAGTGAGTCAACTAAGAGCATCGAGCTTCAAATCCCGAGCATAGTACCGTCATGCACCATGCACCGATGGCAACTCTAAACTCGTCAACCTTAGTATGTCATCTACCTTTATAGGAGGCAACCACCATGTTAACCATAGAGTTGCTATAACCCAACTTACTCCTCACCCATGGTCAGCCACCATTCTGTCACTCTAGATAATCCATGTATCCATGCATTTGTGTACGTCCATGCATACACGTTATGTAACATGCTCATGCATACATGCATTTGTGTCTCATGCATACACATAATTATCGACATGAATTCATATAGGTGTGTCACATGCATGTAAAAGCTGTTAGACATAGGAGGATTAATCGAAGGTCATGGGTTCGGTCCGAAAGTTCAAAGTCCATCGAGAAAGAAGCAAGGTCAAGCCGCACTAAATTGAAGACACGATGAAACTAGATGCCCATTCTCACTCTCTGGTGGAACTTATCTTGTGTTCATTGAACTTCTATCCTACAATGCCAAATGTCAAAATCACTAAAGACGAAGAAAAATGATCAAGTTCCTGACAAGAGTACCATGACCTGATTGAGAAGGCCCTTGATTGTCCCAAATCAACTTGAAGAAGACTGCCTTGTCACGACCACCCCGCCCGGTTGAGGAGGCGGGGCCGACCGCGACGTTCGAAAGCGGAAGCTATGGCGAAAAGCACGAAATCGGTACTACCAAAACCCGCTGCGTGCAGTGGTCTCATGACCCGGCCCTCAATAACAGAATGGTCGTACGACAACCTGCAACCTACAGAACACATACATGGCAAGTATACAAAACAACTTAATAATCAAACATGCAGTTCATGAAATACCATTCATTACTTGAACTAAACAGAACGCAGAATCCATACTATAACATATCCGGTATGTGCAAGTCGGGGCTCCGCCCTCGACTCAGAAGAGAGATACAGAACCAACCCATATTCCAGAATATACGTCATATACAATAACATGATCCAAAATACATGCATGCAACTACATCTACAGAACCACTAAAGTAAACCCTAGAATACCTAGGTGCGGAATCAGAAAAACTTCTCGCCCAGAAGATTCCCGCACCCAAGCACAACCAAAGAGAGGAGAGTTAGTTAACCGTAAATCCAATCTCGCACCAATCGTAACCCTCTCCACCCAACCCAAACAGTATTGCTTCCACAATGGAACTATCAATGCACTGAAAACCAAACCAACCAAAAGAACCGCGGATCCCCAGTCCGCAGGCTGCTTGTCAGGTAAACCTGAAAGGTGGTAAACAGAAAGGGGTGAGTCCTCGGAAGGACCCGATAAGGGCTGAGGTAAGATACGGTTTGTACAAGTGTCTTCTTGAACCGAACCTTCAAAAACAGAACAAACACAAGCACACACACATATATATATATATATATATATATATATGTATGAATGCAGAGTCAGAGGTGAGCCGGAACCCATCATACGCGGTCCAACTGCCAGAACGACCCAAAACGACAGCCCTATCTAAGAGGTCAGAATATACAGAACAGAACAGAAGCACGGTACCGGCTGGGGTCGTGATCTCCAAACTGTCGTAGGGTCACAGAAGTATACCTGCACTCCCGGTGCGTGTATACGTAAAGTGTCGGCACCCTCCAGCGCGGACACACAGAACAGAAGTATCGGCACTCCAGGTGCGGATACCAACAGAACAGAACCAAGGAGTACCTGTGGCCTCTAAGAACATCCGGGTATCGTCTCAGAACAGAACCATATAATAATAATGCATATGCAAAACAGAATATAATATACCAAAACATATAAACAGAAATATCAGCGCCTAGCGCGGATATACAGAGCAGAACATAAACCCGTGGCCTCCAAGACCACCCGGGCCTTGAAACAGAACAAGTACAAACATGTACCCTACCATATGACTGGTCCCGGGATCACCGAACCACCGTCCTCAACCCGGAACCCACCTCAACTAAACCCGGTATACATAATGTCCCATTCCATAATGCATAACAAGAGAAGTTGAACCCTTACCTCGAAAATACTGCCCCGCAGCACAACTCCTGGGAAATCCCGGCTCCCGGCCCGAAAAGTGAAAGTGTGCCTTTTATGGTCCCACACCGCTCCACCAATGCAGAATCAAGCTGAACAACCATAAACCAATCAAAACACGTCAGAATACAACCCTAGAAACCAAACCCGCCCAATTCCGCACTTTCCCGCAAAAATCCATAGAAAGCTCGGTTTTACGAATCGAGCCAGAACCTTGTTATTCTAACACCTACAAACACATTCCAACCTTTAAACCCTTCATTTCTGACATTTTCCCGGTAAACCCGCATAAAGGTAACTTTTCCATTTCTTACCCGGAAACAACATTTCAAACACCATACCGCACCTAAATTCAACCCCGATACCAAATTACCATCCAATTTAACCAATATACAACACCAACATAGAGAAAGATTCATTTCTGCAATTCGGCCCTTTTCCATATTTTCACCTAACTTCCAAATCAATCCATTCAAGCTACCAAACATTCATTCCAACCATCAATTACACTTCTTAACCAAGAATGCTAACCAATTACACTTAAATCAACCAAAATCAACATAAACCCTAATTGCACTATTCACCCAATTTGGGGTTTTTCTACTCAACCAATTTTCCACCAAATTGAAACCATAGAATGCCTTAGAATCATGCTAGGAACAACATACTAAGAGCATGATTCAAGAACACAAACATACACCATTTTAGAAAATCACCAATAATTTCACCAAAATATGTTCTTATTCTCCAAGATGTTTTTCCAAAATCCAACTATAGATTCTTACTCCTCTCCATCCCAAGATCAACATACTTGAATTTGGAAGCAAGAGAATCATCCTAACTAGTAGCTAAGAACAAACACCAATTCCATAAATCCTTCTCTTTTTCCCATCAATTCTTGTTTCTAACTTGAAAAGAGAGAAAGGGAGGAAACTTACCACTTAAAGAACCCAAATCCTTGTTAATTCTTGGCCAAAAATGAAGAACACCTTGAAGCTTGAAGATGGCCAACAATGGCGGCAATAAGGGAAGAAGGAAGAAGAAGGAGAAAGAAAATGAAATTCCATTTCATTTCTTTTCCCTTTTATACTTCTTTCCTTTTAATTCCTTTTCTTTTTCCATCTTCCATAAAAATAGGACAAGTGTCCTATCTCACCTTCACTTAACCGACTTCCAGCCTTCCTCTTTGACCAATTAGTGCCAACTTTTGGGTTAATTGCAACTTAATCCTTTAACTTTCCCAAAAGTTACAATTTTAGCCCAACCGCAGTTTCCAACCTCCAAATGGAACGAAAACTGAACACAACCCTCGGAATCCCATATCATAAACAAATCATTTTTCACATGTCCAATTACCCATCCAGAGTGTCCTACCGGGCCCGCTGAACCCGAGCAAATCTCGACGTGCTAACCCAGACCAAAACCCGCCATGCCAAAAAAACCACAAATAATACCATAAAATCCGTCTTAAAATATAACATACTTTACACCAAGGCCGTCGGCAAATTTTCATCCCGAGCCCCGGGAGTCGCCCGGGACCGAACGTCCCCACCCAAAAATTATACTCCGTAAAAAGATCCGGGACGTTCCCACGATTCCAAATATGCAGACAGTTTCTTTTTCCGAGGTCCCGGGAGCGCTACCGAGCCCGTTGTACGTCCCGAGACAAGCCTCAACCCCGGAAAAATATTTTCGGCGAAAATGTCCGGGGGACCCACACGACCTCAAATCCCGAAGGATTCCCAGAAATAATGCTCAGATAAGTCTCGGGAGCCGTTTAACCGCCCAAAACCGTGACCCGCAGGCCAAAACCGGAGCCCCGGGTCACCCGAGTCACAACCCGCTCGGGGTGACCGTAACATTTATCCTTTGATTACCACTTTGAGCCTTAAACACTTGAGCTGTTCCTTCTCGAAACCGCAATCCTAACCTGGGAAAAGGGTATGCATCTCGCGAGTGTTGAGTCTCGAAGACCACTGATCATCACTGCAACAGTTGGTGAAATGAATTGTGCAAGGAAGTCCAATTAGAGAAACTCGCATCGGAGGAAATTCAAGCGATGAAAGCTCAAATCGTCTTCGCCCATCATATGGTGGTCTCACTTTGTATTGTCGAGTTGTTTTGAGAAAAAGAAGAAAAAGAAAATAAAAAAGTAGAAAGAAAGAAAGTTTGATGTGGAAATTCAATCTAGCCTTGAAGCTGAAAAGGAAGCCTTGCTAGGTCGAAAACCCATAAGGGCAGCTTAGGCAAAAGTGGAGGTAAAGAAAAAAGGGAAAAGTTGTCATTGTTGAGCTTTAACTTCTCTGCGCTTCAAAAGCATATTACAAATTCGTCTAGAATTAAACAGATTTTCAAGAAGTATAAAAGATTCATCAAGAGAATCGGACCCATCGGTGGTTGACAGGGTTTGCATTTCGCGAGAAGCATATCCTGGGGGCATCATTTGGGTATTTGAGACTATATATCATTTCTTTATTCGAACCTTAACTGAGGCCACATTATAACCTTACTGAAAATCTATACTGTCGACTCATTTTTATGTGGATCGTTCATGTCGAGAGAGGCATTGGTCACTTGATTGTTTTTAGCTGCGTTTGGTCAAAACACATTTCTTCCATGGTTCATTAGCAACTATGCTTTAGGTTTTGGAAATCTTATAGTGCAGAGATGCTTAAAAGTTCTCTTTATCCCGAGCACAAATGAGATCACTTCACTCAAATCAAATCCTTCAGTATCCGATTTCTCACATTCATTTCTTTCCTCACCATAAGTCCATCGAAATAAAGCTCTCGAAAAGTATGTCCAGACTATTGATGAGAAGCCTTTCCTCAAAACTCGTGATTTCACCTCAAGCATTCCAGAGGCAGCAAGCAAGCCATATTGACTCAGTCGACATATCCATAAGCCGAGAGAAGCAGGGGGCATGAATCCTCTCAAGTCATCATGTAATCAAAGAAGTGCACTCACCTCGCATAACTACCAAAACGCCATCAGACACATACGTGGGGGCATCTCTCCCTCCAGAGTTGAACATATGCAAAGGCCTTTCAGTTTGGGCCCATGACTTTTAAAAATGAGGAAAAGAGTCTTAGAGTCGACCTAATAACTCATTGCATCTGACTATAGTCTTAGAAGGCATATCATGAATCATGACACCCTTCCGAGCACAAGCCCTACTAGATAGGCAACCTTTAGCCAAGCCCTACCAGATAGGCAACCTTTAGTCAAGCCCTACCAGATAGGCACCCATCTCAATCCCTACCGGATAGGCAACATTTAGTTAAGCCCTACTAGATAGACACTCATCTCAAGCCTGCTAGATAGGCCACCCTTAAGCAATTAGGCAAAGATGACCGCCTCTCGATAGGGCGACCTTGGCCGTTCCTCTCTCAATAGGGCGACCACTAATAGGGCGACCCTGGCGTTCCTCTCTCAATAGGACGACCCTGGCCGTTCCTCTCTCAATAGGACAACCTTGACCGTTCCTCTCCCGATAGGATGAACCTGATTGTTCCTTTAGGTGGATAGATAACCTTGGCACTTTGGCCCCTGTATTTTCCCAACCTTGGCACTTTGGCCCTTCTTTTCAATAACAATGGCAATTTGGCCCCATTTCAAACAACTCTAGCATTTAGGCCCCACCTTTGGATGATCTTGGCTCTTTGGCCCTGTTTTAGAAAAACTCTGGCATTTAGGCCCTTCATTTCAACCTTGGCACTTTGGCCCCCGTATTTCGACAATCTTGGAACTTGGCCCCTGCATCTCGATGAAACTTGGCACTTTTGCCTCCATATTTTAACAATCTAGGCGCTTTGGCCCTCGCACTTTGATGATTTTGACACTTCGGCCTTCATTCTTAGACAACCTTGGGAGATTTGGCCCCGATTTAGGCAATTAGACCGCTGGACACATAAGTCCCGTATAAGGCAATTAGACCGCACAGGTATTTAGACCCCATATTAGGCGATTAGACGCCTAGGCATTTGGCTCCACTTAGGTAATTAAATAGCCTAGACGATCGTGTCCCACATTAGGTGATTAGGCATGCAGGCAATTATAGGCCCCGATTTAGGCGAATAGATAGCACAGGTAATTATAGGCCCCGATTTAGGTGAATAGATAGCCCGGGTAATTATAAGCCCCGATTTAGGCGAATAGATAGTCTGGGTCGTTATAGATCCCGATTTTGGCGAATAGATAGCACAGGCGATTATAGGCCCCGATTTAAGCATTTAAACTCACTGACACTCGAACATCAACTAACCTTTCCTTAAGTAAAAGTAAGGTGATCAGGCAAAGCTGTTAACAATCATTTTTAATTGGTGATTCAATTTTTGGGGACTTATTTAACTAATCTAACTTTGATTCCAACTCAATCAAAAGAAAAGTGGCTGAATTGAATACTTTGAACTTTCAATATGATGAGGATGTCATTTATTCCCCTTTTGCTTAACATGCAAGCATTATAAACCGAGCCTATCTCTACCTCCACCATTCTCGATCTTCAACTCCACCCGGACTCTTCAATCTCAGCCTAACCCTAGCCTCCCTCACGTCCCTATAAATAGACACACAGCTGAGCACCATAAAAAAAGGGGGCTGACTCTCTTCCTCGCCATTATCATCATTGAAGCTCTCGACCCTTCTTCCTCCTCACCTCCCAACCTCGGCTATAGCCCCAGCACACAAGAACCACTTGCCCGGAGGCCGTCGGACCGAAGAAGGTCAAGAACAGCCTACGTTCCCCAAAATCGCCGGCAGAGGACTCCGCTTTGCGTCTCATCCGTCAGCCCCTACCCGCTGCTGCCCCGCCTTTGAAGTTACTACCCCAAAGATCGCGACGCCACCTCAACCGCCGGAGCACCTCTTCCGACCAGTCCCGCCGAAACATCGCCAAAGCAGCTGGTTCAAGTCACCAGCGTCGCTCGAGCTTTCCGACGAATTGTGAACTCCTTCCGTTCAGCCCGAGCCACTACCAATCACCCTCCGGTCGTTGGAGCACTGCTGCAGCGCAAGGCAGCACCGTCTTCCGCCGCTCGCCGTGAAACCGGACCGCCCAGCCACCGGACCTGCGAACTCCGGCGCGGCTGATTTAGAATAATAAATTATAAGTTTTTCGTCATCATGAACCGCAACTTCTGAAAGGTCTCCACTTTAGTTGGCTTAGTTAATATATCAACAATTTGATCCTCGGTTCTGCAATACTCCAGCTCTATCACCCCTTCTATTGTCAAGTTCCTGAGAAAATGGAACCTGACATCTATGTGTTTACACCTCTCATGCATCACTGGGTTCTTTGAGAGCTTCAAGGTTGAGCTATTATCACATCTGATGCTATTACATTTAATTTCTTCTTGATTGAGTTCTTCCAGCACCCTTTTCATCTGAACTGCTTGGCATGCACTCATTGCAGCTGCTATAAACTCTGCCTCAGTGGTTGAGAGAGTAACTATAGGCTGCTTCTTGGAGCTCCATGACACTGCTCTGAACCGAGCAAGAACAAATACCCACTTGCACTCTTTCTATGATTTAAGTCTCCGGTATAATCACCGTCGAGTAACCTTGCATCCTTTCTTCATGAAACTTATTGTCTGAATTCCAAAGTCAATTGTCCCTCTTAGATATCTTAAGATCCGTTTTGCTATCTAGATGAAGCAGGGTATGCCTCGACATATACCTGCTGATCAGAGACACAACAAACATCATATCAGGCCTAGTTGCAGTAATGTACAGTAGGCTTCCTACCAATTGCTTGAAATGTGTTTCATCTACTAGCTCACTCTTCTTATCTTTATCCACCCGAGTACCTTGGACAATTGGCGTTTGCACAGGCTTACTTTCAAGCATGTTGAATCTCTTAAGAACATCAAGTGCATATTTCTTCTAATAGATTGAAATTCCTTCCATTCCCTGAACAACTTCAATTCCTACGAAGTATCTCATCTTCCCAAGATCAGTCATGTCAAAGTCTTTCTCCATTGATTCTTTGAAAACTCTTATCATTTCAGCATCATTCGCAGTGTAAATCAAATCATCAACATAGATGCTTACAATTAGAAACATACCTTCCCTTCCTTTCTTAGTAAACAAGGTTTGTTCACTGTCATTTTTTAGAGAACCCAAGAAATACTTCTCTATGCAGCTAAATCATGCTCTTAGAGCTTGTTTTAACCCATAGAGAGCATTGTGAAACTTATAAACCATTTTCTCCTTATCTCTGACTTCATAAGCTGTAGGTTGCTCCACATGTACATCTACTTCTTCACACACATTCCAATCAGAACAAACATCTTGTTGTTCCTCGTCTGTGACCTCATGATAAATCCCCTATCTTTGTGATACACCTTGCATCTACCCTCAGTGATAACAATGACCAGGCCTTTCTCTTGTAATTGACCTATGCTGAGCAGATTGCTTTTTAGGTCTGGTACATAGTAAACATCAGTCAAAGTGAATAAAATGCATTCAAACATTACCCTTACTAATCCTTTTCCTCTTACTTGTAACCTGCTGTCATTCCCAAGCTTAACCGAGTCAAGAAACCATTCTTCATGGTCACCTACATTCCCATTCAATCCTCCAGCCATAAGTAGCATTTCTTCGTCTCTTTCATTTTCTGCACAGTATGCTTCTCTGTATTGCTCTCCACATTCATTCTGGTAGTGTCCAAATTTGTGACACTTAAAACACTCCACGTTTCCTCTTGAGTAGAAGCTTCCACCTCGGCCTCTACCTCTAAAGCCTCCTCTACCACGCCATCTTCCTCTTGAACCATAACCATACCTTTCTTCTCTTGTTTTCAGCAGTTGCTCCATTCACTTTGACTTTAAACTTTGGAGTTCATCAATGCTTAGTGTGTTTGTATCCTTGGGTTCCTCGATCGAACATACAACATAGTTGAATTTTTCACTGATAGTTCTTAAGATCTTTTCAACAATCTTCACATCTGGCATTGATTTTCCAAGGCTTCTCATGTTGTTTGCCACAACCATAACCCTTTGAATGTATTAAGTTACAGTTTCCCCTGACTTCATCTCCAACACCTCGAATTCTCTCTTCAATATATTTAATTGAGCCCTTTTGACTCTATCAATCCCTTGAAACTTGGTCTTCATTGAGTCTCAGAGCTGCTTGGCCGTTCCCTTTTGTGCAATAGTCTTGTGAACATTCTTGTCTATTGCTTTAAACAGATAGTTCTTGACCTTAAGGTCTTTCAGTCGTGCCTCCTCCAATGTTTTCCTTTAAGCATCTATCAACACTGTACCTTGGGTTGGCTATGCAAACCCTACCTCAACCTTATTCCAAAACTCCTTTGATATCAACAAGTTCTCCATGAGCATGATCCAATGCTCAAAATTCTCATCTAATTTGGGAATCATCGCCTATGTGAAACTTGCTTCACCCGCCATTGTTCTTTCTTGAGAATGGTGCTCTGATACCAGATGTTAACAGAGAAAGAACCCTAGAACTCAAGTATGCGTAGCCAATCTAATATTATTGAGGAAGGAATGAGATTAAATAGTTACAACCAAGAAGAGTCCTGCTAAAATAGATTAACCTAAACTTGAGAAGCCTACTAACAACAGACTTATAGTTCTGCAACAATCCTAACCTTAATGGTGTGCTCACATGAGCTATCTTGTAGCACAAGCAACTTATTAACTTATCCTAAACCTAACACTCCTTAGTCATCCCCTTGTATCCAAATAGAGCGTTAGTTCAACCGAAATCATTATTGTTTAAGAAAGTTCTTTAGATGTTTTATGTTAGTTAAACCAAAACTATCTTATGCTGAATTTTTAAAAAGTTTACTAATGTGAATAGAAATTTTTTCAAAATGAATCCAATTTTAGTAGTTTATACTACATTTATTGCATAAATTGGTGCAACATTTAATATAATTCATAATTTTTTGAACTAGAATATAAAAAACTAGTTGGTAGCCCCTCCTACGGGACATGTATACTTAACATAATACTACTCTCTTCGTTCCATAAAAATTATTTTCTCGTTCTCAAATAATTCTACAATTTGTTTTTACAGTTTTATTGTATTTAATTTATGATTTTTTCGTGAATGTTTAGATATTTAAAGTTAATAATCTATATGCATATCATAATTTGAAATATAAAATTTTTAAATATATTTTTTCTGAATTTTTTTAAAAAATTTATCTTTGTTAAAATTTGAGTCAAACATTAAACCTTTAAACATCATAGTCAAAGTGCATACTTATTTGGGGAGGAAGGGAGTATTAAGTTTGATTTTTATATTTCAAATTGCAATGTTTAACTCAAAAATTTACTATGATAAATAGTGAAAATATATTTAACAAATTTAGACTTTGAATTCTAATAAATAGATGAGTTATTTAATTTTATGTCTAAACATTCATAAAAATAAATCATAGATTATATACTCTAAAATAAGAAAATAAAAACTACTCCCGTCCCATTTTTATAGCAACACTTTCTTTTTTGGAACACCCATAAATGTTTGCAACGTTTCCTTTTTCAGTAAACTTTTACAAATAAATTTACCAATTTAGCCTTTCAATTATCTTTCTTCTTATTTCTTTATTATCTAATTTGAAACCACTAACTCCACCGAGTTCACTCACTCACTCACTCATCTCTTCTTTTATTTTATTTTTTTTTATTATATGATTTGACACCACTAACTCCATTCACACCACTCACTCAATTCTTTTCTCTTTAAAGGGTAATTTTGTCAAAATTCTACTTCTTTCTATTCACCTTAATCTCCGTGCCATATCCATATGTTGCAAATTAAGGGACGGAGGAAATACAATTTATATTGAACAGATGGATTATTAATTATCACTATCTAATTCATATATGTGACGCTACTCCTGGTCGAAGAAAGGATAATTATCGTTTAACCCTTAAAGTTTGTCATACTGATATTTTTGCCTCGGTATTTTCGAAATTCATTCTTACAGAAAATAAATGGACAAATACAAAAACCAATAATGAGAATCTAAACAAAAGTTTATTTTTTAACCGAGAGTTGATCAAATAGGCTTTTTTGCGCAACCCTTTTTGCCTCTTGGCATCATATGAGATGGAACAAACATTCAAACGTCAGTATGGACAAAACCAAGAAATTAGACTTGCAATTATTGAAGTTAAAATCAGTACCAAACTTGTGAACAATACCAAAATTCATATGCACTATAAGGGCGCCACCAAGTAGACACAATGAAGCAAACCGTATAAATGGCCAGACTACCACTGCTTATATCTATAGATAACCTGCAAACAAAACAAACTTAAACTTTCAATTTTTTAACATTCCTTGAACAAAAATGAACACATAAAGTCTCCAACAAAATATCAAAAGAAAAGAAACGATTCTATCGGTGCTGTAAAATGAAATTTCAGCAAATTCATAAGCAGAAATCGCACTCAATAATCAGATTAAAACAAACCCTTGATTGTATTCAAGCAGATGAAATCCTAGTAAACTGAAGAAGAGAAAACAGAAAGCGCACGAGCTTACTGGTATTCCGTCGCCGGTGAGAGTCACGAGACCAGAGAATCAGATGTTCACGGTGGGTGAGGGAGCAGCAAGTGAGACTGACCAGAAGCGAGAGACGAAGAGATGAGTTTTAATGGAACCTTCTTAGTAATCTCGTGATGAAGAGAAGAGAGAAATCAGGAGCTAACCTTTGGTTCATCAGCAGTGTGAGGTCGGACCGTTGGAGGGAAAACCAGAGCGAAGAAGTAGAGTATCGTTCACGTTCTGTGATTTTATTTGAGATAGGTTGATAGGATTTCCCCTTTATGATCGGATTGTTATTGAGTAAAAAAAAGGAGCGTGAAGAGTTTAAAAGGTGTAAAATGTTTTAATTGGTCCAAATGGCATGCTCTCATGTTTTATTAAGTGCTATTACCATTTTACCCATTTTTATGTCCCGGCTTTAATTAATAATAGAGGATTTATAGACAAATGATCATCGATATCATATAAATATAGACGCTTTTTTGTTTTCGTTGCAGTGCTACATCGTTATCTAACATTTCCTTTGATCTAGCACTCTAAAGCCATGTCACGATAAAAATAGTGGGATAAAATGATTAAAATGATATAAGATGGGATGACGCAAAATGGGATAAGATTTAAAACTTTAGTAGCAAAGTGTAAAAAAATAATACTCCCTCCATCCCAAGTGGGTTGTCACTTTTAGTTTTTGTTTTGTGTAGATTAAGATTGTCTTTGATTATTAATTCATTTCACATGAACTTCCATCATTACCCCCTCCTAAACTCATTTTCACCTTTCAACCCACTTTCTAGACTCTTTAAATGTGTGCATTTGCAATGGTAGAAATGGGTTAAAATAAAACACAATTGGGAAAATGTCATTTTATTTGGAACAAAAATATTTTGATGTTGTGACAACACATTTGGGACGGAGAGTGTAAAAAACTCTACCGTCATCCCATCCCATACAATGTACAAAAGACTGACCACCTTTTTTTGTTTAATCATGTAATGAGATCACAATTATGAAGTGGTAATTGGTCAAGCACACCAAGATAAGAAGTATAGAACTACAGCTCAATTAAATTGCATGACATACAATGTACAAGACTCTGTTTTGTGTTGATAGCCTTAGCCAGATGACCAATTGTGGCCCCAAATTTTGTTTGCTGGGCAAGCTTTTGTATTCTTTAAATCTTATCAAAGGAAAAAAAAATGCTACAAACAAGTTACAGATGAGGTTGACCAGCAAAGCATGTATTATCTTGGCGATGTAGCTGAAGGTGAAATACCAACATGCATCAATGGACAGCCAGGAAGTTTGGATCCTTCTGGACTGCTCTGCAGAAGAGACATCCTTTGTGGGTTCATAAGCAGAAGTTGCTGCATGTCCTTCGGAAGTACGTTGAACACGGCCAACAGACCTGCGTTCAGATTCTCGCACAATGCTAATGAATCTGCAGGAGGTCTTCCCGATTGCTGCAACTGGAAATCACCGAAAACAAATGCGGGGGGCTGAGATGCAGCATATATGTAGGCGGAACAGATGTCCAAAATAAAATTTGGCAATTCATCATGAAACTACTTCTGAAAGTATGTCTAGATTCTGCATGACATGATCCATCATTCTTCTCTATCAAATATGTGTTACGATGAATTGTATTGAACTAAAGCCCGAAAAATATGTCAGACTAGGTCAGGCAATTGGAACTGTCCCCAGAAGAATTTTTTGTGTCTATAAACAAGGGTAAGAACATGGACTTTCCCTTTCAGTGAGTATAGAGATAAAAGAAAAAAAAAAGGAAATGTAGTCAAATATATTGTTATAAAAAAGTGAAGTAAAAAAAAAAAAAAGAAACACAATGATATTCATTAGATGGATGCATTATGTTAGGTTAACACAAAAGAAAAAAACAAGCTCCTTTCACATTTAGTTTAATGTGAATTGACCCTTGACAAAAATCATCTCTCATGAATATCATTAGCAAATTGATTGGCAACAGATCACATTTAACAAGAAGCATAACCATGTAAAGGCAGAGGAGCAGACTTCAAGCATATACCAGTTGGGGTAACAGCTATGTTGATGTATTTCGCGATTTGCTATTCGTGCAGTGTTAAAGATGCATTGCAAAAAAAAAAAAACATCCCAAGTTACAGGCAACAATTTAATTTAGAAGGTCAAGGACATGCGGAACAATTTTGGTATCAGATGGTGGAGTTCTAGATTTTTCTTTAACATGCTGATCTAGAGAAAGATTTTGGGACAAAAAGCAAAATTGTGGCCTGAGTATATTTTTTTAAGAGAAAAACAAATGTTTGCAGCTTTAGCAAATATCATCAAACTACTGGAATGAAAGAGAAAACAAATCATGATTCAAAGAGACCATAATTAGGAAATTGTGGGATTCAGCACCATGCCTTTGGCTGCTTCCTAGAGTCATGGACAGTCTAAAGGGAAATGTTGAAACAAATGGAGAAATAAATAGCCCAGAAGCACATTTCTCTTATAAATGAAACTCGAATTTGATTTCTCCCTTTCTTCATGGCTGGTCCCATCACTTAGGGCATAACTGATGGTCTTAGCTAAATTCTAGTCTATGCCTTGGATGCATATGCCCAAGTCAGAAACACATCTTGGTATGGCTATGACACAACATAATAACCAACTCTCATACATAAAAAAGAAAAAGAAAAAAGAATACCTTTATTTCTTCAAGAATATGTCTCTCTATTGCATTGAACAAATCAACAATTTCTACTTCTGGCATTTTAGAAATCAGCAGGTGCACATCAGCTTTCGATCTTGCCTGCCTCCACAATCTATGTTGTTCATGCTCAGCGACAGTACGTCTTCTTTGAAACCAGGGCACAAAGTTTGGTCCATTAAGGAAACGCCTGAAATTAGCACTAGAACTTCTTATTTTAAAAGGAATAGTTAAAAAATAATGTAGCCGTTAAGCTGAGTAGCAGTGGAACCCAGATGATGAACAACCAAGTGTACCCGTACCTATATAAATCCACCCAGTTAGATCTCATGCGCTTGGACAGGAACTTCCCTATACCTCTTGCTGATAAGCTAGAAATAAAATCATCAGCACTAAATGGAGGGAGAGCAGGAGGTTCAACAAATGGGGAGGATCCTTCAGAAGGAGTGGTAGCCCTAAAATACGGGCCAAAGGGAGCCAAGAAGTTTGTTGTGAGCTCCAAGAAATGTCGACGTAGGATCTCATTGTTAACAACTGACATAGATTCTTCCACCCTAGGAGAGATCCCAGCATCTATAAGTCTATTTAGTATGGATGTATCAGGTTTTGTTGTGGGAACATAAGAGCTCCAAATGGCCTCTTTGTGTTCTGTCATGAGGCAAAGAGGACCATCGCGTCTCAATTTCACGGCATTTAACAAACTCGATGGAGTGAACTTCTTAAGGGAAAGTTGTTGTAGACCAAACCCTTCTGGTTTACCAGGAATTCTACCAGTTGATTTACTGGCAAGTGCAACACGGCTCGAATTAACGGACGGGGCTCCAACTGAAACAATATGAGGGACATTACGCAGAGCTTTTATAAAAAAGAGATTTGTCACACCCAAGACCATTGGCGGAAAGGCTCTTCCTTCTTGGAGTGAGTTCAGTAGCCCAAATTCCGGGTCATGTATGGTAAAATATGGTCTAAAATCAACACTACATGGCAAGGGTGCAATTAAACTTACAAGACTAGCAACAGCTTCACAACACTGTGAAGGTGTAGGAGCTATGATCAGAATTGGTTCACCAATGAGTATCAATTCCCACAATAGCCAAAGTTGCAACAAAATCCCTCTGAATGCTCCAAATATATCTGAATCATGAAACAGACCTTGTGGAATTGACTGATTGTTTGGAAGTAATGGAGCCATAGACGAAGCAGACTCTTTGTATGATACACCACCTTCCAGGGGCAAGCTATGACTAGGTGGCAAGTTCACTTTAAGCATTGCATTCCCAATCTGAAGTTCCATTAACTTGCCAGGTACAGGAGCAGGCCACAGAGAAACATAACCTGCAACATACTCGATAGCTTTCTTCCCGACATCAAAGTACAGTGGACCCATTATTTGCAACAGAGGTCTGAACACAGAAGAGAAGGGACTATGAGATAATATCACCACAGACTTCTGTTCTCCACCTCGCTTCAACCTCTCATCATGTCTTTGCCTATTGAAAACATAACCATACATGTATTTCGAACCTTTACTTTCACTGGGACTTTTTGACCTATCACTGACCTCCTCACTTGTTGGAGAAGCATGCTTATCATTTCTAGTGTTATTCTTCCTTTGAACTCGGAAAAAGAAGATGCAATCATGAATGCTTGAGCGGTTATTGTTCTGGGATACAGAATCTGGAAATGAAGAGAAGGCAACTTCAAGTTCCTCTTCTTGTGTGAGACATCCAGGTGGATAACACTCTTCTATAAGCTGTCCTTGTTCGAGATCAAATCGTATGATACAGAAGGCAACAACCCACCGCTGCAAAGATTCAGGGTCAGGCTTCAAACTATGCTCTGGTTTTACAGAAATTGAAGGAGATCTAATCATATCTGCTCTATTACATTGCCTCCCTTATCCATCAACAGGCCCAATGTTCATCATCTTCAGTCACCATTTCCACTAGAATGACTAGGCTTTTAACCATTCAAGAAGCAATTAATCCGTGCAGAATGGCCACCTGCCAGCTTAAACTGCTTTGCAGTTTTTATCTGTCAAAAAATGACAAAGCGCATGTAAGAAGAGCATGAATAAAAAAAGAAATTGAAAGCAGGCCTTCCCACAAGTACATTACAAAACGACGCAATATTAATGTGAACGGATCGATTAATGTTAAAGTTGAAAAGCAACCATTTCGTTTTCTGCAAACCCAGAAGCCCCAGAAGCTAATACTCAAAACTTGCAAAACTAAAAGATCCATAGAAGGGGACTCGACGAGTACAAATGGCACAACAACCCAGAAAGGCAATCTTAAAGACTGACAAAGACCCCTATATAGCAACAATCAGGCAGAACAGCCAAAAAAAGAAAAAAAGAAAACAAGAAAATGCAGGACAATACAAGAAACTAACGTTGGCTGATTTCTTCGAGCTTAAAAATTGCTGAACCTAGACGAGAATTTCAGTTGATGAAGCTTCAAACTTGGATGGGGAAGAACATGGGCTTATGAAACAAAGAATTGACGAGATGAGAAGAGAATCGAAAACCCGCTTATGGAGACTAAATATGGGACAGAATTTAGGAAATGAAAGACAAAATCATTTCTTGATATTCAACTAATGATCAGCTCCGAAGAACCCTAAGATTAGATCCAAATACTTTTCTTCTGTCCCATTGGATTCGATTCCGAAGAGTTTTTAATTTCGCACATGTTTGTAACTGGAAATTTCAGTATTTCACTGTTAGGGACGAGACTGGAGCGAAACGCAGTCGTTTAAATAAAGTTGGCAACCCCAAGCTACATTTTGCGAAGGACCCGTTTATTTCAGAATATATACACTTAAACTCTCCCCTCCTCGTCTTTTTCATCTGTTAAATTGGTTGGTGTTCTATTGTCTATAGTGGTGATAACAAGCTAAGCCAAGCCCTAACATACATTGTTAGGCTCTGCTCAAGTTCGGCTCGAGTTTGTGAAATATTCTACTGATGTGCAGGATTTTGTATGCAACAATCGGACTCAAATCAAGTACTTCCTCCATTGCAAGTAACTTGTCACAACATCAAAATATTTTTGTCTCAAATGAAATTATACATTTTCACTTTTGTTTTATTTAGTCCACTTTTACCCTTGTAATGCGAGTACTCATAGTTTAAGTAGTGAGTTGGGAGGCGTTAGAATGAGATTTATGAGGGGGTAATATTGGAAATTTATATAAAATGAGTTATTGACCAAAAACAATCTTAATCTAAACAAAAAAGTTAAAAATTACAACCCACTTGGGACGGAGGGAGTAATAAATAACCTGCTCATCCCCAAGTGTAGGTTGTCATTGTATACCCCATTTGACAATAGCTGTTTCAGGTAGTTGTAACGTTTTGGATAATTTTTTAATGGTCGAGATCAAACAGCTACAGCTAAACGCTAAACTCTACCTGTAGATAGTTTTTCTAAACGCAAAAGCTACTTTTAAAATGCTGGTTCCAAACGGGGCCGTAGTATGGTGAGTGTGGTTGAACCTAGGAGATTGATTGGATCATTGATTATCTTCACTAAATGCAATAATTTTGGTATTTTCTCCAAAGAATAGCTGTTTCAATTAGCTTTACCATTTTGGATAATTTTTGAATGGTTGAGATCAAACAACTAAAACTAAACTCAAAAAATTACTGTCGATAGCTTTTTCAAAATACAAACAGCTAAATGAAAAAGCTATTTGTCAAACACACAAAGTGAGTCCAGAAATTCTTTTCCAAAGTGCTAATGCTAGAGGAGGCAATAGGGGTTTCAATCCTTTGATGGGGGAGAAAAAAATTTCACCTCATTTGAGATGAAAATCATCACTAAAATTCACCACACCCATTTCACCCCTCAAACCATCCCAACCCAATCCACCCATCAGTTCCCGAAATCCCACCCCACTTGTCTCCAACGGCGGCGGCGGCGGAGCTGCGACTTAGGGCGGCAGACTGGAGTGCAGGAGGTGCGCCGTCGACCGATGGTTCCAACGGTGGTGGTTGGGGTGGCCGAAGACGGAGAGAACGGCGGATCGGCGGTTAAACGCGAATTCGTGGTGGCGATTAGTTCTGAATTTCTCCTTCGTCTGAGTGGGAGGGTGGGTTAGCTATGGGGAAGCTAACCGTGGTGGTTGGTGGCGGCGAAAGGGCCCGCAATGACACTATAGTATCGCACTTGTTCGCTGAGTACAATTTAGTTTTTTTTTTTTTTTTTCCAAAGTTGAGGCTAGGGAGGTGGAGCAGCTACGAGAAGTATTGCAGCAGTACGAAGCTATGTATGGACAAAGTATTAACTTCGAGAAATTCAGATTAATCTTTAGTCCTAATACTAAAGATGAGGAGTGGATTCATTTTTTTATGAGAATCTTCGATGCGCAAGAATGCTTGAGTGTGGAAAAGTATTTGGGCGTACCAAATCTAGTGCGGAAACATAAGAAGGGCGCCCTTGAATACATTAGAATCTAGATGTTTTAAAGAACGAGAAGCTACTATGCGAAGACCATATCATGATCCGAAAAAGAAATCTGATCAAACCGGTAGGTCAATCGACATGTTAGGAAATGGAAGTTGTCCTGAATAAGTTTTTGTAAAATCACGAAAAAAAAGTGCCAAATGCATGAACTGAATGTGTTAGAGTCGACTGAGCCCTAGTAAGGAGGAAGGGATCAGGATTTCAGAACATCTTCGGGTTTAATTTGGCAGTGTTAGCCAAATAGGAATGAAGATTGCTCAATGATGAACGCATGCGATATTTTTACCTCCAAAACATGTGCTTTAATGATAGTTCACTAGTACTTAGGGTGAGCCAGAACATCTTTCATACGAAAATCCATGTCGAAGCGAAAAAAGGTCAAATGATTACTTTTTGGGCATTTTCGGGCATAAAGAAAGTAAACACAACCAAAGCTCGAGGGTTAGGATGAAAAAGGGGAGAAATGGAGGAAAACGATCTCTACGCAGCTGCTAAAACCTGGTAGGTCTTCCTTGCAATGATGTAGACATCACCCCATTAAATAGCTCCAAAGACCACTCCGGATCCACTTCTAGGCATTGGGCACGACACATGACTAGGTCACGAGCGAAGAAGGTTCAAGAGAGCCTCAATGCACTTATGAAAATCATGGCACAATAGTTTGATGAAGAGGAAGCACAAAAGAGGACCCTCAAGCTTCAACAAATGGACATACATTTGGAAGAAGATAGGCCAAGGCATGTGAGGACTTCAATTTGAGCTTGCTTGAGGAAGAAGCACCCCAGCAGCCTCGGCTCATAATGATGCGCGTCATGTGCACGATTACCTACATGCCCTACGCAACCTATCGAAGACACGGCACGTCCAATGCACGTTCAGTGCGCATCGTCTAGAGCAACTTAGGGGACCGAACTCAAAATGTGCGCCCTCTGACTACGCAGAATAGATCAGGCACTCCATGCGCGCTCTAAGTGCGTGGACTCGAAGACGCGCAACACCAAACCATTCATGCGCTAAGCACGCCAATGCGCGTCATCTGGAGGACAAGGCGGAACAAGGCAGGGAGCCTTCCTTGGGGTTACCCCTTCGCCAAACATCAGCACCTTCTATGCGCGCAACCCTAAAAATGTGCGCGCGCAAGGACAGACTTCAAATCACATTTCGGCGCCGCTTCAGTCCCACGTTTCTGAGTCAGTATTAGTTGTAATGTGCATAAATTATTCCACTAAGGCTACTTAAATATCAATTTCCACTAGCCATTTATCACTTATGATAAATAAACTAATTACCTTAAAATAACAACATAAAAACGCCATTTACATAAAATGACATGAAATGTAGTAATTCAATGAAATAAGGTACATACACATTATTACAAATAATTTCACCAAAGTACCTATACTTTTATGAAAAGATCTTTAGGTAGAAATAGATATAAAAGTGAGGTTTGAAATTATACACAATAATTCCAAACAATTCCAAATCACACATCTGAGCTACTTTAAGATCTTTAGTACACATTTAACAAAATAACAATACTTTGTTAAAAGTTGAGATGATTGTTTCTTCTTCTAATTAGAACTCACAACTACTATAAGTTGTGGTGAGTAGGAATACTAACTCATGAAGTTCTTAGTGCGCGAGAATTCCAACAAACTCCCATTCGAACTAAGACACTTCGAATAACAACTCCCACTCGAAAACAAGTTTTTCCAACTTAAGCCAAAACAAGACGAATTTATATAAAAGGTGTTAAGCATGCAACCTCAAGGCACACACACATCAAGTCTCTTTCACCGTGGTTGTTAGACTCAAAATGAAAGACTGTCCTCTCCACAATGTACTTTGAACTTTTCAAGTATTTCTGTGTGTTTTGTTTGAACTTCTTCAAACAACACTTGAACTTATCAAGTTTACCTGAACTTATCAAGTTTTACCTTATAAACCCTGCAGACACAATAATACATTTTTTTTAATCACAATCAGTCTCTTTTATGAATTTCAACTATTTGAAATTCATGATTGTATTAAGCAATTGAGATCTCATTATCAATACTCACAAGTCAATCTCTCATACACATAGTATGTGGGCCCAAGATTTAAGCGTAGAGTTTATGTATCATATACCGGTGTCTTTCCTATTAGCTTGAACCACTTAGGTAATTGTAACAATTTGACTACCTAAAAGGAGGATACTCCAGCCTTATTTCCACTAAGGCCTTCGACAACCAATTAAAGTAGTCTCATTGATACAATTCACTAATAGTAAGCTAAAGTCACTAAGAGTTTATGTCAAAGAATCTCATACTAAGTAAGAACAAAGACAACTTACATTCTTTCTTTGGTTGCATTTCATGGTCATGGAACTGTAGGAACACATCCTTGATGAACATACTTTCATCAAGGAACACATCCTAAGGAACACATCCCAAGTTCCATATGAACTCTAATATCAGTGTTTTATCTACACCACTCCCACTGGAATGATGTCACCACTTTGTGGAGGGCTGTGTCATTTTCTCCCTCTTAAAACACTATTAGTGTACTCCCTTTAACAAATAAATAGGAGGACATGTCACAATCTATGAAATATCTCTAAGTAAGACCTAGCTCACTTCAATCATAGGCTAGGATGTATGGTGGTCATACAAACACGATGAACTTATCATCTCAGCTTGATATTTGCTTAATCAAGGCGACATTTAGTTAAGGTGTCTTGTGATGGTCCAAGACTCTCACTCAAAGTATAACCAAAGAACACATCCCGGGGAACTTATCCCATTAGTTACATGTTTCATAAAAGAAACAACACACTTTAAGTCCTTAACCGTCTCATCCCTAATCCACCTAGGATTAAAGGCGAAAGACCTGTATGAGAAAGTCATTCTATCCTATGTTTGACATGTTCATATTTTCGTTATGTTTATAGAAGATTGAACAAAGTATATGAAATGATAAATAAACAACTTTATTAATCATCTCATCATATCTTACAAAACATGTGTTGTCACCCCACCGCCCACGACCTCGCACTCGCGGAAGCGCACGGAGAACGGACCAAACCGGGAAAGGGGAAAGGTGGGGCGACGGTTCACTCACAACCTTATCACAAACAACCCCAACAACAGGGCAACCGCCCCTTGGGATCACCCAAAATTTTCCTTAAACCATAGCACTAATGCTCAACTATGTCCCAAGATGTTTACCTATGCGAATGGGGTTGTTTTTCTCATAAAATTACTGAATTTGGCACTTCAGGTCATTTTGGGACAAGATATAACAAAAGGAGAAGTTAGAGGATCAAAAGGGCAAAATTTCTTATTTAGGTGACCACCCCTAAAAAACAGCAAGTCAACAAATTACAAAGTGTTGGAGTTGGTGATCACCTGGTGATCACCCAGTTGAAACGAGTTGATCACCTGGTGATCACCTAAAAAACAGCCAGCCAACAAATTGCAAAGTGTTTTGAGTTGGTGATCATCCGTGATCACCCGGTTGAAACGAGTTGATCACTGGTGATCACCTAAAAAACAGCCAGCCAACAAATTGCAAAGTGCTGGAGTTGGTGATCACCTGGTGATCACCCAGTTGAAACGAGTTGATCACCTGGTGATCACCTAAAAAACAGCCAGCCAACAAATTGCAAAGTGTTAGAGTTGGTGATCACCCGACCTTCCTATAGAACCCAAAACCTGAAATTATGGCGCGAAAACCAACGGTTCCTAACCTGAACTTAAACACTTATGCAATCCAAACCATTTACGCAACCAAACCTTACAAACGAAACATGCATGTTTTGACAATATACAGAGCCAGAGCCAAGTTCGGAATACAAAAGAAACCAACCAGTAGCGGTTTCGCGGAATCCATCCGCGCTACGGTGAAACTGCTGCTGCTCCTCTAGTCCAAAACCTTTCAAACAAGCAAACTCGCCTACTCTCGGCGACTTGCTTTTCCTTTCCTTTTCCCGAAACGGTAGATATAAGGGTAAGTTCTCGAAAGAACTTAGTAAGGAGCAGTATAGACATTGTGCATTAACATTAACAATGATACAATGTACCGCAATCGGAAGCGAGCGAATACGATATACACAAGCATCTCACCAATCAATCAAATGCTCAATCAATGCAACACAATCAAACATATGCAATGCAGTCGGTCAATCACAATCACAGTCAATTCACAATCGAAACGGTAATAATCTTTGTGATGGACCATGGCGAGATTCGCCCGGTCCAACCGCAATGGCCATGCGTCCATTCACAATCGGTCGGTAGAGCATGGTACCAGCTCGGGAGCGACCCCATCATCAATCAATACGAATCATCGATAACCATCGTAGGTATATCGGAATCCCAATCGGTTCCTCGCACAAGGTTTGCCTATACCAGAACTAGGTCGGCATCATCGGGCACTCCTGTTCCAAACCTAGCCTCGCCTATATCCGAGTATGCTTGCTACGCAAAGCTATACTCCTAAACACACATCAACCCTTACCTCCGATTGAAGTCCGAATCTGAATTCTTGATCGACGGTCCCGGTACAAATTTCGGCAGAGTTTCGCCAATTTCAAAGCAACTCCCTGTTCACAATCAATCACAGATACACAATTTCAATTCAGAATCCACAGAATCAATCACTAACAATAGCGCCAAAAACGAGGCTAGGGACGGGAAAAACGCCTTTCACACAGAGCCTCTTCTACCGTAACCAATTACACTATCGGAATCAGAATTCTATTCTAAGCACGAAACATCCTTACCTTTCACTAAACCCTCCGCCGAAAACTACACCCAATATTTTAGACGTGAATCGGCACAACCTCGGGTGCATTTCTTCCTACGTTCCTGTTATCAAACATGCACCAGGAAGTGCCGAGAACGCTTAGGAACCGAAAAATCAAACAAAGGAGCATAAGACACTATTCACTTCAAAATTCAAATGCTCATAACTTGCAAACTAAACTGTTTCTTCCAAAACGGACTTCAGATTACTGAACTACACAACCCAATGAAGGATTTAAGTGCAATACCTCGAAGTTTGGTCGCGAAATGACGGAAAACAGTTGTGAGCTCCAAGCTCTAAAAAATGGCGCAACAGAGAAGAGAGGGAGAGAGATACGGATGTGGAGAAGAAGAAGTTAACCATTTCATCTCTTTTCTTTTTTACTTAACAATATATGTATTAATACAATATATATTCCTACAATTCTTCCAAAATCATTTCCTTTTTCTTTTCTTCCTTCACCATAAGGTGACACATGTCCCTTTCTTTTCCCTCTCACATCCGCCCCATCCCCTCTTTTCTACCAAAATATCCAATTTCCAATTATCTCACACACATACAAAATCGCATTCTCGCTCGGCCAAAATGCAACTTTTACCAAACTTACTCCGATTGGAACCAAACTTTAACCACATACTCAGGATAACACAAAACCCATAAAACCTATTTTTCTTATCCAACTAGAAGTCCCGAGTCACTCAAAATTGCAGCTCCCGGGAATTACGCGCAACCGCGTAGTTAATTCTAAATCCTTCCCGGGTTGCCCCAAAATTCACCAAATCAAATCCACAATTACCAAACATGCAAAGCAAATCCCAAAACAGAAATTATCAAAAATCCGGTAATTAAACTTAAATACGTAATTAACTTAATTACGTAGCCGGGTGTTGGTAACATGTGTGACACCCAAAGATGATGAAGTACATACCATCATACTATAACTTACGTAGACCCATTGCTCGAACATGACGAGCAAACACAAGAGATGGCCAAGGATTAGTGACAGTATCTGCCACCATAAGGTCTGTAGAAATGTATTCTATCCTAACTTCACCATCTTCAATTGCATCCCTTACAAAATTGTACTTCAAGCTGATGTGCTTGGTTTTCCCATGGTACTTTGGATCCTTAGTGTAAGCCATAGCTGCCATACTATCACTAAAGATAGTAATAGGCCTTTGCACTTTAACTCGAGAATCCAAATTCTTAAGGAAGAACCCTAGCCAAAGAGCCTCTTGTACAGCCGAGGCGCATGAGACAAACTCAGCCTCCATTGTTGATAATGTTGTACAAGTTTATTTCTTACTACACCAAGTAGCTGCTCCACCATTCAGCATGAATACATATCCAAGATTTACTGGAGTCTCGGTCTCCTCCCCAATCAGCATCAGAATAACCATGTAAATCAAGTTTCAATCCTTGATAAAATAGCCAATAAACTTTGGTCCCCTTAAGGTACCTTAAGACCCTCTTTACGCTTTTCCAATGCTGAATTCCATGGTTGGAAGAATATCTTGCTAATAAGCCAACTGCTTGGCTAATGTCCGGCCGTGTACATAACATGGCATACATCAAGGACCCAATACCACTAAGGTATGGAATGTTTTCCATTTCTTTCTTCTCCATTGGTGTCTTGGGGCACATATGCTCACCAATCTTGCACCCATATGCAAGTGGGGTGTTCATAGGCTTTGAGTTTGTCAAGTTAAATCTTTCTAGAATCTTATCGAGATAAGACTCTTGAGAAAGAGCTAACAATCTCTCCTTTCGATTCCGGTGGATCTTTACACCTAGAATGAAAGAAGCTTCCCCCATATCCTTCATATCGAAGGTGGAAGACAACCATCCTTTAATGGTTTGTAAAAACTCAAGCCCGTTACATGCTATAAGTATGTCATCAACATATAATGTCATAATAGCATAGTTGGATTCAGATGAGAACAAATAGCAAGTAATATTCTGATGGATTTAAACTTCACTACAGGTGAGAAGGTATCCTGAAAATCAATACCCTCTACCTGTGCGAATCCCTTGGCAACCAACCGTGCCTTGTATCTCTCGATACTTCCATCAAAATTCCTTTTAATTTTAAGCACCCACTTACAACCAATGGCCTTCCTATCATTAGGAAGATCTGACAATTCCCACACACCATTCTTATGCATTGAGTCCATATCCTCATGCATTGCCTTTAGCCATTCATCTCTCTGTGCACCTTCAAGAGCTTCATTGATGTTTCTTGGTTCATCGACTTCTGCTGAGACCAAGTAAGTTTCTCCTTCCGAGAGTCCCCATCTATTGGGTTCTTTCGATTTCCTCTTTGATATTCTCAAAGGGAATGAGCAACTACTTGCTCTTTCGGAGATACATCAAAATGAACATCCTCATTAGGATGCAACGCATGCACTCCCCCTCGAGGAACAGTATTGGGCTCTTGACTATTCTCAACTCCCTCTAGAACAGTTGAATCCACTCGTGGATCCTGTTCTACTTGGATTGGAACCTCATTAGGTGTCGCAACTCCAATAGGTTGAGATATTCCCACTGGAATAGATGCACCTTGTGCAACCGGATGATCCTCCTCGAGGATTGGACCAAAAAAGCTTAAATCTTTGCATTCACCAACTTTAGGAAACTCACTTTCCATAAAGTTTGCATTTCTGGCTTCAAAAACCAGACCATTCTTTTGACTTACATCCAAGAACACATATCCCCTTGAATCTGTACAATAACCCAGAAAAAGCACATTGCTACCCTCTTGGTCCCAATTTTTCCCAACGGATGGTCTGGGACATGTACATAAGCCAAACATCCCCAAGGATGCATATAGCTCAAGTTCGGGGACTTTCCATTCCATAACTCATATGGAGTAGTGTCCAAGTTCTTGGTAGGCACTCGATTGAGAATGTGCACCGCACATAGCAATGTATCACTCCAATAAGCGGTGTCCAAATTGGCCTTTGCCATCATGGACCTCACCATATCCATTAAGGTTCTATTCTTCCTCTCAGATACCCCATTTTGCTGTGGAGTATAAGGAAGAGTGAACTCTCTCTGAATGCCTTTAGAGTCACAAAATGATTTAAAAGCTAATGAACTATACTCTCCACCCCTATCAGTCCTCAAAGACTTGATCTTCTTACCCAATTGGTTCTCAACCAAGTTAACATACTTCACAAAGTATGATAAGGCCTCTGCCTTAGTTTTGAGTAAGAATATATGGGTGAATCGAGTATAGTCATCAGTGAATGTCATAAAGTATCTAAAACCATTTCTAGATACTATTCTCATTGGTCCGCACAAGTCTGAATGTACCAAACTTAGTACTTCTTTCTTTCTAGTGCCTTGCCCGTATGGCTTCCTAGTGGCCTTTCCTTCAAGGCATGACTAGCAACTTGGCAAGTTGACTTTAGTCAAGGATCCAAGTAAGCCACTCTTGGCCAACTTTCTCATCCTATCTTGACTTATGTGTCCAAGCCTTTCATGCCAAGTCATTTCACTTGTGACCTCAGTCACATGGCAACTAGATGAAGAAATGGCGTGATTATCGGGTCTAAGTTCATACAATCCGTTGTTAAGCATACATTCACACACAACATGATTATCTTTCATAATAGTGACACTACTATTAGAAAACGTCAAGCTATAATGGTACTTCAACAAACTCGAAATAGAAACCAAGTTTCTACAAATACTAGGTACGTATAATGTGTCAATAAGATAAACAAAATATCCATTACACATAGGGACTTTACAAGTCCCAATACCAAACACTTCTAATTGTTCATTATTTCCTACCAAGACATTCTTCACGCCTCTTGGGAGTTTTTTAAACACCACAAACCAAGACTTGTCTCGCGCTATGTGGTCCGTTGCTCCCGAATCTACCATCCACAACGAAGTGCGGTCAGGAAGCATAGTACATGACACAACATGTACATTAGAAGTACTAGGTACACATACCTTGGTAGGATTTCTACAATCCTTTGCGAAATGGCCTTTCTTGCCACAGTTGAAGCACTTAAGCTTGGAAACGTCCCTTTTCTTCTTGAACTTATCAGAATTAGGACCGTTTCCACTGCTATTCTCATTTGTCTTCACCTTACCCCGGCCATTCACATGGTTAGTCTTACCGAATCGATTCCCCTTATTCCTCCATTTCGCACTAGAGGAGGAGGTGGCAACATATGCCGTGGAGTGATTCTTAAGAGCCATTACTTCTGCTTCAAGCAATAAATGGCGGGCAATGTCATCGAATGACTTGATCTGAGGATTATGGCGCAAATTGACCTTCATCGCTTGCCATTCCTCATCGGTAAAGACCTAATGATAGCTTGCACTTGCTGCTCATCGCTGAGCTCATGTCCTGCCTCCTTTAATTGGTGAATCATGCGTGACATTTCACGCAAGTGAGAAGTCATGGTGTGCTCAGGTTTCTTTATGTAGTTCTCAAACCGCATAATCGAGACCTTTGTTTCTCGGCAAACATCACCATACTTTGCCTTTGCAGCATCCCGCATGCCTTTGGCGCCTCAATGGTAGAGAACTCAACCATTATCTCGTCTACCATAGTAGAGAGAAGTGTCACCCGACACGGGTTGTCTCTTTTAAGATATGCCACATAGGCAGATCTATCCCCACCAAGCTCAGGAGGACCGACCACATTGGTCAGAACATCAAGTGTGTCTTGCTCAGTTAGTATAAACTTGACCTTTTGATGCCAGATAGAATAGTTTTCACCATCCAATTTTAAGTCCTTGTTCAATTCAGCAACAATACTCTTACTTGCCATCTACAATGATGCAATCACATGTTTTAATGTTCAATCATTACATAACAAGACTTATTCAAGCAACTAGTGTACAAGACTATTTCATACATGTTCATATATGGCAAAAGAGGTACATATAGCACTCAATTAGAAATATACAAACAAGTTTCCATAAATCCATACACAAATTCTTAACAAGCCTTCCAAAGAGGGTTGTTTTTAGTATGTCATATGTACATTCGGCCATGTAACATATACATGCGCCATTCATGTAACATCATTTCATACTTTTGTCCCTCAACTCCTTAGTTATTGTCAAAACATTCCCAGGAAAGATGGAGGGGTCACAAAAGGTCCCGCTTAAAATCCACCTCCTTAGGCAGAATGTAATTAACAAAACTTTAAAGTAAGGACTTTAGTATGAAATGATAAGATGACATATGTAAGTAACATATACTTACAACATGTATTTGAATATATATAAACCACTTTGTACATTTCAACAAAATTGCACAAATATTCATATATATATATATATATATATACGAAATTAAATAAGAAATTTTACAAATAAAATGCTTGCAATTTCTTCACAATGGCCGAAATTCAACACTTGAACATCCAAGGTTTTTGATATTCTAGACATGAATTAGATAATTAATTCATTCATTACAATTCATGAATAGAAACAACATGAAACAAATTCAAACTCATGGAAAAAGATCAAAGAATTTCGCCATTTTCAATCATGATAATAATTCATACAATTTATTGAATTATTTACATGAACATGTATGAGAATTCTAACAACACAAGCTCTGATACCAATTGAAGAATTAAAGATCTTTAAGAATCTCAATTACATGTTCATATTCATACGAGTTCATGATTTACACGGAAGATTCATAGGCATGATACAACAAATAATCATGCGTCATTTACACAAGAATATACAAGAAATATAAATCACAAGATCATAATGAACCCGAGATATTGGTACCTTTCACCTTGGAAAACAGCTAAAGGAATTTATAATTCCTTGCTCCTTAAACGTAAGCTCCTTCCTTGCTTGATGATGATTTGCCTCCTTGAGAACTCCTTGTGGTCAAGGTGGAAAGGTTGGCTTTCGAGAAGGAGAAGAAGAACGGACAAGAGGATGGCGCCAAGAGGAAGAAAGTGTTGAAGTGAACACTTTGCAAGTTCACACTTAATCACCCAAAAACTCACAAGAATGGCGCAAAAGAGGAGAAGAAGAAGAAGAAGAAGAAGAAATGTGTAGACAAGTGTGTTCTACATGGCCATTTCACTCACTATTTATAGGTGAAGAAATGGCCATTAGAATAATGTCATTAAGTAGGAATAATAAAGCTTTCCACTAACTTTAATATTTCCACTAAGACATTAAGAATTCCACTAAGGCATAAATTATTCCACTAAGGCTACTTAAATATCAATTTCCACTAGCCATTTATCACTTATGATAAATAAACTAATTACCTTAAAATAACAACATAAAAAATGCCATTTACATAAAATGACATGAAATGTAGTTATTCAATGAAATAAGGTACATACACCTTATTACCAATAATTTCACCAAAGTACCTATACTTTGATGAAAAGATCTTTAGGTGGAAATAGATATAAAAGTGAGGTTTGAAATTATACACAATAATTCCAAACAATTCCAATTCACACATCTAAGCTACTTTAAGCTCTTTAGTACACCTTTACCAAAATACCAATACTTTGTTAAACGGTGAGCTGATTGTTTCTTCTTCTAATTTGAACTCACAACTACTATAAGTTGTGGTGAGTAGGAATACTAACTCATGAAGTTCTTAGTGCGCAAGAGAATTCCAACATCGCGATACCACCGCATCGCGCAAAGGCGTTACTAGGGGAGCTTCGCGCCTGCTGGCTTCGCCAGGACCTCGCGGGTTCGCATCTCCTAGCTTCGCAAAACAGGGCCTTTGCACCCCCTGGTATTCGCCATATATCACATAGCAATGCCACAGACTCGGGAAAGGAAGCTGGGAACGGTCATCCCCACGACTTGCCTACGTTCTCCTTCACACCTCCAGTCTTCCACTACTCTTCCACTACTCTGCCTTCGCTAGCTCAACGCCTCCTATAAAAGGACGGCTTGGGAAAGGTACACCCTATCTACACACCTCAAGATCGTCGTTCTGGTCATTTCCTCACCACTCAAGTATCTCGAAGCCCAGTCCCGTCAAGGAACCAGGCTATCAGATTGGCGCCGTCTGTGGGAAGGTTATAAACAATCCCACAAAGAAACCACCGAAGGACAGAAGCCATGCCTACCACGAGGAGTGCAAGCCGTCAGAATGGTCGTGGGAGGAGAAATCCACCCACTGCCGCCGCAAACCATGGAGCGTCAGTCCACTCAACCGGGGAAATTTCATCCCATGGCGACCGCAATGCTCCTCCCTCCAGAGAAATCATCCACCCGACGGGGGCGGACCATAACCAGCCAGCTGGTGTGGTGGTGGCGCTGCACGATGTCATCGTTCAGAACTCAGCGGTGGCCGGTATTGACCCCACAATCCTCGCGGCGATTACTGAGCCTGTCGTGAAAACTCTGCGCAGCGTTCTGACCACAGGAGGTTTCCAGACAATCCAACAGCCACTGAATCACCAGGAACCTCCTCTTCCTCCGCCGCAATAGGAAGTCCACCCTGACCCGGCTCACTCCACCGCACTCGCCGCCATCTCCAGGCGCCTGGAGCAGATAGAGAAGAGGGAGGCAAGGGCGAACACACCCTACTCCACCAGCTTGGGACTGGATCACCTCTGGACTCAGCCTTTTACCCAGAGAATCCTGGAGGCTCCGCTGCCGGAGCACTTTCGCCAGCCCAAGCTGGACTCCTATGACGGTCTTTCAGACCCCGACATCCATCTCCAGCGCTACATCTCTGCGATGGCGATCGCAAGGGCTGATGACAGCACTCTCTGTAGGGCCTTTAGCTCTACCCTCACTGGAGCCGCCGCAAATTGGTACACCACCCTTCGCGGTAAACAGTTCGACTCCTTTGAGGAACTCTCTCGTGTTTTCTCTAACCACTTTGTCGTCTCCAAGCCTCCGCCAAAAACTGCAGGGCACCTGCTGAAGGTGCGACAGAGGAAGGATGAATCCCTCAGGGACTACATCCAATGCTTCCAGGGAGAATCCATCCAGGTTCCAAACCTGGGTGAGGAGACTCGTCTCCTAACGGCAATACAGGGTCTCCAGTGGGATTCCCTATTCTTCATTGACGTGCACACCAACCCTCCTCGCAACATGGAGCAGTTCCTAGATAGGGCAACTAGGTTCATGCACACTGAGGAGGTCACCAGGCCCTACCTCAAGAGCTCAATGACTGACGCGAGGGGGCAATCCTCGCGCGTGCCGGATTCCAAGGGCCAGGGTCTGCGAAGGCAACCACTCCCACAGGGCAACAAGGACAGGGCATATCCAACCCTGCCCCCACTCAGAGACTCCCGTACGAACATTTTCCATGCCCTGGAGCAAAGGAGGGAAATCCCTAAATGGCCTCGCCCACTTCCTAAGGGCGCTGCGAGGCCAAATAACAATTACTGCCGCTATCATCCCGACAAGGGCCACGACACTGAGGAATGCGTGGAACTTAAGCGCATGCTGGCAGAAATGATAGGTCAAGGAAAACTCACCGAGTTCCTTGTTCGCAACCCTCCCCGTGAAGGGGTTCCCCCAGGGGGTACAAGCTCGAAGGCGACCGGGAGGATCGCGGTCGGGATCACCACAGGCAGAACAGAGCCCCTGGGGGAGCCGATCAGATCCCACCTGCCAGGGGTCACATCAATGTGATCACCCAGTGCGAAGGCGCAGCTGCGAGGTGCCGTTATATGAGGCAAATCTATCAGCTGGACCACACAACCAGCCATCTCATCCATCGCCGCGATGGGACTTCTGTGGCGATCCCACACTCAGACCCACTCATCATCACGGCTCGCATCGCCGGATGGGACATTGGCCGGATCTACATGGATACAGGGCTAATGCCAACGTCATTTACAAGCACACACTTGTTGAGGCGAAGGTACCCCTGTCTCAAATCAAACCGGCGAAGGGGGCAACTTTTGGGATTGGAAGGGAGGAAATCCCAACCTTGGGGGCCATCACGCTCCCGTTCATGATGGTTGGCACCACCAAGGACAACAGGCAGGTCTGTCACTCAAGCTTCGTGGACTTCATCGTCCTCGACCTCCCCTCATCTTAAAATGCCATTGTTGGGCGCGCCACACAGACCGAATTCCACATTAGTTGTGATGTGCGCACCTTAACATTGGTGTTTCGCACCTCAGCTGGCGATGCCTACATCTACGTCAACCAGAATGTGGCGAGGGGCAACTACGTCAACGCGCTCGCTGGCCCCTCTCAGCTGCCTCAGTGCATGGAGCCAAAGAGGAAGAAACCAGCTGAGGAGCCTGTGCCAGAGGGCGAAGTGGCCCCAGACCTATCTGGTGACTTTGAGGAGGTCGAGATATCCCCAGGGAAGAAGTTCCGCATTGGGAAGGACCTCCCAGAGAAGGACAAGGAAGCCCTCATCCACCTCCTCCAGGCCAACATTGACGTCTTCGCATGGAGCCCGGCTGATCTCCCAGGTGTAGATCCTTCTGTTATCTCCCATAAACTCAATGTACTCCCTGGCTTTAAGCCAGTTAGGCATAAAACAATGGGCATGGCCCCTGACAGGAAAGAGTTTGTACGCACTGAGGTGCAGAAGTTGCTTGAAGCTAATATAATTAAGGAAGTTCATTACTCTGAGTGGGTCGCTAACATTGTGCTTGCTGACAAGGAAAACGGCGAATGGCGCCTATGTGTGGACTACAAGGGGGTCAACAGGGCTTGCCCTAGAGATCCATACCCCTTACCTCCCATAGACCAACTGGTGGACTCAACCGTGCGATACCCAGTACTTTCTTTCCTTGATGCGTACAGTGGCTACCATCAAATCTTCATGGATCCTAAGGATGCCATGAAGACCGCCTTCACAACCGGCGAAGCAGTCTACCACTACATTCGCATGCCTTTTGGCTTGAGGAATGCAGGGGCGACTTTTCAAAGGTTGGTAAACAGGGTATTCGCAAGCAAAATTGGGAGAAACCTTGAAGCCTATGTTGACACATAGTGGTGAAGAGCAAAGCCACCGCCAAACACTTGGAGGACCTAGAAGAGACCTTCGCCAACTTCCGCGCATACAACATGTCACGACCACCTGCCCGGTTGCGGAGGCGGAGCCGGCCGCGACGTCGGAAACGGAAACTACGACGGAAAGCGTGGTAACGGAGCATTTTGCTCAAGCAACAGAATAGTCGAACAGCGACTAGCAACCTACAACTCATACATGGTAAGCATACAAAATAACTCCACATTTACCAAACATGCAGTTCATGGTGTACCAAACATTGATCATCGCAACAAACGCAGAAACACTGAACCCATTCCATACCAAATCCAATATAGGCAAGTCGGGGCTCCGCCCTCGACTCAGAAGACAACAAAGGCGGAATATATCTCAGTATATATATCAAATAAAAACACATGATCTGATATACATGCATGCAACTACAACTACAGAGCCATTAAACAAAATCCTAGATAAACAAAATCGAAGCCTCTCGCTCAAAGGATTCCCGCACGTGGTACCGCTGCTGCTCTGAAACCCAAAATGCCGAAAAGCACCGCGGATCTCTACTCCGCCGGTTGCTTGCCAGGCGGCCTGAAAGGTGGTAAACAAATAAAGGGTGAGTCCTCGGTCGTACCCAGTAAGGGCTGAGGTAAGGTACAGTTTGTACAAGTGCTGCCAAGCCGAACCTGCAAAACAGAACAAACACAAACAATACATATACATATGCATATGCATGTATGTAAAGTCAGAGGTGAGCCGGAACCCATCACATGCGGTCCAACCGATAACCCTTATAATATCTCCAAGGGACAGCCCTCTCCAAGCACGATACGAAATATACGCGATCCCCAACCGGCGTGGGGTCACGATCCCCAAACTGTCGTAGGATATACACATATATCGGACACCCTCCGGTGCGGACATACACGTAATGTCGGCACTCTCAGTGCGGACACAGCCAAACCGAACCAAACCAAGGAACACCCGAGGTCTCTAAGACCATCCCGGGTCTCGTCACAGAACAGAACCATATAATAATGCATATGCAAAACAGAACAGAATATAAACAGAAGTATACCAAAAAGGTATACACAGAATATCGGCACCTAGTGCGGATATACAGAGCAGAACATAAACCCATGGCCTTCAAGACCATCCGGGCCTTGAACCGAACAAACATGCATCTTACCATATGACGGGTCTCAGGATCACCGAAACACCGCCCTCACCCGACACCCGCCTCAACTAAACTCGATATACATGCAAATACTCCCAGAATGCATAACGAGAGAAGTTGAGCCCTTACCTCGTAAAAGCTGCCTTGATAAAAATCCCGGGAAATCCGGCTCCGGCCCGAAAAGTAAAACTTGACTTTTATGGTCCCACACCACTCTACCACATGCTGAAACAACTGAATAACCATAAACTAATCGAACTCATCAAATTAGACCTCCGAACCAATCCCGCACATTCCCGCACTTTCTGCAAAAATTCACAGAAAGCTCGGTTTTACGAACCGAGCTAGAACATTGTTATTCATTCACCCACAAACACATTCCAACCTTTAAACCCCACTTTCCAGACATTTTACCCGTAATCCCGCATAAAGTTAACTTTTGCACCCAACACCCGAAAATGTTTCAAACACCAATACGCACCTAAATCCATCCCCGATACCAAATTACCATCCAATTCACCCAAAACACAATACCAACATAGATAAAGTTTCATTCTAAGTTTCAGTTCTTTGTCAACTTTTCACCCAACTTCTAGTTCAATCCATTCAAGGTTCCAATCACTCACTTTAACCACCAATTATACTTCCTAAGCAAGAATGCTAACCAATTTCACCTTTAACAACCAAGAACATTCATAAACCGTAACCCATATTTTCGGCCAAAAGGGGTTTTCTTCCCTAGCATGCTTTCCATCAAATTGAAACCATAGAAAGTGTTAGAATCATGCAAGGAACAACATATCCCAAGCATGATTCAAGAACACTAGTCTACACCATTTTGGAAAATCAAGCATAATTTCGGCCTCCCTAGGGTTTTCATCCATGGAGTTTTTCCAAAGTTTAACACTTGATTCTTACTCCCCTCCAACCCAAGAACAACATACTAAAAGATGAGAGGAAGAAGATCATTCAAACACATAGGTAGGAACAACATCAAATTCGGATTTTTGCTCTATTTCTTCCACCAAATCATGTTTCCAACTTGAAAAGAGAAGAAGAGAGGAAGCTTACCAATTATGGAGTCCAAAACCTTGAAGTTTCAGCCAAGAAATGAAGAGCACAAAGCTTGGAGAAGATGGTGAAGATGGCGGCAATGGAAGGAGAAGGAAGAAGAAGAAGTGAAAAATGATTAATTTCATAAAACCTTCCCTTTTATATTTCCTTCCTTTTCCATGTTTATTCTCCATTTGACAAGTGTCCCAATCTTAACTTAAGCACCTTAGTCACAAGGGTGACTCACCACTTAGCCAAATCTGAAATTTGGCTAAGTCATGCGCCAATCCCGCGCCAACGCCTCCGCACAATTCCCGACGTGCGTGCGGGTCAACCTAAAACAAAATCCCGTCATGCCAAAATTCCATAAATATTACCATAAAATCCGTCTTAAAACATAACATATCTCACACCGTCGCCGTCAGAAAATTTCCATCCTGAGTCCCGGGAGTCGTCTGGGACCGAACGTCCCACCCCAAAAGGTATACTCCATAAAACGATCCGGGACGTTTCCACGATTTCAAATATACAAACGGTTTCTCATTCCGAGGTCCTGGGGGAGCGCTACCGAGCCCGCTGTACGTCACGAGCCAAGTCCTACCCTAAAAAAATATTTTCGGCGAAAATGTCCGAGGGACCCACACGACCTCCAAACCAGAAGGATTCCCAAAACTAATGCTCAGATAAGTCCCGAGAGCCGTTTAACCACCCAAAAACGTGACCCGCAGGCCAAAACCGGAGCCCCGAGTCACCCGGGTCACAACCCGCTCGGGGTGACCGTAACATTCTCCCCCCCTTAGAACTCTTGGTCCTCCAAGAGTAACCTGAATCAAACGGGTGTCGCTACCAACCAGAATACATATATTCTCTTACTTAGCATAATCAAACCAGCGTTACTGGTGCGGCGGGAGTGGTAGTTTAGACTACCATCCAGAGCCTCTCAGCGGCGTCCCACCCTCCGGGTGCATCTTGTTGCACCCGAGTCGATTGCAGTATTTCTACCCGACAACCCCTAGACAAGATTTCAATTTATACTTAACAAACTTTCAATTACCAACATGATTACGCCCAAAGAATAACGCGGTAGTTGTAGCACAGCTTTGGGGTGTCGATTCCACAGAGAGACAAAGTAAAGAAAATACTAGAAAGAACAATTAAACTGAAAGAAAATATTTAGTGATTTTTGGAAATAAGAATTGAATTTTAAAGAGAATAAAAACAACTAACAATTAACTGGAGAAAGTACTCAAATTTGATTAACAAGAAAGCATTGGGAATCCCTTGCACAAGTTTAATATTTTAATTATTCCAATTTCAATGAAGTCCAAATTCCACAAAATTTCCAAGATAAATATTTATAAACCAAGGTGGATTTACTATAACCCTCTGATAAATTATTCTCTACCTTAAGCACAGAAATTATTATCACTATTGAGAAAATCCAGTGACGACAATATACCTAGAGGCAATATCGCAGCAGAGAACTGAATCAATATAGATAAATAATAAATCCAAACATAATTATAGAATCAACCACTCTATGGAAAAAGCATGACTGAATCCATGAATAATATAAACCTATAATTATTCGGAGAAGAAAACCCAATAAAAATCTGAGAATAATCAATCAAAGAATTATAATTTTTCAAGTCTGTTTAAGAATATAGAATAAATAAAATATCATCCATGTGCAAGTTCATCCCTAGCTTTACAAGAAAATTAGTTACCCATCAACATCAACATGAGTGAAGAAAATCCACAAAGAATTGAAGCCATGTGTGTTAGGCCTTTCTATTTCGAAGTACTTGAAGTTTGAAGTACTTGAAGTACCCATTTTTCTCACCGAGATACCAAAACGACGCCATTTTGGAGGCGACCCGTTACTTCACATCGCCGCTTTCCACGTTCTTCTCCACGATCGGACCACGAGCCCAGGTACGGAACCAAGGAAGAGGAAACAAGAAATCGCAACCTCAGTGCGAGCCAAACCGTTGAGAAGAACTGGGCAACAAACCTGGGTCCCTCGAAGTCGACGGTCGGAGTCGGGAGTCCGATGTCGTTGTCTACTGTCGTCGCCACCGATCTACGCCGTGTTCTCCGTAAGATCGCATCCATGGTCTTCGCACGAGCCAAACCGCTGAGAAGAATCGGCAACAAACCCGGGTCCTCAAGTCGACGGCCGGAGTCGGAGTCCGATGTCGTTGTCTTCCGCCGCCGCCACCGATCTACGCTCGTGTTCTCCAGAAGATCGCATCCATGGCCTTCGCAAGTGCTGGAACTCGTACTTCAGGGCCGAGGAGAATGACGAACTGTTTTTTACGGTTACCAGCGTTAAGTGTGACGGAATGTCAGTGACCGATCCTTAGGTGCCTAAAGATGTACACTGTCAACGTTTAGGATCCATAACTATCTCATTGGGGCGCCTTAGACCCCTCATATGATACATGGCTCATTTGTGGAGACCTCTTGAGGTCCCCTGGGCTAGTTGACTTCTGATGAGAGTCAAATGACTCATTGATGGCCTATTCGGTTATTTTACCCGACACACTTTAGGGATCCAAAAAGGATCACGCTTTCTTCGAATCGTCACCGTAGCCTTTTCGGTCCCTACTTAAGGGTTCGTGGCAACGTTTAGGTGCCTCCACAGTTCAATGTGTCACATTAGGACCATAACGAACGCCGTGGTATCACTTAAGGACCTCTAAAGTATACGATGTAAAATTTTTGGGGTCTCGATTCCCTTTGCCGACTACAACAAACGACTCTTCTTTAAATTTAACGTAGCCCTTTTAGACCAAGGCGTAACGCTATATTTCACGCCTAACGCTAATTCCATGTACCTTAAACCCTATTATGTCAACATAACATCCAGAATATTGACATGAACTTTCAACCCTGTTACATGAAAATGCTTGTCCAGAGCCAGTTTTCCCTACCAACTCCACCTACTAAGCTGTCAGTTTTACTGTTAATACCATACTACACACGATCTTTCACCACCTTTGGTCTGTAGACTCTTTTTCTTCCTTTCTTCCTCGGCGTACCTTCAACCTCGGTACTAAATTCTTGAGTCAAGTCTTGCACACCATCGGCAGCAGTACCACACTCTACAGCAGGGGTAGATCCAGAAAAGTCCATGGATGTCACTTGCTGTCTGTTAGCCCTCCCTCTTGTAGGCCTATCAAGCTCTTCCAACTTCAGACGGTGCCATAGGATGGCATGCTCCTTAACATAGGTGAATAATGCATTTGTCTCACTTGCAAGTAGTCAGAGAGCCAATTTACACCGTTTTCATGTGAAAGCCACTGAAATTTGAATGGAACAACAGACGTTGACATAACTATTAATAAGCTAAACACAACTAGTATTACATATAATAATCACCTCAGATCTAGTATGTTTGTCATATTTATGAGGTTTCCCCATCCAATAACAAACAAACACCCCGCAATCATGACCATTAGGCTGCTGACTAACCGGTGAAACCCTTCTTGCAAAAACGACAAAATTGTAAAGATCTTTAATGCTGAACCCAACTCTGTTGAAACCACCTGCGACCAAGACCATGTAGTCCATTATAACACTGGTCTTGATGCCTACACTCTTCATCTGCTTTGTTTGCTCCTTCGACATAAAGCTTACATTTTTGTGCGATGCAACAAGGTGCATTTCAGTTCTCTCGACCATAGGGTGATTATGACCTGTCTTGAACTCCCTCACTTCATACTTACCGGTTTCCTTAACACAATTGACCCGGAATGAAGCAGGACATCCACACCTTCCAACTCTCATGGGTTTCCTTTGCCTTTCATGGGGAGCGAACTTGGGCTCATGTACAATTTTTTCTCAACCCTCCTCGTCCCAAAACCCATAACTTTAGCATAGCATTTATAGAACCTCTCTGCACACTCAGTGTCATCAAAAAAGATATCCTTCAGATCCACAAGTTCCCACTTCGCATCGGCTTACTCAATCAGAAAACTATTGCACTCCACCGATCGTCAAAAACATCGTCATTACATAACTCCTCGTCACTCTTTTCCAGTTCCGTGTTGTCCTCTCGCCGCAACCATATTTTCAAAGAATTCAGCATCGTTACCTTTCCAATTTGAATGTGCCGAGGATACCAGCTTGCATTACTAGAGCTGACCCGAGTTCTTTGCACCACAATCAAAATTGTTATCACCCCACGATGACGCTATGAAATCGCCAAGAGAGCCTCTGCTTTTCATCCATCTCACAACCAAATACGCCAAATGTATTACGTAAGGCCGACAATCACGTTGTAGTCCAAGTTTTTCTTCACGTATGCATAAATAAATCAATGAACCATAAATACGCACCTCTTACACAAAGATCAACAACCACCACCAAAGGGGACGAACGGCGGAATGAAACAGAGGAATGTTACCAGCTTCTTCCATCGCGCCATACTTACATTTCATTACAGCATGCACAACCACAACCTGTGGTAAATCCATCTCAAACCGTGGCCCGTAGTAAATAGCATTAATGAGGTTAGTTGATCAACTGTGGAGTCTGAACTCTTTTTTAGCAGCGCCAGCGTTTTCTTGGGAAACTAATGTTGCATAAAAGGCACCCTAAAAGTGCCCACTGACGCCGCTCCATGCACCTGGAATTACCCTATGACTCACTAAAGCCCATTAAACAGCGTTGCATTTCTAATAACGACGTTATTGCAATCATTAATAGCGTCAGATCTACCCTAAAATGATGCAAACTTTATAATGAGATTAATTACTGTTTTTAATAAATAAAAACAACACCTGGGCTTATAGAATAGACAAAACTACTATTTAAGAACTAAACATTTTAAATAAAACAACCACGGAATCTAGATTAAGGGTGATGACTTTAGGTATTGTCTCAAACACATACTTCAACAAGAGTTAACCTAAGAGGAATCATAAAAATCATTTCCCATACAAAACACTTAAATACACTATATTATGTTCGACTAACATCTAAAACATACATTATACTTAAATATCAAATACAAAATACAAAAAGTTCTAAAATTATACAATCGCGTCAAGAACGTTATTTCACAAAACTCCAACGCTAATTTTAACGACTCCAACGCTATTAGGTAACTCTTATACTACGGTTTCATCTAGAATGTTCCGAATGACTAACTTTAGGTGCCTCGCCAAGGACGCCGAGGAATATTTGGTTGGTTCTATAATGTCTAACTTTAGGTGCCTCGTTAGCACCGCTGATCAATATTTCTCGATTAAATGAACAGGTTACAACACTAGGCAAACGGCTTTGGCCATTTAACAAACGGGGTTTCGTCAAGCTCGCAACAACATTAAAATTACGTCTTACGGTTGCCCAGCGAAAAATAAAAAAACCATCAACCATGATTTCTTTCTATACGGATTCTTTAATAGGCTATAACAATGGGAAACATTGCTCCTTTGCATGAATACACCTATTTTTTAGCCTCAACATAGGAGAAATACACAACAAAACTGACAAAAAAAAAACTTTAGATACTAAAATGTCCAACTTTCCAAAGTACAGTGGTGTACTCCAAGTACTTCAGAACAGAGGGGTACTTGAAAATAGAAATTGCTATGTGTGTTGCCTCTTTGTCGCTTGCTCCGTGTGCGTGTGCTGTCCCAATTTTGCTCTGTAGCTCGCTCTCCTTTTCCAATTAGCCAATCCCCTTTTAATGTCTGCTCCTTAATGTTTGATGCCGCCTCCAGCCTTCTTTTATATAAATCACTCCTTTTGCCGCCTCCAGCCTTCTTTTATATATATCACTGCTTTTATATTATTGCGTTTAACCTATTAGAATAGGTTTTCATGTTGCTGTGGCATGCCTTTGTGCTTGTCTCCTTTTCAATATGCGGTCAAACCCATTAGAAATAGGAACAACATCCTCTTTTCTTCTTTTTGGGCCAATTGGGCTTTGACCCAATTTGATTCTATTCATCTAAGTGGCCAATTGGGTCAATTATTTTTCCATGGTTGAATTTTATTCTTCAATAAATCTGAAATTAAACACAAAAATACATTTAGAAATGTTCAATAATAAATAATAACTCAATGTAAATTATGCATTAATCTCAATGTTCTTACTCATATTATTTAACTTTTAAGTCCAAAAATAGGATAGTGAGAGTGTATTTTCACACACTCATCACAACACAAAAGAATTAAACACCGCAAACATTCTCGGAAAGTAAAGCCGATCGACAAGCTATCCCGCCAACTCGTTACAAACTTTTACGTAAAACAATAACCCATATATTAACTCTTCCTCTCTACCAACTCGACTGCTCTCGAGTAGCTGCTACTTTGCTAAACCCTGACACCAAACTCAAACCCCAGATCCCAAAGACAGTTATTCGCAAACAAGGTGGTGCGGTCATTCGCGGTTTTCATCCGCGTCCATCTGGTCCTGATCGACGATGTGATCTCCCTGATGAGTTCCAGACCCAACTTGTTCCTGTCTGATGCCTCCCTGCTCAATCTGAAAGACACGCCCAGCTCTGGGCTGCTGTGGTGGAGAGGATAATTGAGGTGGTAACCGCGCCCCGGGTGCGTTGGGCTGGAACCGAGACCGAGGGCGCGAACACCGCGGATCTCGTCCTGCGCCAAAGGGCAATCCGTATCCAATGATCATCCGCCCGCATCGCAAGCACCGCCTCGCTGCTTATAGCATGGCCGGCCGGGAAGCCGCCGCTACAACTCGCACAAGTTCGCGAGCACTGGGGTCACCTGTTGCCCCGATACTCGCCCGATCCTGCTGTCTTCTCCGTAGACCTCGATGAACCTGCTGTGCAGAACCCTCCCACTGTCACGAGATCGGTGCGGTAGGTACCGACTCTCAACCTCCTCCCGCCGAAGAGTTGGACCTTCTGCATGCCTCATGATAAGAAGTGATGTCCGGGGGCCTCAAAGCCCGCCTCGTAGTCGTGGTGTAGCCGGCGGATGAACCTCTTGGCCTTCTCCCCGCTCCATACCATAGTACTATGGTACATAGCGAACCAGTCGGTCGAACTTCCGCTCATACTCTCCAACAGCCATGGTGCCTCGCTCCAAATCATCAAACCGTGGACTGCTTGAGGTCTCGATCGCATCCCCAATATATCTGCTGATGGAAGTTGTAGGCAAACCGCTCCTGTGTAAGGTCCAGATCTCGCCCACCTTCCCGTCAGTATCGGCTCTCAAACGGCCTGCAGCCTCCACTGGTCCGCACTATCTCGCAGATTAAACGCCGCCAACGAGACCTTAACCTCGGATGGAAGGTGTAGTCTCCCAAGGAGCTTGTCAACTCCCGCAAACCAAGTCTCGCCGCCTCGGCCCTCCTCGGCCGTTGAACCTCGGAGGGTTCAAACGCTGAAATCTCTCCAAGAATCTGACCTCATCGGATCGACGCCTCGCTTCTTCCCGTCGTTGGTGAGACCGACGAGAAGTCCCAAAGATATCATGCCGATCACCTCCTCAAAACCACTCTCCCGCTGATCTCGAACACCGAGGTGGCTGCTGCCCACCTCCCGATCCGAACGCCTCGCTGTGGCCTGACCGGACCTCTCATGCTCGCCGCGCCCCGAACTCCGGCTGGCCGGGCAAGAAGGTACCCAAGAATCGCCGTACTGACCCAACACCTGTATCAAATCAGGAGTGGGCCCCTCTGACTGCTGAACGCTCTCAGACTGCTAAACACTCGGGGGGAGTGAGTGTGGCTGTTCAGGTCTTGGGTTCCTCTGAACCCGTCTCCTAACCCTCGGAGGTGTGGGATCCCGGACCCTCCGGTACTTCGCCACGCCGTCTGCGTGTAGTGACCATTCCTGAAATTATTCCAACCCAAAACCATACGATCCAAACAGCTTAACTCTCTCTCCTCTAACAAAAGCTAGTAGCAGATTCTAAGGCTCAGAGTGTAATGCAATGCATGATGCAAAGATTCTTTTCTAATCACAACTCAAATACCAAAACCTTAAACACGTATGCATCATGTTCATATCACGTAATCACATCATATAACACCCAACAAACATAAAGGTACCCGGATTATGCCGAAAGCCTACACTCGAGCTCCGCACCTCCACAACCCAAAACCTGCCGGAGTACCCCAAACCTTCCAGAGTGCTCTAAAGAACCGCCCGCCGCTCCACACGCATTCCAAAACGGTTCAAATAAAGAGTTGATCGCTCCATACCGAACCGCCTGCAATGAAACGTAGAACGGTGACTTGTACCTCAAGTCACTTCCGCAGACGCCGATCCATGAACTGCATAACTTCTCCAAAAGTCCACTCGACTTGCATACTTGCCTTCCACAACCCATACCAACTTGTCACGACCACCCCGCCCGGTTGCGGAGGCGGAGCCGGCCGCGACGTCAGAAACGGAAACTACGGCGGAAAGCGCGATAACGGAGCATTTAGCTCAAATAACAGATTAGTCAATCAACGACTTGCAACCTACAAACTCTTACCTGGAAAGTATACAAAATAACCCAACATTTACCAAACATGCAGTTCATGGTGTACCAAACATTGATCATCGCAACAAACACAGAAACACTGAATCCATTCCATAACAAATCCAATAAAGGCAAGTCGGGGCTCCGCCCTCGACTCAGAAGACAAACAAAGGCAGAATATATCCCAGATTATACGTCATATACAAACACATGATCTGATATACATGCATGCAACTACAGCTACAGAGCCATTAAACAAAATCCTAGATATACCTAAGTGCGGAATCAGAAGCCTCTCGCTCAAAGGATTCCCGCACGTGGTACCGCCGCCGCATCAAACCCAAAATGCCGTAAAGCACCGCGGATCTCTACTCCGCCGGTTGCTTACCAGGACGGCCTGAAAGGTAGTAAACAAATAAAGGGTGAGTCCTCGGGAGGACCCAGTAAGGGCTGAGATAAGGTACAGTTTGTACAAGTGTCGCGAGCCGAACTCGCAAAATGAACAAACACAAACAATACATATACATATGTATGTATGCAAAGTCGAGGTGAGCCGAAACCCATCACATGTGGTCCAACCGACCCCTCGTAACGACGAATGTAAACCAAGAGGTCAATATACATAATGTAAGCACGTTACCGGATGGGGTCGCGATCCCCAAACTGTCGTGGGGTCACGGAGTATATCGGCACCCCATGCGGATATACACAGATCGCCGACACCTCCAAAGTATGCGGACACGGCTAATGTAACGCTAGCACTCTCGGTGCGGACACATCCGCCATACCGAAAAAACCAAGGAACACCCGAGGTCTCTAAGACCATCCGGGTCTCGTCACGAAACAGTAACCATATAATAATGCATATGCAAAATGTAATGAAATAAAAAAGTATACCAAAAGGTATACACATAATATCGGCACCTAGTGCGGATATACAGAAAGCGAACATAAACCCGTGGCCTCCAAGACCATCGTGGCCTTGAAGCAGAACAAACATGCATCTTACCATATGACGGGTCTCGGATCACCGAACCACCGCCCTCACCGGAACCAGCCTCAACTAAACTCGATATACATGCAAATACTCCCCAAATGCATAACGAGAGAAGTTGAGCCCTTACCTCGAAAAGCCGCCCAAGACAAATCCCGGAAATCCCGGCTCCGCCCGAAAAGTAAAACTTGACTTTTATAGTCCCACACCACTCTACCACAGCTGAAACAACCTGAATAACCATAAACTAATCATAACTCATCAAATTAGACCCCGTAACCAATCCCGCACATTCCCGCACATTCCCTTAAAATCCACGTAAAGCTCGGTTTACGAACCGAGCTAGAACATTGTTATTCATACACCCACAAACACATTCCAACCTTTAAACCCCACTTTCCAGACATTTTACCCGAAATCCCGCATAAAGTTAACTTTTGCACCCAACACCCGAAAACGCTGCTTTCAAACACCAATACGCACCTAAATCTATCCCCGATACCAAATTACCATCCAATTCACCCAAAACACAACACCACCATAGATAAAGTTTCATTCTAAGTTTCAGTTCTTTATCAACTTTTCACCCAACTTCCAATTCAATCCATTCAAGGTTCCAATCATTCACTTTAACCACCAATTACACTTCCTAAGCAAGAATGCTAACCAATTTCACCTTTAACAACCCAGAACATTCAAAATGCTAACCCATATTTTCGGCCAAAAGGGGGTTTCTTCCTAGCATGCTTTCCTCAAATTGAAACCATAGAAAGTCTTAGAATCATGCAAGGAACAACATATCCCAAGCATGATTCAAGAACACCACTCTACAACATTTTGGAAAATCAAGCATAAATTCGGCCTCCTAGGGTTTTCATCCATGGAGTTTTTCCAAAGTTTAACACTTGATTCTTACTCCTCCAACCCAAGAACAACATACTAAAAGATGGGGAAGAAGATCATCCAAACACATAGCTAGGAACAACATCAAATTCGGATTTTCACTCTCTTTTCTCCACCAACTCATGTTTCCAACTTGAAAAGAGAAGAAGAGAGGAAGCTTACCAATTATGGAGTCCAAATCCTTGAAGTTTCAGCCAAGAAATGAAGAACTCAAAGCTTGGAGAAGATGGTGAAGATGGCGGCAATGGAAGGAGAAGTGAAAAATGATTAATTTCATCAAAACTTCCCCTTTTATATTTTCTTCCTTTTCCATGTTTATTCTCCATTTGACAAGTGTCCCAATCTTAACTTAAGCACCTTAGTCACAAGGGTGACTCACCCCTTAGCCAAATCTGAAATTTGGCTAAGTCATTGGCGCCAATCCCGCGCCAACGCCTCCATAACACACAATTCCCGACGTACGCCAGAGTGGAGCTCAACCTAAAACAAAATCTCGTCCCGTCATGCCAAAATTCCAAAAATATTACCATAAAATCCGTCTCGTGACATAACATATCTCACACCGTCGCCGTCGGAAAATTTCCATCCCGAGCCCCGAGATTCCCGTTCCGAGCCCCGGGAGTCGCCGGGGACCGAACGTCCCACCCCAAAAAGTATACTCCGTAAAACGATCCGCGACGTTTCCGCGATTCCAAATATGCAAACGGTTTCTCATTCCGAGGTCCCGGGAGCGGTACGGAGCCCATCAGACGCCCGAGACAAGTCCTGCCCCTGAAAAATATTTTCGGCGAAAATGTCCGAGGGACCCACACGACCTCCAAACCAGAAGGATTCCCAAAACTAATGCTCAGATAAGTCCCGAGAGCCGTTTAACCACCCAAAAACGTGACCCGCAGGCCAAAACCGGAGCCCCGAGTCAACCGGGTCACAACCCGCTCGGGCTGACCGTAACACAAGATGCGCTGAACCCAAAGAAGTGCATCTTTAGTGTTGGCGAAGGGAAATTTATTGGTTACCAGGTCTCAAGAGGAGGGATTCGCGTCAATCCCAAAAAGATAGAAGTCATCGCCAACCTTCGCACCCTAAGAGGCCTGAAAGACGTCCAGCAACTAACAGGAAGGTTAGTCGCCCTGGGGCGATTTATATCCAAGCTCAGCGACCGTTGCAAGCCTTTCTTCAACCAAATCTGGAAGAAGAAAGCCTCGCAAGTGGATCGAGGACTGCCAGAGGCATACGACACCATCAAGTAGCACATGCAGAGCTTCCCACACTCAGTGCCCTGCACTGGCGATGACCTTGTCCTGTACCTCTCCACAACCAGCAACAGCGTGGCGTCAGTTCTCATTAAGGAGGAAGGTGACAAGCAGTGGCCGGTCTACTACACCAACCACACGTTACAATCAGTAGAGACAAGGTATCCTCCTTTACAGAAAGCTATCTTGTCATTAGTCAATGCAGTAAGGAAGCTAAAGCCCTACTTCCAAGGGCACACGATCACCGTGCGCACGGAACTCCCAATCAAGGAGATCCTTCAAAGACCGGAGCACTCAGCTGCCTAGCGAAATGGTGCATCAAACTAAGCGGATACGACATCAACTATGAACCCCGCAAGGCGATAAAGGGTCAGGCCCTCGCAGACTTCCTGGCGGAATTCTCAGTTCCTGAGTATAGCACGCCTCAGGAACAAGTACCGGCACCTGAACCTCCACCTCCAGAGTGGGAAATGTATGTTGATGGCGCATCCAAAGCAGCATCTTCAGCAGGAGGCGTCTACTTCCGTGGACCCCTAGGTATGGAAAGCGCTCTCTGTTAACAATCATTTTTTCTCCTAATTGACTAATTTAATTTTTAGGGACCTATTCGATTAATTTAATTTTGATTCTGACTCAATCAAAAGAAAAAAGGAAGTGAGAAAATGGAGAAAATAAATATAATTATTGTAATAATATAATAATACGAAAATAATATAATAATTTAAAAATAATCTGAACATAATAATAATAATAATAATCTAATTTAATCTATATAATTAGGAGTTTCAATTTAATCCTAACTCTAACTCTAACTCTAATTCTAACTCATTTTCTATGAACTAACCTCAATTAAACCCAAGAGGAGGAACTAAGAGAAAAGGAAATAAAAAGATCATCAAAAAAATAATCCTTGGCCGTTCTTCACCTCCGCCGTTTACCACCTTAGTCTCGAGCCGAAACCGCCTCACCCTCCTATTCCCAATTACCAGCCACCGTAGTCGTCCATCCAGCCATCGTGGGAGTGGTTAAAACGCCGCAAAACTGCAGGCCATCAAGAATTATCGCAAGAAGCCACCGACCCACGCTGGGCCGTTACTCCTCCAGCCCAACCAAAACGCTAAGCGATCGCCACAGCTCCACCGGCGAGCTCTCCGACATCCGGCAACCTCTCCGCCGAGCCCCGCCGCCACCAGACGCCAACAGCCGACCACGCCGCCGTTGCCATGGGCCTATGCGCAACCGTCGAATCCGAAGCACCGCCAACAGCCATGAAACGCAGCAGCTTAGAGGCGAACCCGAGGCTGTCGCGCATCATTTTTTCAGCCTAGTTGCACCTCATTCGACCACCCCAAAGGCCGCCAACGTGATCCATGACCACCGGCGCACCATCCCCGACTCGCACGGTCTCAAACAGCAGCCACATGCGTCTGAAAGAAATATCGATGAAACGTTTTGCAACTCAACTTGTACGTGAGCTGCATTGTTATATTTATAGCACTCAACAAACCCTAGGCAACAAAGAGTCCTAGGTTACAGAGAGTCCTAGTTCTAGTCGATTACAATACTTGGAGAGCAAGTTTGTCTAACACCCTCCCTTAATCAAAACTTAGCTAAGTTTAGATTATTCTTGAAGTTCTCAAACAACTGAAGTGGAAGAGCTTTAGTGAAGCCATCGGCTATCTCGATCTCGGGAGGAAATGAACCGGATCTCCAGCTTCTTGCCTGCTACTCTTTCTCTTACAAAGTGAAAATCAATTTCAATGTGCTTTGCCCTTGCATGAAAACGGGATTAGCTGAAAGATATGTGGCACCTAAGTTATCACACCACAAACAAGAGGGACGATGAAGCTTCACTCCTAGTTCTTCAAGCAAAGATTCAAGCCAAATAATTTCAGCAGTAGCATTAGCAAGTGATTTGTATTCAGCTTCAGTACTTGACCTTGATACTGTAGCCTGCTTCCTAGCACTCCAAGAGATTAAATTAGGTCCAAAGAACACAAAGAAATCCACTGTTGATCTCTCGTCATCAACACGCCGCCCAATCAAGATCTCGAAAATGCGCTGACCAAAGTGGAGGTTGACCGTGTAAGTGTTAAACTAACTCCTGCAGTATGTTGAACATACCGTAATATTCTTTTGGCAGCTGTCCAATGCGATGAAGTAGGAGCATGCAAATATTGGCAAACTTTATTAACAGCAAAGGAAATGTCAGGTCTAGTAAGCGTCAAGTACTGTAATGCACCAACCACACTCCTGTATTTTGTGCTTTCTTCAGGACCAAGAGATTTACCTTCATGTGCTGACAATTTTTCTGAAGATGATAATGGAGTAGGCGAGGGTTTGCAAGTCGTAATCACTGTACTAGTCAACAGTTCATTGGCATATTTTTCTTTACTCATAATTATACCGTCTTGAACCTTCTTCACTTCAATTCCCAAGAAGAAATGCAAGTCTCCTAGATCTTTTAATGCAAACTCAGAACGCAGATCTTGTAGGAGAGCAGTAGTTGCATCTTGAGAGGAGCTTGCTACTATTATATCATCAACATATATAAGGACAAATATGATGGTGCTTGACTTGTTGTAAATAAACAGGGATGTATCTGATTTGGAGGCAACAAAACCAAGATGCTTTAACTTGGAGCTTAAGCGAGAGTACCATGCTCGGGGTGCTTGTTTCAATCCATAGAGAGCTTTGTCAAGTTTGCAAATATGATGTGGTGATTTTGCATCTTCATAACCTGGTGGTTGTCTCATGTACACTTCCTCTTCCAGAACACCATGCAAAAACGCTGTCGCACATCTAGCTGCCTCAAACTCCACCCTCGGATACGGCAATTGCAAGAACAAGTCTTATAGTAGCAACTTTAACAACTGGACTGAAAGTATCTTCATAGTCTATACCATACCGTTGTTTAAAACCTTTTGCTACCAAACGAGCCTTATATCGATCAATGGTGCCATCTCGCCTTCTTTTTAATTCTATATACCCACTTACAATCAATCACATTGTTACCTTGTCGGTACCAAACGCCAAGTTCCATTCTTCATGAGTGCAAAGAACTCTTCATCCATTGCCTTCTTCCACTTGGGATCCGCCAAGGCTTCTTCTAAACAATGTGGTTCTCCTGTAGTGCACATCATACCATATGAAACAGTTCCATCACCCACCGTTTTGGTTTTGAGTTACCTGCTTGCGCCTTGTGACAGAGGCCAGGAGGCTGAATCCGTGGCGGAGATTCACCCGAGATGGCCGCGGAGGATCCAGCTGAGGAGGTCGCACTAGAGCCGGTGTCCCGTGTATGCGCAGATGGTCCTGAAGCCGCCGCCAAGGGTGACACGTGGACGTGCCATGCGACGAGGGCTCGGGCGAGGCAGCCTCGACATGCGGTGCCGACCATGAGGCGGATTCGGCCCAAGGTGGCATGTGCGGGTGAGTGTGATTCTCTTGCTTTCTGCAAAGTGCTGATGAAGTACTACCATTGGTAGGGTTAGTCAACGATGAAGTACAATCATTTTCCCTATGTTCAAAATTTCGAAGGAATTTAGGAAGAAGCAATATTTCTTTTCTGATAAGGGCGCCGGCATTTGGATGCAATGATTCAAAAGGAAAAATAGCCTCATCAAAGACGACATCTCGAGATATATATACTCTCCCTGTGGAGGCATCAAGACACTTCACACCTTTGTGATGGGGGCTGTACCCAATGAAAACACATTTTTTGGAACGAAATGCAAGTTTGCGCGTGTTGTATGGGCGCAAGTTTGGCCAGCAGGCACATCCAAATATACGGAGGGCAGAATAATTAGGTGTGGTGCCAAGTAATCGATGAAGGGGTTTCAAAATTGATGACCTTACTAGGGAGTAAATTGATGAGGTATGTGGCTGTCAAGAAGGCTTCATCCCAGAATTTTAATGGCATGGATGTCCGTAGCTAGTAAAGAGAGCCCAACTTCTACAATATGACGATGTTTGCGCTCGCGGCGCCATTTTGCCGATGAGCATGAGGACATGAGACATGATGTGAAATGCCGCTTTGTTGGAAGTAAGCACTTAATTTTTCATACTCACCCCCAATCAGTTTGCATGGTAATGATCTTGCGATCGAATTTTCGCTCAACAAGATTTTTGAAATTGGCAAACGCTGAAAAGCATCAGACGCTTCTTTAAGATATTAATCCACGTAAATTTGATATATTCATCAATAAAGCTAACATAATAAGAATATCGACCCACCGATGTAGGAGCAGTGACCCCACACGCCTCAAAAATGAGTTGAAGGGGAGCTGTCGACACACTAGTGGAAATAGGATAAGGAAGTTGATGACTTTTAGCTCTTTGACATGGATCACAAATAGACTCAATAGTAGACTCTTTTACAAATGGAAGTTTGTTCTTGGTAATAATTTTCCTAACAATAATAGAGGAGGGATGACCTAATCGACTATGCCACTTTGCTTGAGAAGGCTTGGCGGCGACAAAGGCTTGTTTCCTGAGCTTGGATGAAGATGATATGAGAGGGTAGAGGCCACCGATGCATTTTCCTTTATGAATTGTTTGCTTCGTGACCTGATCCTTGATCAAGAAAAAGGAGGGGTGAAACTCTAGGAAGACATTATTATCTGTGGTAAGGCGATGGACAGAAAGAAGACTTTTTGAGGCACTTGGAACATGGAGGACATGATTAAGATGCAAATTTTGAACAGGGGTATGAACAATTGTATTTCCAACGTGACTAATTTCCATACCAGAGCCATCTGCAGCATGAACTTGATCCTTGCCCTTATACTTGTCACGGATGGTAAGCTTGTCAAGCTCAACAGACATGTGATGTGTAGCGCCGGTGTCCGAATACCAATTTGTGTCGACACCATAGGAGGCGGCATGGGCCTCCTTGTCGTCATAGTCACCATCTCCATCGCCTTCAAACCGCCACCAGCAGTCTTTTGCCGGGTGGCCCTCCTTGTCACATATTTGGCATGTGATGTCCACCCATGGTGTTGTCCGTAAGCGACCACGACCACGGCTGCGGCCACCAGTCTGGAAGGTTCTCCCTCCCTTGTTGCCACGAAAACGGTTTCCATCGCCTCGACCACGGGTCCCTCTGCCGCGAGGACGATAGCGCCCGCGAACCGCAGCATTGGCGGAGGAGTGAAATCCACCACTAGAAGGGGCGCCGAGCATTGCCTGTCGCTGGTCATAGCTATGCATCTGTTCAAACAAGTCGCTTACAGAGAGATTGGTCGGCATGGCATTGATCGCAGCAACAAGAGCATCATACTCATGGTCGAGGCCCGCCAGATGTAGGCGACGAGCTCTTCTTCATCGGCTGTGGCGACCGCGAGTTAGTTCATCGGCGAGGCCTTTCATCTTCGCAATGTAGGCTGCCGTGGTCGGGAATCTTTTTGTGTTGGCGAGAGCAATCTTGAGGTTCGTGACTCTCGATCGACCGAGCGGAAAACATGGTTCCGATAGCAGTCCATACTTCCACAGCGTGCTCAAGGTTGAGGACATGCATGAGCACATCTGTGCTGAGGGATTGGAGCAAGTAACTGAGGACCTGTTGATCCTTGATCAGCCATGTCGCATAATCAGGATTGGGCGTTGTGCCCGGCGTCTCGTCTGCCTTGTTGATCACCATCGTTTTGGAGGGCTGGACTTCGGAGCCATCCAGATAGCCGATCAGCTGTGCTCCACGTAGTGCCGGAAGAATTTGAGCCTTCCACATTGGGAAATTGTCTCGGGTGAGTTTGTCCGAGGGCGGCGAGCCAAGGTTGGCCGCCGGCATGCTCGAGGACGAGGCCATTAGGGTAGATTGATTTTGTTTTGGAGTTTGCTAGATGTATTGGAAGAGGTTGGCTCTGATACCATGAAAGAAATATTGATGAAACGCTTGCAACTCAACTTGTACGTGAGCTGCATTGTTATATTTATAGCACTCAACAAACCCTAGGCAACAAAGAGTCCTAGGTTACAGAGAGTCCTAGTTCTAGTCGATTACAATACTTGGAGAGCAAGTTTGTCTAACATCGTCGACTCGCGAAGGAGATCCAGTGGCTGACCAGCAGGCCAGCAGACCGAGGCTCTCTCCACCTGCATCGAGGTCGCCGGGCCGGCCATGCTCCGGCGAACCTCCTCTCGCTGATCCCGCCGCCGACCATCGTTGAACGCCTCCGATCCGGCAAGGGCCAGCCGGTGTGCATCGTCAAACTCGTGACCTGCAACAGCAAAGCATTGGTTTATGTTTTTCTTCTTTAAAATCCCTTTCTTTGTCATTTATTATTTTAACTTATTCATCTTGCTCACTAACGTTTTGTTTGTTTTGTTTTGTTTCAGGTTATTACAAGTTTTTTTTCTCACGACTAGGCCCTTACAATATCCGTGTTCTTATTTCTTCATTGTTTTTTTAATCTATCTCACCGACTATTGTCATATCAATTAGTTTTAATTAACTTTTGGGTCAATTATCATTGTCTCCGTGATCATTGTTAGCAACAAATAATATTTTCTCATACTCCATGGAATTAATTAATTTGCTTTGTCACTACTAATATTTTGTTTCGATCATTTTTATTGTTATTATCGGTGTCTCTAGCCATTGATTAGTCGCCATTCTCATTATATTCTCACTATCACTAATAAAACTAATTTGACATCTTTCTTCATCTTTGCAGACTTCGCTCATTTTTTTTAGAACCTCCAAGAAGAAGGCTATTTGACTGCCACACCGCATCAACAAATTGGGGCAACTTGACCGTCCCCAACATCCCGGCAATTCGACCGCCGCTTCACCGATTTGACAGGTACGCATTCTAACCCCGAGTTCTCTCGGTCCAACGAGAGCGAACTACGTGGGCTTTGATCCCGATTCAAACGGGTACGTAGGCAGCTTGGAAGCCCATAATCCAGGCCAAGTCCAATTAACTAAAATTAACCCATTGTTTGAAAAAAAAAATTAATCATTTTGCATTAATTAATTTATGGGAATCGGCTTTCATTTTGTTTTAAGATTTATTTTCAGACAAGTTGGGTGCCTAACACCTTCCCAATTTGTACCCAATCCCCGGACTTAAAATCTCCGGTTTTCGTGGAAATTGCATTTTCTAAATTTCGGAGTCAAAATTGGGTTTTTCCTTAATTTCCCATTTTCTAAAAAATAAAGGTGGCGACTCCTCGTTTTCTCCAAAATTGGCGGAAAAGCCCCGACGAGCGGCCCTCCCGCCACAAAGGGCGACTACTGGGACCATTTTCAAACTTTTTGAAAATTAGAGGATTGAATGCTGAAAGTAATTTTTAAAACAAAATGAAAGCCGATTATGTGTGTAATATTTGTTGATTGAAAAGCATGGTGATTGATAACATGGTGATTGACATATGTGTGCTCGCATCACGGATATCTTGTTCATTTGTGTGTACATTAACCTAGATAGTGAGCCCGGAGACCATGTTGCATAAGAAAGTTGGTCCTCCCAACATGACTATGCACCGGTCCCAACTCCACAGCGCTTGAAGGTCGTAAAGTACCGTTTGACCAATGGGTGCTCCTTGCACCTAGAGGGAGGTATATGCACACCTAGTTGTTGGAGAACCTTTGACCATCCCATTCTCACCCTCATGTACATATTGACTTTAGAACTGAACTTTAGGTACCTAATATTCACGGTGTATTGCATATCTCGGTGTTTGCTATATGTTTGCCTCGCACGGTGTATTGACACGCTCACTGCATGACACTCACCCACATGCACCTAAATCAAGACAGTGTACTTGAAAGCTTAAGAGACTTAGACATAGGCTTTAAATTAAGCGCTATAGTCTAATTTCCACCGAATTGCCTAGGCTGCAAGACTTAAAGTGAGTCAACTAAGAGCGTCAAAGCTTCAAATCCCGAGCATAGTACCGTCATGCAGCATGCACCGATGGAAACCCTAATCTATGAAAACTTTGTGTGTCATCTTCATTTACAGGAGGCTACCACCATGTTAACCATTGCGTTGTTATAACACGACTTAGTCCTCAGCCATGGTCATCCACCATTCTGTCACTCTAGATAATCCATGCATCCATGCATTTGTGTACGTCCATGCATACACGTCATGTAACATGCTCATGCATACATGCATTTGTGTCTCATGCATACACGTAATTATCTGACATGCATTCATATAGGTGCGTCACATGCATGTAAAAGCTATTAGACATAGGAGGATTAATCGAAGGTCATGGGTTCGGTCTGAAAGTTCAAAGTCCATCGAGAAAGAAGCAAGGTCAAGGCGCACTAAATTGAAGACACGATGAAACTAGATGCCCATTCTCACTCTCGGTGGAACTTATCTTGTGTTCATTGCACTTCTATCCTACAATGCCAAATGTCAAAATCACCAAAGACGAAGAAAAATGATCAAGTTCCTGACAAGAGTACCATGACCTGATTGAGAAGCCCCTTGATTGTCCCACGTCAACTTGAAGAAGATCCATCTCATTCCCCCCATCTCTCGCAAAAAGTTCTTACATTGATGTACCCTTCTCTGCACTCTTTTGATGTTTAGGATGACTTGAGCTTCTATGTATTTTCTACACTATGATTTTTCTATGATCTAAAGCTAGTAAATATAAAATTGCTTTTAAACTATTCAAGAATGTGTGATTTCAAATTTAACGAACGAACGACAACTGAGCTTTTAAGTCACGGGTGTTTCGGCCAATATGAAATGATCCACGCAGAATGAGTCAAAAGATAGATGGCCGTCTTTCGTAGCCTAAATCGTCTTTACACTGAACGACATTTTATCCTTTGATCACCACTATGAGCCTCAAACACTTGAGCCTGTTCTTTCTTTAACCCACAATCCTAACCAAGGAAAAGGGTATGCATCCCGCGAGTGTTGAGTCTCGAAGACCACCGATCATCGCTACAATAGTTGGTGAAATGAATTGTGCAAAGAAGTCGAATCAGAGAAACTCGCATTGGAGGAAATTCAAGCGATGAAAGTTCAAATCGTCCTTCGCCATCATATGACGGTCTCGCTTTGTATTGTCGAGTTGTTTTGAGAAAAAGAAGAAAAAGAAAATAAAAAAGAAGAAAGAAAGAAGGTTTGATGTGGAAATTCAAGGAAGCCTCGCTAGGTCGAAAACCCGTAAGGGCAGCTTAAGCAAAAGTGGAGGTAAAAAAGAAGAAGAAAAGTTGTCATTGTTGCGCTTTAACTTCTCTGCGCTTCAAAAGCAGATCACAAAGTCCTCAAGAAGTAAACAGATTTTCAAGAAGCATCAAACATTCATCAAGAGAATCAGACCCATCGGAGGTTGACAGGCTTTGCATTTCGCGAGAAGCATATCCTGGGGGCATCATTTGGGTATTTGAGCCTATATATCATTCTTTTCTTCTAACCTTAACCGAGGCCACATTACAACCTTACTGAAAGTCCATACTGTCGACTCATTCTTATGTGGATCGTTCATGTCGAGAGAGGCATTGGTCACTTGATTTTTTTTAGCTGCGTTTGGTCAAGACACATTTCTTCCATGGTTCATTAGCAACTATGCTTTAGGTTTTGGAAATATTATAGTGCAAAGATGCTTAAAAGTTCTCTTTATCCCGAGCACAAATGAGATCACTTCTCTCAAATCAAATCCTTGATCACATTCATTACTTTCCTCGCCATAAAGTCCATCAAAATAAAGCTCCTTTGAAAAGCATGTCCACACCTTTAATGAGAAGCCTTTCCTCAAAAATCTATGATTTCACCTCAAGCCTTCCAAAGGCAGAGCAAGCAAGCCGCATTGACTCCGAGTCGACATATTCATAAGCCGAGAGAAGCGGGGGCATGAATCCTCTCAAGTCATCATGTAACCAAAGAAGTGCACTCACCTAGCATAACTACCGAAACGCCATCGACACACACATGGGGGCATCTCTCGCTCCAGAGCTGAACATATGCAAAGGCCTTTCAGTTTGTGCCCATGACTTTCAAAATGAAGAAAAGAGTCTTAGAGTCGACCTAATAAATTGCATCTGACTATAGTCTTAGGAGGCATATCATGCATCATGACACCCTGCCGAGCACAAGCCCTACGAGATAGGCGACCCTTCATCAAGCCCTACCAGATAGGCAACCCTTAGTCAAGCCCTACCGGATAGGCACCCATCTCAAGCCCTACCAGATAGGCGACCCTTCATCAAGCCCTACCAGATAGGCACCCCTCCGAAGCCCTACCAGATAGGCGACCCTTCATCAAGCCCTACCAGATAGGCAACCTTTAGTTAAGCCCTACTAGATAGGCACCCATCTCAAGCCCTGCTAGATAGGCCACCATTAAGCAATTAGACAAAGATGACCGCCTCTCGATAGGATGACCCTGGTCGTTCCTCTCCCAATAGGACGACCCTGACCGTTCCTCTCCCGATAGGATGAACCCGATCGTTCCTTTAGGTGGATAGATAACCTTGGCACTTTGGCCCCGTATTTTCCCAACCTTGGCACTTTGGCCCTTCTTTTCGATAACAATGGCAATCTGGCCCCATTTCAAAAACTTTAGCATTTAGGCCCCACCTTTGGATGATCTTGGCTCTTTCGCCTGCTTTAGAAAAATTCTGGCATTTAGGCCCTTCCTTTCAACCTTGGCACTTTGGCCCCCGTATTTCGACAATCTTAGCACTTCGACCCCTACATCTCGTTGAACTTGGCACTTATGCCTCCGTACTTTGACAATCTGGACACATAATTCCCACATTAGGCGATTAGACTGCCTGGGTATTTAGACCCCCGATTTAGGCGATTAGACTGCCTGGGTAATTATAGGCCCTGATTTAGGCGATCGATTTGCTGGGCAATTATAGGCCCCGATTAGGCGATTAGACTGCCTGGGTATTTAGACCCCACATTAGGCGATTAGACTGCCTGGGTATTTAGACCCCACATTAGGCGATTAGACTGCCTGGGTATTTCGACCCCACTTTAGGCAACTAAACAGCCTGGGCAATTATAGGCCCCGATTAGGCGATTAGACCGCTCGGGTATTTAGACCCCACATTAGGCGATTAGACCGCCTGGGTATTTAGACCCTACATTAGGCGATTAGACCGCTGGGTATTTAGACCCCACATTAGGCGATTAGACCGCCCGGGTATTTAGACCACTACATTAGGCGATTAGACTGCCCGGGTATTTAGACCCCACATTAGGCGATTAGACTGCTTGGGTATTTATAGGCCCGATTTAGCCGATTAGACCGCCTGGTAATAATAGGCCCCGATTTAGGCGATTAGACCGCCTGGTGATTATAGGCCCGATTTAGGCGATTAGACCGCCCGGGTACTTAGACCCCACATTAGGTGATTAGACCGCTCGGGCAATTATAGGCCCCGATTTAGGCGATTAGACCGCTCGGCGATTATAGGCCCCGATTAGGCGATTAGACACTGGGTATTTAGACTTCACATTAGGCGATTAGACTGCTTGGGCGATTATAGGCCCTGATTTAGGCGAATAGATAGTCTGGGTAATTATAGGCCCCGATTTAGGCGAATAGATAGCCTGGGCAATTATAGGCCCCGATTTAAGCGAATAGATAGCCCACTAACACTCGAACATCAGCAAACCTTTCCTTAAGTAAAAGTAAGTCAATGGGGGCAAATCGTTAACAATCATTTTTTTCTCCTAATTGACTAATTTAATTTTTAGGGACCTATTCGATTAATTTAATTTTGATTCTGACTCAATCAAAAGAAAAAGGAACTGAGAAAATGAAGAAAATAAATATAATTATCGTAATAATATAATAATTCAAAAATAATAGAATAATTCGAAAATAATAATAATAATAATAATAATAAATCTAATTTAATCTACGTAATTAGGAGTTTCAATTTAATCCTAACTCTAACTCTAACTCTAACTCATTCTCTATGAACTAACCCTCAATTAAACCCTAAGAGGAGGAACTAAGAGAAAAGGAAATAAAAAGATCATCAAAAAAATAATCCTTGGCCGTTCTTCACCTCCGCCGTTTACCACCTTAGTCTCGAGCCAAAACCGCCCTCACCCTCCTATTCCCAATTACCAGCCACTGTAGTCGTCCATCCAGCCATCGTCGGAGTGGTTAAAACGCTGCAAAACCTGCAGGCCATCAAGAATTATCGCGAGAAGCCACCGACCCACGTTTTCGGGCCGTTACTCCTCCAGCCCAACCAAAACGCCAAGCGACTGCCACAGCTCCACTGGCGAGCTCCCCGACATCTGGCGACCCTCTCCGTCGAGCCCCGCCACCAGCAAACGCCCAACAGCTGCTGACCATGCCGCCATTGCCATGGGCCTATGCGCAACCGCCTGAACTGGAAGCACCGCTAACAGCCGTGAAACGCAGCAGTTAGAGGCGAACCCGAGGCTGTCGCGCATCGATTTATTTCGGCCCAGTTGCACCTCATTCGACCACCCCAGTGCCGCCAACGTGATCCATGACCACCGGCGCACCATCCCTGACCTGCACGGTCTCAAACAGCAGCCACAGTCGTCGACTCGCGAAGGAGATCCAGGGCTGACCCGCTGCAGGCCAGCAGACCGAGGCTTCCTCCAGCTGCATCGAGGTCGCCAGTCAGTCGGCCATGCTCCGGCGAACCTCCTCTGCTGGTCCCGCCGCCGACCATCGTTGGAACGCCTCCGATCCGGCAAGGGCCCGCCGGTGTGCATCGTCAAACTCGTGACCTGCAACAGCAAAGCATTGGTTTATGTTTTTCTTCTTTAAAATCCCTTTCTTTGTCATTTATTATTTTAACTTATTCATCTTGCTCACTAACGTTTTGTTTGTTTTGTTTTGTTTCAGGTTATTACAAGTTTTTTTTCTCACAATTAGGCCCTTACAATATCCGTGTTCTTATTTCTTCATTGTTTTTTTAATCTATCTCACTGACTATTGTCATATCAATTAGTTTTAATTAACTTTTGGGTCAATTATCATTGTCTCCCGTGATCATTGTTAGCAACAAATAATATTTTCTCATACTCCATGGAATTAATTAATTTGCTTTGTCACTACTAATATTTTGTTTCGATCATTTTTATTGTTATTATCGGTGTCTCTAGCCATTGATTAGTCGCCATTCTCATTATATTCTCACTATCACGAATAAAACTAATTTGACATCTTTCTTCATCTTTGCAGACTTCGCTCATTTTTTTAGAACCTCCAAGAAGAAGGCTATTTGATCGCCACACCGCATCAACAAATTGGGGCAACTTGACTGCCCTCAACATCCCGGCAATTCGACCGCCGCTTCACCGATTTGACAGGTACGCATTCTAACCCCGAGTTCTCTCGGTCCAACGAGAGTGAACTACGTGGGCTTTGATCCCGATTCAAACGGTACGTAGGGCACTTGGAAGCCCATAATCCGTGCCCAAGTCCAATTAACTAAAATTAACCCATTGTTTGAAAATAAAAATTAATCATTTTGCATTAATTAATTTATGGGAATCGGCTTTCATTTTGTTTTAAGATTTATTTTCGACAAGTTGGGTGCCTAACACCTTCCCAATTTGTAACCAATCCTGACTTAAAATCTCTGATTTTCGTGGAAATTGCCCTTTTTAAAATTTGGAGTCAAAAATTGGGTTTTTCCTTAATTTCCCATTTTCTAAAAAAAAGGTGACGACTCACTCGTTTTCCCCAAAATTGGCGGAAAAGCCCCCGACGAGCGGCCCTCCCGCTCACACTCTCCGTGTCTCCTTTCAATTCCTGTGACTAATAATGTTGCAGTAATATGAAGCCCTCATCGCGGGCCTCAAGCTAGCCATCAAAGTGGGTATTCGCCGGATACACGTGCATAGCGATTCCCACCGGTGCCAAGTACAGGGGTGCTCGAGTGCAAGGATGCCACTCGATCAAATACAAGCTTGTCAATTCACTACGGACGAACTTCGTGGAGGCGGTCTTCATTCATATCCCTCGCGAGACCACTGGCCCGACCATCTATAGACGGAGCTGTAGACATTGGTTCACTCGAAGTAACTGATCCGGACGACTGGCGAACTCCAATCATCGCCGAACTCAAGGGGATGGCCACAGATCCACGCACTTGCACTCGAGTGACGAGATTCATCCTCGTAAATGGGCTGTTGTGGCATTGCGGATTCTCCTCGCCACTTCAACGTTGCCTCACCACCAAGGAGGGACTCAGTGTATTGGAAAACATCCACCGGGACCTTCTTGGACCAATGCCAAAGGCGACAGGCCGCATTCGGTGTTGTCACCGTGGACTACTTCACTAAGTGGATTGAGGTCGAGCCCCCGTGAAGATAACGCCCTCCAAAATCATCGCTTCTTGTGGAAGAACATCGTCGCCGATATGGCAGCCCTCGCACCATCATCACGCATAATGGAAGCGCCACACCATAGCGCCCAACGATGGGTCAAGATAACAAGATCCGCATGCTCTATGCCCTGTGGCGCATCCTCACCCAATGGCCAAGTTGAGGTGACCAATCGCACAATCAAGGAAGGACTCAAGAAACGCCCGGATGGCGCAAAGGGGCGATGGGTCGATGAACTCCCGGCGTCCCGTGGGACTACAGGACGACAAAGAGAATGCCAACGGGAGACACCTTTCTCCCCTGGTCTATGGCGCAGATGCACTCCTCCCTACTGAGGCAGACTTCCCAACAATAAGGATGATCAACTTCAACGATGAGACTAACACTTGAGGACTTCGCGCCAAACTAGACTGCTCGAAGAATCGCGCAAGGAGCACGCCTTCGCCTGTTCGCTCTCAAACAGCGTCTCAACTTACAACACAATGCCAAAGTCAAACCCAAGGCACTCAAGCTGGAAGGACTCGCGCTACTCAGATTGGTCCTCACTACTCGCGACCCCAAATAGGGCGTCCTGCGACCCAATTGGGATGGTCCTTACATCATACATAAACAAGTCCGACCGGGCGTCTATGAGTTGCAGAACCAAGATGGAAAACAGCTCCCTCGCAACTTCCATGCAGACGACCTCCGTCCATACTATGTGTAAATCATGGTAACCCCATGGCTTGAATGAATGAAATGTTTCTCCACTTCTTAACACTACTGCAGAATAATCTCACCAACGATCGCCCAAACGCCTTCTGCACCCGACCGGTCAGAACGGCTAAAAGCCTAACCTATTAAGGTAACGGCATCAGACCTTGTCAGGTCGCCCATACACGCAAACATGCGTACACTACCCAAGGGCATCGCCAACGCGAACCTTGTGAGAAACCTTTGGGACCCCGCGATGCGAATCCCAACAGATCCCCAAGCTTGAAACAGCTTTGGAGAGGTCTTTGATAGTCTCGCCCACGCTAACCAAAATCCCTCAACCGATCTTTGGGGCCACGCGATGCGAACCCCAACAGATCCCCATGCTGGAAATCAACCTTCACATTGAGGTCCTTGATGGCTTCGCCCACGCGAGCCACAAGCAATCCCTCCAACCTTTGGGACCCCGCGAAGCGACTCCCAACAGGTGTACGACGACTTAGCCTAGCAAATTGCTAACGTCCCCTACAAAGCTATCGCGAGAATAAAGGAAGAACGTAGACGGTCGAGGTAAACTGATTTGTTCATCTATAATGTTAGAACTGTACACTCTTTACAGGTACAAAATTACGACGGCCCAAGGGCCAGCCTAACTAAGGGGGGTCAAACACACGACCTAAGCCCCTTCCTAATCTAGCATGGCGTGCCACCCTGCACCCATCTTCTTCCCTTGCTCACCCCAGTCAAGCAAAGTGCTCGCCTCGGGGTCAGGGCCTTGGAGGCATCCAAGGCGCCTGTGTCCAACCTGTGCAATGCTCTAGTTGAAAGCGACATCGCAAACAACCTTCCTCATACCCTTGCGCCGCGACTTCGCCCTGGGTCTTGAGCTCATCAACCTTCTGCCTCAGTCGCGGCCATCTCTCATGGATCTTCGCCGTGTAAGCGGTTCATGCTCAAGATCCTCTGTGGTACTGCCCTAGCCCAAGGTCTCGTTCAAGCGCGAAGACTTCCCGCATCGCGCGCATGAGGTCCGAAAACAAGTCGGCCTGCTGGTTTGCGACGTCCAGCCTCCCAAGCTCTGCGTCCGCAAGTTTATCCGCAACGTCCTTTAGGTGAACCTCTGTCTCTGATTTCAGAGAGGAAAGCGCCGTCTTCAAAACAGCGACTTCAGCCTTCTTCCCCATCAACTCGTCTTCTTTCTTCGCCAGCAACGGCTCGCGAAGGGGACACCAAGCCATGAGCTTCTCCAGAAGAGTGTCCCTTTGCAAATTCCCCAGGCGAGACTCCTCCTTCTCCCTGGTGAGAACAGCACACCAAGGCTCCAACTCCGCCACTCTCTTGTTGGCCTTCTCAGCCTCAGCCTTGGCAGCCTGCGCAGCTTCTGCCTCCTTTTTCAGGCGGGCGATCTCAGTAATCTGGGCACTGTCCCTCGCATTCGCATAGCTCAGGAACTTGTGCCATTGGCTGAGACCGGCGTACTCATTGATGGCAGCCTGCATAAAGATGAGTTAGTACAGAAATTAGAGAACAAAAAAAACAGGGGGCAAGGGAGATGCTTCACCTGAAGGTTGTGCTTGGCAGCCTCCTTCATGAACTCAACTGGGGAGTCCAGGCTTCGATCCATCAGCTCCCTATCGAAAGGGGTGCGAAGTCCCTCCAGGCAGGAAAGCAACGCGCGCTCTCCCACCAACAACAAGGAGGACTTGTTGTTTAAGAGAAAGACAGGGTCTCAAGCCCCTTCCAGGGGCATGCCCTCCTCCTTATATACCTTCGCCCTAAGGTCCTCCCTCAACGCTTTCAACGTGGCGGGATCCTCAGACCACTTGGGGGCCTTCTGGGCAGCGACGCGTTTCCACTCAAGGAAATGCGACCAAACTCCAGTCTCCTCGAGGACGAACGTCGCTGGGCCCAGGTCCACCACACTTTGGCGTAGGCTACCATGGGGGTTGGAAGGCTCCGCCCCTGCACCAAACGACTTGTAAGCACAACGAAGAAAGCTGGGAACACATGCAAACGAGAAAAGGAACTCACTTGGCGAAGGGCCCTGATCCAGGGCAAGGATGGGCTCGCCAGTAGGTGGTTTGCACTGCGGCTTCACCCAGGCACCACTCCCAGACGGTTCGCAGGGAGTGCGGACTACATCCCAAGCGCTCGACTTCCCAGGGATCTCCTTCACCACCAAGGCGTCATTGGCAGCGCTGCTTGGAACACTTGGGGGTACCCCCTCTGGAGCCCCTTCCCTCTGGAAAGCCTGGCTGCTTGTTGGGAGGGCACCCCTAACATCTCCCGTTACTTCCGGCTAAGTGTCACCCAAAGACGGGCGCGCCACTCCCGCGGGGCTGCACCTTGCCCCCACTTTTCGTGGCACTGGACTTCCTTCTCATGGCCAGCAGGAGATCGCCGACTAAGGTTATTTTCTTTTGGGGAGATCCCCCCACCTGAGGAGAAGCCCCAACTTGAGGAGAGGCCTCTACCTGGGGGGTGCATTCGCCTAGAGGGGAACCTCCAACTGGGAGTGAGTCTCAACCTAAGAAGGGGTCGACACGGCAGCACTCTCAGGGGGGATTTCACCACCCGCCCTAGGGGGGCTCGCTAGCAGCCCAGAAACAAAGGCGTCCATTCTCGACGTCCTCGGCCCGGTGCCGCCGCCTTCGCAGGCGCCGGCGGCCTCCATCACCGAGTCTCGCGAACCTCCTCTTCCTCGGGAACACCTTGAAGTTCCCCCTCAACAGTTTCCACCACGCTAGGGAATGCTTCCTGGTCGGACCCTCTCGCCTTCGCCTGGTCTGACTCATGAGCCCTTCCTTCAAGAGACTGCGCTGCATCATCAGCCATCCTTTTTCTCTTCGCCGCGCCATGCGGTGCAAAGGGGCTGGTGGTTGGCCTTTTCCTTCGCGGGGGGCCAATGGCACCCAACACCTTCTCCGCACCTGGAGGAGCATTCTGCTTATAAGCGCAAGCAAGGTGGATCTGAACTGCAACATGCATGGATCCCCTCTTCCCTTTCTCCTCGTCGGGACGAGCAGGAGCATCTGGACACCACAATTCAGTACATATTCGCATACGAAATCTAAAGAAGGCTAATAGGCGCATACCTCTCGGCCCAAAGAAGGGCAAAGACGCAAAGGTGCATCCACACTTCACCGCGATACGCGGGCGCCCAACCTTCATAAGGGGGGGCACCTTGGAGTCCATCAAGTAACCCGTGCTAATGCCAGCCCACCTCAGGGTCACTTCATCCAGCTGCGCAAGAGAGAATGGTAACCGGTCATCGCAAGACCTCCTTGCCAGCACATCATCTAGCCACCCTAGAAGGCAAACGTATTCACGCCACCTTAGCCGTCTGTGTACAGAACCGGCTTTGGAGCCACGCTCTGCACCGCCTCTAAAGTCCTCGCCACTGGAAACCGCAATGACCCATCCCTGCAGACAAAAAAGAAACTACCATGCCAGTCATGGTGAGACTTCAGAGGAACACCAAAAGAGATAGAGTTGTTCCCCCCAACACTGAGGGGGTAACATGGAAGAATTGTCCCCCTGTTCGCAGGTCAAGGCGGTAGAACCGTAAGAAGACATCAGCGAATGGCTCTGCCCCAGCCAAATGACACGCCACGATGAAGCCAGCGATGTGAATGAAAGTGTTGGGCCCGAGCTGTGACGGTGTGAGACCCCACAGAGTACACAGCTCTTGGATGAAGGGAGGCAAAGGAAACCTCAGCCCAGAAGACATCTGAGCAGTGTAGAGACACAACGCGGAAGTCTCCAGATTCTTCGGCGTCTGAGGAAGCTTCAGCGCCTTGCAAGGCCCAGTCCGCGCCGTATACACCGACACGGCCTAGATGGGAAAGAAAGCCTTCTCAAGGTCCTGGTGAAGCTTGTCAGGCTTCATGGTGGTCTTGTCCACGACATGGACAACTGGACGAGCAACTCCTTTGGCAGCCATTACTGCGGGAGAGAGAACAGAAAGAAATGAGACTAGGAAAACGAACAGTCTACTAGTAATTTTATCGAACACCTTGCATGCGAAGAACAAAAGTGTGGCACCTCACCTGGAATCGCGAAGAAGAAAGCAGACCAAATGCATGAGAAACAGGTGCAACAAGGGATCAAGCACACTCCACAAATATCAGATTCAAGCAGAAAAGAAGAAACGGGCGAATCAGACAGAAAACGAAAACACAGAAGTTTGAGTGAGAGAACGAGAAAGCAAAGAACAGAGATCCGCGAACAAGCCGGCTATTTATAGGCACAATCCTAATGAAGCCGAAACATCCCCTTAAACGGAGAATTAATCAGCAATCCATGTGTCAGGTGTCACTAACGGTAAGAAATGTTTGGCCTGCCATCAAAACGACTGTTGCCCAACGGTCGACTTCGAGACAAAACGCGGAGTACGGGACCCTGCCCATACTCCGCCTCTAGGAGGAGGCACCTTGGTACACTACCCAAGAAAATGCCCCTCGCACATCGCCACTCGCGTCATCATCATCAACAGCCGAGAAAGCACACCGTGATACCACCGCATCGCGCGAAGGCGTTACCAGGGGAGCTTCGCAACTGCTGGCTTCTCCAGGACCTCGCAGGTTCGCATCTCCTGGCTTCGCCAAACAGGGCCTTCGCACCCCCTGGTCTTCGCCATATATCACTTAGCAATGCCACAGACTGGGGAAAGGAAGCTGGGAACGGTCATCCCCACGACTTGCCCACGTTCTCCTTCACACCTCCAGTCTTCCACTACTCTGGAACGTGGAGGAACACCCCACTACTCCGGATCACGGGACAACCGGTACCTCAACGCCTCCTATAAAAGACGGCTTGGGAAAGGTACACCCTATCTACACACCTCCACTCCTCTTTCTGCTCCTGAGTATTCCTTTTTACATCCTGCAGATTACTCCGGAGCTCAACATCGCTGCTCGGTCATTTCCTCACCACTCAAGTATCCGGAAGCCCACCCGCCAAGGAACCAGGCTATCATAATGTGACTGAAATGGCTGAGATTTTCCCTCATACTTGCTCCCCTTGATTTATGGGCAAGTTGGTGAGGCTTGTCTCCTCCTCTTTCCCTTTTACATTAGTTCACCATGTAATTTCAGAGTTTGAACATTTTTTTGAAATCAGAATTCCAAGTGAGTAAGTTCATCTTTATTCTCCAACATTGCTATTTCCACCATTCCCCTTGATCCATTAAAGTGGAATCAAGCTTGACATCTAGTGTTGCTTTTCATTTGAGAATTGAGGTGCTAGATCCATTTCTTCCCTAGGCAATTAACTCTCCTATTGCTCTCCATTTGAGGATTGAGGTGGGAGAGAGCTGAATATGTGTGTATGTGTTTGTGAGTCTCCTACAAGCTAGATCCTTGTAAGAAGATTGATCCTACTACATTAGTAAGGATCATATCAAAGGGCCTCCTAGACTGGGCCTCGGGTGGGCTTAATGCCTTGCTCTTGAGACTGGGAAGGAGGCATCCTTCATATCAGCAGTGGTGATAATGGCTCTAGACTGGGAGGTCATTGCTTGACATTTATCCGACCCCTTAACTTAGCATTTTCTCAAACTACAATCGCTCTAATTTTCCGGATCTGCTCGGTTTCCTTAGGAGAATTTCAATTTTGTTATTTCATTCGGCATTTATGTTTCCGACACTTTAATTTCCCTAGATCTACTGTTATTTCCAATGCCTACTATTTTCAACCTTACAAGGCTTTTAGCAAGGTTTTCAACGATCAATTTGATCTTTGTGGTTTGACCCCACTCACCTTGTCTACAATAGACAACCCTCCTCTTGGGGATGAACGAGTATAAATTTAAAACTTGATTTTGAGCACAGATTCTGATATCTAAATCTGGCAGATCACTCACAATTGTCATATCATTGTGTTCCAAAGTCCTACAGTCTAAGCACGATCCAGCTGGAAAGTTTTTGGATGCCAGTGACAAGACTAATACATCATCTTACACATGGCACAATTGACGCATGCAAATGATGTCACTTTTCAGCACAAGTTTTAATATTTTAAACGGGAAAAGTGCACTTATGGTCCTGTAACTTTAATTATTGTACCACTATGATCCTGTTTTAACTTTTTGTATAAATAAAGTCCTATTTTTAAGTTTTTTCTTCATCCATGGTCCTTTTCCGTCCATTGACTGTTAACTTTAACGGATTTGTGGGGAAAATGATAAAATCAACAACTCAATTGTTTTAAAAAAATTTATTTACACCCCAAGTTTTAAACTTAACACTTTAACCCAAATGTTTTAATTACCCAACAACACCCAGCCACCGTCGGGCCGCCGCCACCGCCACCGGACAGTCGCCGCCGACCGCCGGACACCCCCGAAAAATGCCGAAAACCCAAAAAAATAGCCGAGAACGTATCGAGGCCTAGGACAGCCGGATCGCGGCCCGCGGCTGGCGAATCGCTAGCCTAAGCCGCGAATCGACGACACAGGGCCGTGATTCGCCGGCCTTAAGTGCATGGATCACAAGTAATATAGTGCTTGATGAGCAAGGGTGTTGAACCCAAGGAAAAAGATCATTTGTCGGTAAAGAGAGCTACGTGATGCGAAGTAGTGTATAGAAAATGAATGTGATAAGTAAGTAGGTTTGATATGGAGATTATGAGCAAACAACATGTAGTTAACTCTAAAACTACTTCTAAGGCAAGCAACTAGATGGAACTGACTTAAAATGCAAACAACACACAAAAATGACTTTTAAGTCAATATAATGATCTCTCGGGGTTTGCTCATACGCACGGGGTTACACTACATGTTCTAGCGATGCGAAAGAGCTTAGTTACTACAACTAACTCACCCGTATCTCTAGCAAACGAACTAAGCTCCCAATGAAGAAAGCCTAGTCATTCTCATGGTCTAGCACTTACTTTTGAGGCATTACAACACCTAACCTAACCACCAACTAACTTCTAAAGGTCATCTCTAACCTCTAGCAAGCTAGTTTATAGATTCCCCAAAGCCTACTATTGATCAATACCCTCTCGGGCATTTTATCGAACACTTGGTTGTGTGTATGTGTAGATGATTAGCAAACAACATACCAATAATGAAATTATGCATAAGAATCGATATCTAAGACATACAATGCTAGAAATAATCTCTCTAGAGTCACCTTTTCTACCATTTAATGTTTCTTATGTAAGTTACCAGCCCCCATAACTTAAAATTCTGGCTCAACCCTTATGCACTGGCACATTGGAGAGGCAAGGTTTCCGCTGGCGCTAGTCATAGCCACTGGAGGGTTGGATCAAGCTGGATATGGACGTTGCCGACTAAGGTTTTCTAAAGGGAGGATATGGCAATAAGAGAGCGCACTGGATTAATCCGCTAGATGGCACCACTGCGGTTCATCATTGACACCAACTTTGAGGTAGCGAAAGCTTTCAATTCAAGTGTTACGGTCACCCCGGACGGGTTGTGACTTTAGTGACCCGAGGCTCCGTTTTTTGCCTGCGGGTCATGTCTTCGAGTGGTTAGACAGCTGCCGAGTTTTTTTCTGGGTATCATCTTCGGGAATCCTTCCGTATTTAGGGTCACACGGGTCCCTCGGACATTTCCGCGGAAAATATTTTTTCGTGAGCAGGACTTGTCTCGGGACGTTCAACGGGCTCGGTAGCTCTCCCGAGACCTCGAAAAAGGAAACCGTCAGGATATTTGAGATCGTACGGGCATTCCGCATCTTTTACGGAGTATATTTTTTGGGACGGGATGTTCGGTCCCGGGCGACACTCGGGGCTCGGGGCGAAAAACCGGGGCCCGGGATGGAAATTTTGCGACGGCTTTGGTGTGAGTTATGTTATGGCTCGGGACGGGTATTATGGTGATAACCGAGCAAGTATGCACGACGGGATTTTTCGTTCGGGCTAGCGCACGCGCACGCCGTGAGTTACTCGGGTGGAGTGGGCGCGGGATTATGCGCCAACACTTAGCCAATTTCAGATTTTGGGCTTGGGTGTGAGTCACAAGGGTGACTAAGGTGGTGAGTCATGGTGGAGGGACAAGTGTCCCCATGACTCATAAAAGGGGAAGTATAAAAGGGATAATTTTTGGAAGAAAATGGCATTTGTTCATTTCTTTCTTCTTCCTCTCTTCCATCCGCCACCATCTTCATCTTCTACCTCTCTAGTGTTCTTCATGCAAGGGTTTAAGGAAGGCTGAATCTTGATACTAAGCTTGAGGTAAGCTTCTTTCCTTCTTGGTTTAATAATTTTGGAGCATGGTTGATGGGTGAAAGAGAGCTTTGAATCCGAATTGGTGTTTGTCTTTTCTACATGCTATGTTGATCTTCTTGCTTCGATCTTCTAGTATGTTGTTCTTGATAAGAAGAAGTGTAGGAATCAAGGTTTAATTTATGGAAGAACACCATGGATTAAGAAACCCTAATAAGCCGAAAATTAGGTTGATTTCTAAACCTAATGTGTGGTTGCGTTCTTGAATCATGCTTGTGATATGTTGTTCCTAGCATGAGTCTAAGATGTATGGATTCAATTTGATGGTAAACATGTTGGGTAAAAAGTAACCAAATTGTCGAATTGGTCATTAGGTTTTGAGTTAGATTTTGTGTGATTAGGGTGAGTGTTTTTTGTAAGCATGCTTAAATTGTGTAATTGGTGAATTAAGAATGTGTTTTGAACCTTAATTGGTTTGGATTAAAGTTTGGTGGAAAAGAGAGGTAGAGGCCGAATTGAAAGGGAGGGTTTTGGGTATGTTTCTGTTGAGTTTTGGATTGGTGTGATAGTGATTTGGTATCGGGAATGGAAGTAGGAAACTAACGATGTTCAGAACGTCGTTTCGGGAATTTTGAACAATACCGACCTACTTCCTTGGTTGTGGGATAAATGTTGGGAAAGTGGGATTTGAAGGTTTGATTGTGTTTATGGTTGTATAAATAACAATGTTCTAGCTCGGTTTGAGAAACCGAGCTTTCTGTGGAATTTTGCGGGAAAGTGCGGGATTGTGCGGGATTGGTTTCTGGGGGTTTGTTTTGGTGATTTTTGACTTGTGTGTGGTTGTTCAGCTTGGTTCAACAGTGGTGGAGTAGTGCGGGACTTCAAAAGTCACACTACCACGTTTCAGGCAGGAGCCGGATTTTCCCGGATTTTGCTTGTGGAGCGTTGGTGGCCACAGAGAGTTTTCCGTTTGGCTAAGGTAAAGGGTTTAACTTTCTTAATACGCAATACATGTGTATTAGGTTAGTTAAGGGCTAGTACTCGGGTCGAGGGTGGGGCCCGGTGACTCCCGGGTCTAGTCACATGGTACGTAGCGGTGTGCAGGGTTTTGCTTAAATATAGGTTATGAACATATATCATATCAGACTTGCTTATCGGGGGTCGACAACGGACCCATTTTTATGTTCTGTACGTGAGAAGTCCGTGAGTTACGGCTAACGGGAACGCCGGGACCTAAGCCGGTATGCCAACCGTGGTCGTTAACTCACGATGTTATGTGCTGGCATTGTGCCGCTCTATGTCCGACAGTTAGGGGCGATATCCCCTCGCTGGTACGACGCGTTATGTCCCGATCATCGGTATGAGCTTAACAAGCCACTGTAGGGTGCTGTCGAGGGTTCGGGGGACCTTTGTATTGGCGTACCACCAGTCCGACGGGACTTAAGAGCATCATCACGTGTGCATATCATAATCTGATATACTTAGGACCGTATTATTTAGTTCATCGCATACTAACCCTTTTATGCGGGAAATATTTTCAAAGTTTTCTCGCTACCGTACCTACCTCCTTACGGGGTTCTTTCGAGAACTCACCCCCACTTATTATGTTTTCAGAGATACGGGCAAACGACTGCGGTATAGATCTCCGCATGATTGTTGTGCATTTTGGTTTTAAGGTACTTATCCGTTAAGTTTGGGGGTGTTCTCGTTAGATACTTCTGTGTGATCTTTTTGAGTTGTGTCTGATATGTATTCTCCTGTTTATGTTCAGCAGCACAGCAGTTCTAGCTAACAAGGTATTAATACTGTTTATTTTGGACTCGGCTCTGTAGATGTTCTGCATATAGGTTATCTTGACACTTGGAGTCGTATATTATTCGTAGGAGTTTCCGACCCTACGAAGAGGGCGGAACTCCTTCCGCCCGTATTCCTTATCATTTGTTTTTTTTTCCGCGAGATATTCTCAGAAACCACTAACTTGTCTCGGGTGCAGTTTGAGGACTAGAAAGACGTCGTAAAATCTGCAACACGACTTAACCTTAAAACCGAAAGGAAAACGTTTTAAGGGATGAGTTTCGGGTCCACACAAAACCATTTTAAGAGAACTCCGCTTTCACCCACCGCCGACTCAGCGAGCTTCCGCAACCACTCGACAACCGCGCTTCCAGCATCCGGGGCGGTGGGGTGACATCAAGGGTCAACGATTAGTCTAAGGCAGGGATGCGTATTAGAGATTTTCCAATTAGGGTTCTAAAACGAATCAAACCGTTCGCGAGTCGGCTCGAGCTCGAGCTTGAACCACGTCAAACGAGTCGAGTTTCACGAACCATGAACTCGAGCTCGAATCAAAATTATTGTTCGAATAGTAAACGAGCCGAGCCTCGAACATTGACTATTCGGCTCGAGTCGGCTAGCGAGCCAATTCGAGCCATATTTTAATTACCAAATTACCATTAAATCTTAAATACAAACACCACTTATTCATCCAAGTCATCCCTTCCTCTCACCCTACAAAATACAGACCATAATTAAACCCTATCGAATCGCCGCCTCGTCTCTGCCTAATTCTGTTTGTCGTCTTCGCCTGTGCTTCTCCCCATCCTCTCACTTGGAATGTCTGCTTGAAACCCACCCAGCCACCAAGAGCCTCGAGGACACCTAGATCTATCGCTCTAGCCTGATGACGATCGCGAGTCACATATCATTCTCCTTCAATTGAGACCAATCTCCGTGCCTCCTTTGTTCACAACACTGCTATAGCTCGAACCCAGCTAGCCCAACATTGGGAATCCGAGCAATCGCAGCCTCCCTCCGTGATCGGGGTGTCTCTTGTTCCTATTCATAAGGAAGAAGGATGTTGGTTGGACTCTGACACCGGAATTTACTCTCATATGCCTCTTTTTTATATTAGATCTGTGAGATTTTTGGCTTCTCTGTAGATTGTATCACTTGAGCAAAATGTTATCTTTGTTTTGCTTCTGACTATGATTAGTTAGATTTTCTTGAAATAAATGCCATAACTTCACAGCTTAAACTGTCAACATCACATGTACCAACATACAAGCTGAAAATGAAACGAAGGCATTGGTACAGAATTTCCAGAATCCGTATACCTTCATCAGTAATCATCACATTCCACGACCCCATAGATCACGTCGAGCCAACACAAATCGACCACGAACATCTCCCAATAATATATGAAGCCACACCGAATGAGTGCAGTTGATGAAGAGTCTAAGAAGCCGATACAAGCTCCGCACATCCTCCAATACACATCCTGCACATATGCAAAACGACTTTCAGGTGTGAAGTGCATTTCAAGAATGATGAATTTTAAGATACAAAACATCTATCAAGCTGCACTAGGAAAAATCTTGATAGTTATTGCAAATATTCCAAAACTACAATCCAAGCTACAGTCAATGTCACCAAGAGTGAAAGTTTTAAGAACTAAAATGAGAACATTAGAGAAGTTGTATTATGAAAATTATTCAGACATTAGGGGGTTTCAAAGTTGGGGGTGGAAGTAGAAATAATTCACCGGAATTTGTTCGAAAATCACCGAACAAATTCATCTCACCATCCTGCTACTCAAACCATATGCAGCAACAACAAAAAAAAACAATGGTGGGCCCCACCCCCACTCCCCTTCCTCCTTGATTGTGATTGGCTGTTTGGTGGGCCCCACATCCACTACTCTTCTCATTTCTCACTTTTCACGATCACCTCCGTTTTTCGAGTTCACGTTTCTCACTTGAGGTCCGAATTTTTGGGGGAGAAGTGATTCACTGAATTTGGGGAGGTGAATTTCCATAAATTCACCTCCAAAAGAGAAGGTTTGAACCCCTCTATTAATCTGGGTTGAGAATTGGACTGCTGCATAAGTTGTATAATGAAAATTATTCACAATACTATGTAGGATGTGTGCTAATGAGTCAACAGGGCCATACCCAGTTAACAAGCTGGCTGATTCACCCAAGTGAATTATCCTTAGGATCCTAGCCAATGTAAATATACCAGAGTTGTTGAGAGCAACAACTTTGATGTTTTAAATCATTCTATGTTATACTTCCCACAAAAATTAATACATATTCCTTTTTAGGATATCCTTGAAAAAGTTATTCTTATCTTACATGCCTATTTTACTTTTTTACCCCGAAGTCTTATGCACACCTTAATCTTCGTGTCCAATCAAACTTGTCAATTACTCCTAATATGGGACGGAGGGAGCATTTTCCTAAGTAAACATAAAACATGCAAGACTCGCTTTGCTTTAGATGCGGCATACCTGATCCTATATCAACCTGCCAGAGTGCAGCCAGGTTCACTGTACTCCTATGCATCCAGGGCCAGGCAGACTAAACTTTCTGAATTCAAACAACTTGTAGCAGAAAAGATGAACATCCGAAGGTGCAAACCTCTGTGATAATAACCATTGATGACTTAACCGATTCTTCACGCTGTAGATTGTTAAAATTCATGGAGGCCTTTGACCACAATCAAAGATTGCTCGGTTTCTTTCTTAATCTGTAGAAAAATAGAAGAGGATCTAATTTGTGATTCACTAAAAGTCAACTCATCGGAGACAAAGTCAAAACAATTAAAAAAACATGGATACCTGGGCTTCCAACTCCGCAATTTTTTTCAAAGATGCTTTCTCAATACAAGCTCGACGCTTGCATTCTTCTTCAAGCAAGTGCATCATCTCGTACCTCAGCTCAGCCATTTCCTGAGCCAAGTCATCTGCTTCATCTTTTGCTTTCATTTTCTCCTCTCTCAGTTCTTGCTGACCATTTTCAAATTCACACGGTCAAAGCAAAAAGAAAAATTCATAAAAATTCTGGACAAGAACCTACCAGTCTGAGGTTTACAATTATTATCAAAGATAAATGTGAACCCTGAGGAGCAGATACCTTAAGCTGCTTCACCACACATTCATATTCATGTATCTGACAAGACATTTTTGCCATCTTCTCCTTCGACTCTGCATCTGATCCAAGTACACTGGCTGCTCTAGAGATTAATGAATGAATGATTTTTCTGCAACAATTGAAAAACACAATAAGATGTTAGGAAGACATATAAATATTATAATGCACCTGAGATCTCAACTCTGTCAGGAAGTAATTGGTATAGTTTGGGACCCAGCAAGATTAATAAAATTGTCTTTTTTCACGCCTTTCTTTTGTTCCTAATGGTAAATGCGCTTTGTTTGATTCACTTGCATAAAAATAAACAAGTCTACTGTTACATACCCCATGTTTAATGCTCAAAAAAGTCTTCAACTAACCTTGTCTCTTCTGTTACTGTAAGCTTGTCCTCTAGATTACTCAACAAGTACTGCACATTAAGCTGAGATAGGTCCTCGCTTTGCAGAAGATTTTCTATCTCACGAAATATTTCCTCACAATTCTTTTCAGAAGTAACAACTTCATCCCTAAGTGTTGTGCTTTCCCTATCTAGCTGTTTGATAGTCTCTTGTGCATCCTCGATTTGAATCTCAAGATCCCTGATTATGAAACTCATCCTTTCCTTTTCTTGAATATCTACTTCTTGCATTTTCTTAGCTTCGAAGCATGCCTGCTCCAAGGCCATCATGTCAACCTTCATGCTCTCTATTTCACACTGCGATTCTAGTGTCATGGACAGAACTGACTCTTCCAATTTCTCTATGCATAAATTAGAATTCTGCAACTCCAGTTCTTTGTTCCGGAGTTCCTCTATTAGTAAAACTCGCTCGTAATTGGATCTCTGCAACTCCTCCTTGTACTCCCGTACCTTCACCTGCAAACTTTCCATTTCTAGTGATCTCTCCTCAAGGCTATCAACATACTCTTTTAGAAAGTTAAACTCTGAGTTTCTTTCACATAATTGATCCTGCAAGTAATCTGATAAGAATGCAGCAAAGAGTTATACCAAAAGAGATGGAAGAAAATGCAAATTTATGGAAAGCCACATATGGCTAAATTGAATAATAACTCGTATTCAGAAGAAATGCAAATTTATGGAAAGCCACATATGGCTAAATTGAATAATAACTCGTATTCAGAAGCAATACAGGATACATGAACTCCACATGGTTAAAGTAACCAATACAATCATTGGATGTCACAAAAATTCATGTAGATAGTAAGAATTCGAAGTAAGACTAACTTATCTGGTGGTCTGGCTCACCAAACGTAACACAAATCTCATTCCTAGTCAAGTTTATTTTTAAATTTATAAAGTTGCCACTCACATGAATCAGTGGCCTAACCCAATATATGAGGCTTTAACTACTCATTTGGTTCACTTTACAACAGCTTCAATTTTGAGAACCACAAGCACACAGACAAGTTATGAATGACTAAATGATAGAAACATCTAGTCAAACAGTAATACATGCAGTTAACTATCATCTGACATAAGCTCCAAACAAACAATTATCATACGAAGGGATAAATTAGAGAAGATGAATGCATCCATAAAACAAACTCGATGAAAAGTAAATAAGAAGTTCATGATTGTTAAAGCATCCAATCCAAAACTAATTGGCAACAATTGTTGATGCCTCACTGCAATATAAAATCAAACTATCCCATTAACTTAACCATCTGAGATTTTCTTCTTTAACACTTCATGTGCAGGCCATTGAAACAGCATGAAATAGCCTGTCACATGGATCAAGACATTGACCCGGGCTTATGAGTTGACAAATGGGGCTTTAAGAAACCTTGAGCCCTATAGCATGTTAAAGCATACAACTATAGACAAATTGGCAATAAGTGGAAGATGTTAGTGCAATGTAAAGCCTAACTAGCCCCTTGACTTTGACCATGAGGCATTTTCTCACTTAAAACTGAACATCTAAAGGGGAAAAGAAGTTGAAACATATATTGGCCAAGAAGTTAGAGACAATCGTATAAATCTATTAATAATAATGTAGTTACAATTTAAAGATGAAGCCAATATGTGACTCAGAAGTCAAAACTTACCAAAACAAAACAAAACAAAGAAACACAGAAAGAAAAAGGGGAAACAAAAAAGGAAGTCAATCTTGAGACATTGATTTGACAGATTGAGAGGACTGAAAGTTTCTAAAACAAGTCCCCTGCCATAAAATTCCTGGCTAATGCCGCATCAAAGGTTTTTATTCAAACTCAGGGCTAGAAGACCTAAGAGAGGACATCTCCTGTCTCCAGCTGTTCTTGCTATTTCTAAGTACTTCTATGGCATATCTTTCTAGGTTCTGAGAGATGCTTCTCAAAATCATGCTTTAACTTCCCAGCTTTGGGCTTGCTCGAACCAGTGATTTGGAAAAATGACATTATTTGCGCAGCCAGTAAAAAGGAAAAGAACCATCATGCTGGACTGCAGAATTACTTCCCAGCATTATCTGCCAGCGATTCAGGAAAAAAAATATAAAAGAAAAGAACTCAGATTACATGTTGGACTGCAGAACTTTGCTTTTTCTTTAATCTATTACGTTTGACATCCACAATCTCTAGTCTCAAAGTTTTCACATCCAAAAAATGCGAAGGAAAAAAAATAGAAATAATAATACTAGTATGTAGAAAATTCTTATTGGCTAGTTCTGTCGCTAAAACGAAACATGCAGTTGCTTAGGAGTTTGCACAACTTCCCAAATAAGGAGGCCATGGCATTCATGATTTAGTATTTGTCAAATTAAGCAATCCTTTGCAAGCTCTTATGTAACATTAATAATCACAAGCTACAGGCCTCCACATCTTCGAAACATTGATGTTCCTATAGATACTTGGAACATCAAATAAGAGGATTTACTAGATAATAGGTTTCGCAAGCTACCACTGCATAGGTCAGACACCCCTAGATCAGATGGTAAGATAAGTTCAGTAACCATCAAAATTACCTATTTCTTGAGAACAGTTCATAAGCTCTCGTTCCAAGTTCTGGATATGTTCCTTGTCTTGGCTACAGGCCTCAGACAGTGACTTCACATGTAACTCTAGACTCTGCGATTATGAAATTAGAAGATCTCCAGAAATTAATAACTATTAACCTTAAGTAATCTAGGTTTCTGCTAGGAAAATACATTTGATCTGATGTTGAACAAATGTAGCCATCACAAAAATATCAAATAACATGGACAATAGTAGGCAGCTATATGATGATAGATTGGCAACGCCTAAAAGTTGGAGTAGAAATTAAAATTACCAACCTTGCGCAAGAATATTACCTTGATCAATTCAAAGTTCTGGGATTGTGATTCTTTCAACATCTCTTTCTCTTTTCTGAGCTGCATCCAGGAAACAAGCTCATAATGAGTCAATGTTGAAGTACTAAGCACCAAAAATGAACTGCATTGAAACCAACCCACTTATTTATCAGCTTCAAAAGTCACTCAATTGAGGATTTAAGGGACCTCAAGGAATATAATTATTTAAACTACAACTCTTAGCAAAAGAAAAGATGCAAGCACAGGGAACACTAAACCTACCTCTATACATCTTGTACCAATTTCCAGAAGTTCCTCAACATCAAAAGAGCTATCACCATCACTCCTAGAACTGCTCGACATTTGCGAGAACGTAACCAACTCAATGACTGAAAGAAAAAAAAACACCTTTCACCTGGGAAGAAAAAGTATAGAAAAACAAACAATTCAGCCTTCTAAAGAAACACACGAGAAAAAAAAAGTAATGGAAACTAAAAACACGTTGAAGAAGCTCAAAAAAGGTGAACTAGTGACCGATACCAAGCAAGAAAATGCTAAACTTTCATTAAGAAAACCAAAACTTCAAATGTCAACAGTCAAGAAACCCACTAACATGAACACAACTGCCGGACCAACGTCAAATTAGAGAGAAAAGACTACGAATAGCCCAGCAATTAAAACCAGACCAACGTCAAATTAGAGAGAAAAGACCTTTATTAAATCCAATTCTGACGCATGATTGAGACCAAAAGGAAAGCGGAAACGAAAATTTTGCATCTTTCACTACTTGCAAGAGAATAATAGGTCATACCTTGTTGAAGCTTCAACAAAATGCGAACTATATCTATTGTCAAGAAAGCTTTCGACAGCCAGCTTAGTTGAGTATCTGCCGGAAGGTTTGAATTGATGCTGACGAGCGACGATCGAGATGGAGTCGCGTCTATAGGCTGTTCCCTTTCTTAAACGGGGAGAAGTAGTGGCACTTTTACCCAAAAAAATAAAAGTTAATGGTAAAAGTATACATTTATAAAAATTGGTGGTAAACTATTTCTACTGTAACTTTTATTCCTAAATATCACGAAGTACTTGAAGGACACCCTACAAGTATTTCAATTTTGACGTTCTAGTCCTTATAATTTCATTCTTGTCAGTGTTTTTCTATTATCCTTATTTCAAGCTAAAAATAGTTGTGTTCGTGCAAAAGCAAGGTTTCTCATTTTTAGACTCTATTAAAGATTTTTATTGAAAGAAATCATGATTTGTGGTTTAAAATTTGATTTTAAATCGAGCGAAAACATGGGATTTCACTGTTGTTGTAGCTTCGAAGGATCCCCATTTGTTAAATCCTTAAAGCTGTTTACATAGTGTTGTAACTCTGTTTATCGTATCACCCTTAAATTAGCCAATATTGGTCAGCGGTAGGGGTGTAACGAGCCGAGCCGAGCCCGAACTGCAGTTCGAGCTCGAGCTCGTGAAATTGGCTCGACTCGAGCTCGGCTCGAGTTCGAACGAGCCCGAAAATTCGAGCTCGAGCTCGACTCGAGACAGGCTCGAGCTCGGCTCGAAGGCTCGTGAAGCTCGATTCGAATCGAGCCCAAACGATCTCGCGAGCTCATTATGCTCGACAAGGCTCGATAAGGCTCGACAAGGCTCGATAAGGCTCGATAAGGCTCGATAAGGCTCGATAAGGCTCGATAAGGCTCGTCGAGCCTATCGAGCCGAACCATTCATGTTCGAGCTCGGCTCGTTAATTATACGAGCCAAAGAATCGGCTCGAGCTCGAGCTCGAGGCTCGTGAAGCTCGGCTCGTTTGGGCTCGTTAGAGCTCGAGCTCGAGCCGAGCTCGGCTCGGCCCGATTCGTTTAACACCCCTAGTCGGCGGTCTTAGTGAGGCCCCTAAAGTTAGTCATTCTAGAACATTCCAAATGAGATGGATGGTTTGTATAAGATTTTGCGTAAGCGCGTTGGATGGCTGAAAAAACGGGTTGGAGAATTGTAAACTAGCGTTTCGGTAAAGCGATTGTATAGTATTAAAACTAGAAGTATAATTATATTCGATATTTAACAATAATGTATGTTGTAAATGGAAATACTTAGGAACATATATTGTATTTAGGTATTTTGGACACAAAATATTTTCCATGATATCTTTTAGTGTTGACTCATGTTGAAGTACTTGATTGAGACCATATATGTTGTAGTTGAACTTGTCATCATTTTTAATTTAGATTGATGTCAATCTTTCAATATATTCATGCTGATCTAACAAGGTGTTCATGCTAATCTATGCTTGGTATTGATGTGGATCTCAAGGAATCGTTTCACACCCCTAGTGTACGTCAGACGAAAACAATGGCGATATGGAGGCTGAAAACGACGTTGGGCTTTACTGTAAAAGCGTCATCATCCTAGGTTGATCAACCAACCTCATTAATGCTACTTACTAATAGACGTACGGATTGAGATGGAGTTAACTACCTTTAGTGGTGGGTGTGGGTCTTTAATGAACTGTAATTACGGTAATTACGTACCTGTGAATGGACTTGGAACATTCCTCCATCTCATTCGTCTGCTCTTGTGGGGTTGGGTTGCTGTCTTCAGGCTTCTTCTTTGGTTACTCTTTGTGGGTTGCTTGGTGTTAAGGTTATTGGTGGTGTTGCTCATGCTGTGTGGTTCTGCTAGCTATCCGAAGGTAAGAGGTGCATATTTATGGTTCATTGTTCGAAGGTTCATTTATGCATGTCTGAAGGATAATTTAATGTATTACGTTGTTATCGACGTATGTGTCCCTGTTTGTTATGCATGTAAAGTCGTTGCTTGAGATGGACGACGCAGAGGCTTTCTTTGGAATTTCATGGCGTCATCATGTGGTGATAACAGATTATGATTGTGGCGCCAAGAACTGGTTAGCTCTAGTAATGCAAGCTGGGATCCTCCTGCACATGCAAATTGGAAAGGTAAAAATGTTGAATTCTTGGAAAATATTGATGCGACAGAGTACATCGCAGAAGTGGACGAGAGTAACGAGGACTTGTGTAATGACGAAGTTTTTGACGATCATTGGAAAGCAATTGTGTTACAGTTGAGTAAGCCAAAGGCAGGTGGGAGCTTGTGGATCTTATGGATATCGCTTTTGATGATACCGAGTGTGCGGAGAGGTTCTATAAATGTTATGCTAAATTTATGGGTTTTGGAACGAGGGGAGTTGAAAAAAATGTACGTGGGTACAGATATTGTCATGAGAAGGAGGTGGGTGTGTAATGGTATGGGGAAAATGAGCGAACCTTGCTCTCCATGAAAGGCAACGAAACCCATGAGACTTGGAAGGTGTGGTTGTCTGCTTCATTCCGGGTGAATTTTGTGAAGGAAACCGTAAGTATGAAGTAAGGAGTTCAAGACAGTCATAATCATCCTATGGTTGAAAAAACTGAAATGTACATGGTTGCATCACACAAATCCATGACCGATATGACAAAGGAGTAAACCAAGCTGATGAAGAGTGTAGGCATCAAAACCAGTGTTATAATGGACTACATGGTCTTAGTTGTAGGTAGTTTCAACAAAGTTGGCTTCATTAAAGATCTTTACAACTTTGTCAATAGTGATAGAAGGGTTCAAATAATGGATAGTGATGCGGAGGCTGCTATAGGGTACTTGACTAAAGTTGTGGAGGGAGATCCGGGCATGTATTGCACATATCGTGTGGACGAGGAGAGTAGACTCCGCTATCTTTTCTGGGCTGACATCCAAATGCAAAGGGACTACCTGTTATTTGGTGATGTTGTCAGGTTCGATTCAACTTTCAGAACAAATGAGTACGGATTGCCTTTTATAACTTTCGTCGGTGTGAATAACCATTTCTCCACAATCGTCTTTGCATGCACTCTTTTGAATGAGCAAAGTGAGGAAGCTTTCGTTTGGTTGTTGGAGAACTTTGTAGAGTGTATGAGTGGGAAGACCCATGTTTCAGTGATTACAGATCAAGACGCGGCCATAAGGAAAGTCCTCCCCAATGCGGTTCATCGTTTGTGTTCATGGCACCTAATGGGTAACTGCGCGGAAAAGGTGAAAGATGGAAAGTTCAGACACGAGTTCCGCGACATTTTTGAAAAGTTAATGCTCCAGATTAACGGTCTTACTATTCTTCTGTGGATGTTATTTTGGTATAATAGCGTTTGGTTTTCAAGTACGTAGCGTTAGGCGTGAAGATCCACGTTTAGGATGGGCCTTTACTTTACTGTAATCGGTGACCGATTCGAGACCCCCAACATTTGTCAGCGCATCCAACGCATGCCCTCAACCTGTACCCTGACGTCGTTCGGTGTCCTTAAAGTAGTCATCGACCATATCGAGGCATCTGTATGTAGTCAGCGACCCTTCGTTGGGTACTCTAAAAGCACACGGTGAGGATTGCGTTGAATCGCAGGTTGTGAGCTCCTTTTTGGATCCCAAAAGTGCGTCGGGAAAAATGACAACGGGATCCCAAAAGTGCGTCGGGAAAAATGACAACGGAGGCCATTTGTGAGTCAGGTCAGTTTGACCAGAAATCTACTACTGTCCATCCTAGTCCCAGTGGACCTTCGAGAGGTGTCCATAAATCCGCCATGCGGCATGTGAGGGTTCATAGGTCTCCCATTGACTCACTTATGGACTCTAAAAGCCAACAGATGACCTCGTGAGGTGCCAAAGGCTGACTATGGCCAACTTATGGACCCGATAATCGGCCACCGACAATCCGCCGCACGTAACGGTTACCATCTCGCCGTTAATTTGATATCTCCTCCTTTCTGTTCTTCTTCTACTTCAATCGTCATTTGGTAAAGCCGGAAATAGGAACGGAAAGTCTTATAGAGTAATTTTGCCACTTTCCGTTACTTCATGTTGGTAGCAGAAAACGCTAATATGGACGAATATGTGGATTTGTGGGATTATATGGACAAACAAACGAGTAATGAAGGCTGACCAGAGCGAGGGTAAATGTAATATGCACCCTCCAAGTGTGTAAAATAGGACAAAAATACCCAAAAGTTTCAACATGGTACGAAATTTCCAAAATTGTCTCCCACCTTCACCTCCTCTCTTTGCCCGATACCCGATGAACTTCCTGAACCGGGTCTAGGTTCGAATACATCTTCGGAGGGTTCGAATTGAAGGATGCATTACTTGTCTGTCCACATAATCATACATATTACATGCCGTCCATATCAACGTTTTCTGCAGCCAATATGGAGAACATAACGGAGAGTGGTAAATACCATGAGAAAATGTTGGTAATAGTTTTTCCCGAAAAACTATTTATGTTAAAATGAGAAATTTTTAAGAGATTAGTGGCAAAATTACTCTAATTCGCAACCCAACGCAGGCTGAAGGTTCGACCTCCACTCTCCTCTGCCCCGAGAGTCGATATCTATTATAGTCCTCTCCACGTCCCTCAGATAACCTATACTTACCGCATCGAATCGGTTCATATCGCTGTGGACGATCATGACCTTCACTTTCTTAAAGCCCATAATGGAGAATCGATCAGGGTCGGTGACGAAAAATGTAGCAGTTACCGACGAATCTAATATGGCAGACTAGAGGGATTTGGCCATGATGTCGACTCGTATGGTGGGGGTGAGAATGTCATAAGTGAAGCGGAATTAAACAATGATGATAGAAGAGGAAGTGATGAGAAACAGAGGAACCTAATGAGACAGTGGTGTTTGAAGGGTTTTAATGAAGATTTTAGAGGTCCATTTTCATACTTTTCACATGGATCTTTCTCAAACAAGTGTAATTCTCCATTTTATCCAACATACATTCACGGTTTCTTTCACAAGAAGCATGATATATCTTCATCAAATCATGCCATTAAAACAAGAAACTAGCAAGAGTAGAGCATGAAGATGAAGATCTAAACATGATATTAAGAGGAGAAGATGTTTACCTTGCACCAATGCAAAAACCACTTAAGGATTTTTAATCCTTGCTCCTTCCTTGCGTTTGCTCCTTCCTTAAATCTTGAAGCTTGAAGATGGACACCATTGGAGTGGAGAAGTGGCGGACTTGAACACCAAGGAGAAGAAGAGAGGGCAGATTTGATGTGGTCTCCTTGGAGCTTGATTTTGTTGAAAGACACAAAACACAAGAAGTTCCACCCTTAATGCTCCAAGAACTTGCACGAATTCGGCCACCAATTTGAGAGAAATGAAAGAGAAGAAGATTAAGAATAATGTGTTCAACGATGGCAACAAATGGTTTCCCTTCTCTCTATTTATAGACGGAGAGGGTGTAAAGGTGTAAATACACACATTAAAGGCTACCTTTAATATTGCCTTAAAGTGCATTTGTTACCTTCATAACTCTTTGTAATACTCACTTTAAATATGATTAATGAATATTAATCCTTCATAATTCCCTCCATAATGGTGCCATTATCACATGTAACCATCAAGCAATTTATCTCATGGTGCAAGGTGCATACACCTTGTACCACAAATGCATCCTTTTTACCAAAATACTCCTACTTTGATAAAAGATGCCAAAAGTGATTGTTACAACTGAATTAGGTTGGAATTACACAAAGTAGTTTCAAATAATTTTATGACACATAACTGAGCTCCTTTAAGCTCATTAGTGCCTACTTTGATAAAAGATGCCATAATTGATTCTTCTCCTTCAAGACTAGATCAAATGAGCTCAAGTTAGTTACCTTTAACTAACTTGAGCTGATGGGAGCTAACCGAAACTACTTTTAGTTGTAGTGAGCTAACTTTGAGCTGCATTTACCTACTTTTAGATGAGATGAGCTAAAGCCAACCTACTCCTAGCTCCTCTGAGTTGGAGTACCAGCTCAAAAGTTCTTGGTACACCAAGGAATTTCAATAAACTCCCACTCGCACTAAGACACTTTTGAGTTCCAACACCCACTTGAAAGTAAATCTCTCAAATACAAGCCAAACCAAGGTATGTTCATATAAATGGAGTTAAGGGTGCGACCCCAAGGCACACAGACTAAATCTCTTTCATCGTGGTTGATATACTCGCAATAAAAGATTTTCATTTCCTCAATGCACTTGAACTTATCATGCACTTTTCAATGCAGTTGAACTTATCAGGCACTTCTGTGTGTTCTGTTTGAACTTCTTCAAACATTGCTTGAACCTATTAAGCTTACTTGAACTCATCAAGTATTGCCTTTATGTAGACCTAGACACAATACATTTTCTTAATCACAATCAGTCTCTTTCTTATAACTTCAACCATTTGAAATTCATGATTGTATTAAGCAACTGAGATCTCATTATAAACACTCATAAGTCAATCCAAATCATACACATAGTATGTGGGCCCAAGATTGAATTTTAAAGTACATGTATCATATACCGGTGTCTTTCTTATTAGCTTGAACCACTTACGTAATTGCACCAACTTGACTACCTAAAAGGAGGATACTCCAGTCTTATTTCTCCAAGACCTTCGACAACCAATCAAAGTAGTCTCATTGATACAATTCACTAATGGTAAGCTAAAGTCACTAAGAGTCTATGTCAAAGAATCTCACACTAAGCAAGAACAAAGACAACTTGCTTACATTCTTTCTTTGGTCGCATTTCATGGACAGGAACACTAGGAACATATCCGTGATGAACATATTCTTCAAGGAACACATCCCACAAGTTCCGTATGAATACTAATTGGGTGTTTTACCTACACCACTCCCACCCAGAATGATGTCCACCAATATGGAGGTGTGTGTCAATTTCTTCCTCTTAAAACACCAATAGTGTACTCCTTCTAACAAATAAAAAGAGGACATGTCACAAACCATGAAATATAATTAAGCCCAAACTTACTTCAATCATAGGCTAGGATGTATGGTGGTCATACAAACATGATGAACTTGTTCATCTCATCCTAATTTCATCTAAATCAAGGCGACATATAGCTGAGGTTTCATGTGTTTGTACATGACTCCCACTCAAAAGTATAACTCTCCAAAAGTTACACGTTTCTTAAAAAAACAACATACCTTGAGTCCTTAGCTAGTCTCATCCTTAATCTTACTCAAAGACCAATGGCGAATGACCTGTGTGAGAAAGTCATTCTCAGCCTATGTTTGACATGCTCATTTTTCGTTGTGAATTAGTGAATTGAACTTCTATTAGACAAGAGACCTTACTCTATGTTTTCATCAAATAATCTCTAACATGTGTGACACCAAAGAGATGTGAAGTTCATCCAACAAGTACAAACATCTAAGACCCTTTGCTCATAACACATTGAGCAAACTCAAGTGGTGTTAATATATTGAGGAAAGGGGTCATATATGAGAGCACGGGATCGATGATCGTTGGAAGATTTGAAATATAGGGTTGAATATGCATGGACTGGACCCAGACCCACCAACGTGTTGTGTTGGGTCCAGGCCCATATATTACTAAAATTTTAAGATATGGGGCATTATATTTGCAAAAAAAAATACTGTCATAAAGTTGATGAAAAGAATAGGTAGGGGTGTGCATGGGGCAGGACGAATAGTGAGAAAAATAGTATCCGCCCTGCCGAGTGTGGGTACCTTATATGCGGGTACCCAATTTTCACGGTTTTTTGTGGTTCGGATAGCGGGTATCCGCATGTGTAATGTTTGTAACATTTTCATTTTTAGGACTTCCTTAAATGTTTGTAATGTTTCCTTATTAATAATTTTTTTCCATGAAGTTACTAATTTATCCTTTCAACTATCTTTTTTTTTATTTTTTTGATTTGACAACGCTAACTTCACTTATCCACCCACTCAACTCTTATCTTTATTTTTTATAATCTAATTTAACACCACTAACTCCACTATTTCACCCATAAAATTACCTCTTTCTTAAGGATATTTTTATCAAACTTGTACAATTTTCTACCCATCTAAATCTCAGTGCTAAAATAAAATGTTGCAAAAAATAAGGGAGGGAGGAAGTATTTGATGATGTATAAATTGATGGATAAGCTAAAGTTAACCTCAATTTGCTCACATAAGAAAAAGAATAAGATGATGGATCAAACTACTTTCTTTAACGACTCATTTGAAGAGCAAGGAGGAGGTCAAATTAGTTCCTTTCTTTATTGACTCTTTTTCATGAATAGACTAAGACTAATTATTGCAGTGGAGAAAGAAAGAAGACAGTAATGGAATTCACAGGCCAACCGTTGAAATCAAAACCCTCAGCCAAGCAATATAAAACTGATACTCTATATCAAGTATCTTAGAGCTATACAATCATCAAGCCTGTAGCCTGCAGGTTTCAGCAAACCACCTAGACTTTCAGAAAGCCTGTGCCTTAACCATGGCCTGATGCTTCTGCCCCGAAATATGAGTATCAAACACTTTCTGGCTATTGCAAACAACATTACAAACCGTACACACTCTCACTGCGCTTACTGATGCTCCGCGTTCCAGAACCTTTCGCCTCTTCACCTCCAGATCTACTTCCGATGGCTGAGACGAAACTTTTGTCCTCTGTACAGTTCCTGAACTTTCTGTAGCCACACTGCTAACAGTGTTCGGTTTAGCAAAGTTCTCAAGGTTCTTTTGGTGTTTCTTTCCGAGCAGGTGTTTGGTGTAAACATCATGACTGGTGCATTCGATGTTGCAAACTTGGCACCAGGTGGATTGAACGGTTTTCGCTTTCTTTACTCCGTTAGTCCATGTGTTTGCCCGGATCGAAGCAAAAACCGGCCCAGCTCCACCAGCAGCCATCAGTTTAGCCTGCATAGCACTTGCTAGCTTAGGAACATAACAGAAAAACCATGGTTCCAGTTAGGAACAACATCAACATTAGAGATTGGAAACACAATCCAAGGGTAACTTTTAGCATTAAAGTTTTGGAAAAGCTATTACAACCATTCAGAATTTTCTCCAACCTCTAACGCTAATCTGAATTGCCCTTCCCAAATGAACCCACTGTCTCCAACAAATGTCAATAAAAAAATGATGTGAAGTATTATGAAATGCACCTGTGTTACATGTCTCTTTCCTGTAAGATGCGCGTTGAAAGCTTCTTGGCTATTGCAAGCAATATTGCAGATTGTGCATAACCTAACCGAGTCAGCTGATGCTCCTCCATCCAAAAGCTTCTTCCTTTTCACCTCCAACGACTGAGAAGTAACCAAATCAAGAGCACCAATCACTTGTGGTGCAATTGTGTTTCCAACTCCAGCAGGAAATGTAACCCCAGTGTTCTTCATCTGCAAATTTTTCTGGTGTTTCCTACCCAGGGTGTGTTTCTCATAAATATCTTTGTTATTACACACAGTGTCACAAACCTCACACCTAACATATTGGACTGCATTCAATTGTCCTGTTACACTTCCTGTGGAATAATCCAGCATTGGCTGATCAGCGCACTGGGTATTGCCAAGATTACTTGATGTTGAAGGTACTGATGAACTCTGAAAAGTAACAAAAATCCATATGAAAATAATCAGACATACCACAAAATAAATACTACTAGCCCCGTTTTGGAAAAACTGACAGATTAAGATGCTAAAGACTTAACAGCTAATAAAGTAAATCCAGATGGAAAATAAAAATAAATTTTTGGGTGGAGAAGATAAATTGAGATAATAAGGTAAAACTGTGTGAAAAAGTTTGTGCCAATTTTTATGGACGGTCAAATAGGAATCCAGGCAAGTTTTGTTTTTGGACATTATGAGTACTACATTAAAAACCAACAAATAACTTGGAAAACCAATTTATTGTTTGAACACAACAGATCCATAGGGGGGCTTTTAGCAGATGAAAACCCCAATTTTCCATACGGATAAATTTGAAGCATAATTACACAAACAAAAACCACCATGAAAATCTGAAATCAACCTACTAAAATCTACTGTATTACAAATAATGCTAGCACAGATCAAAAGAAAAGGAAACAGAATCCAGCCGCACTCACAGCATCGTATCTGACGGCGGTGACTTCCTTAGTGATCCAGCTCTGAGAATCAACATTAGGGTTCGCATAAAAGCCGCCGGTTGTATCGTCCAATCCGACATGGGTATAGTGATAAAGACCCGAACCGGTATACGGGTCGGTTCCGGGAGGGTACAAGACCGGCTGAGAAGGGACAATCGCCTGAGAAAATGGTTGTAATTGGACGGGAATCGAAGTGGGCTGTGCTTGAAAGTTGAATTGTTGGTGCGACATCGACGGTGTATAGGGTGAGAGAGGCCGGAGCTTTGAGGACAACTGGACAAGGGATTCGATTCGCTCAAGGATGTTTGATGGAAGTTTTTTTCCCCCCTAAATAGACTTTTTTATAAACAAATTAACTAAATAGAATACCGTTTTTTTATATAATTTAGATTGTGTTTCGCCGCGTGGAATTATGTGTTTACCTAATTGAATAAAAAATTAAAAAAAAAACATGTCAAAATAAAAAGCCAACTCTGTAAACCGTTATCATTATTTCAATACTAGGAAAAAAATAAATCTGTCTTTTTCAACATAACTGTCTTAATCATGTCATATCATATGTATAATGAGGTTCGTTATTTATCATTTATTAACGGATTCTTTGAAATCTCTCATTTTAGAATTGGAAGAAATGATTGAAATAATTGTTCATTTATACCTTCCATAAAAAAAACTATTCTTATGAAAATGGTGGCATGATAGTTCTATTCTTTCTAAAAACTCATTGAGAAGATGTGAAAAGCTATATGTAGGAGTGTGCACAGGTGGTACCATAAAAAAAAAAGTTGTGAGGGCAAATTTGAAGACTCAATTTATACAAAAATCTTGTATTTCCCAGCTTTAGAATAGAAAGTTAATACAATTTGACTTTTGAATTTTTATATATATTTAACTCAAATTTTTACAAGAAAAAAATTATTAAAAAACGACTTTAGAAACTAGACATGTTTATGTTTCATATTTATTTTTTGACTTTATATATTGATATCTTGAAGGAAAAAATTATAGATTCGATGTTGAAAATAATTGCATTAACTTTTCTGAAATGGATGAGGCATGAGATATACATACAAAAGTTTTATTTTAAAAGCAATGTCACAAATCACCAATTACATAATTTTCATATTTTCATATAAATTGTGAAACTTCTATTTAATTATCTCAATTAAAAAGTGTATATAAATTTTTTTTGTGTTGTCAGTCTACAAAATCGGCTTCAGCAAAATTTAAAAAAACTTTAAATAATGCGCATTCGACTCCAAATGATGCTCCTACGTACCTTAATGGTGTGTGAACTGGAATTGAGAGCATTAATCTTGTCATGAGAGCGAGTGCATCATATTTTGTAATGGAGAACATCATAATGCAACAGGGAGTGCATCATAGTGGTTACCAAAGACATCATTTTGAAAGGTTAATAAAACGAGTGTAACATTTGTCATGAGAGCGAGTGCATCATATTTTGTAATGGAGAGCATTATAATGTATCGGGAATGCATCATAGTGTACGTTCGCCAGTAATTATGATGCTCCTGCGTACTTTAAATAATGCGCATTCGACTCCAAATGATGCTCCTACGTACCTTAATGGTGTGTGAGCTGGAAATTGAGAGCATTAATCTTGTCATGAGAGCGAGTGCATCATATTTTGTAATGGAGAGCATCATAATGCAACAGGGAGTGCATCATAGTGGTTACCAAAGACATCATTTTGAAAGGTTAATAAAACGAGTGTAACATTTGTCATGAGAGCGAGTGCATCATATTTTGTAATGGAGAGCATTATAATGTATCGGAAATGCATCATAGTGTTTACCAAATGCATCATTTTGGGAGGTTGAAGGAAGTGTGTGCTTCATTAAGTTATCAGAACTAGTGCATCATGTTTGTTACGGAAAAACATCATTATGCATCGCAAATGCATCATTGGGTAGAACAAAAAGGATCACTGTGGTGTTGTAGAACAAATAACATCATTAACTCGTCAAAGAGAGTGAATTATATTAATGTTATGGGAGTGCATCATAGTGTATCGGGAATGCATCATTCTTCTTCATATACTTTTTCTCTCTAGGCGCTTAAGGTGCGTCTACAAAGCAGTATAGTTACTCTTAAAAACAAAATGGTGCATGCCAGTTGAAATGTTTAGTTTATAAGATTGAGATTTAAGAGTACTTTCAGCTATAATTTTAGGATATGTGTAATATATTTTAAGTACTAATTATATGAGGGAAAATTACATATATAGGATTCAAAATTTTCCTAAATATAGATAGATACCTTATACTTTGAGAAAAATTAATGGGGACAATTTCCTTCACTACCCCGCATTGGTACCGCCGCCAATGGGAGTGTGCATGGTGTGATCCAAACCGAAAAAACGGTGAAATTGAACCAATTTTGGCTTTTCAATTTGGTTTTGGTTAAATTTGTATAGAAGCTAAGTCGATTTGGTTGGATCTCGGGTTTAGGGATCGGTTTTCTCAATCACCGGAATCTACTATTAATATATAAACAGGTTCATACTGAAGGTGGAGCCGCCACGTGTAAAATACATTTAATTTTCTTTAAAAACAAACAAATCTGTTTTATGAAGAGACCTATCAAAATATATGACTGAATTTTATGAATTTTCGAAAATGCAGATAATACCTCATGGAGAGACCTATACAAATATACTATTCGAATCTACTACTAAATCTCCAATGTAACCTATCATAAATATTCGTAAAATTTATCCCAAACCTACACCCTAGATAATTCACACTATAAATACAAAACTTATTTACAAAGAACACAACTTTTACCAACCTACCTACGCTTGCTTTCTATACGAAAAAACAAAATTGCTAATTAAATGCGCTAAATAGCACTCAATTCCTGTTTACTTGTCCTGCTTAATAAATTAATCAATATTTAAATCAACTTGCCAACTAATAAATATCACGCATGCACTGTTCAGCATATTTAGTAAAGTTGGCAGCTTTGGCCTAATGTTAATTTTGTAGTATTTGTTATCAAAAGGTAGGTCGGAGGTTCAATTCACAACAAACCCTCGGCCTCCTGTTTCATGCAAAGAAGAAAGAGAGAAATCCTTATAGTGGTTTTTGTTGTTATGTACTCTCTTTGTCCCAGCTAAACTGATGCATTTGTATTTCAATGTTTAATCTATGATTTAATTCTTTCAACATTTTAGCATAAAAAGTGAAATAATTTATGTGCATATGATAGTTTGATGATTCGAAAAAACAACTAATTCAAAACAATCTTATCACTATAGAGTTAAGATATTGTAAAACTATGATCCTTAATCAACATGTAAGTAGACCTATAAATTCATCAACCTACTAAAGCAAAGAAGGTTTGCTGATTTTGCAATTCAATTCCCGAGGTAAAACAACATAATAGATTTCTTAATATTAATGATTTACCATTATCATTGCTAATCTTAAGTTGTGTTATCATAAAATAACAGAACGCAGAAAGCTTGGACTTCTCTTTACTTCAAGAAGTACAACAACTCAAATCCGACACAAAAAGGTTCGTTTGATTTTCTTTGCTTGATTTCATATATGAGTTTGAGATGGAACAAACGTAAACATTAAATATATTTGGATGATTCATAAAACTACTAGAATAATACCTTTGTTGTTCTGCTTGTATCATTATTGTTTTTGAATTGCTGAGAGTTCTGCCCAAACTATGGGTGTGATTGACCACAGAACATATACCATGAAGAAAATAGTAGAATATGTCAGTCACATTGTATGGAACGAGTAAAATTAATGTAGAAAAAGACAGAATGAAACGATTTACAAATACCTTCATGTTTTTGTAGCAAGATAAGACTGAAAATCCTGAGAAGATAACTCATAGATGTTAATACTGTTATGGCAGGCCTCCATCCCTGTGCATATTGCAGAAATGCAATCCAATAAGAATATAAGCAGTATGTATGTTGTAATGTTTTATGCGGTATGTATTAAAGGTCAAAAATTGTACTCCTCCGCCCTTTATTTTTGTAATGTTTTCTTTTGGCTAGAGGATTACATTAAGTAGAAATGGCAGCAGTTTGACAAAATTATCCTTAAGAAATAGAGTTTTTAGTGTCAAATCGCTTAATCGTTCACATCGGATTATAAATAAGTATGGTAAGAGTTTAGTGGTGTATAAGTACTATTAGTGAGATCAAATTAGAAGTAAGATATTAAAATTGAAATATTAAATGTTATCACATGAAAAAGAAATAAAAATAAGTGGCATAAAGTTATCACATAAGAAAATACAAAAAAAATTGTAAAGTGAAATAACAACGGGAATCCTTGTACGTGTCGGAGAATGTGATTACAAAAAAATAAGCGAATAATAGAGATAACATTGGCACATTAGAAGTACATGATGGTAACAGTGTCGGAGAATCCTTATGCGTATGTTGCATCTATTACTATTACTTATAATATAATCTTTAAAATGTTATTAACTTTATGTGACATGTATTTGTAGGGATGAACTTTCCCAAAGATCCAATAAACACATTAGGGATTATTGATGAGCCATGCAAAGAATGACGAGATGTGTCTGTGTGCATGTACAGGATCAATTAGTTCCGTTCGTGTTTTCAATATTCTGATACTCTTATTTGAAGTTAGGTGTTTTCCTTCATGCCTTTACATGTTTTATGGTTTTTCTTTTCATTTCTAATCGTAACATATGGGTTACTTGTGTAACCATACATTCGATAGTATAAGTTTGAGGCGTTAATTCTTTACTCGGAGGGTATCAGGTCATCGATCCTTAAATAACATAACATATGGGTTACTTGTGTAGGAATTTATACAAATACGTCGATAGTATAAAGATATAGACGTTAATTCTTTTTACCCCGTCCCATCAGGAGCCTCAGGGCTATCTACTAGTTGGCCGTTGAAGCTTTGAAACTTCAGTCTTCAGACTTGAAGACTCTCCAGCAGCAACTCCTAAGGTCTATTATTGCAGCGGCGGCTGCTTTTACCGTGAACTACAGACTTGAATCACCGCCGTTAGAACAGCCAAAAATTGATTGTTTCTGATACGAGCTCCAGTCAGATTTCTTCCTTATCATCTTGCCTGCCCTGCAACTATTAGTGGTGGGTGAACACCTTTCATTCGAAGCTTTCATGCTCTGTTGATTACGATTGGAGTTACGCGGTAGGTGGAGTTTTTAAAGTAATTGGAGCTGAAACACATCGTTGGGTTACTGATGTTCTTTATGCTCAGCGATTGGATAGTCTGGCGAGAACTATGAGAGAAAGCAATGGCGAAGAGGGGATGCGTTTCGCTCACGGTGAGATGTTTTTCCCGAGTGGCTCCTCCACCTCCATCTGTGATCAGAGTATCCAACAACATAGCGTACATGGGCAGTCCCAAGGAAGGGCCAAAGCCTCGGCAGCTCCTTTCACTGCCACCATTTCCTGGCACTCCTCTTCCTGGGAAGAATTCGACGAATGTTACGGCCATTAGCTGGGTCAAGTATTACTTGGATGACATTCCGGACAGGGTTATTCAGTCTCACTACAATAAGGGCCTGGTAAGTCATGTTCCTGTTGAAAATTTTGTTTGTTTCTTAATCTTATTTGATGTTAATGGATACTTGGAAATATTGAGTTCTGGGCAGTTTTGAAAAATGTTAAAGGTTTAAATTTGTTAGTAGCTGTGTATTCGAGTAAATGTGTTTAGCGTGTCTGATTTTTAATTTAGTAAAATCAAGTTGTTCAAGTTTAAATTGAATTAACTGCAGCTTGATAACATTATTGTTTGGTTTTTGTTAACAGTTATTCCGCTTACATTGCATGTTCCTCTAGGTCCAGAAGGAAAGTTCAAATTTCGATTGTTCTGCGGAGAAGGATGGCAAAATGAAAAGTTTGATAAAGGTACCGATTCTTTTACTTGTATGTACTCTGTAGCGAGTCTCCTAGATATGTGAGAATTTTGAAGGTGGGGAGATCTGGGCCAAGTGGGCCCTGGAAAATGTATTGTATAGCATTTCTTCTTACTTTTAGATGATGTTCTTCTCTTTGCTCTTTCTTTTGTTTAGAAGATTTTTTTTTTGCCAAGATAGCTGTAATCTCAAACCTACTTTGCTACCCAAGAACATTTGCAAGTAACTTTTGCTTTCTTTGACTGTTTGCCTTTTCATGCATGCTTAATGTCTGACCAGCTTGCTTTTAGATTAACCATAATGAGGTGATGGAAGCAAGAGTAAGAGTCTGGATACCTGTATCAGTTGCAGAAGCTAGAATCTCTAAGAGATTTGACACTATACCTAGTGGAACTCTGTATCCAAATGCAGATGAGATCAACTATTTAAGAAGGCTTGTCAAGTACAAGGCAAGTTTTTTTTAATCTAAATTTGCATTCGTATATACAACTTAAAGTTCCCTTGTTGTCCAACTGTGCTTGTATGGCTATTTCAACTGTCAATATTGGTTCTTCATGCCCATGTGTTTAATAGAGGATAAGTCTAATTTTTTGGTATTTTTCAGGACTCTGCTATAATTGTGCTGAATAAGCCCCCAAGATTGCCAGTTAAGGTTAGAGGTTTGAAATTTAAGTTCCATTGTTGCCCACAGTTCTTCCCTTTTTCTATCATTTGTATGATATTTCCTGTTGACACTTATGTTCTCTCATTATATATTTTTTTTGTAGGGAAATATGCCAGTACATAACAGTATGGATGCGCTTGCAGCAGCTGCTTTGTCATATGATAATGATGAGAGTCCAAAATTAGTAAGTTCGTTTTTCTTTATTCTTGAAGTAAATTTTTTTTATCTAGAAGTTTCAGTTTTTTCTACTCTTTCTACAAACTTATTGTTCTTAATTTGGTAGTCAAGTTGTCAGATTGAGTGAGTAGGGCAAAAACAGAAGTTATTAATGCCGTGATGCTTTGTGTAGTTACAGTGTTTAAGGCCACTAGATAGGCAATTTTGTTAGTACCTGAAACACACTACTCTTTTTTATGGATTAGAATTACTAGTATCTTTTTTGGTAGAAAGAGAAATTTGTTCTGTATAGTTTAAATTGGAGCATATTTATTCTTTTGGTCTGTTATTGCAGTGAGAATTACTTCTGATTGAGTTAGTATTGTTTTCCTTCAAGATCTTTACTGAAGTGCACAGAGGGAGGTTGCAGCCCAAGTGCATTAAAAATCATAAACAGCCCCCTAACTGAAATAACTAGAAATCCTATGATATTTCTCTATTATAAGCACCAGAGCTAACCATTGACCTGCATTTGGGGTGTTTAATCATCCTTCAGTTGCCCCCTCCAAACTAGAATTCCACTCCTCTTCTTTTTCCAGCTCTCTGGCCTAACTGTTGCGAGACTAAGCTTTTTCTTCGATGCCTTGACAAGTAATGCCTCAAAAATATCAAACCGAGGGTAAATTTTCAAAGTTTTCACATAAATTTGCTTCTAGAGATCTTCTTTTAATTAACCAATTCAGTTAGGCGTCGCTTGCAAAACTGCACCTTAATCCCAACTATGTGGGGTTGGTGGCATGCAATTTATAGTGACAATTAATTTTCAAAAACTAGTTGACACCATAAATTCATGTAAAACTGGGTTTGAGAAAATTTATGTAACAATGATAAATAGGCTAGTGCTTTGATTTTCAGTCTCTTTGATTCTTAGGTGTAAAAGGCTTCCTTCACCATTGCACACCTTTTTGCTTTTAGTTATTTTAGTTATACATAGTGCTGAAGCTCCAGATGAATGCTGGAAAACTTTCTTAAAAGGTAAAACTAAAGGGACAGACCCGCTTATGAAATAATCTCATCATCTAATGTAATTGTCTGAGAGCTTTTAAATATTCATCATATTGAAACCAGGATATTCCAAATTTTGAAGCTCCAGTCATCCGTGGATATTGCGTTTCTGGAGTCATGATTAGGATTTTGATATAGGAGTTTATTTAGTGAGATAGAGAGAGAGCTTGGGAGATGGGGAAAATATTTTGTTTAAGAAAATGCATATTGGTCCATGAGCTAAGTGATCAGATAATTTTGTTCATGCTATTTTAGGAGTTCTGTGTGGTTGTTTCTTTTAAGCTGGTGTGTTCCATACATCCATTTTTATTGTTTGATTGGTTTAGTTTTGATAGGTTGTGTTTCGACTACCATATTTTCAGCTTGCTGTCCTTCACTTCTTCCTCGTGGGAAAATTTATTTCTATGGTGGTTGAGTTGAAAGTTCTGTACTTTGGTATGGGGCTTGCTTGGCTATCAGCAAGTGACTAGAAATGGGAGAAGAGACTCATTTTTCAGTGTTGCAGTCTAGCTTACTCTATGATTCAGCCGCCTTAACTGAAAAACATAATAAGTGGGATCAGGGGTTTGCAAGTTTGTTTACCTTTTCTTGCTATGCTTTTATCTTCTCTGATCTTCCCTGTTTTACTGTTTTATTCTCGAGTGTGGAGATTGTTAGGTGAAAATTGTATTACGGAAACCTTTTACATATTACAGGTGCATCGTCTGGATCGAGAGATTAGTGGCCTTCTCCTACTGGGAAGAACAAAAGAAAGTGTTTCTCTTCTGCAATCTCTATTTAATGACCGCCATTCAGAGAGATCCCCTTGTCAGGTTGTTGAAGATGTGTAAAGAAGGCTATGTTTTATTTTTAAGATGTGCGGTTTACCTTGTTTTCATAGCACCAAATATTGCTGTTTCCATAACAGAGTAAAAAAAATTGTTCCGGCCAAATGAAAAATAAGTGAAAAAATATATTTTTTCTTCATTTCAACCTTAGTTTATGAACAACTACGTATTACTTCCTCCGTCCCACAAAGGTTGTCAACATTACTATATTGGGCCGTCCCACAAAGGTTGTCAACTTTCCTAAAATAGAAACTTTCTATCACCATTTTTACCATTTTATCCTCTTATCTCACATCATGGACCCACATGATTTTCTCTTTCCTCCCACTCAACTTAAAATTGGGGTCCACAATTTTCTCCTTTCTTTTTTATGAGGGTAATTTTGTCAACACACTATTATTCTCTCACTTTTCTTAATATATGTGCCCAAACAAATCCTACAACCTTTGTGGGACGGAGGGAGTATAAGTTTTGACTAATTTTTATTAATACTTTAGGCTTGGAAGAATGCATGTGAAGCAATGTATCAAAGATACTGGGCACTGGTTATAGGACGTCCAAAAGAGAGTGAAGGCACAATTAGTGCTCCTCTTACGAAGGTCTCTCTTTAAAACCAACTATTTCATTCAATGACCTTGCTTTGTTGGGTTAGAAAAATTGGTTTTCCTCTTTAGGAACTTTATATTTTTGTTGCAGGTTCTGCTTGACAATGGGAAAAGTGAGAGGATTATGCTGTCCCAGGATATTGGATTTGAAGTCTCTCAAGAGGCTGTAACTAAATACCGAGTGCTAGGCCCAACTATAAATGGATGCTCATGGATTGAGTTGTGCCCTCTTACAAGCAAGAAGCACCAGGTATTGTACCTTGCAACCTCTGAGTTATCTTACGAAAGAAGGAATTCATCCATTCACTTCAAGGATGCTTCTGAATGCGGGCATAACATGATCTTCAAAAAAACTTCCACAATATGTGCCAATACTGTTTGACCACTAGAGAATGCAACTAGCATAGCAGTACCGGAAAAGTGGGGGAAAACAGAATGAGTTTCCTTCATTCTTAGGCCAGTGTCACTAGCATATTGGTTTTTTGAGGAATAAGCTATGCCATATATGACAAATCATAACTAGCATACTGAGCAGTTGGTGAGTCCAATAGGGGTGCAAAATGCAGGTTTTTCTATTAGATATTATTTAAAGGATATCAATTTTAAAGGGATGGGATGGAAGGAGAGAATTGATAAATTAATGGTTAATTTTCTTTAAAGGGTAACACCCTTCCTTGTGCTAAATTGTATCATATGGATAACCTACGAATCTGCTTTCTCATTCCTGTGGGGATCCTTTGGTCCTCCCTAGGAAAGTAGACAACTGAGCAAGAATTGGTTATAGTTTGGTTAAGCTACCAACAAACCTTCAGTTGTCTTTGGTTTGAATGTTTGAATTCTATACCCATTCTTGCTGTTCACTTCCTGATTGATCCTTCTAGGATGTTTAGTCAGTGGCATATCAAATGAAGAATGATGTGCGGCAAAAAAGATGTGAAAAGCACTTGTTTGAATAGATTGTAAGAACATATAATGAAGCTCAGGTTTCTGATTGGTCTCACCTAAGTTCATGACATTGATGTGGTGCAATTTTTTAACCAGGCTATCTTATTCTTATTATGCGAAATTTTAAGATGACATTGAATAGAAGGTAGGAAACCTCAGGCTTTTTGACTTTATTAGCACCAGGAAGGTTGTACATTCTGGGTTTCTGATGTTGAGCTGAAACTTCTACGCAGTTATATGTACTTCCGTCATGAAAACAAGTACTACCGTTTATGAAAGTATATGTTCTCATATATCTTATTTGTCTTACAGCTTCGTGTTCATTGTGCCGAGGCTCTTGGGACGCCAATAGTCGGTGACTATAAATACGGCTGGTTCATGCACAGCAAATGGAAGAGCACACCATCAGTCGATATTGAACCGACTAGTGGGAAACCCTACAAGTTACGTAGGCCCGAAGGTCTTGATATTCAGAAGGGAAGTGTCCTATCCAAGGTCCCTTTATTGCATCTGCACTGCAGGGAGCTTGTACTACCCAATGTGTCGAAATTTCTTCACGTTTTGAATCAGAATTTTGAATGCATGCCTCCAGGAATCAGCTCGAAGCCAGATCTCCTCCGGTTCGTTGCATCAATGCCTAACCACATGAAAATCAGCTGGAATTTGATGTCCTCCTATCTAGTTTAACTCCATCAGCATCTTTGTGGTTGTCCCTAGGAAGGTTAGTTGAGATTGGATGGAGAATTGGTATTGTGTTTGATTTAAATTATTGCTAAAAAAATTATTTTTAAAAAAATTAAAAAAAGTATATTTACAAAATACAGATATTTATCATTTGAATAAAAAAAATTCAATTTTAATATCAGGAAATTGAAGAAAAAATTTATAGATTAAATGTTGAAAAAGAAATTGAGCATTCATTTTTGGATTTGGACAGATTGAGTAAATAGTGAGGGCCCGTTTGGCACAAAAAATGAATAAATGAAGGGAATATGATATTACTTGGTACAAGAAATGAATAAATGAAGGGAATATGATTTTAATGTGAATGTTATTACTTGAGAAATTGATGCCCATGAATGTGAATTTCTTTGTTTGGTATCTATAAAGTCCTAAACAGTTGGCCTTTAAAGCAATTTAAAAGTTTTGAGTCTATAAAGTCTAACTTTTACCCTTTTTGTATATAAAAAGAAGTACCTATAAAATTTTTTCCTGTCAGTAACCTCCTTCGTACATGAGTTACCTCCTTTAACAAGTTTCGAGTTCGAGCTTTCGATATCCAATATCTCTTACCCTTTTTGTATATAAAAAAGTACCTCACACTTGATTACCCATTCTACCTTACCTTCCGATTACCAATTCTACCTCACCTTCCGATTACCCTCACCCTCATACCCCATAACCTCCTTACAACGTTGAAATACATGTGTGGAGGGAGTTGAATTAAGACGCCTCCATTATTCAGATCAATGGACGTCACCCCATGGAAGAAGTCACACTTGACATGGCGAGAGGTACACACTTCTCTCATCGCCTTCCGTGAGATGTACTATTTAGCTTCCAATCTCTTATCGGACACTCCATATTGTCTTGAGCATTAGAGTGAAACCCCAGACACAAAACCCTTGGTCTATTTCTTCTTTGGTTGCATTTGTGGGAACTTTTTAAACGTTGTAGATCCGCCGTTGAAAGCCAAGCTCGCCCCGATGATCAATTCCACACAAACTAGCAAGAAGACGTTGGAAAACTTGGCAGAGGTGGTTGTTCAGAACCCTCCCCAACTGCAGGGGAACCAGGTCCAAGTGGACGACGTCAACGAGTCGAGTCATCCGCCGACTATGTTCCACCTCCCCCACGAAGGATGGATCTACCAAATGGTGTGACCAGCGGCGCCAAAGCGCAGAATCAAACCCCTCTATTTCCTGCAAATATGGTGGGTGCTTAGGGCCAACACCTAGACTTTGATCTAGCGGCCTTGAAGCTCATCACACACATTGTGGCCCAACGGTCCACGATGTCCTCCAGTATGATAGCCCCTGTAGTGCGGCAAGTGGCCCCTCAAGCAATGACAAAGTCGATCCCCTAGATCCAGATCACGAACGACCATTTCGCCCGACATGCCGAATCGGAGCAGTCAACAGACCCTGCATAAGCTCCTCTCCTAGATGACCTCACCAAGAGGCTCACTTTGATGGAGAAGCGTGCGAAAGAGACGCAAGGTGGTGGCCCTTATACTAGCACCTCACCACCGATCACATGTGGATCCACCTTTCACCTCTATGATGTAGGTTGCGGCTCTCCTTGACAAGTTTCATCATCTCAAGAATTAACTTCTACGACAGGCTCATTAAATCAGACGTCCACTTGCAATGGTACATATGTGCTATTACCCTCACCAGAGCCGATGATAGCACCATGTGTCGCGCCTTCAATGCCACCCTCACGGGAACATCCGCCTCTGGTTTGGGACCCTACGGGTAAACAGTTCGACTCCTTCGAGGACCTCTCCCAAAACTTTATTGGGTGAAGCCAGCACCCAAAAAGAGAAGTTACAGGTGAAACACTAAACAGCCGTAGTATGTTCGCAAAGGTGAGAGGTGTGGTCACTCTTGAGTTTAAAATATGTTGACTACCTCATAATTTGCAGTTGCATTTTCCATCGCTAATTTGGAGAGCTTTTGCAACCCAGCGATAATTACAAAGTTTTTCTATCTCTTTTTCTCTCTAGATTCATGTTTAGGATTTTTACAATGAGAATTGTGATTCTATTTATGGATTGTGAGTATTTTCCCCATCTTCCAGGGCTAATGTAGGATTATTTGAATTCTAGACCATTATTTGTTGATGCATGTTTCAGACATTCTAGTGTTTTAATCCTGCGCATATTTGCGGATGGTTGGAATCGGTTTGCCACTAACCTCTAATTAATCTACAAAAGATAGGTTGAAAGTCCGCGAGGGATTCTTCTCAACCGGAATAGGGATAATTACAAGTGTATTTGAATCAACCGAAAGGTTGTGATTGAATATGTTAGGAGAATATACTGGCTAAACTTAACGCTACTTTATTAGGGCTCAATGGCGAAGGTTTGCAATTGTCCTAGTTTAGTAAGAATTGGATAGACTCGTGAGGGGATATTCATGATATTTATCCATATTCTCAAGAATCTGATTTAGAACTTAGTAATTCAGGTCCAGATAAGGATAATCTATAGTCAACCCTGGTGGAGCTTTTTATTGATAATTAAAACTCATTGTTGCTTGCTCTTGTATTTTACTCTTTGCCTCCATTGATTTTAGTTTCATTTAGATTAGTTGCACTCTTCACCAGCCAACCTATCTAATCATTGCTACTCCTTGCATTGCATTCCAGTTTAGTTACACACATTGCACACGTAATTTAGGAATGCTCGATTCGTTTGGGTTCGACCCTTACTCAAAGCTATATTCATTTGTCGAAATAATAAGGGTGAGTTTGGGTATTTTATAAATGAATTTGTCAATATGATTTGTGTGTACTCATTCACACATTTCACCCTTGATCATCCACCTAGGTGCAGATCATCTTAACCAGCATAGTAGGACAAGAATAGTTGAAGTCATGAACAACGGTATTCCTGTCCGACCACAAAAACCAGCAAGTTACTAGCATGTAGAGCATGTGTGAATCATTTGAGTGAAGATGGGACATTAGCCAAAGGGGCCAATTCACGATATCATCACATGTAGGAGTCTCAGAACCCAGCACAGACCAGACAAAGCAAGAAAAATCACACTCCGATAACAAGTAGGAGAGTATCTCCTCTGTCGAATCACAAACTAGGCAAAGTGGGTCCACACCCATTCCACGATGTAGTTTACCATCTTGCATCAGAAGATAGTCACCATAAGCCGAGCAGAAAAAGGTCTGCACCCGAGAAGGGAGGCGCAAACTCCATAACCAAACCCAAAGCTTAGAGTATAATAGTGGGTTACTATCATGCAACACTGGATGGGCCAAAAATAAGCAGATTTAACCAAAAATTGACCATTAAATTGCGTACCCCAAGTGAAAATATTTGCTGAAGACCTCCGGTTCAACGAAATATCAGTAATCCTGGCTGCATCCAGCGGACGAAAAGGGGCCTCAATAACATGAATTTGCCAAGAAAATGTGTGCGAATCAATCAGATCCGCGACCCTCACCCCTTCGACGAAGGTATAGGTCGAGTAATTAACCCTTCTAGGTCGAGAAAGCAACGATCATGCCAGACAAAGATATAATCACTTGAACCGACCCTTACCAGGTCGTTTAAATCAGATCTCTATTTCGGTACAACGAGAAGGAGTTTACTATGGTCAGTGCAGTGAGATTTGTGAAACTAATCATGCCTTTATGCGTGCGCCCGGAAACATATCCAGTGACAACCTGCAAGCAAGATCTCACGACCTACTAAAAGACTAGTCCAAATAATCGTCCCTTTAGCCGAAATGTTCGTAGCAAGGAAGGAGGAGTTTGGGAAATAGTTGCCCCGAAACACTCTGGACACCAATGCCTCTGGACAATGGACAAATCTCCAACCCTGTCTAGCGAACATGGCTCAATTAAATGCCAGAATATCCCAAAAGCCATATCCACCTGCTGTCTTCAACTGACAGAGCTGCCTTCAGGTGCACCAGGTCATTTTCCGTTTCGCCACATTGGAAGATCGAAAGAATCGAGTAGAGAGGGACCGAAGATCATCACATATTATGGGGAGGAGTAGGACGCAGCTCATTAAGTGAGCGGGCATCGCATGAATAACAGTCTTAATCATCAATTCCCGCCCATAGTACCTGTCTGCCTTCAAGCACCGAGAGGTTCCCAGGAGATGACACAAATGTAGACATTATTCCCGAGTATATTAGGACTAAAGAATATTGAAGATTTCTACAGGTTAACCATCTGGCCCGAAGCTAGCGCATATAGACTCAGAACCTCCAGGAGGTTACGAATGTCATTCTTATTATCTCGTAGGAACTTGTTCTTTGTAAAGCACAAGTATGAAATTGTGAAGAAGCTGCAAGAGAGGAAACATGTATATGGAATGACCAGAGATGGTGTTAATGATGCCCAACTTTAAAGAAGGAAGATATTTCCATTGTTGTTGCATTACATTTGCAACTTTTGAATGATCTAGGACTTAATTATGAACACGACCAACATTAAAGACTTTTGATGATTTTTATCTGAAATAAATTATTTGTAGTTTTTAAGGGAGTATTTTATATTTACATGTGTGTAGCGATGAGTTTTCTTGTGAAGTCACCATCAATCTCTTTCTAGATTGATTGGAAACCTAAAACCGATCTACAAGATATCTAGGTCAGTTAGTCGATTACTGAATGAAAATTAAAAATTCTCGATTGCCCAAAACTCGTACCACGAGATTTATTTTTATATTTTTGCTTGATTTTTAAAATTAACTGTAAATAGAACAAATAAAGTCAAAAAAGCATGCACAAGTAGAAAAGACAGGTCAACAAATAAAGATGGAAGAGAGAAAAAAGGAAAAAAAGAAAGGGCATCAATAAATCAAAACACTAAAGCACACAAAAAGGAAGAAAAAAACAAATATCAATTATGAGTAGAAATTGAAGACATGGAATTATAATAAATTAATAAAGAAAATAAAAACCAATCATTGATAGCTAGGCTATGGGTGTGTATGGAAATCAAGCACAAGTTCTAGCACTAAGCTACACAAATACATTTATAAACACTTAATTCGGCCATACCAATATCTTATCATACTATAGTGGCTAAAAATTAGGTATTGAACCCAAGAGGATAAGATCATTTAGAGAATCAATGTGTCAAATGTGTTATTCAATCGTGAGATGCAATGATGACAACAAAGAATATGAGGTGTGGATGCAAGCAAGGAGCATAAAAGATAACAATGGAGGAAGAAGGCAACAAAACATGGATACATAATCATGGGCTCTCTAAGGGTTCTAGTGAGTCCTAATGAACATGCATTTGTCTAAAGTTGTATCCTAAATGTGATTATCTCTAACTCACAGGGAATTCGTGGAGGTCATATCTAACTTATAAACTGAGCTTCTGATCCAATAGATTCAGGATTTAAGACACATGGCATAGAATCATCCGCACGTCCCAAACTACACCAAATCCTTCAAGATATGGAAATCTAGCTTCTCTTACTTAATCTACTCATCAAATCAGTGAGGGTTTACAACACAAGTCTCAATTCATGTAAGAAAGTGAGTTTCTAAGGTTGGGTCCATTCTCCTCTCAGACAAGCAACCGCTCTCTCCAACGAAGATGCTCTAGGAAATCTCCTCCTCTAGAGACACTCTACTGAGGGTAATTTTTAACACCCAACCTTGAACACTAATTTGTTTCCTCGAGCCCTCTCGGACTCCGGATCATGCAATCAACTAACTCTAATGGTCTCAATCAATGCAATCCCCCTCGGGCCAACCATCGAAAGAAAATCAAATGCGAGTAAGGGACCAACAAACAAGCATACATCAATGGTAAAACGCATACGAGAAGCTAATATCTAAGCATGCAAGCAATCAATCGATCACGGAAGGTCTATGTCAATAAAAGTTATTTCAGACATTTAATCGAACACCTATATCATTTGCAGCAAATTTGGTCAGCAATATTCATGCATACTATGGAGTGGAAATTGCACAAGAGATCAAAATCATGTACAAGTGACGAGTTCCTTAAACCCTAAGCAAGAAGTAGCTAAGATTGATAACATAACATCAATCTCACTCTATCAATGCTCGAAACACAAGAATACAACAATCAATAGCAAGAGAAATGATGAAATATAGAAGGAGTCTAGAAATCACCCAAGAAAGCTTCTCCATAGATTGCCCCTTCAAGCCCCAAAGAACTTTGGGTTGAAGGGCTTAAACCCTAGCTGAAAATGAGGGAGAAAAGCCCCAAATGTCTGTTGAATTTGTAACTTCCAAAACATATGATAAAAACCTAGGCTACAAGTTTATATATACTAACTCTAGTGTCCAAATTTGCCCCTTAACATAATATGAATATAACTAACTCATTAAGAGCAATTTGGACCAAAGGGGAATGAAGTACACTTGAGAAATTTCTTGGAAACTTCGTAGGAACCGCCTCATTGTGTTGGAAATATGCTCTTGGAAGTTGATTACCAAAAATAAGAAAATAAATATATAAATAAACCGTTTAAGTGCTTATGAAGTTAGAAGGTTAATGTTAGATTAATGAGTTAGATTAATGCTAGATAATGGCTATATTCATGAGTCAGTCTATTACTAAATTAATTAGTTATTTATGCTTGTGGATTTCAATAGTTGATTTCATGTATAAATAGAGTGAAAGTTGATGAATAAAATATATGCTCCATGAAAAACTCTCACAATGTAGTCTTAAGCAGATTCTCTCATTCATTTTTTTCATGTTATTTTTCATATCTTCACAAAAACACCAACAAGTCATGAAAAACTTGGGTAGCGAGCTAGTGGCGCGCTAGTGCAGCGCCGACTAATTTGTGAAACATGTTGGGGGCTTAATAGATTAGTGTGATGGCTAGGGTCGCGCTCCATTGGCATGCACAGCCCGGTGCCCGATCATGGGGCGCGCTGACCTCCTTTGCTCAGCGCCGGTTGCTTCCACGGTTAAGAGCACGCCGAGCTACGCGCTCACTCGCCGTCGTCGTCCTCCTCCTCCTTAAACTTAAACTTTAACCTTCAGTCTTGACCTGAGACTTGATGCTTTGAACCATCATCATTTGAAATGTGTCTCGAGGTCCCGAACATTGCCATTTATGCTCCTTTTCACCTCCGCAACTATGCACTGCAATTCTTCGGAAATAATAAGTAAAGTGCACATATGAGATGGAAAGTAAGCTCATTTGATGTGTTTTATGACTTAAACATCAGGGAATTATGTGAGTGTTTGCACACTCAACAATCATATATAACAAAAGGAAAAAAACACAAATTAGTCAAATTGGATTAGACCTAGTGCCAAAGCGCTTTTAAAACTTATCGAGGACATTTGGGACATAAGTGAATATCAATGACTTAAATGACAATATTAGAACCTTGCAGGACCTAAGTGATCTAAGGTAAAACATTGAGGGCCAAAATAATTAGAATTAAAAAAATATAAAATCAAGTAAACACGTACGTGTAGCGAGAAATCGACGATGGGTCCTAAGCATCTAACCTAGTGGCTAAGCCCCTCGGATATGAGGTGGAGGTCTTGTGTTCAAGTCTCCACTATCCCGTATCTCATACCCCATATGTAGAAAAAAGAAATCGACGATCGAGGTGACTGAATGGGCCGTGCGGCTCCGTTGGGTCGAGAGCTGAGTTGGTGGCTTCCGAGCGATGGTCAACGGCGAGAAATGGGCGAGGAGGCTCACCAGCGACGATTCGGCAAGCGATGGCAGCCAGGTTGAGGAGAACTGTCGGGTCAGCAACGAACTAGGTAGCGGGTTAGTGGTGTTTTATGTCTTGGTTTGGATGGCTCGGGCGATGAGGAAGGTAGTTTCGACTTCTTGCGAGCAAGGTGGTTCTAGAGGGACGATTATTGGCGGCTATGGAGGTTGATTTGTTCTCGGTGACTTCCAAAAACAGCAACAATTGTGAGTTTTGATGAATTTCTGGGTACTATTAGGGTTGGGCTGTTGGTTTATTTATAGAGGATAAATTACATTTTTAGTCCCTTAGCTTGTGTCCGTGTCCTATTCAAGTCCACTTTTAAGAATTTTTCTAATTTTTGTTCTCAATATTTGGTTTTGTCTTATTCAAGTCCTACCGTTAATATTGCCGTTAAATTTTTCTTTAACTGCTGATTTGTGAATTCTCAACAATAAATTGACCAGATTGGCCTTGTTGTATCTGTATAGTCGCATCATTACTTTACACATCATCACTTTACACATTTGGGTGGGAGAGTTGTCGTCGAGCTAAGGTAGGATTCTCAAAGAAGTCGTCGTCCTCGCAGCAGATCTAGAGGGATGCGAAAATTTCTCGAGCTCGATGGTTGAAGGCGGCGGGTTTAAAAGATTGTTGTATGGAGAACGGCATGGAAGTTTTTGGGCTGCGCAAACCGGCAGGTTTCCTATTTTACGAGCTAAATTCTCGAGAGGGAAGGTTAAGTAATGGCAAGGAAAGTGCTGGATATGGGCCAAGAAACCAGAGTAAGGAGAGTATGAGTGAAGAAGTTTACGATCTATCCGATAAGATCTTGGGTTTCATCTGTAATGTTGTCACAATTTCATGGGTGTCCTGTAAAAGTGTTGTCATATTTAAGTCCTAGTGTTTACATGAAGTGTCCTATTGTAGTCCTCGGATGGATAGGACACCTATATATACGTTTCGATTTGGGGATTTCTCGGGGCTAGGCTAGTCAACCATTTCTCCTATCTCTGTCTTATTCTCCTACCTTTGTCCCATGGCGAGTTTTCCCGGGCCCAGTAGTGATTCCGTCCATAGCTTTGAAGCCTTGGGTGTGACTCGACGCGTTGTGGTGTGGCATGCTCTACGGTGTCGAACACCTCTTAGACTTCAGATGACCTAGGACGGTACTTTGTTTCGTCTTTGAAGATCAAAGGTAAGAACATTGATTCCTTTTTAGTGTAGGGTTTAGGGTTGGTGATATGCTTTACTTGTTTAGCTAAGGAAATGAGAGGTGTGGATTTTACGAGTGGGTGGAGTCACCCTTCCCAGCTCATGCCTGTTCTGTGATAAATGATTTGAGGAAGAGTGGATCTACTCTCACTGAATATCGTACTGAACTGGTGATAGATGTGGGTAAGAAACAAGCATAGATTGATGAGTTGAAGCAACAATTCACTGAGGCAAAAGGGTTTGAAAAATACCTTTCTGAGATTGATGACAAGCGAGAAAATTGACCTTAATGCTACTCAAGTGAAGAAGGAGATGCTACAGAGGAGGTTGATGTTGCAAAATGGGATCTATGTTTTGTCAGGAATTGTGATCTGTTAGCTGTAGCATGGATGTGGCTGGTCAAGTGAATTTTTAGGATTTGGCTAATGTCAAGTGAATTTTTATGGAACTTGACGCGAATCTGCCAAGTGACTCACATGATCCTTTGTGCAACATTGAGGATTCAAGAGCTCACAAGCGAAAAGAAGAGGTCCTTGGTTTTTATGACACTTCCACCTTCAATGAACCAAATGACATGTAGCAGCCCATAGCCAAATATCAAGATCCATTCATTATTACAAGAAGTCAAACCAAGAAAGCAAAGAGCATGCTAACTGTTGATGGACACTTTTGCAAAGTGTGAGGAGTAAAGTAAAGACATTATCAGAGATGAAGGATGATGGCCATCAGGCCTAATCAACCAAATACTAAAGTTCGAAAGGCCCAAAAGGCCTAGCAAAAGGCCAAGTCGGTAGCCCGAAATAAAGGCCCCATTAAAACTTGAATAACTTATAACCCGAACAAGTAAAAGACATAATTCTCGGACATGCTAAGGACATACTTGAACATATAAACGACATTCAGACCATATATATTCGCAACCTCAAGGACACGTGTCCTCGACATGCCGCCACCCTATATTGAGATATTACAATAATGTCACTCTATTACAATAGACCATAAAAGCACTAATCATACACACCTTTCAAGGCAACTATTCACTCTCATTCTCTTAGTGTTATCATACTCATTCCTAAAATTTACCAAGACCGCCTTGGCGTCAAGATACTAAACAGAGGACCACCTCTACTCCCATTTTGGTATTTCAACTCATTATTGTTACCTTCTTCGGCGGAAGCGCACGTAATGCGGAATGCTCGGCAGTCGGCGGGAACCAGAATCGGGCAACAGTAAAACAGAGTTCCCTCGGTGTAGTGGCCCGAATCAACCCGATAAAAATTTTTCTTTTACTCCACTCATGCTATTATCTTGTAATGCAAGTAACGAGGATCATCTGAACACAACACACGTATGTACATACATACAGATATGACAACACAAGTTCTGCCCCGCAGGCCTCAAAATGCAGCAGAATACTGAAATTCTTATACCGATACATATGTGATGCAACCTAACTTTATATGCATGCGTTCACATATACGAGCCAAAACCTAATATCCGAATACCTACGTGTGTGCGTGTGTGGAGGGATCTGGTGCACCAAGATCCTTAGAAAGCAACTCCACATATGTCACCGCTGCTGCTAAACAGATAACAGAAGACATACCGTCAATAACCTCAGAATGTGCTCAAATCAGAATCGGATCTTGCAGAATAGCAGAAAATCTCAAACGGACTATCCTTTTTTCCAAATCAGAAGTCATGCTCGGAATTAACAATACCTGAAAATCAAATATCAGAAAAGTACCGAGAGACTCTACTCTTGGGGATTATCAGACAAGCCTAAAAAAGTGTAAATATATAAGGGTGAGTCATCGTTGAGAACTCAGTAAGAGTCAGACATAGGATAGAGTATCTCAGAAATCCAGAATACTGGAACTAATATACCTGCACAGAAAACACGGATACAATCGGAAGCAGATATACGAGATAATAATAAGAACGATGTCGAAATGTTAGTAGTCGGATAGAATCGCCAAACCTCCGAGGCTTTTAGCCTTACGTAAGAGGTTTTCGAAATAACAGAGGCATGGTACCAGCCCGGTCCGGAATCCCCGTTCTTGGCAATGCAGATCTAGATAGCGTAATGCGAGAAGGATACTTGCCGGACAAGTTATCCTGAAGCACTCCCAGAAGGAAACTTGCCGGACAAGTTATCCCGAGCAGAACAGATCCAGATGGCAGAATGCAGGAGGTAACTTGCCGGACAAGTTATCCCGAGTGATGACGGGAGGTAACTTGCCGGACAAGTTATCCTGCGCAGAACAGATCCAGATGCCGGAATGCAGAAGGAAACTTGCCGGACAAGTTACCCTGAATGATAACAGGAGGTAACTTGCCGGACAAGTTATCTCGGAGCGTCCACCCGCATACCCGAGCCTATGCCATAAACTGAGTTCGGTATCACCGGGCCCCACCCTCAACTCGAACTCAGCCCCAGTTACCCCGACATGCATATATAAGCATCCCAGAATGCAGAGTCAAGGAAAACTGAACCCTTACCTTGTATACCGAAAATTCCCGAACCGGGCTTCCGCGCAGATTCCCTGAAACTAATTTCGGCAGAGTTTTGGCTTAGTTTCTGCCCAACTCCCTGTTGACAATTCATCAAAAGATCACAGAATAAACATCCAGGAACCACAAAATCACAGATTTGAGCAACTCCGCCACACACCAAAAATTCAGACGTTAACGGTTTTTCACACAGAAGCTCATTTACAAAAACTGATCTCAGAGAATGCATAACTCTTCACCTTGAACAACTATATCTTTACCTCTTCACAAAACTGAAGTTAGGTTCCCATGCAGAAAATTAGAAATCGATTTCGGTTGTACTCCGGAATCGTTTCACTCAATCTCCTTTTCGAATCGATCTCACGGTCATCATTTCTGATTTGGAAGCTGGTTGCCAGACCTTGTTGAGGAGTTTGACAGGAACTTCAAGGTTGTTGATGAGATGGACATGACCGGTCCACACGTGGAGTCAACTGTTCAGGGCCAGTCAGTCATCATTAGCAAGGCTGCACTGAAAGAGGCTCTGGGCACTCCACACGTGGAACTGGAGGAGAGTAATGATGAGTATACCAAGCCCCTAGCTATGGCGTCAATACTTAGACTCTCTCCTGAGGTGTATCCCTACCCTCCATTCAAGATAGCTTCCACACTTCTTCGGATTCTCTCTCACAGAGCACTGCACTAGATCATCACCGGCATCTTGCTGCCAAAGGAGGCCACTCATATGTCACCTGGGGTGATTTGTGCCTCATGCACAAGATGATTGAAGGCTTTGAGATCGACTTTGCTGCCAAAGTCTTGGACCACATGGAGTTGGAAGTCAGGTCTCGCCGTGGTCAGAAGCTACCATATTCTTCACTTATCAGCAAGATCTTGAATGATCAAGAGGTGCCTGAAACTAATGAAGCTCCTGAAGGATTGGTTAATCACTCTTATCTCAACCCAACAAATATCAAAGAGAGTGGATTCTAGAAAGTGGAAGGGCAATGGTAGAGAATTCTGAGAAAATACAATAGGCCTTGGAAGATTTCCAAGAGAAGAGTGCCAAGAGGGCACAATTGGAAGAAGATAAGGCTGAAGTTGCAAGAGCTGTTGTTGCTGCTCAACGTGTTGAGCAAGAAGACTCAGAAACTAAAAGGGAAGCATATGATGAATAATCTGAAGAAGATCCTCTACAACAAGCTATAGAGGAGTCAATGCTTAATGTCGATGATAACCTAGGTGGATCAGCCACTCAACGCGTGCAATCGCTAATACAGGTTGAGTCTGCCTCTGAAGACTCGGATGACTCCATGTCAGCAAGCCCTCCAGCCACTCCGATGCCTTAAACCAACCCCTTAGCCATTATTCCTTACAATCTTGCATTCTCATTTTAGCTTGTTCATATCTTTCTTTAACTTTGCATGCTTTTAAGAACTTTGTTTTGTAACATTTCGTAAAACCTTGGGAATGTACTGACCATTGATGGTTATTCGGGCTCTCCATTAGTCTTGTTTTAGATTACAATCTAGCTTTCCTTAGACTCTTTTAGATTATGACAAAAAGGGGGAGTAGAAAACTATGAAATTTAAAAATTGATAGGCTTAAAGATTGCTAAGATAGCATAGACTTAGAGGGAGTTCATAGATTTTTGGGGAGTTAAAATTGATTAAGTGAGTGTCTTATAGAAGTATCAAGGTCGCAGGTTTGCTCTTTTACTTCTACTCTTAAGTGTTGAATGTTCACTCAAAATGTGTAGTGAAAATGTTTGTTGTTTATCATGGACACTTAACAATTCACAAATCTTTTCAATCTTTACCTTTTGACAAGGGAGTTTTTTCATCATCAAAAACGGGGAGATTTTTGGCTTTATGGCTCTCCAAGTCAAAAAGGGTTTTGATGATAATAGAAACCTTGGGGTTAATTTGTAAATATTTTAAAAGATCAAGCATTGTTTTGTTATTCTACAAATATTGAACTTGATTAATCATTTATCCAATTGTTAAGGAGTTTTCGATAATATATCCTTGGAGACTTCAATTTCACTAATTATGTTTAATTAGGGATAAATGATTAAAACATGTAGAGATTTTGTTGGAATTTGAATTACAACAAACTTTATCCTATACTATCTCTCTTCTAACCTCTTTACAGTTTCGCCTTCTGACTATATTTTGTTGTTGAATTATTCCTATTATTTTCATGATCAATTCTGCACAGGTTGAAGATTAAATATCAAGATAATTGATATTTTTTTAAGGCAATTTGAATTAGTGCTAATGTGGATCAACACAACGAGTGAAACTTAGAGTTTCAACTCCTTACTTCTCTCAACGTTTTAAGTCGATTCAAGCGGATCTCTGAAACAGTCAAGGATGCTCCAATGTTCAGAAGAAGTTCTCCATGAAGTCCAGACTCTATATAAACATCAAGACTTCAAGAAATCTGAAGACTGGACATCTGCAACACTTTGAGAAGAAAGTGTTAGGTTTTTTGGTGCTCATTGTGAAAACCATTAGGTTACTAGGTTACCCTTGTGAAAACTAGCTAGGCTCTTTGTTTGCCTCGTGAAAACCATTCTAGGCTCTCTTGTTACCTCGAAAAAACAGGAATTAGGTTTCTAAGTTAGCCTCGGGAAAACTAGCAGTTAGGCTCACTAGTTGCCTCGGGAAAACTAGGTTGTAAGCTATTTTCAAGAATAGTGGAGACAAACTCTCAGGTGAAAACTAGAGGGGAGGACGTAGATCTTTCATATCAAACCTTTATAAATCGTTGTGTTCATCTACTCCAACACTCTGTTTCTGCAACGACTCAATGCGTGAAGTGCCAACTTCAACTCGTGATCGCCACTCAACGTGTGGAGTGACTTTACTATCAGAACACATAAGCTTCCGCAAGACTTTGGCAAAAGAATTTGGTGTCAACCAATTCAACCCCCCTTCTTAGTTGCTATTAGCTAGGACAACAGGCTGAACTCTAGCAGATCTCAAGGCTCCAACGGCTCCAGATCTGCTCTCACTGGAATCGATCTTCATCACCACATTGTTCAAATGGGTTTAGTTGATACGTTGAAAAACTTTAGGGATTCGTATGTATATTTATTAACAGTTCGGTGACCATATATCTATTAAATTGTAATGAGATTGTATTTTAGGGGTATTTGAGTAAAAATAGTCAATTTAACGGTTAAACTAACGGAATGACTAAACTAAGACAAAAAAAACTATAATTTTAATATCATAATAAGACGAATTCTTAAAGTGAGACTAAAATAGTACACTTGTTAAGGAAAGAGACTAAAAATGAACTTTATGATTAAACATATCTGTATCAATGTGCTATAAGGGTATTTACCAATGTGTTAAGGACAAGATTTGGTTTTATTTGAGGTGTAGTGGGTCGAATTAGGGACTTACATTCTTGTGATTATAAAGTTTAGGTACGTGGTTTTTATGACAAATGAAATAGTAACTGATACACGACCTTTGTCCATAAAAATAGTAGTGTGTTTTTTTTCAACATTTAATGTATAATTTTATATTCTTCAACATTTTGATATGTAAAGTCAAATAATTTAGATACAAATTATAGATTAATGTGTGCGGTTTCTTAATATATTATTTCTGAATTTTTTTTATCTATTATTTCTTGTAATAATTTGAATCTTCCACAATATCGAAAAAGAAACGCACTAATATTTTAGGAACGGAGAAAATATTTGAATACCAAATACATATAGTGTTACGGTCACCTCGAGCGGGTTGTGACCAGTGGTGACCCGAGGCTCGGTTTTGGCTGCGGAGTCGCGTTTTGGGCGGATAAACGGCTCCCGAGACTTATCTGAGTATTAGTTTGAGAATCTTTCGGGTTTTGAGGTCGTGTGGGTCCCCCAGACATTTTCGCCGAAAATATTTTTCGGGGCCGGACTTGTCTCAGGGGCGTACAGGTTCGTAGCGCTCCCGGGACCTCGTAATGAGTAACCGTTTGCATATTTGGAATCGTGGAAACGTCCGGATCCCGGCGACTCCCGGGGCTCGGGGACGGGAATCCCGGGCTCGGGATGAAATTCTTCCGACGGCTTGAGAGGTATGTTATATTTTAAGACGGCTTTTATGGTATTATTTGTGGATTTTTGGCATGGCGGGTTTTGGTCTGGGTTAGCACGTCGGGATTTGCTCGGGTTCAGTGGGGCCGGTAGGACACTCTGGATGGGTAATTGAATATGTGAAAGATAATTTGTGTATGATATGAGATTCTGAGGGTTGTGTTCAGTTTTCGTTCCATTTGGAGGTTGGAAACTGCGGTTGGGCTAAAATTGCAACTTTTGGGAAAGTTAAAGGGCTAAGCTGTAATTAGCCCAAAAGTCAGCAATAGTGGACAAAGAGAAAGAAAGGAAGTCGGCTGGAAGAGATGAGATAAGGGGACACTTGGCTATTTTTTATTAAAGTTGGAAAAAGGAAGGATATTAAGAAAAGTATAAAAGTGAAGAAATGGTTATTTCTTTCATTTTTCTTTCTTCTTCTTCTTCTTCCTCTTGGTGGCGCCATGGGTACTATTCACCCAAGCTTCTTGTGTTCTTCATTTAGCCAAGAATCAACAAGGTTTTGGGCTCCATAAATTGGTAAGCTTCCTCTCTCCATGATTCTAGCAAGTTGGAAGCATGAAAATGGTGGGAAAGTGGGTTTAGAAACATTTTTGTGGTTGTTCTTTGCTATGAGTTTTGGTGATCCTCTTGCTTCCAAATTTAAGTATGTTGTTCTTGGCATGGAGAGGAGTAAAAATCTAGGTTTAAATTTTGGAAAAACATCATGAATGGTGGAAACATAATTTGGCGAAATTAGGGTTGTTTTCTAAAGTTGGCCATTTGTTGTGTTTTTTAATCATGCTTTGGATATGTGGTTCCTAGCATGATTCTAAGGCATTGTGTGGTTTCAATTTGATGGAAAATAGGTTGTGTGGAAAAGCCCCAAATTGGGTGAATAGTGTAATTAGGGTTCATGTATGATTTTGGGTTTAAGGTGTAATTGGTTAGTAATCAAGCTTAAGAAGTGTAATTGTAGGTTAAAGTATGTAATTGGAACATTTAATGGTTTGAAATGGAAGTTGGGTGAAAATTTGGTTGAGGGCCGGGTGGTGAGGAGAAACTTTATCTATGTTGGGGTTGTGTTTTTGTTGATTTGGATGGTGTTTTGGTATCGGGATGGAATTAGGTGCGTAACGATGTTCGGAACGTCGTTTTCGGGTAATGGGAGCAAAATTCACCTTTATGCGGCTTTTTGGGTAAAGTGTCTGGAAAGCGGGGTTTAAAGGTTGGAATATGTTTGTGGGTGTATGAATAACGATGTTCTAGCTCGGTTCGTGAAACCGAGCTTCTGAGAAAGTGCGGGGTTGTGCAGTTTGGTTTCCGGGGTCTATTTTGGTGAGTTCGATTGGTTTGTGGTTGTTCAGCTTGTTTCGCGGTGGTGGAGTTGTGCGGGACCATAACAAGTAAGTTGGCACATTTCGGACCGGGAGCTGGGATTTCCCGGGATTTGTACCGCAGGCGGCTTTTCCGAGGTAAGGGCTCAACTTCTCTCGTTATGCATTCAGGAGTATTTGCATGTATTTCGGATCATGATATTGTATATGACGTATATTCGGAATATGTGTTGGTTCTCAGTATCTGTCTTCGAGTCGAGGCGAGCCCGACTTGCGTTTATTGGCTGTATGTACGAAATGGTTTCGTGATTTGGTTATCATGAGTAATGGAAGGTATTCCATGAACAACATGTTGGTTTGGTTAAGTTGTTTTGTATACTTGCCATTTATGTGTTCTCAGAGGTTGCAGTCGTAGTACGACCATTCCATTGTGCGGGCCGGGTCGTGGGACCATTGCACGTAGCGGGTTTGATAGTACCGTTACGCGCTTCGCCGTAGCTTCGCTTCAACGTCACGGCCGGCTCCGCCTCCGCAACCGGGCGGGGTGGTCGTGACATATAGTGAGCACATGTGCTATAAATTATGTATAACCATAAATACCTAAAGGGTAATTAATATATATATATATAGAGAGAGAGAGAAAAAGAGAAACGTCATTGATTTAGGGCCAAAATATAGGAAAGTGCCATCAACTTTACCAACTCATTTGAACAAGGGCCCCAACTAAAAATCGAACAGCTTAGGGCCTACAGTGTACAAACTCAAATTGTTTAGGGTCTGACTCAAATAAATCGAAATTTAAGCGCATGTGAGTGACAGAAAGTTTAGAGTTTATGGACGGAAGCGTTTGAGTCACATGTAGGACACATGGTCACATATTCACATATGCTTGACAAGAAAAATAATAATACTCCCTCTGTCCTCAAACTATACATATATTTGTTTTCACAGTATTTAATCTATCATTTATTTCATGAGTGTTTATGTATTTTAAATTCAATAATTTTTATTCATACTATAATTTGAAGTATAAATTTTTTAAATATATTTTTTATTCTTTTCACTATTTATCTTATTAAATATTTGAGTCAAACATTTAATCTTGAAACAATAAAGTCAAATGTATACATTTTGGCCTTGATTTAGATACCGATTATAATCTAAATTTTTTTTTAACTTCAACAATTTTGTATATAGACTAACAACATATATATACACTATCTAAATTAAAACATGTAACTTCTATATACTCACCTATCTATATGTGTTAGTATAATGACATAGTAAACAAATATGAGAATAACCAATACACATAAAGATACATCTCTTCACCCTTGAAGACCACGAGGACATCAACTACTCCAAGACGGCATCTGGCCATAATGTTTTTGGAGTCGCAATACAGTGCGCATGTGCGCACTTTATGCGCATAAAATGTAATTTAAATTACATCAAGTGCCACTTCGACTTTCAATCACCACTCCGGCTTCCGACGACGCTTCCGGCGAAGCTTTTGTCGCCTCCGACGACACATTTGTTGCTTCCGATGACGTCTGCGTATTTCGACGAAGCTTTCCATCGGAATCCATGACGTTTCCGTCACTTCCGACGATGCTTTTGTGTATTCAAACCTGATTTAAGATTTACTTCTACCAACCAAACCAACACAACCTATCCGTGAACAACAGATACAAAAAAACCACTACCAAATTTTGACCCCTATCAACAACACAACCACCACCAAAATTTGACTGCGATGAAACTCTAGAACCACCAAACTTGCACACGATGAAAAACTTAAAATTTTCTGAACATTTGTCTGAAAATAATTTTTAAAACAAAATAAAACTGATTCCCCTAAATTAATTAATGCAAATGATTATTTTTTTCTTTTTTATTTACAAATAATGGAGTTAATTTTAGTTAATTGGATTTGGGTCTGGATTACAGGCTTCCAAGCTGCCTACGTACCCGTTTGAATCGGGATCAAAGCCCATGTAGTTCACTCTCGTTGGACCTAAAGAGCTTGGGCTTAGAATGCGCACCTGTCAAGTCAGTGAGGTGGCGATCGAGTTGCCTGGGAGTTGATGTTGTCGAATTGCTAGAAAATTGATGACGGTCTACTTGCCTTGGTGCTTTTATATTTTTTGTTGCTTTTCTTGATCGGATTCAAAAAAACTGAGCAAACTCGGCAAAGATCAAAGAGAAATCTTATATTAGTTGGATGATGGTGGCAAGTAACGATGAAATAATAATGAAAAGAAAATTGTAGAAAAGACGAAGACAATACATTTTTTATTTTTTTATCATAATAATCACATATAAAATAATTATAAAAAATGTTAATTAAGTCAAAACTGACTAAGACAATAATTACAGGGCAGAATGAACATAGAACGAATAAAAACACACAAAAATTTAAAGTTGTCAGTGCCCTATCTGCAATAAAATAAACTTGAAAAAGATTAATAACCTAAAAAGGACAACAAAAAGAAGCTAGAGACTTGGCTGAGCAAAATATAAAAGATAGAGGGGCAAAAGAGAGTAAAATCCGCGTACAGTCCCAGTTTAAGTCTCGGCGACCTATTTTAGTCCCGTTTTAAGTATTTGAATCAGTCGAATCCCATTTTTTGAATTCGTGACCTAATGAGGTCCTTTCCGTCCACCCCTTCCGTTTTCTTGGACGGAAGGGTGTGAAATGTCGATTTTGCCCTTACTGTGTCTGACTTGGCAGCTGAGGTGGAAATTTCGTCCGAATTCGTTTCTTCCTCAGCAGTTACTTCTTCTCTCCTCCTCCTCGACAAAATCAATTTGGGGCTAGGGTTTCTTTCTTCTCAGCAATTCCGATTTCTTGCTTCCTTCTCAGCAATTCCGAGTTCGTTTCTTCCTCAGCAATTCCTTCTCTCCTCCTCCTTCCCATCCCTAGCTAATTGTTTTGTAGGTTCCAGGAGGGTCTTGTGGCTTTTCATGTGGCGTGATGGCCCAACCCCGAGCATCTCGAAGAAGACTCGCTCGATGTGCATGATGAGAAGGAGGTGTATAAGCATCGGTACTTCAAGATTCTCAAGGAGAGAGATCAATTGCTTTGTGAGTTGACGGACAGGAATATGATCTGCAGTGGTGGGCACTAACTTGTGGAAAAAGGAAACTTGTTATCGACTTGAGGAGCAAGTTCATATGTCCAAGGGGTTGGTAGGAAGGTGGAGGGACTAGAATTTGTGGATTATTGCCACCGGTGCTGCATTATTGTTCTATCTGTATTGGTGAATGTATGAGTGTAGGGGTGGGTGTGGCTCTAGGTGAGGTGAGATCAGTGGTAGTGGTAGTTTATATAGATAGAACTCTGATGGTAGTTTGGACATGTATGTGGCCTCTGATGGTGAGATCAGTGAATGTATTGGCGGCGTTTTGTGGACTGTAATGGTTGGTGTAATGAAGTTTGGACATGTTTTGGTGCAATGAAGTATTCGCCCTTTAAATGCTTATCGACTTGTAATGTTTGGACATGTCTTGGACTGTAATGGTTGAATGGTTGGTGTAATGAAGTGTGGACATGTTTGGACCTCTAATGGTTGCTATAATGGTTGGTGTAATGAAGTTTGGACATGGTTGGTGTAATGCTTATTGACCTGTAATGTTTTGTGGACCTGTAATGCTTATCAGAATTGTAATTCCATGCACATAACAGATAATAGAGGTCTAATCTTGACACAAACATAGCATATGATGAGTCAATCCGTTACACAAAGTGTCAACCACACAAACATAATGAAGATTCAAGTTCTTCAGACTTCAATCATGTTACATGCACGTTTAGATATAGTGATTCTAATTAACAGCGCATGATGTGTTTTATTCATAATCATGTCATTCTTCACCATTCATCATCGGTAGAAGAAAGGGAAGAACGAAGAAGAAGAAGAAGAAGAAGAAGAAGGAGGAGGAGGAGGAGGAGGAGGAGGTGAAAGCGTACCTTGTGCTCCAAGGGATATGTTGAAGATGAAGTGTGTGTTCTGTCTTCTACAATCTTCAATTTCAGCAACTGTTCGATAAGGACGAATTGAGGATGCATCCAAGAGGCAAAATTGTGTTGAAGTAAACACAATAATAATCCACTCGAAAACTCTAACAAATATGCTTAGTAATTTCGGCCAAGAAATGAGAGGGAGAAGGAGTGTTTGATTTGCATGTCCGTTTGTAATGTGGTGCCTCTCCCTTTATTTATAGATAAGGAGAGGTGCCAAGTGGTGGTTGGGACACCCCTTTGGCCAAAAATACATGTACTTTCGGCCGAGGGTGATAACTAACAACTCTTGGTCACAAAAGGAGGGAAGGTTCATGGTAACCTCCTCCAACTTCCATTTTGGCGAATGGGTGCCTCCTTGAGGCACCTCTTCACCTAAAACAGCCTTCCTAGGTGCAGCTACTCATATGTAACCACCTAGGAAGTATCCCATGTAGTAAGGTGCATACACCATGCACCTAGGAAGCCTCTTTTACAAAAATACCCTTTATTTTTTCCAAAAGGTGCAAATGGAAGTAATTACTGTGAATCAATATGAAACATCCCAAATATGTTCCAAGTGATCATACCACACACATTTAAGCTCCCACGAGCTAACATGAACTGGTGTTAGCTACTTCTAGCTAACTTGAGTTGACTTGAGCTATGTCCACCGTGAGTGGATATAAGCTAAGTTGAGTGGAGTTAGCTACATATAGCTAATTCGAGCTCCCACTTAACATCATGAGCTCAAGTGTCATGTCAAATGATCTTGGTGCGTCAAATATACTAACACATAACACATAACTTCTGCATTACATAACACATAACAAAGTGTCAATCCTAGCATTACATAACTCCTGATTGTAGTTCAATTCCTTTCCCCTTGCCCTTGCCCTTGCCCCTGCCTCTGCCTCTCCTGTCAGCTCCCCTACCAGTTCCAGGAGCTTCATGTACCCTGTCTGCAAGGAAGGCATTTGTTGCTGGAAGCTGGGGTTGTCCACTTCCCTTAGCTTGTTCCTGAAGGATAAAAGTTACATGGTTTAGACTTGACATAATAACAGAATACCTTCAATAACCATTACAATCTCCATACCTGCTGAGATGACCTGATCACAAACAAGTTTTCTGATGGGTTATCAGGTTGAACATGTGGTGCAGGGTTGGCATCCTATTAATGTAAAAAAATTTAACTTAGCCAATAATATCAACATCTGAAAAAGAAAAGTAAGAAAAGTTGGAGGTAGCCTACCATTTTCTGTTTCTTCTTCTTGGAGTTTGTAATCTTAGCCTTAGCCTTACTTGCTGAAGGGCCCTTATCAGTTGAAGGTGCCTGCTTGCATGTCGTTTTGTTGTGGCCCATCCCTTTACAGTTTGAACAGGTTGTAGTCCCACCAACTGTCTATTTCCTACAGCTGCAAGTCTTGGCCTCAATATCAACATCATAAACAACATTGATCGTGGTCACCTGGAACCTACCCGCCTGCATTCCATAGTGAAGCATCCACTTGCTGCCTTAATCATGTCATTCAGTTTATTGGTAATCTTGGGACAGAGTATGCCTTTCCATTTCTTTTGAATTTCCCTTTTTTTTGCTATTCTGACCATCAACTTGCATCTAATTACCTCCATCATTGTCAGAATGGGTTTGTCCCTAGCTTCTAAGATAAACTTGTTGAAGCACTCACACATATTATTCAATAAAATATCACACTTAGGAAACTCCCTAAAATGTGACCTACTCCAGTACTCAGGTCCAATTTGGTTCAAGTAAGCCCAAGCATCAGTATTGAGTGCCTTAATAGATTCCATATGGTTTTGAACCTAGCTGGGTACGTTGCCCTTGCAGCAGCCCATATCAGATCTCTATACCCATCCCGTGAAACCTTTGTTTGAAATTGGTGTAAAGGTGCCTCACACAGAATGTGTTCACTTGGGGTAATTCAGAGTCAACCGCCCCAATTAGGCCCTACATAACATAATCCCAATTATCATAATGAACTTGCATATTCTAAACTAATCATACAAAATTTACAAAATTTATGAAAACAAGATATCAACATACCTTTTGTCTATCTGTCATCACTGTCCACTTGCTAGAGTCTGTAATCTTCAACTCATCACACAAGATCCTCGATGAACCATCTCCATGAGTCTTCACTTTCGACTCAACCACCGCCATTGCTATTGGCCATATGCAATCATTAGCATCAATGCCAACAGCAGTGAGTAGCTGACCACCATATCTTCCATTCGAAAACATCCATCCAGACCGATGATTGGCCTACACCCACACCGGAATCCATTTCTACTTGCACCCAAACAAACAAACATCCCGTTAAACACAAGATTGTCAAGGCTCGTACAATTTTGAACCTTCATTGCTTCTTTCCAGCTCTTTCCCATAATCTGCAAATTCTCTTATACTCGACTCCGCCTCATCACCTCTAATCATCTCTAGAGCTAGTTTCTTTGCCCTTATCACCTTAGATCTATGGACTGGAGATGGTGGTCACGCCTGTGTGATCAACTAGTGCTGCACTGATATCCCAAAGTTGAGATCTAATGGTCTCTCGCATAGGCTTCGCAATCCACTTGTATTTGGCTGCAGCTACACGAGTCCGCCTTGCACACATATGCTCATCATTCAGCTTCTTAATCTGCATTCTTGGGCGTCGTCATCGGACCATTCCAGCAAATGGATTTTTTATTCCGGTTGTAGCTATCACATGAGTTTCAACAGAGACTGGTTCTACGATTTCAAAGAATATGAAGTAGTTTCTTATGCAGCAAATAACAGTCTGTGTGAAACAGTTGGCATTGACTCAATACATTTGAGAAATGCTGATGGTTCAATCGAATCGAACGACATCGTGTATGTACCGAGCTTGTCGAGAAACCTTATTTTGAAGGAGTTCTAGAGAAAAGGGATTTGACATAATCTCTAGAAATGGTATAAGGAAGATTGTCTCGAGCTCTTATAGTAATGAAGGCAGTCCGAATGAGCAATAATTTGTATTACTATGAAGGCGATACAATTATCAAGCAACAACAATGCAGCTTTCTAGTGATGATCAGAGCTAGAAGCAACCAGTTATGGCATATGCGCTTGGGGCATGCAGAGAAAAATCCTTGAAAATCTTTCAAAACAAGGATTGCTTAATGGAGTTCAAACCTGCAAATTGGAATTGTACGAACATTGTATCAAAGGGAAGCAAACAAGAGTAAAGTTTGGTACTCGCAATCCACGATACCAAGGGTATTTTGGATTATGTTCACTCGATGTGTGGGACCTTCAAAAACAGCTTCATTGGGAGGTAAACACTATTATGTTACCTTTGTTGATGATTTTTCCTGGAGTATGGGTGTACACTTTGAAGTCGAAGGATGAAGTGCTCGGTGTCTTTCTCACTAGGAAAAGATGTTGGAGACTCGGACTGGTAGAAAGATAAAGTGTCTCCGAATGATAATGGCGGAGAATACACCAGTTGATCCTTTCATGAAAGTTTATCAAGATGAAGGGATTGTACAACACTTCGTAGTTAAAGGTACACCACAACAGAATGGAGTGGCAGAACGCATGAATCAAACTTTCCTGGAGAAAGTTCGGTGTATGTTGTCTAATGTCAAGGGTTAGGCAAACAATTTTAGGTCGAGGCTATAACATATGTTGGCCATCTCATTAATCGATTGCCATCAATCGCTATCAATGGCAAGACACCTTTCGAGATGTGGTATGGAAAAGCTGCTACAGATTATAATTCCTTACGTGTGTTTGGTTCCACTGCATACTACCATGTTAAGGAATCAAAGTTGGATCCGAGGGCAAAGAAAGCTATATTCATGGGGATGTCCTCTGGTATTAAAGGATATCGCCTATGGTGTCCAGAGACAAAGAAGATAATTTTCAGTCGGGATGTTACTTTTGATGAGTCTACCCTATTGAAAAATATAGCAAAGCTGAGATGGCACTCCACAAAGAGTGGAGAATACTCCCAAATAGGTGGAGTTTGAGAGAAGAATGTTGGACCCGCATATTCCCGTGGTAGACGGGGAGACAGATGGAGATACTCCTATAGTAGAAAAGGAGTCATCAAGAATTAGAGGTTCCAACACAAGAACCTCACCAAAGAACATGTACCAATTGCAATCGGTAAGCCTAAAAGAAACACAAGGAGACCGGATCATTTTGAAGATATGTTGGCTTATGCATCTTCAATAAATGATGAAGTTCCTACCACTTATAGAGAAGTTGAACGAAGTTCAAGCGAGAAAAGTGGAACGAGGCTATGGAAGAAGAAATGCAGTCCCTTGTTAAAAACCAAACATGGAAGCTAGCAAGTTTGCCAAAGGGAAAGAAGGCAGTTGGGTGCAAATGGGTGTTTGCAAAGAAAGAAGGATTTCGACAAGAATGATGAACACTACAAGGCAAGGTTGATAGCTAAAGGCTATGCTCAAGGAGGGAATTGACTATAATGCGGTATTTTCTCCAGAGTAAAACATTCCTCCATTAGAATATTGTTGGCCTTGGTAGCTCAATTGGATCTGGAACTAGTTCAAATGGATGTAAAAACTGCATTTTTACATGGTGACTTGGAAGAGGAAATCTATATGACTCAGCCAGAAGGATTCAAGGTTGCTGGGAAAGAAAATATGGTGTGCAAATTGGGCAAATCGTTGTACGGATTGAAGCAATCTCTGAGGCACTGGTACAAACAGTTTGATAAGTTTATTTTGATGCATAAGTACACACGAAACAAATATGATCATTGTGTGTATTTGCGTAAGCTACAGGATGGATCTTTTATTTATCTTCTCCTTTATGTCGATGATATGTTAATAGCGTCAAAGAATAAAGGAGAGAGAAAAGTTAAAGGCTCAGCTGAATCAAGAGTTTGAAATGAAGGATTTGGGTGAAGCTAAGAAGATTCTCGGCATGGAGATAAGCAGAGATAGAAAATTGGGAGACTTTGTTTGACTCAAAGAACAATATCCGAGAAAGGTGTTAAAGCGTTTTGGGATGGATGAAAACCAAACATGTTAGCATGCCTCTTGCTCCTCATTTCAAGCTCTGCATCATTATCTCCGAAGAATGATGAAGAACGAGAATATATGTCGAAAGTTCCATATGCAAATGCAGTTGATAGCTTGATGTTTGCCATGGTGTGTACGAGGCCTGACATTTCACAAACAGTTGGAGTTGTGAGCAGATATATGCATGATCCTGGTAAAGGACACTGGCAAGCTGTGAAATGGATTCTACTGTATATCCAATGCACCGTAGATATCGGTTTGATGTTCGAGCGGGATAAGAAAGTTGGTCGTGCATAGTTGGATATTGTGATTCGACTATGCCGGTGATATGGACAAACGTTGGTCAACTACCGGTTATGTGTTTACGCTTGCAAAAGCACTGGTTAGTTGGAAGTCTGCCTTGCAATGATGCAGTTGCTTTGTCTACAACAGAGGCGAGTATATGGCGCATGAGAGGCAAAGGAGGCTATTTGGCTTCGTGGGTTGTTGAATGACTTGGGAGTTGGTCAAGCATATCAAAGTGCATTGTGACAAATCAGAGTGCTATTTGCTTAGCAAAGAACCAAGTCTATCATGCAAGGACGAAGCATATTGATGTTCGATATCATTTTGTAAGGGAGATTCGGAAGAAGGTGAGATACTACTTGATTCCGACAGCAGTAAAATCCTGCCGACATGATGACAAAAGTTGTTACAGGGGTTAAGTTCCAACATTGTTTGGACTTGATCAATGTTCTTAGAATCAAGATGGCGCTTCATAACGCATTTGAAGACACTACGAAGATAACTTCGGTTGTGAGAGAGTTTGCTGATTGTGGATAGGGATTTAGCCAAGGTGGAGATTTGTTGTTTGTGGCTACATCCTTATCCCACATTGCTTGTAGAAATGAAGTGGGAGAGGATTTCAGCTATAAATAGGAAGGCCTCTCCTCCCTTCATCTCAAACTCAAGCAATTAGTTTACTTCTCTTAAGGAATTGCTTGGTTAATCTCTTCTCCCTCTCTTTGTAATATTTCTTCGGTAGTGGAATATTATTTTGGTAGTGTCCGAGGACGTAGGCATAATTGGCCGAACCTTGTTATTTTTGGTGTTCTCTTCTATTGTTATTCTTCAAGTAGCTGTTATAGGGTATAGTTGTAGTGATATATTGTGCTTTAAGGCGGGTTTTAAGTGGGACCGTCTGTGACCCTCCGTCTTTCCCGAGAATTATCCTTAAGTGTGGTTTTACAGTTCAATACTTCACTCTCTTACCCATTTGTCGAGAATTATTCCGAGCTTCCGCAAAAAGGAGACATGGTGGAGAAGAGCAGCAAGGATTTTGATGGAGACGTGCTCTACCGAGAGAAGATTTTTTGGCTTTCTTCTCGGATCATTTTTTTCTCTTCGATCTGTTAGAGCTTCTACTTATAGAGTTAGGGTTAGGAGCTGATTAGAGAGGTTGGATGAGGATGAAACTCCTATTTTGTTGAGATTGGAGAGGAAGCACAGAATTATTCGACGAGATGCTTCTCCAAAGCTTGTGCATTAAGCAAACATGGGTTAAATGGCTCTTTTAGTCCTCGACAAAAGTTCCCTTTTTCGATTTGATCCTAACTCCACCTCCATTTTCAATTAAACCCAAAGTTTTATTAAATTAATACATCAAGTCCCCAACATCTTAGAGTTAAGCCCTAGACTAATATTCTTGTTAAAATGATTGTTAACACCATGCAGGTCAATTTTGATCAGGTGTAAGGAGATGTTGATCACTATGTCGATCAACATTTATTCTGACGATGTTGATCAAGACAAGTCATCATGCTGATCAATATTTAATGTTGATCAATCATGACAATGATGTTGATCATGTGTAAGGAGATGCTGATCACTATGTATATCAATGCTAATCGCGTGGAAGGATATGCTGATCATCATGCAGATCAACATTTATTATGGCGATGTTGATCAAGACAAGTCATCATGTTGATCAATATTTAATATTGATCAAGCACGACAATGATGCTGATCAGGTGTAAGGAGATGACGGTCACCATGTAGATCAATGTTGATCGTGTGTAAGGATATGTTGATCACCCTGCAGATCAACATTTATTCTGGCGATGTTGATCAAGACAAGTCATCATATTGATCATTAATTAATGTTGATCAAACACGACACCAATACTGACCACGTGAAATGAGATGTTGATCGTCATACATATCAACATTTTTTCTGGTGATGTTGATCAAGATAAACTATTATGTTGAAGAATAATTAATGTTGATCAAACACAACAATATTGTTGATCAAAAAACCCGCGTGACAAACTTGTAAATAAGCGAAACACTTATGCACACGGATGCGCAGTGTGAATTTTAACCTAGACCATTTTTTATCTTTTTTTAAGATGCAATATGGTAGTAAATTAAGGAAAGGCAGGAGCCAAACACCCTAATGGAGAGGTAGATAGAACTTACATCAAGCAACTAGAATCTCCTAGATCAGATAGGGTAATAACAAGCGAAACATAAAGGCTGATAAAAAGAAACCAAACTAAGAGTTTAAAAGGAAGAATAAAAAAAACTATAAAGATAGATAACAGTTAGAGCAAATAAAGCAGATCCTTAAGAAATCCAACTTTGCCATCCCAAGTCCAAACCCTCCAAGAAGCAAGACCATCACTAAACCATAACAATTTTCATAAATCTGACAAGTAGTCCACATCATCTTCGAGTTTAAATGTGGCTCGGGGTATATGCCAACTCCATGCACTTGCTAGAGATGGATACCTACACAAAAGAACCTTACAAGAAAAGCCAAAAACTAAAGCACTATCCTCACCATGAACCCAACTATCAAAATTCCTAACCAGATTAAGGTGGTTATACGGGGAAGCTTCACACCTACACAACCACTTGTAGCAAGACTCATTCCCATAGGTAGGGCGAGTTCGAACTCAGCCCTGCCGAAGGAGAAGAATCTGGAGGGAGCTCTCCTCGCTTCCACCAACAACCACATAGACCATTAACCCGCCATGAGGGGCACCACTATACACCAGACGACAAACTCGGCAGACAAAGAAGCACAACCCCACCTGAATCGTGGGTTCGGCCTTGTAGGAGATGAGCATCGCCAATAGCGATGAGGGCCCAGGTAGAGGCATTGCTTGCCCGTTGATCAACAATCAATAGAGGCCATTGGGGACACTGACGAAACAGAGAGAGGCACAATGATCGCGTGTGGGCTAGATCGAAGAAAATCGTGATAGGACCGCAAACAAAACGGCCAAGCAGGGACGACATCGACCCGACGGTGAAGCAATGCCGTCAGTGAAAAGGGGCCGCGAGCATGAATGCACCACAGAGACAATTGCAGAGAGCTAGCGCCGCCTAAGGCAGTGGCCTTGAAGCAAGGCGGCAACGCACCAGGGGGGCCGGTGGACATGGTCACGACGAGATGGCGAAACCGATAAGATCGATTCGTCGACAGTAGGAGAAGTAAGACCCAATGGCGCTGATTGTCAGTACGGACTAGGAGCAGGCCGAGACGAGAGGCACTCCGGGAAAGAAAAGAAAGGGTGGCGGTAGCAACAGGGCTAGGGTTCGCCATCGTAGGACTTTTTTTATCACTTAACCAATGAAACTCTTCGTTTGGGCTAACACATCAATAAAGAAACAAACTTAATGTTGTGGTTCAAGGATATCAAGCATCTCCTAGCATGTTCAGTCATCATTTTAGTTCTTGTGTCACCTGCAAGTGAGGTGATTCATAAGACATCTAAAAGACCACATATTCATCCAGAGTAACCATGAGAAACCCAAGTGGCTAAGACTACAAGCGATACCCAAGTGGCTAAGACTACAAGCGATTTGCTGCAACACTTACACAATAGGAAAAGAAGAAAGGAAAAACATAATCCCATAATTACAAAAATAAAAAAAAATCAGCACAATCTCTTATTTTTGTGGTTGACTTGCATGTGACTTGTTTTTGTAACTAACAGACAATAAAAATTATGCTCTATCCGTTCTAAATATAATAGTACAACATTTAGATTTGGCACGAAAATTAAGATGATAAAATTTTGGTATTAACTTTCTCATTTTACCCTTTTTTATATTGAAAGATGTAATTAAACACAGAAATTTAGGAAGAACATTAAGCAAAATTAAATCATAATGATAAATATTTCAAGAATAAAAATTAAAAAGTTATATATTATTAAATAGAAATGATAGGAAGGAAAATATTTGGTCAAAAATATCCCCGGTTCTAACTTGGATGATGAATGTTAAAAATTGGAGGATGAATGTTAGGGGTAATTAAGTAAAATAACAGAACCAATGTTTCTAAAAAGGGAAACACACCAATTTTTTGGGATATCCCAAAAAAGAATATGCAACATTTATTTGGGGACGGAGGGAGTATAATATAATGTACTTCGTCCCAAAATTATTGAAACGCTTTCCTTTTTGGGTCGTCCCTAAATTATTGAAACGTTTCCTCTTTTAGTAACTTTTTACACATTTATTTATCATTATCGCTTAATAAAATGACTTTTATAATTATTTTTCTTACTCCTTTCTTTTTATAAAGTTTCACTTTTTCATTTTCACCCGTTTTTATTTTTGAATGAAAGAGTATATTTGTCAAATTTTATCATATTTACACTCACCTTAATCTCCGTGCCGAAACAAAACGTTTCAATATTAAAGGGACGGAGGGAGTATAATACAATAATGAATAAAGTACCTTGTTCTGAAGTTCCTCAACTTAATATTACAGTTATCCAAAATAAGGTTTTCCATCGCTAGATAACTATATAGATCCATACCTTCCCGACTAAATTTTGGTATGAAATTTTTTGCCATCTAAACAAACTCTTAGTAGGGATTTTCCCTAAAAAAACTTGGTGGTAAAGTCTCTCTTCTCCCAATAATTTGTTGGCAGAATCTCCAAGAAACTATGTACAGTACCAAATTACTTTGTGAGGTTTGGCGCCGAATCGGAAACAGGCTTTTGCAATCGACGGCCCAGTAACAGCATCACTTACGAAGTTATTACGAAGGCATCCATTCTCAATTTCACAACCACAGGCACAATCCTCTCTTCCTCTGTAGAGTCTTTGCCGTTTCGAATGTTGGCGCTCTTTATCGATCAGTGAAACCCTGATTGCCATTGCTGGATGCCGAGTTGATCAGCATCTCTTCCGATCGTCCGATTCTTCGTCGGAAGCAAGCAAAATGTCGAGCAAGGTTGCGTCGCGAGCGGATTTGTTGGACCGCTGGAGGGGCATCGAAGAGGAGGAAGACGACGGTGACGATTTTGATCCTTCATTACGCCGCCGTCTACAAAAGCAAAAAGAGCAATGGTTCCCCCCACTCCCCCTTCTTCTCTTGTTTTCTATTATTCTCCAATATGTTGTCAGTTACTCGAAAACTCCATGTTCAGAAGTTGATAGCCAAGTTGACCCTAGTTGATGAATATTTTTGTTTTGCTCAGAAATGATTGGAGAACCGACCGGGGACACAATTATCATGTAGTGTTAATGTTTTTAAGTTCCACACTTAGTGCGGATTTTCGTTCTTTCCTCAGCACATCTGTATGTATGTTGTTTGAACGGTAGTTGTTCATGTAATGTGGGTGATGTTGGAAGACCAGTAACAGACGTATCTAAAAATAGCGTTCATATTTCTCTTTTTTTACACCGAATTAAATAAGGAGGAATTACATTCATCTTAAGATCAAAACAAGTACGTATAAAAAGTAGCGAGGGATTAACTCTTGTGAGATGCTCTTCTGTTGAATTTTCACTTAGGATCTTATTTTACTAAGGGGTTATTGGTTCTTTTGTCAGGTTTGCAGATGCATTCAGTTTTTTAGTTTCTCTACCGAAAGAAAACCATATTTGGTGTAGCTCGTGGGATATAATGGGACCACTCTTGGAGACTTTTTATAATTTTTTCACAGATAAACGGAGCGATAGCCCCTTAAGAATTTTATGGAAGAGAATCTCTGAAGAAATGCGCTTTTGCATCCAATGTGTCTGTCAGCACCATCAAGCACAGGAGACTTACAGTACGGAGTATGAACTGTGTTCTATTGGGCCCCTGCTAGATGTGTTGCAAAGCCTTGATGAGGAAAGAGTGACTCAACACTTGAGGGAAATCAATAGGAGATTAGAAGGAAAACAGTATGATCCACTGCATGATAATGGACAGGTTGTTAGTGTCATGTACGAGGTATAGTGACTGACTGATTCCTGATTTCCCCCCTTTTCTGTCTTTGACATTTGCATCACATTGCATAACCATAAATTCATAATGGGCGCAGAATATCTTAATTCTGCGTTGAGTTGCTGTTATCTTGCTGATTTCTTGTCACTAGTGCCATTACTATTCACCTGAAAAAGGAAGAGAATTTGGCTGATAGATGGTCCAAATATACTCAAGAGTAATGGACAATGGATTGCTCCCTTAAAATATGTTAAAGTGGATTATATCACACATGGTCAATAAAAGGGGCTAACCATTGCTATATAATATGATGTGGCCTCTCCACCCACTGCCAATTGGTTTTGGGTTGGATGCTTTAACATGGTATCAGAGCAGGTTGATCAAGGCCCGACCATTGCACAAAGAAAGCCCAAAATAGCCACGTGTAGAGCGAAAATCTAGCCTACACGTGAGGGGGTGTGTTAAAGTGGATTATATCACACATGGTCAATAAAAGGGGCTAACCATTGCTATATAATATGATGTGGCCTCTCCACCCATTGCCAATTGGTTTTGGGTTGGATGCTTTAACAAAATAAGAATGAAATTAACTCATAAAAGAAAAACAAAAGAAAAATAATGAAATTATCGCAAAGTTGCTACACAGCCTTCATGTCTCTGTCATTTTTAAAGAAATCGAAAGAGAAGGTGCAAAAAAATGATTCCTCCTTGGTTTTATGTTTTTATCAAATGCAGTGCTGGAGAGTGAACTCAGCATTGAGTCTGCTGGAACTTGTCTTGTAGTTGTAAACTTTTGCAATTATTCTGACATTTCTAGGCCTTTTGAAATTATCATGATTTGGCGTGCAAGGTAAATGGTAGTCACTTTCTCTGCCATGTTATTTGGCATCCTGTCTTGTTTTTGTGCATTTGCTTGTGTCTGTGAGCATTATGCTGATTCTTCGTTAACCTCAAATGTGTTATCAAGAAGTGTAGCATTCATGATTGTATGCTACTGCTGTTCCGAATGGAAGACCTAAACCATATGCCCTACCATGAGTGACTTGAAAGAATTACTCTGTATTTGTCAATTATGAGTATATGTTTCATTGCAGATGAATAATTTCTCAGTCCTTGAATTTGAGAGTTGGATGCTAACTAGTATTGTAGTGTAATTGTTGAATTCCTGTCAGAGCATTTAATTAATAAACGACACTTTGTTCTAATATCAATGCATTTAGCTAATTTGACTCAAAAGGTAATCAAACGCGATGGGCTCACTTTAGGAACATGGCTCTTGCAAGTCTGAGGCCAGGACAATAAATGGTAATGCATAGACACCAAAAATATGATGTGTATATGTCTATGACTCTATGTACTATGTAGAGTACTCAAAGAAGTCATTGTATGCAGAAGTTACTAATGATGTCGTTAGGGACTAAAACACCTTCAGTACTTTTATTTTTTTGTGTAATAAAATCGTGTTGCTGTCATTTGAGTGCATATTGATAAATGATGCAGAATGGCAAGGAAGAAGTGTTGACACAAAAAAAAAAACAGCGATTGGTTTTAACGAGAACTGCTTTTTCTATAGATGTGAATCACCATGAACTAATTTTCTCCTCTGCACCTTTAATATGTCCTTTGTTTTCTTTTAGGTGTTGATGTATCCCCTGCTATTAGATGACCTGTCTTTGTTATGTGAATTTGAGAAGTTTATCGAAGCTGTTGACGACATGCATGAATTGACATTAGATGGCCATCAGCAGTTTCCGGTACTTGAAGAACTGTTTAGTGTACGTAAGTAGCTTGTTTAGTTTCCCTGCCACTGAAAATATACTTATTGCAGGGTGTCTATGCATTGTTCTTCTTCAATAGAAGGGTCCGTACCGTTGGCCATCGGTTGGCTAGATCTATGGGAAAATTGAGGTATCATAGAGTTTTATTTTACACATCTACTGTTCTCTTTTTGGCGTAATGTAAACCTTACCAATACGTAGAAGAGTTGATCATGACAGCTTTAAGTTTGGGTTTGTATATATGGCCCATTGTTATTGGCCTCATTCACAAGATGGAGTTCTTTGCTGTGTTTTTTACTTTTGGCATTGTCACTATTTCACTTTGTTTCAAATCTACTTGTTACTCCCTCTGTCTCAGCAAACAATCACGTTTGATTGGGCATGGAGATTAAAAAATATTGTTTAGAGGGTAATAAGGTAAAATAGGCATATAAGACAAAAGTAACTTTTTTGAGTGAGAAGGGAAATGAAGGGTAATAAAGTAAAGTTGATGCGAAAAGGTTTCCTTTTTATGAAACGTATCAATTTTGTTGGGAAACGTATCAATTTTGCTGGGACGAAGGGAGTATCGTTTATATGACATTTTGGTATGCTAGAGATTGTTTGAGCACTGAGTTGATTGGATGTTATTTACCAACGATATAGCAATCATGGTCATTACAGCTACTGAATTTGGTTGAAGCTCGACATCTTTCTTAAATCTCTTGTAATGAACATATCCCACTAAAATGACCCAATGCTGTGTGAATCACCGAACACATAATTTGCCGGAAGATTAGCTTGACAGACCTATATGTCTTTTTCTCCAAAGGAGTTTTCTTCTCATCCATGCTATCCTGTCTATCCAATCATCTCCTCTTTTAATTTGAAAAGAACTCATAGTTGCTGAACTCATGTTGTGCAAGTATTTTGTGATGTTGTGACTAGGCATGCACTTGGTGGCTCTTTTGTACTCCCCTCCTTCTCAGAAAAGAAGATTTTTTTTTTCAGCATTAATCTATTATTTTTTCCTTAAAGCATTTTAATATATAAAATTCAATAATTTATATGAAAATGATAAATGAACATTTCTAGTTTCTAAATAGGAGTATATATTTTTAAGAAGTTTTTAATGAAATCTTCTTGATGAAAATTTGCGTCAACCTCAAGTTCGAAAGCCAAACATATCTTCTTTTCTACGACCGAGGGAGTATGATTCATCGGGTAGATAGGGATTCTTTTATGTGTAAAAAGCTCTCATTGCCTTGGAAATCCTTCTTGCTTTTCAAACCTAGCTGTAAAATTGCTAATGGGATGAAGAATGGGGGTTTTAATTTCTTTTTCTGTTTAATCCCACATAGAGCCTTGGTTTCTTTTTGTATGAACTTCTCTAAACCTAGTAGTTTGCTTACTTGTCTTTGCTGTACAGTTTGGGCAAATGCATCATATGACTTCCCAATTCCCTTAGTTTCTCTTTATTTCTAGAGATGTAAGTCTCTTGTTCAATTCAAAAGAGTTTTTTTTTTCATTTCAAGGGTTGTGGAAACCATACATGAGCAGTCATTGATTCAGGTTTTCTGCATTGGGGAATAAGTGATTGCCACTATCATATTCAGTTGCAGTCTATGGTATTTTTTAATATTCTTGTATTTATTACTCTTCTCACGTATAAGTGAAACTTGGAGGGGTCTTAAGATCGTTTTTACCATTGAGAAACTGGGAAAGATCACCTTTCTGAAAATTTCAAATAGTTTCTGATAAGGAGGTACTTTTATAATTGAGTTATTACTATTAGTAGTTGCTATAAAAGTGGGTTTATCGCCTAGTCTAAGTTGTGATTTTCATAGTACCTCAACATATGATTTTCTTCTTCCTGTAGGATGGCTTCAGATATGGAACCTTTACAGCCTTTGCTAAAAAAGTTTATGAGCTTTTTGGAGAATGAAGTATTGCCTTCAAGTCTAAATACATCCAGGCCAAGGGCACAGCTTGAACGGCTACCCATATGGCTTGGAATTACATCATTGTATGATCAACATTGAAACTCATAGTATTTTCTAAGCTTTTCTTATGGTCAAGATTCTCTTTGTCTCTTCTCTAGCGTTTCTTCTAAATTAGTTTATTTGCTTGTTCTTTTTTCTTTTCGAAGACTTGAATTTCTCGAACCTCCAGCTTTTGAAGAAGGGATATTGGAGCGCTATCCGATATTTCTGGATATTGTGCTGAATCACATTAGTGGTGACCTGCCTGAATTTTCCCATGTAATTAGCTGCTTGAAAGAGCTCTTCAGAATGCTTGGTACTAGTTTTTTTGTGCCTTTTTTTTACTGATAAGTTTTGAGACGTTTCATATCATAGTCTTGTGTATTTATAATCTCCATTGATGATTCTTGTCTCTGCTGCTTTCTATTTCACTAGGTTGTAAACTTTGGTTACGTTCTACTTTGTCACCTAGTGTGATGCGCAATACCCTTTTGGGTCAATGCTTTCATACAAGAAACGAAAAAATTCATAAAGACATATTTGATCTTTTCCAGCCCTTTCTACAGGTATGTTTTGGTTTTTTTTTCTCTTGGAATGTTTTATGTTTAGTAAAGTAAGTCAATGTTTGTGGCCTTTATTAAATTACTTAGAGTCATTTGCTGCTAGTCCCTTGAAGCTTTGCAAGATGGCGAACATGAGAAGCAACGTCGGCACTTTCTGTATTTTCTGCTCCATCAGGTTCCTGTGAGCAGTAACTTCAGTGCACTAACTAGGAAGACAGCCTGCAAGGTTTGAATGAGTTATTTTAGAATATGAACCATAAAAATCTCATTTTATCTGCATTCTGTAGTTGTAGCAAAAATTACTCTTTTGATTGTACCTTGTTCTCTGCTCATCCTATTCTATTTATTACAAGATTGTGTTTTCAGATTGCATTTCTTATTGTACAAAGAGGGTACCAAATGAATCCACCTTGCCCGCCTTTTGAGTGTGCACATATGTGGTATGTTGAATTTTTCTGGTAGTTGTAGCTTCTTTGATGTTTACATGCTCTCTACTTCTCTTCCATTAGAATCATGACAGATGTGAAACAAATATTCTGTACAAAGATGTGCCATGTGAAAAAAATGTTAATATTTTTGCTTAGATGAAGGTAAGATGCTGCAAAAGAGAACATAGCTGTAAAAATAATATTCAATGGTAAGTTATTTTCGGAAATTCTGCAAGAGTGCTACCAAGGATAATTCCATCATTGGTGGCATGAAGTTTAGAGTAGAAATTTCCATCCATTCTATTTGTTGAAGTTTGATGGGAAGTGGATGAACAGTGCCAATTTGGCACATTTTGACTTTCTTTTTGAAGTCAGACGACGAATGATGTTGTATTGACTGTTTTTCTTGGAACTGTTGATAAAATGCACCGTTTTGGCGCAGCAGCTGGACCGCACGACTGCGGAAAAATCGTGATAAGATACTGCATCCGTGGGATCAGTGATATTTTCACCTGAATAGCCACAAATTTTTTTAAATTGGCAAAAAAACCGGGGTATGAACAGTTAAATGATATCTGGAAAACCGCTCTTTGCTTCCAAACATTTACAAGTTAGCCCCCACGTTCCCACGAATAGCATTGCATCCAAGTTTGGTTTTTCATCTCCAGTGACTGAAAGAAGCATTAAGGGTCTACAGGGATTCAATTGATTAAAACTAAATTCTTCAATGTCATTTATTCGTTTTACCATTATTACGTATTAGGTGCAAAATTTAAAATTTTCTTAAGCCTCTCATCTTTTAATTTTCATATTAAACTCTTGGTTTTATGATAGTGTCACATGGGCCTTCTCTCCTGTCTTCACTATTGAGCATAGCTTAACTGATGTCTTTGTCTCATGGGCAGGGGACCTTCTCTCGTGTCTTCCCTAAAGGATTCTTCCCTTCATCATTCCCTGCAACAGCCTGCCTTCGATCTCATTCAAACTATGGTTGCATCTGATGCTGCTGCCTTAATGATCGCAGTGACAAACTGCAGCACTTCTGTTTGCAAAAGAAATGGAATTCCTCTTGAAGTATGTAACAAGGTAGATGAAATTGAGGTCCCATCTGTCAAGTTTCTTGAGGAGAAAGATGATAGCTCCCGGAGTGAACTCAGTGCACAAAGTCAAATCGCTTATCCTGAATTTGAGGACTGGATGTGCATTCCGATGTTATGGATTTGTGTTTTAGTTGATATTGATACCTCAGCCTTTCCGATATCATTATCCAAGGCTGTATTTTGGGCTAGATCTCATTTTTCTATGGTTGAACTTGAGAATGGTGCAGAGGTGGCAGTTGATGTTAGAACTTGGGTCTCATCTTCTGTTCCAGAAATCTCTTCGGCTTTGGGTTGGAAACTTCCAACTGGTATAGATGATGGTGGACAGGAGCAGTCTAAGAACTCAGTGAGATTGTCAACAGCATGTCTTCCTTTAATAAAAACATTCAAAAGGTTTCTAGCAACAACATCTTATTTGCTTGTGCTACATCTTTCACACTAACTTTAGTTAAAGTTTTAACATGTGATGTGGCAAATGTGTTGCTAAAATTTTCTTTTTAATTTTGGCAGGATAACAACACATTTTGTCACTGAGTTTTCCAAGACTGATCTCCGGAAGCAGTGGACTTGGGAGCCAAGGATGAGTGAAAGTTTAATCCTCTCCCTTATTGACCCTAATGATGTAAGTGGATTTTTAAAATTGCAAGTTATGCATTCTCAAATGCATCAATGGTTATCACAATTGTAAAACTAGGCTTTATCCATGAAAATTAGTCCCTCCGTCCCAAAAAGATTCAATCGCATTTCTTTTTGGGTTGTCCCAAAATGATTTGACTGTTTCCTTTTAAGGAAACCTTTTCACACCACTTTTACCTTTTAACCCTCAACTTCCCTTCTCCACCCAAAAGATTACTTTTATCTTATTTACTTTATGACCCTCAAGCCTTCAATACTTCTTAATTTCCGTGCCCAGTCAAATGCTCAAGAAAATTTGGGATGCAGGATTTGATTAGCTTTGTATTTGCCAGTCCTCTTTTCATGGCTTTGGAGAGCTAAAATATCTTGCTGCTAATGATATTTTCAAGGCTTTTATCAGAATCTGGTTCACTTGAACTTAGGGATGGAAAAATGGTCACTCAGGCCTGATGGGTTTGAGTTTCATCAGAGGAGTGTGGTTTTGGGTTCAGGTCAGGTTCTTATCAGGTTATTTGGTTGCAGAATATAAGGCAATTTGGCAAGTGCATGTTGGAACATGTCTCAAACACGCGGGGTCTCAGTGAAGGTCTCAAGTTTCTCTGCTCCAACAGTTCTTCTTTGTCTGCTGTTTTTCTAGGCCTGAAGCATGTTTTGAAGCTGATCTGTCGCTGTTATAAAAATGAGGTCTGCACTTAGACATGTTTCTTTGTTTTTAGACATTTTAGTTTGAAGAGCTTTTTTTTCTTTTCCCCTCTTCCTCTTCTTCTTAGTTTTGCTTTGGATTTTATATTGGCTGTGAGTTAAACCAGGGGAAATCATTCATTAAGAATGGTTTCTTAATCTGTTGACATGCTATCTATAACATGAGAAAGCGAGTACCCACAGCTTATGTTACTTATCATCATTGGAGGATTGCCTTATAGAAATGATTCTCATTTTTTGTACATTTGATATGGATGCATTGCACAAACCTCTTTTCTTATTTCAGTAACTCAACCTGCTTTTGCTTTCAGGTTCATTTGGATCCCGTCTTGATAAAGTTTCAAAATTTACATCATCTATTCTTTGTTCTGCGTAAGTTGCTTAAAGAAGATGACATGCCTAATTCGTATGTACAAAATTCAATGGACACATTGAGTTGCAGTGCTTACTCCTCCCATGGAGGATTTCTGAGGCAACCATGTGTTGACAGTTTGCGTCCAGATGCAATACACAATTCTATGAATATTGACTCAGCATTACTGGATAAATTTCGTTATTCTGTATCAGAGGTTGTGTGGCCTCTGTTGTGCAAATGCTTGGTAGAAGGAAGGGATTTTTTGGATTACAGTACTTGTCAGGTGTGATCTTAAGCTCTTAAATGGTTCTATTTCTCTGTCCTTTTCCTCATTTATTCTGTCTTCAGTATCAGTACACCTATGAAAGTGCTTTGTACTTGTCTCCGAAAACTGGGTTATCTATCTAATATCAATTTTCAGTGCATCTTCGATTGGTTAGACTTAATTATCTAATTATCTTTTCCTTTTGATGATGTGAGATTTCTTTTATTGCAACTCAGAAGCTTGAGAGGGTTTTGTGATCACATCTGCTTGGTCCCCAATTTGCACTTTACATTATGGCTGTCCTTTTGGAAGAAAAATAAAATTGAAGCTGTCAAATCAATCTTTATCTCTTTCAAACTTCATATCAATTCAAAATCTCCAATGTTTTTCTCACTTTTTCCCCCAAATGAACACATCTTGAGAGTGGTATAAAGGTTTATTGCTTGATGGTGCTAATCCAACCGTAACCAATCTTGTTTTGACTGGTTTTAACTTGAATTAAATTTGCCCCACTCTCTAGTTAGCTCTGCCTTCTATCATCATGTTTCCCTTGAAAACCTGTTCTCAGCTGTTTTGATTCATATTCACATGCGGTATGCTAACTGATTAATCCAATGCGATTAGCTTAAGGTTAGCTTTCTGTTCTTGCTGGTCCCCTCTACTTGTAGGTTTTGGAGTTGGATGTTTGAGGCATTGAGTTCAGACTGGACTCGAAGGTTGCAGTGTAGCGTGATATGTGGGTTTTTTTCATAGACAATATTTTGATTTGGCTTATCAGATAAATGCATATTCTTGTTACTGTTTTCTTGTTGCGAAGTAATTGACTAAAAGTTGATTTCTTAATAATACTTTGTCAAACAAGTAATTGGCTTATACAAACTGGGGCTGCTGGGAGTACATCAGTAGAGTGACTGTTGCTCGTGATCGGGTTTTATTCCTGTAGTCATGTTCTAGTCACTCTTGCTAATTACATAAGTTTTGCAGTTTATTTTGACTGATACAATTATTTGACTACTGGTATTTGGCTACGTTAGCCTTGTGGTTGCCATTTAGTATAATTATTCTTATTTCCCTTATTTACAAACCTGACTGGTATAGGCTTAATCCTTCCTTTAGTTAGTTGAGTGAGTTTATATTTGTTATGCCAATTGTTATTGCTCAACAAGTTCAAAAATAGTTTAAAACTAACATTTCTTTATGTATTTGTGTCAGATGACTTGTGTTCGTATTCTTGAGATTCTGCCTGTACTGTTTGAAATGCTTTGCCCAACTCCTGTCACACACTGGTCTGATCTGACAGAAGTGGCAGGGAAAAGATTTGGTGTTGAATGGCTTCATGATCTGATGGGATGGGGGAGGTCAAAACTTAAGGTCATTCTGGTGTACTGGAGAAAAGCGATGACTGCTTTGTTAAATCTGTTTAAAGGACGATGGGACAGTTCTTCATCCATAATTCAGGATATTGAAAATCTTGTTTCATCTGGTGAGCTTCTTATGCAACATTGTTGATACTTCTCCTTTTATCTTTGATAATACTACACTTTTCTCACTTTTTTATTTCAACAGATTTTTTTTTTCTACTTGATCTGGTTCACTACCACTTTTATCTCTTTGTCCTATGTACTCTACTTTTCTACAATCTATTTATGCATTATGCTTTCTTGAATCTAGATGGAGTCGATATGGATGCGCTGACTGAAAAGGTATCATGTCTCTGTGTTCAATGGTCTGAGAAATCTTCTGGCTGTGCTCAAAATAACAGTCTGAAGCCAAGAAAATTCCATTCTGCAGCAGTATCCATTGACCAAGTGGATCTTGCTTCTAATAAATTGCGATCAATCATAGAAAAAACAGATAAGCGAATCTCAGATCGCATAGATGTTGATAGAACTGGGAACGAAAACAACTTGATTGTTCTTTCAGATGATGAGGTGGAGAAAGAAGATGTAACTGCAAGTTTTGATGGAAAAACCACTAGAAGTGCTGGACTAGAGTATTCTCCGAAGAGGAATGCCAGTATTTCTGGTGTTGCTGGTGAGAGAGGTGCTGTAACTAGCATCACAGCTGTATCTGAAAAGCAAAACTTCCAAAAATCACGGGCTAAAGTGTCTGTTTCATTTCACACAAGTGGCATTGACGGTGAGATGAAAGAATTATCCGCCAACAAGAATGTCGATGAAAATAAGAACATTGGAGGTAATCGGATGAAGAGTATAGATGGATCCTTCAATAGCCAAACCATAAATCAGGCACGCAAAAAGCAAGTTTCTGAAGCAAGTGAAAATGTCTTGAAGGTGTTAGTACATGATGCTGTAAATGATCCACTGGAGTCCGCATTCAAAATTGCAAGGCCTCAGCAGCCATTGGTTGTAAAGTCTGGGCCTTTTGTTCCGAAAAGGCAGGTCATTCAGCTTAAATCACCATTTGAAAGCAAATCTGGCAATTTAAACAGATTAGATGCGCAAATCAAGAGGTTCAAACCTCCAAGGCTTGATGCTTGGTATAAGCCTATATTAGAAATCGATTTTTTTGCTATAGCAGGATTAGCACCTGCAAGGGAAGATGAGAATTCCACAGCTAAGAAGTTTCAGACAATTCCTGTTTCCTTTTGCTCACCTGAGCATTATATGAACGTTTTCCGTCCTTTTGTTTTGGAAGAATTTAAAGCACAACTACATAGTTCATTTCTAGAAATGTCCTCATTGGATGATATGTATTTTGGTAGTTTATCCGTGCTGTCAGTTGAGAGAGTTGATGACTTTCATCTGATTCGCTTTGTCCATGATGAAGATTCTGCATCTTCCAAAAGCTTTTCTGAGAATGATCTTGTCTTACTCACAAAAGAGCGTCCAGGAAGCACCTCACATGATGTTCATATGGTTGGTAAGGTAATTTCTACAAATTATAATTCCCATTGTTTCTTTAATACCTGTTACTTATGACACTTGTATTTGAATTTCATGCAAGTGACAACTGGAATTCTTAATGGCTTGTTTTTCCAGTTGTTTGCTCTAGCCCCTTCTGTTTTCCAAACATCTGTCTTCTACGTTTGTTCTATTGTTAGACAAACAAGGGCTGCCAAAGAACAATGGAATATATAACAGGTTATGCCCAATTCTCAGTAAAAGCTCAGTTATACTTCTCTGAGTTTTGACAATATGTATTCTCATTTGCAAGGGATTTAGAACTCTATCAAAACAGTGTAGAAGATGGCAGAATATTATCCGCAATTGTTTTTCAGAGAATGTGTGGATCTTGAAGTCTTGGTCGATATACTCCTTGTTCCATAATAGTACTAGTAGAATTCTATTTTGGACCGTCTCAAAATTATTTGTAACGTTTCCTTTTAAGTGAAATTTTCCTACCAATTTTACCACCTTATCTTCATTTCTCCCTATCTTAAAACTGTGACCCACAGGTTTTCATCAACAAACATCATCAAACAACACGTTAATCCCAACTATGTTGGGGTTGGTGGCATGAAGTTATAGTGTCAATTAATTGTCAAAAATTTGTTAACAATATAAATTTATGCAAAAGCATAATGACAAAGATTTATGCCGGATGCCCTTCCTGTTGTAGCCTTCTTATGAAGAAATAATGAAATGAATTTTTAAACCGTAGCATCATTTATTTTTTTCCACTTGTATAGAAGAATATCATGAGACGGAAATGAGTTGAGATTACTGCCATAGTCATGTCCCATTACAAGATTGATATTTTAAAATCAACATGCACATCAAGGAACATGACTTTTTCATTCTTTTTGAGTGGTTAAATTGTAAAATACATTCTATTTTTATTTTTAGTATCAGTGCTTAGTCAAACTCTACATTACATTGGGACGTATAGTTATTGGACTGAACGAGTTTAATCATTAGTCATAATTATATGAAGCTGCAAATGTGCTCATAATAAAGCCAATTATGAACTAAGTTTGTGTTAGTACAGTTTACGTGCTTGTCAGTTTTACTTGTCAAGGTAAACTTCCTCTATAGGCTTGCAGAATGTGGTGTTTAATAATCTCTTCTTGAGCATTTGGGAACTTGGATTCATTATTTTCTTACTGGATTAAGTATTTAATTCTAATTTGCTTCCTTAAAGTAGATTATCATTACTGTTTCTCAGGTCGAGAGGCGTGACAGAGACAATAAAAGGAGGTCCAGTATGCTACTTGTTAGATTTTATTTTCAGAATGGTTCTCAACGACTTAACCTGGCTAGAAGGCAGCTTCTTGAACGTAGCAAATGGCATGCGTGTCGTGTCATGAGCATCACTCCGCAGCTGCGGGAATTCCAGGCATTGTCATCTTTGGTTAGCATCCCTATGCATCCCATTCTTTTGAACCCCAATGGAAATTCTAGTAGCAACGATAAACTAAGAGAACCGGATTTGAGCAAGCTGTCACAGCTGTTACAACAAAAGCTCAGGTCATCTTACAATGGCAGTCAACTTCAAGCTATTTCTGCTGCTATTGGGTCGATCACTTTAAAGAGCGATTTTGATCTGTCTCTTATTCAGGGCCCCCCAGGTATGTTTTCAGTTTCATTTGTCTGCTCTTATTTGTGAATTTGTGAAGATGAAAAAGATTCATCAAAAACATTTGGTTTGAGTTGGATGATTCAAACTGGAAGTATGTAATTGCGTAAAGGATTTAATACAGCCCAACTGAACTAAATTTATAGAGTTCAGCTTTAGGGTTTTGGATGATGAACAGTATTTCTCTTATGAATGGGATCCACATTTGTCTTCCCCGATACTTGGTCCTAAAACACACAGTAAGGGAGAAAACAATATAGCAGTTCATATCTTGGGTGAGCTTCTTTACAGATAGTAGGCTGGTGGATAGTTAAGGTACATGCAACACATATTTTAGTACCAAGCGTGAGGGAATTTGGAAGTCTTGAACACTCTGCTACTGTGGTAAATGTGCCATCAGCAACAGAATTCTTTCTATTACTAGGGCAAGGTGTATATGTGACAAAGTGTAGTGCTGAAGGCGTCATATTTATTTTATTTTATTTTTTTGAAAGGCAACATCAATTTTTGCATTGATTAGGGAGTGCTACTCCAAGGAGGAGAAAAACCGTTCCACCCTTGGCTTTGATTCTCGGAAAGGTTCCTGAAACGAAACCGTTCTGAAGTCTTGAAACAAGTTTGCACCTGAAAAATTGTCCACATCACACCAGCAAGAGACTAGATTCCAACATGAATCTAAGGACTAGTTGTGAGAAAAACAGTGGACTCCTGAGTCAAGTATCCAAGGACTAATTGTGAGGAAAAGCAATTGTTCTTACTGAAGTTCTACATTTGACAGCGTTTAAGTACATAAAGGCCTTCCTAAGATAGATCCCTTATTTAAAGGAATTCAATCTTTACTATTTACTGACACAAATAGATTCAGAAATTAATTCAAGGTCTACTTAGCTACACCAGTAATTACTACTCCCTCCCACAAGGATTGTAGAGTTTGGATGGGCACAGAGGTAAGTGGTTGAAACTGTGTGTTTTGACAATTTTACCCACTTGAAATGATAGAAAGAGTCTGGTGGATCCCAATTCTAAAATGAGTGAAAAGCAAGAGAAAGTGTGGTGGGACCAAGCACTAAGATGGTAAAATTGGTAGTAGAAGGTTTCTTTAAAAGGAAACATGACAATGTTTGTGGGACAACATAAAATGGGAAATTGTACAATTTTTATGGGACTGATGGAATATTATTTACAGCAGTAAAATAAAATAAACCAAAGCAGTAAAATAAATATTAACCAGCACTTTCTAACTCTCCCTCTCAAGATGGGGAGTAGATGTCTGCAGTGCCCTGCCCTGCCCTGCTTGGAAATGAGCTTGTGAAAAGATGGACTAGCAAGCCCCTTTGTAAGCACATCTGCAAGACTGCAACCTGGCCCTGAGTGGAAATGTGGGGAGTGCAGAACAGTTTTCTGTCCAACTTCGCCTTGATAAAATTCCGTCCACCTCAATATGTCTGGTCCTATCATGCTGCACAGGGTTGTGTGCAATCTGTATTGCTGACTTATTGTTGCAATATAGCCTCATAGGACCCTCTGGATAAAACTATAGGTGTTGCGGAATAATCTTGAGCCATAATAGCTCACACACCCCCTGGGTCATAGCCCCAAGTTCTGCTTCAACACTCGACCTAGAGAAACATTTTGCGTCTTGCTCCTCCATGTGACCAAGTTCCCTCCTAGAAACGTGCAGTGCATTGTGGGCCTTTTGCCCACCTTGGATCCTGCATATTCAGCATCAGTGAATGCTTCCAGCTGTAATCCTCGGTTCTCCAGTCATTTTGAACAGAATCTCTTTTCTTGGCCTTCAAAGTACTGCAGGATCCTATTAGGTGAGTTTCCTTCGGTCCTGCATGAATTGACATAGTAGACTTACTGCGTATGCAATATTCGGTTTAGTATGAGCCAGATAGTTAGTCTGCCAACCAGTCTCTGATATCTTACCCTGTCCACATTTAGCTCATCCCTGCATAGCCCAATTTTCAGTTTTGGGTTTATAGGTGGTGATATAAACTAACAAGCCATGTTTCTAGTTTCCCTTAACAAGTCCAGGAGGATGTACTGCTGCGGAATAATCTTGAGCCATAATGAATCTTTAACTCAGTTTTTCTTAGAGCTAGGAATCAATATGGAACGTTTTATTGGTCTGGGATGGACATGCAACAAGAGGACCCGTTTGCAATCAAATTTTAAACGTCTTGACATAGGTGCATTTACTTGCAAAAGATGAGTTCATTAAATGCATTTATCGAACAGCATGATCTTTCTCGAAATAGAAATTTTAGATTCATTGTTTGCAAGATTTTTCTGCATGCAATGATTGTGCACTAATGGAAGTATGGCTGAAAATTTCACTTCTGGATTCAAGTATTAAGATAGGTACAGAGTTAACTTGACAGGGATTGGAACTCTTATTATATGTCCACTTAACTCGACAGGGATTGGACTCACTTTTAACCCTTTGTTCTTTCTTTTTAGTTGTTAGACCTCAGAAATTGATAGTCGCCTGATATGCTTGCAGAAAGAAACAACTAAGTGTCTTTGGTTATGACATGGGAATTGTTGCCCACCAAAGATAACAGATAACTAGGTTTGTGTGACCAATAACAGCACGAGTGGAATATGATAATTAGGCTAAGCCACTTTTCACCTGAGTGGTCTTGAAAGCCATAGTTTCATAATCTGTCTGATCTGAAGGCAAGGGGTAACTCATGTTAATATCCTACGTTTTGTCATTTCAGCTGGATTGGCTGCAGGCTACCATTTTTGTCATTGCCTATTTTGTTTCTAATAATCTTTCTCTGTTTATCATCAGTATAGAGTATTCGTAGTACTAATGTTCTGCTTTGTACTTCATGCTGTAGGAACTGGAAAAACTAAAACTATTTTGGGAATTGTCAGTGGTTTGCTAGCTTCTTGTCACAGGAAAACAAATAAGTATGAGAATTCTTGTCCGGATGATTCTAAACAAAGTCGTAGTTCTTCCTCCACTTTTAGGCCAAAGATAAGCCAATGTACTGCAATAGCGAGAGCATGGCAGGATGCGGCCTTTGCTAGACAACTGAACGAGAACACTGAAAAGAGCGAAAAATCAGAAAGCTATCCAAGAGGGAGGGTGCTAATTTGTGCTCAATCTAATGCTGCTGTTGATGAGTTGGTTGCAAGAATATGCACCGGAGGTCTTTACGGAAGTGATGGAAAGATGTATAAACCCTACATAGTTAGGGTTGGAAATGCAAAAACTGTCCATCCAAATTCCCTGCCCTTCTATATTGATACGCTTGTTGATCATCGGTTGGTGGAGGAAAGAAATCATGTGACTAATAATATGAGTGCAGAATCTTCAATCGCACTACGTTCTAAATTGGAGAAAGTAGCTGAAGATATTGGGTTCTATGAGGCCAAACGTGCTGCCGTGAGGGATGGAAATGCAGAATCAAAGAAAACATCTAATGATCAAACTAATAAGTGTAAGGATGTGAAGGACATGTCTGATGCTTGTATTGATGCAAAACTGAGAAGCTTATATGAACATAAAAAACAGATCTATAAGGACCTTAGTGCTGCTCAGGCTCAAGAGAGGAAAACAAATGAAGAAATAAAAGCACTAAGGCAGAAGGTTCGTAAGTCCATTTTGAGGGAGGCTGAAATAGTGGTAACAACATTAAGTGGCTGTGGTGGTGATCTATATGGAGTTTGTGCTGAGTCAATATCAAACTGTAAGTTTGGCATTCCATCTGAGCAATCTCTGTTTGATGCTGTTGTGATAGATGAAGCTGCTCAAGTAAGTTTCTTTTTCATATATATATTATTTGCCAGTTTTTTCTATCACAATTCACAAGCACATTTCCTTTCCCTTCAACTTTTTAATGTTTTGATTTTAGGCTCTGGAACCTGCTACATTGATCCCTCTTCAACTTTTGAAGACAAAAGGGACAAAATGCATTATGGTAAAGAGTCCACCTTCCCCTCTTTTACTTCCCTTGTAAAAAAAAAAAACGACAAAATAAAAAAGAAAATAAAGTAAACTTAGGTCTCTTTATCTATGTGTTTATTCATGGTTACTCAGGTTGGTGATCCCAAACAACTTCCAGCAACAGTCCTCTCAAATGTTGCAAGTAAATATCAATTTGAGTGCAGCATGTTTGAGAGAGTACAAAGGGCTGGTTATCCTGTTGTTATGCTTACAAAACAGGTGAAGTAAAGTGCAATTCCTTTTTATATGTGCGTGTGTTTTTCTTTTAATGTGTTGGCTGTTATTCAATTGTTCCATATAACTGTTAATATGGGTGGTATCCATCATATTGTATAACTAGTTTAAGGCCTTATTTGCTCTTATTGGTGGATTTCAAGATATGGGTGTGTAATGGGGACATTAAAACATTTTAAATTCCAGGAAAAGAGTTAGCTTCGAAGTTCATTCCTTTAAAGGGTTTATCAGAGAAAACCAACAATTTCAAAGACTCTAGAGGGCAGAGAGAGTGAGGCATGCCATTGGAATTCTTGAATGAATCTTTTTTGGGATAAATGGTTATTAGGTTACGTTGCAGCTATGAATTAGGTTCTTTGGTTACATCGCCTTCAAGTTATATCCCTCTCTAGCTTTGTGCCTAAAAAAACAAAGAGAAAGAAGAAAACTTTTGCTCATTTCTTGTGAAGTTTGAGGATGCACTTTTCTAAATGTGGTGTTTAGATTCAAGTTACTCTCTTTTGCACTACGGATGACTGAGGTTAGCGTGGCCGGGAAAGGTGCATGCACCTAAATTCTGTAAGGCTAGGGATGTCGAGCTCTTTGTCTGCAAAAAATTGTAGTGTTTTATTTTTGAACTTGTGTTTGATTCATTATGATTTGAAGAATTTGTCAATTTTTTTATATTAGTATATTTGGAAACTAAAAAATTCATTTATCATTTGAATATAAACTACTTTTTCCGCCATAAATTGCCCCATTTGACTTTGTTGTTGGTTCAATGTTTGACTCAAATTTTAACAAAAATAAACAGTTGGAATAATTTAGAAAAAAATATATTTAGAAAATTTAAACTTCAAATTATGACGCACATATGAATTATTTAATTGTCAAGGTCTAAACTTTCATGAACAAAAAAATCATAGATTAAATACTGTGAATCTGCCAAAACAAATGAGACAATTTTTTGCGAACGGGGAGAGTATTTGACTTTGTATATTAAAATGTTCAAAAAAACATAGATTAAATGCTAAAATGTAATGTGGACCATTGTTTGCAGAGTGCAGAAGGGAGATATTTAACTTTAAACATTAAAATGTTAAAGAATAATAAAAGCATAGTTAACACTAAATTCATGCAAAAAAGCATAGTGTCTACAATAATCATAATACCCTTGCTCGTTAAAATTAAGAGAACGTATTGAACCAGGGTAGATGGCTCCCATGAACTCACTAATAATTAATATAGGCACATTGGAAAAACTAAGAATAATAAAACAGAGTCCTAGACCACTCGAGGTGCATGTGCATATAGAGTAGAAGTTCTGATAAGATATCTGAAAGTAAATTTGTTCACCCTTGATTTTTTGTTTAGTTGCTTAAATTTAAGCTTCATGTATCTGCATGATTGTCGAATAATCTGGCCCAATGTTGCCTTTGATTGTGTAATGAACTGATTTCTTTTTTTTTTTTTTAAATGGACTAGGATATTTGATTTGGATATGAATCATATGATAGATTCAGGATACATGAATTTATGAATGAGTAATTTTTGCGTTGCTATCCAACAAATGAGATAAAGTAAATTGTTCTTCCATGATGAACTAGGGCATTGCTTATATTTCAGGGAGACAAGAACTTTTAGGGTGCTTTATAATCATTATGATTCATTTTCTGAATAGCTATCCTCAAAAACATTTATTTCATTGGCAGTATAGGATGCACCCAGAGATATGCCGTTTTCCTTCTTTGCATTTTTATGACAATAAATTGTTGAATGGAGAAAATATGTCGAGCAAATCCGCACCATTTCATGTAAATGAGAGCCTTCAGCCATATGTTTTTTATGATGTTGCTGATGGTCAAGAGATTCGTGGTGGAAACTCTGGCTCATTTTCCCTTTACAATGAGTGTGAGGCTGATGCAGCTGTTGAACTACTCAAACTTTTTAGAAAAAGGTATTTCTAATACTATAACTACCAGGATAATTAATTGCATAGCCTAAATTATTTTCTCCTGTGTGTAGGTATCCATCTGAGTTTGGTGGAGGTAGATTTGGTGTCATAACCCCATACAAGCGTCAACTTTCACTATTACGTTCTCGTTTCAATGCTGCATTTGGTTCAGCTGTTACTGCTGATATGGAGTTTAATACTGTTGATGGTTTTCAAGGTCGGGAGGTTGACATATTAATATTGTCCACAGTAAGGGCTTCCAGTTCATGTTCACAGCTAAATGTGAATTTGAACAGTATCGGATTTGTTTCTGATGTAAGGCGGATGAATGTTGCTTTGACTAGGGCCAAACTGTCTCTTTGGATTTTCGGCAATGCAAGGACACTGCAGTCAGATGATAACTGGGCTGCACTACTGAAGGATACTAGAGAGAGAAATCTGGTTATATCAGTTCGAAGTCCATACAACATTGATAAAGTGACTGCGCGAAAGAATTTGGTTGGACAGGAATATGGTGATCAACCAAGTGAGCTAGGGCGTGGTAAGAAATGTGTGGATTTGAAAGAACTTGTCAAAGAAAAAGAGCTCATAAAAGGTTCAAGTTTGGAAAAGAGCCAGAAATTTCGATCCAAGGTTGCTCATGGCCACAAGACCAGTAGTGTTGCTGGTGATGCTTCTGCAAAAGTTGAATCTGTGCCGGGTAGAAAAAAGGAAAAAAGGAATGTTCAATCTGTTTCCGTGAGCAAACTATCCAAGGATGAAAAGTGTTCTGATAGTGGGAAATGTGTTGAGGGGAGTGGACACAAACGCAAGGAATTCAAAACGGGTGGTGGCCATATGGGTAAAAAGATTACTGCATTTGAAAATACAAGCAGTTGTGAGCATTCAAAGGGAAACTATGGCGGCAATGTTCAAGGAAATGTTTCAAAGGGATCAAGAAAATCTTTGGAGTCTGAAACAACAGAAAGTCCTAGTATGCATGTCTCAACTTCTGAGACTGATGGAAGTGGCAGCAGAAGGGGAAACTATGGCGGAAACGTGGCTCATAAAACTGATACCACAACCAATTTGATAGCAAAAAGAAAAGAGCAAAGGGATGCAGTTGATGCGATTCTTTTCTCGGCGCTCATTCCCTCAAAGAAATCTGAACCATCAAGAAAATCTGGAAAGCGAAAGAGGCCCTCTTCCCCATCACTTGCAAGCAATGTGGCAAAACAACCCAAAAAAAGAAAAGGTGAATTTCTGGCTACTCTTGTTGCCTACTTAATAACAGTTCTCTCTCTCTCTCTCTCTCTCTCTGGCCAGCGAAATCCCCGGTACATATCGCTTGTTTGATATGTACTCCCTCATTTTTTAAATTATTGAAACATATTCATGAGAAGGCCGAGACTGGAATGGCATCCTATGTAAAACATTGTCACTATGCTTCTTGCATGACTTTACAGTGTTAATTAATTCTAGATGATTAATTGACGCTATAAGTTTTATGTCCGGACTTCAATATAGTCGGGATTAAGGTGCGTGATGATGATATTCCTTCTAGGTCATCCTTAAAACTATGGGCATTTTTGTTTTCAGTTCTGTTTCAGTCAATTTATACGCAATCCATTATATTACCTTCAGTTCTGTTTCAATCAGTTACGCAACTCCCAGAATAGTTTACACTCTCTCCACATAATCTTCAAGAAGAGTAAATTATTTTAAGTGCAAAAGTGGTAAAACTAGATAGTTTTCGTTTTTTAATCTTAGTGCCTAAACAAACATTTCAAAAGAATTGAATGAAATATATGAAAGAAAGTCCAAGTTTGGATCATAGACCTGTTATGCCTTTCAAGTTTAGTGCAGTTATGCAGTTAAATGCTGGATCACTCAGGTATGTAGTATTGGTCGTTCAAGTCTTGTCATATGTGTATTTGCGGAGTCATTAGTTGCTTTATTTTCCATGGTTCTGTAATTACAAATGCTGAAGGGGATAATATGAGCAACTTGCCACAGATTTTTCACGTTTCTAAAACTGTTTCTCAAAGATTTGAGCAAAATTTATAACCTTTCATTTCTCAAGTAACAGCATATGCTTGTTAAACCTGAAGTTGTCAAAACTAACAACTTGATTTGACTTTCACTACATAGTGTTCTCTTATTATGCATGTGTTTGTGAACTATCTGACTTCTGACCTCTCAACGTTTTGACAGGGTAGATTAGGCCAAGCATACGTAAATGGAAAGATATAGTCTGTGTACACCCTCGGGACCTTTTTTCGCGAGGAAGACACCATAAGGTATTGTGGATAAGGATTTCATTGAAGGTAACCCGTTTTCTCAAGTTGTGTAAAAATGGTCAGCTTGAGTTGTTACATACCTGCAACCAGTACTCTTCGGGTTTGTCATGCGCTATGGTACCAAGCAGATGAGCAGTTGACGAGGTGAGCAGGAAACGAGCCATCTCAAGTAAGAGCGGGAGCAGCAGAGTGCAGTTTATTGCATGCTGTTCCTTTCTTTCCATTGTGTTTAGATGTGTTTCCTTGGTTGCATCTTTTCAGTGTTACAGGTTTATGAGGATGAAACTCCAAGTCCTAATCGGGTTTCAGTAAATAGTCATATTGAACTTCTGTCCTAAAGTCTTTTGTTTTTGAGTCACTTTAGGTGAGCTCAAGAATTCAAGATATTTACATACCACTCTACTACTCGAGCTTCTCTCCCAAGCTTCTTCCTCCCACGAACGTGGAATCTGGTCCTTCCTCCGCCTAGTTCGTTGTATCTGCTCCTCCATTCGCCTCCTTTCTTCCTTTATTCCTGGAACGACCTTGTTGAATCTGCTCCGCCCTCCACCTACCCTTTCTTCATTTTTGTTTCCCGGATCTACGTCCATGATCTCCACCTCTCTTCGTTCTTTCTTCTCTGGAACAACATCCACGATGATCTAATGAAGGGTCCCCCCCCCCCCCCCCTTTTCTTCTGTTTTTTGTATTTCCTCTCCGTAGAAGGTTTGAAACATGCGAAAGTTACCAAGTTTAATGTTCATTTATTAGGAGTTTCTTTTGCCCCTTGGATTATAGCGGACCGTAAAATTATGACAAAATAACGCTATAAGCCTAGAATACTTGAATGGATATTTTTTAAAATTTAGGTTTGTTGAAAACATGTTAAGGGTCTGATTTGGGAATGGCAATTGGTAGATCAAATCCGAAAACTGAACATAACAACCCGTGCTTTACATTTTACTCACTGTTGTAAATATGTATTCACCAGCTTTGAGGTCGTGGTAACTAGGGCTGTAAAACGGGTCAATCAGCTCGTGAACGAGCTTGAGCTCGAACAACATCAAACGAGTCGAACTTTCCGAACTACGAACTCGAGCTCAAACCTGATTAGGCTCGAATAATAAACGAGTTGAGCCTCGAGCCATGTGAGTTCGACTCGTCGAGCTCGCGAGCCTTATTCGACCCCTCTATTCTCACCCAATTTCAAATTCTAACCAACTTCCAATTTCTAAACCCCTAACACCCGAAATCTTCTTACCAATCCAGTAAATCACCAGCTTCCCATCAACCATCCTCTACCCTCACTTGTCGCCTGCAAGTAGCCACCTTATACACTAGCTTGTTGTCGGGTTTGTCACTAGCGACGGAGGCAGCACCTCTCAGTCAGGTGAAGGAACCAGATCTAGTCCACATCCACCACCATTGGGACAGAGGAACCAGATCAATGCGAAGAAAAGAGGCTCGAGACTTTGTAGTGATGATGGAAGGCGCGATTCGTACACTTGCTATGGCGATGCAAGGATGAGATCACGAGTAGATGTTGCTCTTTTTTTAATGAAAAGCATATGTTGTTCTTGTTTGTCGAGAGAGAGAGAAGCAGAACGCTTTGACCAACCTTGTAAGGGAAAAACTCATCATTAGTCCTTATTTTTCTTCCTTAATCAATTAGGTGTTATAACTTTGGTTTGGACCCATTCAAGGTATTGAGCTGAACTTGATACTTTGTCGAGCTCACGAGCCGAGCTCGAACATCTAAGGGGCCGAGCTCAAGCCAATTTTTTCTAGCTCGGCTCGTCCTAACTCGAACTCGAGCTCGAGCTCGAGCCAGTGGTGTCCGAGCTCGGTTCGGCTCGTTTACACCCCTAGTGGTAACATATATGATTTATCCGCACCATGATTAATCGCTAACCACATTTTTACCCACCAATTGCTAGCCCGGTGAATGTTTAAGGTCGGATGTAAACCTTAAAGGGTAAGTTCATCATCCAAATTTCTCAAAACAATTTTCTAACTTTCCCAATTCTAGTACATTTAACAACCTTAAATCTATTATTTCTCCATAAAATAAAATTTTCATCAAATTTTCCTACTCATATACTCCCTTCGTCCCACAACGGTTGTAGGGTTTAACTTTCATATCTTGTGTTTGAGTGTTTGACTCAAAATATAAGTAAGATATATAGTGCAAAAAAAATCAAAAAAAAATATTTAGAAAATTCATACTACAAATTATGATAATCAGTCCTTACAACCCATATCTTCTAACTATCGCTTTCGTTGGCTTCAATCGTGACGATTGCGACATATTTCTTGTACACCTCCTTTGATTGCGTTGTTAGTGACATATCCCCCACTATCTTGCTGCATTTTCGACATCAACGTTGGAGGAGATGTATAGGAATGGATCAGAGAAAGTGGTGGCGATTCCAACGATTCATATATCGTTATTGTTGTGTTTAGAACAAGGCAAGGGGTATGGGGATTCCAATGATTCATATATCGATATTGTGTTTAGAACTAGGCAAGGGATGATGGCGATTCCCGTGGAACTCCGTTGCCTCTCTCTGATTGTCCGATGCCATAGGGTAGATGATATTGACAAGAGTAGTTGTAGATCTAAGAAGCCAGAAACAAGTTTGAGAAGCACTGGGGCTAATTTGCTTAGTTGATAGAAGTTTAGGTGTTACTTGTCATTTATGTATTGTTTCATAAAAAAATAAATATATGTTTTTGCATTATGAGGGATTTAGAGGGGAGACACAAACAGACCCTAAAATCAAAACTGGGAAATGAATCAATTTTCAAACCCTTCTGAGGTTTAGCGAAACATTCGATTTACCCCATCTATTTTTAAAAACCCCCAGTCACCCCCCTGAGGTATAGTAAAACTGTCAGTTTTCCCCGTAACCATTTGTGGTATTAGTTGACTATGAAAGATTTTAGGGGAAATTACACTAACTATACTCCAAAACAGTCAAAGGGCGGCTTGGGCTCACCTGCGTCATGGTGGGATGGGCTTACCTACACCGCTATGGCCTAAGCACATCCGCGTGGCGGTGCCGGTCAGGCGACAATGACGACGGCTAGGGTGGGTGTTGTGACACGGATTTTTTGGTAGAAGACTAAATTGAAAGAAGACTGAAGTTAGTGGGTTGATAAGGAAGGAAATTAAGAGTTGAAAGGAAGAGATGGACTAAATGGCAACAAGGAAGGGAGTTTGGGGTTAACTTGCACCTAACCACTAAAGTGAAGGATTGAGTTTCCCTAAACTAAACAATCCTAAACATAAAACTGGAGGAGGACTCGAGGATTTGCAGGTATCGGCTCATTTTTCTAGGTCAGATGCGAATAGGTGAGCAACAGGGGGAGGATCTCGGGAACGATGGCAGATGACTAGAGCTGGAGCAGAGAATCGAGTTCTGTAAGAGTGAGAGATGCACCTATGACTCGATGATGGAGATTGATACAACCATAAATAATTTAAAGCCGAATTGCACTTTTAATTGTAATGTTTTGTCTCAGTTAAGTCACTGACGTTAGCCCCCGTTAGCTCCATCAGTTAGTTTGCGTTTTGTGAGTCTATTGTTTGTAACCTAATGGTTTTTGGACGCGTGTTTTCTTACCATTGGGGACGTTTGCCTGTGCTGGGGAATTCCTTCACATGCTCCTTGGTTGGTTTGTTGCCTCGGATCGGTGAATGGTAAGATAAATTCAACTCACCCCACCGCCCGGAACTGGCGGAAGCGCTCGTAGTTGCGGAGGTTGGAGGTATAGGCGGCGGGTGATCGCGAATTTTCTCTTAAAAGGGTGTGGACCGAAACCCTTCCCTTAAAACATTTTTCTTACAGCTTTTAAGGTTGTTACGTGTTTGCAGATTTTAAGACGTCTTACTAGTCCTAAACCCGCACCCGAGACACGTTAGTGGTTTTTACAGGATATCGCGCGTAAAAATAATGAAGCAGAAAATAAAGATACAGCCGAGGAAGTTCCGCCTCTGCGTAGGGTCGGAAACTCCCACAAAATATACAGACCGATAGTATGAATGTACTAAAGTGTCTACATGCACTACTTCTACAGAGCCGAGCCAACAAAGGCGGAATTATACCTCGCTACTAGATGTCCGCCGCTAAACATACACAGAGAAGAACGCCGACTTAACAGAAATATACCAACACAGAAGGGATTTTAACGAGAATTTCCCCCAAACACAAATATACATCAAAAAAACAGAAGTGCAGAACTAGCACAGCGGAAATCTAGTCCGCAGTCGCTTGCCCGGATCCTCAAAATATTGTAAGCATGGGGGTGAGTTCTCGAAAGAACCCGTAAGGGGGTAGGTACGAAACTGTCAAACCAAAACTTTTAAAACATTTTTTCCTGCACAAAAGGGTTAGCGTGCAATGTTCTAACAGATAATACAACCCTAAATATCATGATGTGTTATGCAGATGCATGTCTACAGAATCCCATCGATCGAGGGCACACCATGGATAGATCTTCCCGGCCCCGCCGGCATCTCCATGCGCCGTGAACAGATAACAAAGGCACGACCATGGGTAGTTCTTCCTGCCCGGCCGGCATCCCCATGCGTCGTTAATGAAAGTAGAATGGGTCCGTCTTCGACCCCGATAAAATGATCCGATATAGCGTAAGTCCGTAAATAATAACAGAAATGGGTCCGCTGCCGACCCCCGATATGCATATATTCCAAATAAAAACCCCGCAAACCACTACGTACTCAAGAATTCAGCCCCGGAGTCACTGGGCCCCACCCTCGACCCGAGTACTAGCCCTTAACTAACCTAATACACATTTAATGCGCATTAAGGAAGTTAAACCCCTTACCTAAGCAGAATCGGAATATCTACGGGGGTCCCCTGACGCTCGTAGTATTCCTCACAATGCAGGAACGTCCTGCCAGAATCAAATACGGAAGGCACTTTAGTTAAATCACTAAAGTTTCCTACTTGTTGGGAATTCCACAGAAATTACAATTTGGTCCTTAATCTTTTCCGAAAATTCCAAGATTACCCTTAACACGCACTTTGTCCAAACTTGAACATTAACCTTCCATACTTAAGTTTTCAAGTCAAAAGTGGTCAACCTTTCCTTTAATATTCCATAAATAAACCAACCCCAAAGCCCAACTTCCGGCCAAAGCCCAAATTCGGCCAAGGCCCATATTTTCGGCCCGACTTTAATATTTACACAAACTTGTACTTAACCACTTAAATCAAATCCTTTTCCATCAAACATCAAATAAATAACTTTCCAATACTTTCTTCCACCAAATAAATTCCAAGAATTCACAAAACAAATCCTCCAATAATTCACAAAAAATTCGGCCAATAACAAATCTTCCTCCAAAATTTTTCTCTAAATTTTTCCTTAAGTTGATTTATCCTTTAATATGTTTCCAACATACTTTAATCAACCTTTAAACAACAAAATATATTCCAAAAAATTCCTCCATAAATCGGCCTTCACACTTTCTTCAATCCAAATATTTTGCAAATTTTTCCCTAAGGTGATTATTCCATAAATATGCTTCTTTCATATCTTTAACCACCTTTCATCAACCAAAATAATTCTTAAAAATGTCCATAGTTGCTGCCTAAACACAACTCTTCCACTAATCATTCTTTCCAACATCTTCAAGAACAAAACATGCTTCAACAACAACCATGAACATGAATATCCCATAAAATTTCATACTTTCTCCAACTAATTCCGAAAAAATCAAATAAAATACCAAATCACCTCACCTTGGTATATTATTGATTTCCAAGCTTGTATTAGCTTCTCTTTGAGTTAGTTCACCTCAAAAATCCCCTTTTAATTTCGGCCTTAAGAGAAAGAATGGAGTTAGTGTTCTTTCCAACACTTTTCTTCAAGAACAAGCTTAGCATCCTTAAAACAAAACCAAACTCACCTTGAGAGTTGCTGGTTTAAGTCTCCTAGAAGGTGGTAGGACTTGTTTATCACAAATCCTAGCTCAAAACCCAAAAGATGGCCTTTTGGAGCTTGAAGTTGCTGCAGAACCCGCTGGCGTCCAACACGTTTTGAGGGTCTTCCCGACGTTTTTGGCTCTGGCTTCCTTCAGAGAAATTGTAGCCAGGACAAAAGGAAGATCTTTGTAGAAGAACTCAAGAGTTAATTCGGACGTTTTACTGGGAGAAATGGCGGTGCAAGGCGGCGGAAGGTTGCTGGCAGCAACAAAGAAGAAAATGTGTTCTTGCTCTAAGATTTTGTTTAAGTGTTGAGAGGATATGGGATGAGTGAATAAATGGTAAAAAGAGCTGAGAGAGGTCTGGTTATTACGGCTAAAGGGGAGGGGACAAAACTCTTTCCAAGGTCAACTTTGGTTAGAGAAATGTGTAAGAGATGTAAGTAATTGTCTCCTAATTATCTCTAACCTTATCTCTTCCAAAATAATTAAACACATAACAAAATTAAAATCCTCTCCCAACAGCCATAAAAACACCAGCCACAAGGATAAATCCCAGCAAAATATTTATTCTATTCCAATCTTTTCCCACCGATGACCATTTTGCCCTCCGAAACCAATTTTCCGCAAAATGTCCCGGAACTTAGAAATTGTTATCCAATACATAAAACACTTATAATTAGCTCCAAAGTCACTCCCAAAAATTGAATTCCAATAATTACTCATAATCCAATATTATTTCGAAAATTTACAGAATTCACAATTCCGGTCGACATTCGCCTGAAAATTACAAAACGTCGGGGTGGGTGTAACAATCTCCCCCTAAGACTCTTGGTCCTCCAAGAGTGATAACAACCTCCGGTACTCCTCCGGTATCTACTCAACAACTCCTGCTCTGTCTCCCAAGTCGCTTCCCGATCAGAATGATGTGACCACTGAACTTTGATCATCGGAATTGACTTGCTGCGGAGTCTCCGAACATCCCTGGTCAGAAAAGCTATCGGTACCTCTCGGTAGGATAGATCCGGCTCTAACTCAATCTCCTCTGTCGGAATGATCTCGAGTGTCATCCAAGATGCATTTCTTCAAAGATGCTAACATGAAAACGTTGTGCACCGCAGACATGCTCGGAGGTAAGGCCAATCTGTAAGCGACTCGCCACACGCTGCAAAACCTCGTAAGGACCAACATATCTTGGAGCCAACTTGCCCCGCCTGCCAAAACGAATGGTCCCACGAGTCGGTGCAACTTTCAGCCAAACTCGTCTCCTACCTCAAACTCCAGATCACGCTGTCTTTTATTAACATATGAGGTGGTCATGTCATTTGCGGCCTTCATCCGCATCTGAATCGACGGATCTTCTCGATGCCTCCTCCAACAACTCGGGCCCAATAATCATCTTGTCTCGAGGCATCTGTCCAACAATGAGGTGTCATGCATCTCCGACCATACAAAGGCCTCATAGGGTGCCATGCCGATAGTAGTCTGATAACTGTTGTTGTAGGAGAACTCTACTAGCGGCAGGTGGCGATCCCACTGTCCCCCGAAATCCAAAACACAACTCCTGAGCATATCCTCGACAATCTGAATAACCCTCTCGGACTGCCCGTCTGTCTGAGGATGGTACGCCGTGCTCAGGTGAAGTCGCGTGCCCAGAGCCTTATGGAAGGCAACCCAAAACCTCGCGGTAAACCGTGGATCTCTATCAGACACAATGGAGTCTGGTACCCCATGTAGTCGCACGATCTCCCGAATATAAAGTTGGGCAAGCTTCTCTAGCGAGTCCGTCACTCGCATCGGTACAAAATGTGCACACGTTATCAGCCGATCAACTATAACCCAGATGGCGTCATCCTGAACACTAGTCGGGGGAAGACAAGTCAGAAGTCCATCGTGATATTGCCCCATTTCTGACAGAATAGGTAGAGTCTGCAGTGTACCCGCTGGCTTCTGATGCTCTACCTTAACGCGCTGACAAGTCGCACACCTCGACACATAGGCGGCTATGTGCCTCCGCATCCCCGGCCACTAGAAGTGAGATCGAAGATCATGGTACATCTTCTCACTTCCAGGGTGGATGCTCAAACTACTCGAGTGCGCCTCCCCGAACAGTCGATCTCGAATCGACGAATCATCCGGTACATAGAGGCGACTCAAGTACAAAGCAACCCTTGCCTGTCCTCTAAGACCGGTCGCAGAGTCCCTTTGTCCTCACCCGAGAGTTTCTTCATCCCTGCATCTCTGGCCTGTGCCTCTCGGATCTCGGTCAACCACTCCGACTGAACGGTCAAAGTGTTAACCTGAGCTTGCTCCCACTGCTCCCACTGATGCCATAACAACATCAGATTTGAACCTTCAGCTTTGTTCCCGGAATCTCCACCGCTAACAATCCCAAGATACCTCCCGCTCAAAGCATCTGCTATCGAATTCCCTTGCCGGCGGTGTACTCGATAGTGCAGTCATAGTCCTTCATGTATTCGAGCCACCGTCGCTGTCTCATATTCAAATCCTTCTGGGTAAACAGATACTTCAAACTCTTGTGATCGGTGAAGATCTGGAATCTACTGCCGAGTAGATAATGTCTCCACTGCTTGAGAGCATAAATGACCGCAACCAACGTACGCAACGACGTGGTGCCCTTGCATCAACACACATCCGACTCCCATCCTTGACGATCCGTAGATTACGTAAGGTAGTGCAGGTCCGGTTGACTCGAAATCGGAGCGTGTGTCAAGAATCGCTTAAGTTCTCGAAAGCTGTCCTCGCAGCCGAGGACTGCACAAACGGCTGACCCTTCTTGGTCAACCGAGTAAGTGGTGATGCAAGTATGGAGAATCCTGCACGAATCTGCGGTAATATCCTCGCCAACCCCGTGAAGCTCCGTATCTCCTTAACAGTTCGTGGCTGCCTCCACTCCTCAACTGCCTTGGTCTTTTCTGGATCCACAGATATACCATGCTCCCCGACGATGTGACCCAGAAAGGATACCTCCCGCAACCAGAAATCGCACTTAGAGAACTTAGCGTACAGCTGGTTGTTCGCAAGTGTCTCCAATACAGTTCTCAGATGTCCTTGATGTGATTCCTCATTGGGAGAATAGACAAGAATGTCATCGATGAAGACTATCACAAAGGAATCTAGGTACGGGCGGAATACTCGGTGCATCATGTCCATAAATGCAGCTGGTGCATTCGTCAAACCAAATGGCATTACGGTACACTCGTAATGCCCATACCGAGTACGAAAAGCTGTCTTGGGAATATCTTCTTCCCTGATGCGTAGTTGGAAGTACCTGCATCGCAGTCGATCTTCGAGAAAACCTTAGCTCCCCTGAGCTGGTCAAACAAATCATCGATCCTGGGTATCGGATACTTATTCTTAACAATGATGGCATTCAGCTGCCGATAGTCAATGCAAAGTCGGAGAGTCTCATCCTTCTTCTTAACAAACAACACTGGGGCTCCCCATGGTGAAGTACTCTGGCGGATGAATCCCTTCTCCAGAGCTCATCAAGCCGCTTCTTCATTCAGCTAACTCCACAATCGGCATCCGGTAGGGAGGGATGGAGATTGGAGTTGATCCCGGCTGAATCGAATCTCAAATGTGATCTCCCGCTCCGGAGGCATACCCGGTAACTCTTCCGGAAAAACATGAGGAAAATAACGAACTACAGGAATCTTGACTAACTCTGTGCGCGTACCTGTAGTGTTAAGGATGAAGTACTCCTCTTCATCAATCACTGGTATGTGCTCCAGAACGCTCAACTCCATGCTCTGCTCCACTGGTTTCGGTGGATAGCCAATCTGTATGACTTCCCCGGATATCAGAATTTGCCGCTTGGCACAGTCAATCCTTACATCATGCCGCGATAACCAGTCCATCCCCAGAATAATATCGTACTTGGACGTATCCAAAATCAGTAACTCAGACTCAATCTGATGACGCCCGATACTCAAGATGCATTCTTGAGCAATCTCATTCGAATACAATCGCATCCCACCAGCAAAGGCGTACCATGACTACACTTGCCGTGTGGGCGATAGGCAAAGTCCGAGATGTCGCACATTTCAGAGAAATAGCAGAAATTGAAGCGCCAAGATTTAAAAGTGCATTAACAGTACATTATTTAAAAAGAAGATACCTGCCAATGCACCCTGCTCAGATGTACCACCCTGCTCAATCTGAAACACCCGTGCTGCTTGGGGGGTCCTCTGAACCGGTGGTGCTGGAAGTGTTGGTCTCTGTGGTGGAGCTCTCAAGCCCCCGAGCAATACCTCGCCCCGGATGGCCCCGAACTGACCATGTTGTGGTCTCCCGGCTGAAACGAACACCCTGTGCCCGAGTCAGTGGGCAATCATTCATCCAATGATCTGTCGCTCCACATCGCAGGCACTGGCCTGTAGCCCTGAAACAGGTACGTCCCCCGTGGCGTCGGCCACACTCCTGGCAGACTGGAAACTCCGACATGGGGGCCTTGCCCCTATCGAACCCGCTCGGTCTACTCTGTCCTGGTCTGCTTGGTCCCGGCTGCTGTCTTCGGCCCTGCTGCTCAAGGTCTCCCGCCACTGGGGTCGGGAAGATGTGGCTACTGCTCCAGCCATCTCTGTCTCCAAAAGTAAGGCCCTCTGGATGGCCTCGTGATAGTCAGAGATGCTGAGTGCAATCAAATGTCCTCTGATCTGTGGGCGCAAGCCCCTGATAAATCTCCTGGTCTTCTCCCGCTCCGAGGAATCGAACAGCGAGGAATAGCGGATAAGCCGGCTAAACTCCACCTCGTACTCACCACAGTCCGGCTACCCCGGGTAAGTGTATCAAACTCAGTCCTGACGGCGCTCCCGGATGGCGACCCCAGCCATCGCTCATGGAACAAACGGGAGAACTCCTCCCAAGGCATCCCCGGATCAACACGTCTCAGCCCTGCATACTGCATCGCTCTGCCTCTGGCCACTCCCTGCCACCAATTGTGCGCCGCATCTCTCAGATAGAAGGTAGCCAGAGAAACCATCTCCTCGGATGGTAAGTGAAGTCGGTGCAGAAGACGCCCAATATCGGTCAGCCACGTCTCGGCCGCATCAGGTCCAGATCTGCCCGAAAACTTGGGCGGGTTGAAGCGCTGCAGGCGCTCCATCATCCTAACCTCGTCAAAACCCATACTGCTCCCGGTATGCGGCCTCGGGATCTCTCGGATGTCTCCAGAATCAGAATCAGTGTCGTCCCTGGGTCGGCGACGACCAATCAGTGAAGCCTCTACCCGTGCCTGGCGGGTAGCCTGTCTAGGGCGGGCGGAACTGACCGCTGTCCGAGTCCTCCTAACGTGAGGGCGTCCCAACAATCCAGACTGATCCTCCTCAACAGTAGGAGTACGGTGATAACGTCTGGAGACGGTATAAGTGGTCTCCAAGTCGGGGGGTGTAGCAGTCGGTGTAGAAAAATCAGCATCGCTCTCGTGGTCGGATGCCATATCTGTCTGAGCAAACACACCGTTCAGAAGGGTGCGAATCTGACCCAGTGTGTCCACAAGGTTGACGCGCTCTCGGCGTCCAACAGATCGTACCATCTGAAATTCCCAACAAAACATACGGAAATAACGTTAATCTCTATGTTAGCAAACAAAGACTCCTAATGGCTCTGTAGTGTAGATGATATGCATGCTTAACAGAAAATTTCGGCAGCAATTCCTTTGCTTGCCTACTTTGAGAGAAAATAACAATCCATATCCTTCATGAATTGTCAAAGCGCGATATCTGTTTTAACCACTTATTTGAGTTTCAGATTATGCTAGGTTCTGGTGTTAACTAACCAACCATAAACATACCTAAAGTTCAAGAATAATTTTAGTAAAAGTTAGCTACGCTTTTATTTAAATTACCCCAGAACTAGTAGTGTTGTTTAGGTAGGGTAGTCTTAACCATTCCTAACTCTAACCTTAGGCTCTGATACCAAATTGTCACCCCACCGCCCCGGAACCGGCGGAAGCGTCGTAGTTGCGGAGGTTGGAGGTATAGGCGGCGGGTGATCGCGGAATTTTCTCTTAAAAGGGTGTGGACCCGAAACCCTTCCCTTAAAACATTTTTCTTACAGCTTTTAAGGTTGTTACGTGTTTGCAGATTTTAAGACGTCTTACTAGTCCTAAACTGCACCCGAGACACGTTAGTGGTTTTTACAGGATATCGCGCGTAAAAATAATGAAGCAGGAAAATAAAGATACAGGCCGAGGAAGTTCCGCCCTCTGCGTAGGGTCGGAAACTCCCACAAAATATACAGACCGATAGTATGAATGTACTAAAGTGTCTACATGCACTACTTCTACAGAGCCGAGCCAACAGTGCGGAATTATACCTCGCTACTAGATGCTGCTGCTGCTAAACATACACAGAGAAGAACGTCAGACTTAACAGAAAGATACCAACATAGAAGGGATTTTAACGAGAATTTCCCCCAAACACAATTATACCTCAAAATAACAGAAGTGCAGAACGAGCACCGCGGAAATCTAGTCCGCAGGTCGTTTGCCCGGATCCCCTGAAAATATTGTAAGCATGGGGGGTGAGTTCTCGAAAGAACCCGTAAGGGGGTAGGTACGAAACGGTCAAACCAAAACTTTTAAAACATTTTTGCCTGCACAAAAGGGTTAGCGTGCAATGTTCTAACAGATAATACAACCCTAAATATCATGATGTGGTATGCAGATGCATGTATACAGAATCCCATCGATCGAGGGCACAGCCATGGATAGATCTTCCCCGGCCCCGCCGGCATCTCCATGCGCCGTGAACAGATAACAGAAGGCACGACCATGGGTAGTTCTTCCCCGGCCCGGCCGGCATCCCCATGCGTCGTTAATAGAAAGCAGAATGGGTCCGTCTTCGACCCCCGATAAACAGATCCGATATAGCAGAAGTCCAGAAATAATAACAGAAATGGGTCCGTCGTCGACCCCCGATATGCATATATTCCAGAAATAAAAACCCTGCAAACCACTACGTACCAGTAACTAGCCCCGGGAGTCACTGGGCCCCACCCTCGACCCGAGTACTAGCCCTTAACTAACCTAATACACATTTAATGCGCATTAAGGAAGTTAAACCCCTTACCTAAGCAGAATCGGAATATCTACGGGGGTCCCCTGACGCTCGTAGTATTCCTCACAATGCAGAACGTCTGCGCCGAATCAAATACGGAAGGCACTTTAGTTAAATCACTAAAGTTTCCTACTTGTTGGGAATTCCACTTACAATTTGGTCCTTAATCTTTTCCGAAAATTCCAAGATTACCCTTAGCACGCACTTTGTCCAAACTTGAACATTAACCTTCCATACTTAAGTTTTCAAGTCAAAAGTGGTCAACCTTTCCTTTAATATTCCATAAATAAACCAACTTCCGGTCCAAAGCCCAACTTCCGGCCCAAGGCCCATATTTTCGGGCCCGACTTTAATATTTACACAAACTTGTACTTAACCACTTAAATCAAATCCTTTTCCATCAAACATCAAATAAATAACTTTCCAATACTTTCTTCCACCAAATAAATTCCAAGAATTCACAAAACAAATCCTCCAATAATTCACAAAAAATTCGGCCAATAACAAATCTTCCTCCAAAATTTTTCTCTAAATTTTTCCTTAAGTTGATTTATCCTTTAATATGTTTCCAACATACTTTAATCAACCTTTAAACAACAAAATATATTCCAAAAAATTCCTCCATAAATCGGCCTTCACACTTTCTTCAATCCAAATATTTTGCAAATTTTTCCCTAAGGTGATTATTCCATAAATATGCTTCTTTCATATCTTTAACCACCTTTCATCAACCAAAATAATTCTTAAAAATGTCCATAGTTGCTGCCTAAACACAACTCTTCCACTAATCATTCTTTCCAACATCTTCAAGAACAAAACATGCTTCAACAACAACCATGAACATGAATATCCCATAAAATTTCATACTTTCTCCAACTAATTCCGAAAAAATCAAATAAAATACCAAATCACCTCACCTTGGTATATTATTGATTTCCAAGCTTGTATTAGCTTCTCTTTGAGTTAGTTCACCTCAAAAATCCCCTTTTAATTTCGGCCTTAAGAGAAAGAATGGAGTTAGTGTTCTTTCCAACACTTTTCTTCAAGAACAAGCTTAGCATCCTTAAAACAAAACCAAACTCACCTTGAGAGTTGCTGGTTTAAGTCTCCTAGAAGGTGGTAGGACTTGTTTATCACAAATCCTAGCTCAAAACCCAAAAGATGGCCTTTTGGAGCTTGAAGTTGCTGCAGAACCCGCTGGCGTCCAACACGTTTTTGAGGGTCTTCCCGACGTTTTTGGCTCTGGCTTCCTTCAGAGAAATTGTAGCCAGGACAAATAGGAAGATCTTTGTAGAAGAACTCAAGAGTTAATTCGGACGTTTTACTGGGAGAAATGGCGGTGCAAGGCGGCGGAAGGTTGCTGGCAGCAACAAAGAAGAAAATGTGTTCTTGCTCTAAGATTTTGTTTAAGTGTTGAGAGGATATGGGATGAGTGAATAAATGGTAAAAAGAGCTGAGAGAGGTCTGGTTATTACGGCTAAAGGGGAGGGGACAAAACTCTTTCCAAGGTCAACTTTGGTTAGAGAAATGTGTAAGAGATGTAAGTAATTGTCTCCTAATTATCTCTAACCTTATCTCTTCCAAAATAATTAAACACATAACAAAATTAAAATCCTCTCCCAACAGCCATAAAAACACCAGCCACAAGGATAAATCCCAGCAAAATATTTATTCTATTCCAATCTTTTCCCACCGATGACCATTTTGCCCTCCGAAACCAATTTTCCGCAAAATGTCCCGGAACTTAGAAATTGTTATCCAATACATAAAACACTTATAATTAGCTCCAAAGTCACTCCCAAAAATTGAATTCCAATAATTACTCATAATCCAATATTATTTCGATAATTTACAGAATTCACAATTCCGGTCGACATTCGCCTGAAAATTACAAAACGTCGGGGTGGGTGTAACAATGTCCCCCCCTAAGACTCTTGGTCCTCCAAGAGTGATAACAACCTCCGGTACTCCTCCGGGTATCTACTCAACAACTCCTGCTCTGTCTCCCAAGTCGCTTCCCGATCAGAATGATGTGACCACTGAACTTTGATCATCGGAATTGACTTGCTGCGGAGTCTCCGAACATCCCTGGCCAGCCAAGCTATCGGTACCTCTCGGTAGGATAGATCCGGCTCTAACTCAATCTCCTCTGTCGGAATGATCTGAGTGTCATCCAAAATGCATTTCTTCAGCATGCTAACATGAAAAACGTTGTGCACCGCAGACATGCTCGGAGGTAAGGCCAATCTGTAAGCGACTCTGCCTACACGCTGCAAAACCTCGTAAGGACCAACATATCTTGGAGCCAACTTGCCCCGCCTGCCAAAACGAATGGTCCCACGAGTCGGTGCAACTTTCAGCCAAACTCTGTCTCCTACCTCAAACTCCAGATCACGTCGTCTCTTATTAACATATGAGGTGGTCCTGTCATTTGCGGCCTTCATCCGCATCTGAATCGAGACGGATCTTCTCGGTCGTCTCCTCCAACAACTCGGGCCCAATAATCATCTTGTGCGAGGCATCTGTCCAACAATGAGGTGTCATGCATCTCCGACCATACGATGCCTCATAGGGTGCCATGCCGATAGTAGTCGATAAGCTGTTGTTGTAGGAGAACTCTACTAGCGGCAGGTGGCGATCCCACTGTCCCTTGAAATCCAAAACACAACTCCTGAGCATATCCTCGACAATCTGAATAACCCTCTCGGACTGCCCGTCTATCTGAGGATGGTACGCCGTGCTCAGGTGAAGTCGCGTGCCCAGAGCCTTATGGAAGGCAACCCAAAACCTCGCGGTAAACCGTGGATCTCTATCGGACGCAATTGAGTCTGGTACCCCATGTAGTCGCACGATCTCCCGAATATAAAGCTGGGCAAGCTTCTCTAGCGAGTCCGTCACTCGCATTGGCAGAAAATGTGCACACTTTGTCAGCCGATCAACTATAACCCAGATGGCGTCATGCTGAGCTCTAGTCGGAGGAAGACCATTCAGGAAGTCCATCGTGATATTGCCCCATTTCCTGACAGGAATAGGTAGAGTCTGCAGTGTACCCGCTGGCTTCTGATGCTCTACCTTAACGCGCTGACAAGTCGCACACCTCGACACATAGGTGGCTATGTGCCTCCGCATCCCCGGCCACCAGAAGTGGGATCGAAGATCATGGTACATCTTCTCACTTCCAGGGTGGATGCTCAAGCTACTCGAATGCGCCTCCCCCAACAGTCGATCTCGAATCGACGAATCATCCGGTACATAGGCGACTCTGAAGTACAGCAACCCCTGTCTGTACTCAAAGAACGGTCGCAGAGTCCCTTTGTCCTCACCCGAGAGTTTCTTCAGCCCTGCATCTCTGGCCTGTGCCTCTCGGATCTCGGTCAACCACTCCGACTGAACGGTCAAAGTGTTAACCTGAGCTTGCTCCCACTGCTCCCACTGATGCCATAACAACATCAGATTTGAACCTTCAGCTTTGTTCCCAGAATCTCCACCGCTAACAATCCCAGTATACCTCCTGCTCAAAGCATCTGCTACTGAATTCCCCTTGCCGGCGGTGTACTCGATAGTGCAGTCATAGTCCTTCATGTATTCGAGCCACCGTCGCTGTCTCATATTCAAATCCTTACAGGTAAACAGATACTTCAAACTCTTGTGATCGGTGAAGATCTGGAATCTCTTGCCGAGTAGATAATGTCTCCACTGCTTGAGAGCATAAATGCCCGCAACCAACTCCAGGTCATGCGTAGGGTAATTCTGTTCGTGTGGTCGCATTTGTCTTGACCCGTACGCAACGACGTGGTGCCCTTGCATCAACACACATCCGACTCCCGTCCTTGACGCATCTTTGTAGATTAAGTAAGTTAGTGCAGGTTCCGGTTGACTCAGAATCTGATCTTTTGTCAGTAACCGCTTAAGTTCCCGAAAGCTGTCCTCGCAGGTGAGGACCGGACAAACGGCTGACCCTTCTTGGTCAAGCGAGTAAGTGGTGATGCAAGTATGGAGAATCTGAGTGCGAATCTGCGGTAATATCCTGCCAACCCCAGGAAGCTCCGTATCTCCTTAACAGTTCGTGGCTGCCTCCACTCCTCAACTGCCTTGGTCTTTTCTGGATCCACAGATATACCATGCTCCCCGACGATGTGACCCAGAAAGGATACCTCCCGCAACCAGAAATCGCACTTAGAGAACTTAGCGTACAGCTGGTTGTTCGCAAGTGTCTCCAATACAGTTCTCAGATGTCCTTGATGTGATTCCTCATCGGGAGAATAGACAAGAATGTCATCGATGAAGACTATCACAAAGGAATCTAGGTACAGGCGGAATACTCGGTGCATCATGTCCATAAATGCAGCTGGTGCGTTCGTCAAACCAAATGGCATTACGGTACACTCGTAATGCCCATACCGAGTACTGAAAAGCTGTCTTGGGAATATCTTCTTCCCTGATGCGTAGTTGGAAGTACCCAGACCGCAGGTCGATCTTCGAGAAAACCTTAGCTCCCCTGAGCTGGTCAAACAAATCATCGATCCTGGGTATCGGATACTTATTCTTAACAGTGATGGCATTCAGCTGCCGATAGTCAATGCAAAGTCGGAGAGTCCCATCCTTCTTCTTAACAAACAACACTGGGGCTCCCCACGGTGAAGTACTCTGGCGGATGAATCCCTTCTCCAGGAGCTCATCAAGCTGCTTCTTCAGTTCAGCTAACTCCACAATCGGCATCCGGTAGGGAGGGATGGAGATTGGAGTTGATCCCGGCTGTAACTGAATCTCAAATGTGATCTCCCGCTCCGGAGGCATACCCGGTAACTCTTCCGGAAAAACATGAGGAAAATAACGAACTACAGGAATCTTGTCTAACTCTGTGCGCGTACCTGTAGTGTTAAGGCCGAAGCACTCCTCCTCATCAATCACTGGTATGTGCTCCATAACGCTCAGTTCCATGCTCTGCTCCACTTGGTTTCGGTGGATAGCCAATCTGTATGACTTCCCGGATATCGAATTTGCCGCTTGGCACGATCAATCCTTACATCATGCCGCGATAACCAGTCCATCCCGAATAATATCGTACTTGGGCGTATCCAAAATCGATAACTCGGACTCAATCGATGACGCCCGATACTCAAGATGCATTCTTGAGCAATCTCATTCGAATACAATCGCATCCCACCAGCGGTGCGTACCATGACTACACTTGCCGTGTGGGCGATAGGCAAAGTCCGAGATGTCGCACATTTCAGAGAAATAGCAGAAATTGAAGCGCCAGTATCGAAAAGTGCATTAACAGGTACATTATTTAAAAAGATGATACCTGCCAATGCTCCCTGCTGAGATGTACCAGCCTGCTCAATCTGAAACACCCGTGCTGGTTGGGGGGTCCTCTGAACCGGTGGTGCTGGAAGTGGCGGTCTCTGTGGTGGAGCTCTCAAGCCCCCCTGAGCAATACCTCGGCCCTGGATGGCCCTGAACTGACCATGTTGTGGTCTCCCCGGCTGCAAACGAACACCCTGTGCCCGAGTCAGTGGGCAATCATTCATCCAATGATCTGTCGCTCCACATCGCAGGCACTGGCCTGCAGCCCTGAAACAGGTACGTCCCCCGTGGCGTCGGCCACACTCCTGGCAGACTGGAAACTCCGACATGGGGGCCTTGCCCCTATCGAACCCGCTCGGTCTACTCTGTCCTGGTCGACTTGGTCCCATTTCTGTCTTCGGCCCTGCTGGCCTGAAGGTCTCCCGCCACTCTGGGGTCGGGAAGATGTGGCTACCGTTCCAGCCATCTCTGTCTCCAAAAGTAGGGCCCTCTGGATGGCCTCGTGATAGTCAGAGATGCTGAGTGCAATCAAATGTCCCCTGATCTGTGGGCGCAAGCCCCTGATAAATCTCCTGGTCTGAGGAATAACGGATAAGCCGGCTAAACTCCACCTCGTACTCAGTCACAGTCCGGCTACCCTGGGTAAGTGTATCAAACTCAGTCTGACGGCGCTCCTGGATGGCGTACCCCAGCCATCGCTCATGGAACAAACGGGAGAACTCCTCCCAAGGCATCCCCGGATCAACACGTCTCATCACTGCATACTGAATCGCTCTGCCTCTGGCCACTCCCTGCCACCAATTGTGCGCCGCATCTCTCAGATAGAAGGTAGCCAGAGAAACCATCTCCTCGGATGGTAAGTGAAGTCGGTGCAGAAGACGCCCAATATCGGTCAGCCACGTCTCGGCTGCATCAGGTCCAGATCTGCCCGAAAACTTGGGCGGGTTGAAGCGCTGCAGGCGCTCCATCATCCTAACCTCATCAAAACCCATCTTGCTCCCGGTATGCGGCCTCGGGATCTCTCGGATGTCTCGAGAATCAGAATCGGTGTCGTCCACAGGTCGGCGACGACCAATCGGTGAAGCCTCTACCCGTGCACAGCGGGTAGCTGTCTAGGGCGGGCGGGCCCGACCGCTGTCCGAGTCCTCCTAACGTGAGGGCGTCCCAACAATCCAGACTGATTCTCCTCAACAGTAGGAGTACGGTGATAACGTCTGGAGATGGTATAAGTGGTCTCCAAGTCGGGGGGTGTAGCAGTCGGTGTAGAAAAATCAGCATCGCTCTCGTGGTCGGATGCCATATCTGTCTGAGCAAACACACCGTTCAGAAGGGTGCGAATCTGACCCAGTGTGTCCACAAGGTTGACGCGCTCCTGGCGTCCAACAGATCGTACCATCTGAAATTCCCAACAAAACATACGGAAATAACGTTAATCTCTATGTTAGCAAACAGCAGACTCCTAATGGCTCTGTAGTGTAGATGATATGCATGCTTAACAGAAAATTTCGGCAGCAATTCCTTTGCTTGCCTACTTTGAGAGAAAATAACAATCCATATCCTTCATGAATTGTCAAAGCGCGATATCTGTTTTAACCACTTATTTGAGTTTAATTATGCTAGGTTTTGGCGTTAACTAACCAACCATAAACATACCTAAAGTTCAAGAATAATTTTAGTAAAAGTTAGCTACGCTTTTATTTAAATTACCCCAGAACTAGTAGTGTTGTTTAGGTAGGGTAGTCTTAACCATTCCTAACTCTAACCTTAGGCTCTGATACCAAATTGTCACCCCACCGCCCCGGAACTGGCGGAAGCGTCGTAGTTGCGGAGGTTGGAGGTATAGGCGGCGGGTGATCGCGGAATTTTCTCTTAAAAGGGTGTGGACCCGAAACCCTTCCCTTAAAACATTTTTCTTACAGTTTTAAGGTTGTTACGTGTTTGCAGATTTTAAGACGTCTTACTAGTCCTAAACCTGCACCCGAGACACGTTAGTGGTTTTTACAGGATATCGCGCGTAAAAATAATGAAGCAGGAAAATAAAGATACAGGCCGAGGAAGTTCCGCCCTCTGCGTAGGGTCGGAAACTCCCACAAAATATACAGACCGATAGTATGAATGTACTAAAGTGTCTACATGCACTACTTCTACAGAGCCGAGCCAACAGTGCGGAATTATACCTCGCTACTAGATGCTGCTGCTGCTAAACATACACAGAGAAGAACGTCAGACTTAACAGAAGATACCAACATAGAAGGGATTTTAACGAGAATTTCCCCAAACACAATTATACCTCAAAATAACGAAGTGCGAGCGAGCACCGCGGAAATCTAGTCCGCAGTCGTTTGCCCGGATCCCCGAAAATATTGTAAGCATGGGGGTGAGTTCTCGAAAGAACCCGTAAGGGGGTAGGTACGCAAGCAGTCAAACCAAAACTTTTAAAACATTTTTGCCTGCACAAAAGGGTTAGCGTGCAATGTTCTAACAGATAATACAACCCTAAATATCATGATGTGGTATGCGAGATGCATGTATACGAGAATCCCATCGATCGAGGGCACAGCCATGGATAGATCTTCCCGGCCCGCCGGCATCTCCATGCGCCGTGAGCAGATAACGAAGGCACGACCATGGGTAGTTCTTCCCGGCCCGGCCGGCATCCCCATGCGTCGTTAACGAAAGCGAGAATGGGTCCGTCTTGACCCCGATAAACAGATCCGATATAGCGAAGTCCGAAATAATAACGAGAAATGGGTCCGTCGTCGACCCCGATATGCATATATTCCGAAAATAAAAACCCGCAAACCACTACGTACATTAACTAGCCCGGGAGTCACTGGGCCCCACCCTCGACCCGAGTACTAGCCCTTAACTAACCTAATACACATTTAATGCGCATTAAGGAAGTTAAACCCCTTACCTAAGCAGAATCGGAATATCTACGGGGGTCCCCTGACGCTCGTAGTATTCCTCACAATGCAGGCCCGTTCTGTCAGAATCAAATCCGGAAGGCACTTTAGTTAAATCACTAAAGTTTCCTACTTGTTGGGAATTCCACGAAATTACAATTTGGTCCTTAATCTTTTCCGAAAATTCCAAGATTACCCTTAACACGCACTTTGTCCAAACTTGAACATTAACCTTCCATACTTAAGTTTTCAAGTCAAAAGTGGTCAACCTTTCCTTTAATATTCCATAAATAAACCAACTTCCGGTCAAAGCCCAACTTCCGGTCAAAGGCCCATATTTTCGGCCCGATTTTAACTATATTACACAAACTTGTACTTAACCACTTAAATCAAATCCTTTTCCATCAAACATCAAATAAATAACTTTCCAATACTTTCTTCCACCAAATAAATTCCAAGAATTCACAAAACAAATCCTCCAATAATTCACAAAAAATTCGGCCAATAACAAATCTTCCTCCAAAATTTTTTCTCTAAATTTTTCCTTAAGTTGATTTATCCTTTAATATGTTTCCAACATACTTTAATCAACCTTTAAACAACAAAATATATTCCAAAAAATTCCTCCATAAATCGGCCTTCACACTTTCTTCAATCCAAATATTTTGCAAATTTTTCCCTAAGGTGATTATTCCATAAATATGCTTCTTTCATATTTTTAACCACCTTTCATCAACCAAAATAATTCTTAAAAATGTCCATAGTTGCTGCCTAAACACAACTCTTCCACTAATCATTCTTTCCAACATCTTCAAGAACAAAACATGCTTCAACAACAACCATGAACATGAATATCCCATAAAATTTCATACTTTCTCCAACTAATTCCGAAAAAATCAAATAAAATACCAAATCACCTCACCTTGGTATATTATTGATTTCCAAGCTTGTATTAGCTTCTCTTTGAGTTAGTTCACCTCAAAAATCCCCTTTTAATTTCGGCCTTAAGAGAAAGAATGGAGTTAGTGTTCTTTCCAACACTTTTCTTCAAGAACAAGCTTAGCATCCTTAAAACAAAACCAAACTCACCTTGAGAGTTGCTGGTTTAAGTCTCCTAGAAGGTGGTAGGACTTGTTTATCACAAATCCTAGCTCAAAACCCAAAAGATGGCCTTTTGGAGCTTGAAGTTGCTGCAGAACCCGCTGGCATCCAACACAGTTTTGAGGGTCTTCCCGACGTTTTTGGCTCTGGCTTCCTTTAGAGAAATTGTAGCCAGGACAAAAGGAAGATCTTTGTAGAAGAACTCAAGAGTTAATTCGGACGTTTTACTGGGAGAAATGGCGGTGCAAGGCGGCGGAAGGTTGCTGGCAGCAACAAAGAAGAAAATGTGTTCTTGCTCTAAGATTTTGTTTAAGTGTTGAGAGGATATGGGATGAGTGAATAAATGGTAAAAAGAGCTGAGAGAGGTCTGGTTATTACGGCTAAAGGGGAGGGGACAAAACTCTTTCCAAGGTCAACTTTGGTTAGAGAAATGTGTAAGAGATGTAAGTAATTGTCTCCTAATTATCTCTAACCTTATCTCTTCCAAAATAATTAAACACATAACAAAATTAAAATCCTCTCCCAACAGCCATAAAAACACCAGCCACAAGGATAAATCCCAGCAAAATATTTATTCTATTCCAATCTTTTCCCACCGATGACCATTTTGCCCTCCGAAACCAATTTTCCGTAAAATGTCCCGGAACTTAGAAATTGTTATCCAATACATAAAACACTTATAATTAGCTCCAAAGTCACTCCCAAAAATTGAATTCCAATAATTACTCATAATCCAATATTATTTCGATAATTTCTGAGAATTCACAATTCCGGTCGACATTCGATTGAAATGGTTTTTGACAGGAAAATTACAAAACGTCGGGGTGGGTGTAACATTTTGATTACCCACCATGTAAGTTTGTTGTGGTTAATTCCCCCTAAGAGGAATCTCCCCCATTCTGATACGTAATTAAGTTAATTACGTATTTAAGTTTAATTACCTATGGATTTTTAATTATCGATAATTTCTGTTTTGGGATTTGCTTTGCATGTTTGGTAATTGTGGATTTGATTTGGTGAATTTTGGGGCAACCCGGGAAGGATTTAGAATTTATTACGCGGCTGCGCGTAATTCCCGGGAGTTGCAATTCTGAGTGACTCGGGACTTATATTTGGATAAGAAAAATGTGTTTTATGGGTTTTGTGATGTCCTGAGCATGTGGTTAAAGTTTGGTTCCAATCGGAGTAAGTTTGGTAAAAAGTTGCATTTTCGGGTTGAGCAAAAATGCAGTTTTGTTTGTGTGTGAGATAATTGAAAATTGGATATTTTTGGTTGAAAAGGAAGGATGGGGCGGATGGGAGAGATGGGAGAAGGGACACTTGTCCCTTCTCAATTGAAGAAGAGAAGAGAAGAAAAGAATTAAGGGAAGAAAATGTATATGTATTTATGCAATTAATACATATATATGTATATAGGAAAAGAAAAGGATTTTTGGGTCAACTTACCCATTCTTCTTCTTCCTCCATCCGTAACACTCTCTCTCTCTCCCTCACTTGCGCCATTTTTGAGAGCTTGGAGCTCACAACTGTTTTCCGTCATTTCGCGACCAAACTTCGAGGTAAACCACTTAAATCGTTCATTGGGTTGTATAGATCGATAATCTGAAGTCTGTTTTGAAAGATTCAGTGTGGTTTGCAAGTTATGAGCATTTGAATTTTTGAGTGAATAGTGTCTTATGCTCCTTTGTTTGATTTTTCAGTTCCTAAGCGTTCTCGGCACTTCCTGGTGCGTGTTTGATAACAGGAGCGTAGGAGGAAACGCACCCGAGGGTGTAATTTTCGACGGAGGAATTAGTGAAAGGTAAGGGTATTTCTGTGTTCAGAATAGAGTTCTGATTCCATTAGTGTAATTGGTTCTGTTAGAAGAGGCTCGGTGTGAAAGCCGTTTTTCCCAGCCCGAGCCTCGGTTTTGGCGCCATTGTTAGTGATTGATTCTGTGAACTCTGAATGTGAATTGTGTATCTGTGATTGTTTCTGGACAGGGAGTTGCTTAGAAATTGGGCAGAAACTCTGCCGAAATTTCTCTGGGACCGTCGATCGAGAATTCGGATTCGGACTTCAATCGGAGGTAAGGGTTCGATATGTGTTTAGGAGTATTGCTTTGCGTAGCAAGCATACTCGGATATAGACTGAGGCTAGGTTTGGAAGAGGGGAGTGCCCCGATGACGCCGACCTAGTTCCTGGTATAGGCATTGTTGTGCAGGAACTGATTGGGATTCCGATATACCTACGATGGTTATCGATGATTTATATTGATTCCCCGAGCTGGTACCATGCTCTACCGACCGATTGTGAATGGACGCATGGCCATTGCCGGTTGGACCGGGGGAGATCTCGCCATGGTCCATAACAAAGAATGTTACCGTTTCGATCGCGTATTGACTGTGATTGTGATTGACCGATTGTGAGTTATGAGACGCATGGCAATGCCGGTTGGACCGGGGAAGATCTCGCCATGGTCCATAACAATGTGCTTTTACCGTTTCGATTGAGTATTGATTGTGATTGTGTTTGACCGATTGCATTACATATGATTGATTGTGTTGCATTGATTGAGCATTTGATTGATTGGAGAGATGCTTTGTGTATATCGTATTTGTTCTGTTTTCGATTGCAGGTACATTGTATCGACTGTAAATGTTACTGCGTAATGTCTATACCTGTTCCCTTACTAAGTTCTTTCGAGAACTTACCCTTATATCTACCGTTTCAGGAAAAGGAAAGGAAAAGCATGTCGCCGAGTAGAGGCGAGGTTGCTAGGGTTTGAGGTTTTGGACAGCAGCAGTAGCAGTTCCACCGTAGCGCGGTTGGATTCCGCGAGATCGCTATTGGTTGGTTTCCTGTATTCCGAACTTGGTTCTGGCTCTGTATATTGTCATAACATGCATGTTTCGTTTGTAAGGTTTGGTTGTGTAAATGGTTTGGATTGCATAAGTGTTTGAGTTCAGGTTCGGAACCGTTGGTTATCGCGTTGTAATTTCAGGTTTTGGGTTCAGTTGGAAGGTCGGGTGATCACCAGGTGATCACCAACTCCAACACTTTGCAATTTGTTGGCTGGCTGTTTTTTAGGTGATCACCAACTCCAACACTTTGCAATTTGTTGGCTGGCTGTTTTTTAGGTGATCACCAGGTGATCAACTCGTTTCAACTGGGTGATCACCAGGTGATCACCAACTCCAACACTTTGCAATTTGTTGGCTGGCTGTTTTTTAGGTGATCACCAGGTGATCACCAACTCCAACACTTTGCAATTTGTTGACTTGCTGTTTTTTAGGTGACCACCAGGTGATCACCTAAATAAGAAATTTTGCCCTTTTGATCCTCTAACTTCTCCTTTTGTTACATCTTGTCCCAAAATGACCTGAAGTGCCAAATTCAGTAATTTTATGAGAAAAACAACCCCATTCGCATAGGTAAACATCTTGGGACTTAGTTGAGCATTAATGCTATGGTTTAAGGAAATTGTTTTGGGTGATCCCAAGGGGCGGTTACCCTGTTGTTGGGGTTGTTTGTGATAAGGTTGTGAGTGAACCATCGCCCCCACCTTTCCCCTTTCCTCGGTTTGGTCCGTTCTCCGTGCGCTTCCGCGAGTGCGGGGTCTGTGGGCAGGGGTGGGGTGACAACCTACCCCGTTACCATAGTAGTGAGGTAACCCGCTACCATATCCGTTACTTTATTGGTCGTCTCTTTCACTTGTGGCGCTACCAGCCAACTACCAATGGTAGGAGGAATGGTAGCGGGCTGCCCGTTACCATTTGCCACGTGGGCACTGTCAGCTGACCCACCTGGTAGCCCCCTGCCCCCTACCAGCCTACTACCATTCATTTTTTTTATAATTAATTTGTTTCTTTTGTGAATTTAATAAATATTGAATAATATTATAATTAATAAATATTATTTATAAAGCACATATAAATATAAACATATTTTAATTAAATGTTACATTTACAATAAATACAACACGATCCTACAGGGGAGGGAAATCGAAACCGTCCGCCGGGTTCTCACAAGCAGGCGACCGCTACTCCTACGTACTCGATGGTTTGTTAAACCCGAAGTCGAACGCGTTAAAGTCGTCATTGCTTCTCAAGTACACGTTCGGGTCATACACCGCTGAGATTGGCCTTCTCGACCACGGCTAGCCGAACGGCCCCCTGAACGACCCCCGTCACTAGAATTACATTTAGACCCGTGGGTTTGATCTCGCGGAGGAGACACCATATCCTTACAAGTTCAGTAGTTAATAAAACTATAATTAAGTCCAAAACATTTACATAATTTTCAATTATGTCCAAAGCTTTTTAAAAGTTTCAATTGAATCCAAAAGTTTTAAAACTATTCAATTTGATGTAGAACTTTTAAAAACTTTTACAAATACGTAAAGTATTAGAAAATTTCAATTCGAAATAAAGTTTTTAAAAATGTTAAATTTGAAATAAAACTTTTGAAAGTGTTCAATTTGACCCAAAACTTTTTCAAATTGATAATTTGACCCAAACTTTTTGAGAACCTTCAAATTTGTCCAAAACTGAGAAAAAACTTCAATTTGACCCAATGTTTTTAAATAATTTAAATTTGACCCAAAAGGTTTTAAAAAATTAAAATTGACACAAAATTTTTAAAAAATTAATATTTGACCTAAAACGTTTGAGAAAAATTCAAAATGGTCCAAAAGTTTTGAAAAAAAAATTATTTAAGTCCAATACTTATGAAAAACTTTTGAAAACTTGTCAATTTTTGAGAACATTGTCCAAAATATTTTTAAGTAATCATTTAAATACTAAGCTTAAGTTAATAAACTTAACATTTTAATCAAATCCAAATCTTTTAAATACTTTTCAATCAAGTTAAAAACTTTGAAAAATGAGTCAATAATTTAAAATATTTTGAAAAAACTCATAAATTCAACTTTTTAATCAAATCCAAATCTTTTAAATTCATTTCAATCAAGTTAAAAACTTGAAAAACTTTGAAAAACAAATCAATAAATTTTAAATATCTTTCAACAAGTCAATAAATTCAACTTGTCAATCAAGTCCAAATCTTTTGAAAATCTTTAATTAAATGTAACAATTTTGCAAAACTTTCAATTAAATCCAAAAAATATTATTCAAAAAAAATGTGAATTCCAAAAATTATTTAACAAATTCCAACAACATTATAACAAACCTCAAACAAAATCCCAACAAGTTCAACAAATACAAAAGAAAAAATACAAAAACAATTCCATTTAATGCATAGAAAATTTCAAAAAAATTCCCATAAAATTTAATCCAACGCCTGCAAAATGCCAACAAAATCCACTAAATTCCCAACAACAATTCATTTAATAGAAACAATTCAACAACCAACAAATCCAAAAAAAAGAAAAAAATATACATTTGAGGACCCTAACCTCAAAGCTGTTATGACCCGTCCTCCCGGACATGTCATAACTGGAAGGAATAAAAGAATAAGGAGTAAACTGAAAGAAATAAAGTAGTTATTGGTAAAAATCGAAAGAATTAGGAAACTTGGGATAAAGTTGAATTGAATAAATTTTGGTTATATTAGAAAATAACTTAAGTGGAATTAGTTAATAGAAATGGGGTTAGTTAGTAAAAGTTAGAATTTTCTAAGGACCTAGTTAGTAATTAGACCTAAAATATTGACACTAATCTAGGTTTAAAGAAGTACACGTATTATTGTCGGCAGAGAGGATTATATTTCTTCTCTGATTCTTCAAAAGAGGGCACTACTTCATCTTCATCATCTTCTCGGCTACTCACGAGGGAAAAAGAGTTGGGGCTAGGGCTGTAAATGAGCCGAGCTCTTATCGAACTTACTCGAACTTGAACTCGGCTCGTGTGTTATTGAGCGCTGTTTTATTGAGCTTCGAACTCGAACTCGAGCAGAACTCAGGGCTCAATAATTTTATCGAGCCGAGTTCGAGCCATCATGAGTTCGGCTCGATAGCTTATCGAGCTATCGAGCAAAAAATATTAAAGAGTTAGGATAGTTCATATGTAAATAATTGAAGTAATTTACTAAGTTTTTAAAGTACAAGGGTTTTTGAAGGACTTATTTGACTAAAATCATAAAATATGAGCAATAGAATTGACTAAGTTTTGGTTATTTGTCTTTACAAATTGACTCTGTTGCCTTTGAGCTGATTTAGATGAGCCGTTAAAGCGGACTTGTTAAGTTGACTCTTTGGAATTTCACGCCCTAGTTAAAACTTTTGTGTGTAAGTGTATTGATTTTGGTCAACTCGCTCTTGTTTTAAGATATTAGATCTACTGATGTTTTTTCCCTTTTTTTGTTTGTGTGAACTTTTATTTGATGAACTTCTTTTCTCGTGAGCATGCTCTATGTTTGTGAATCAGTAGTTGTTCCTTATTTACTCACATGGGCTTCTTGGTGAGTAAAGAGTAGTTGATGTTAGGTGCTGGAATTTAGGGTCCGTTTAGTTGCTGAAATTTGAAAAAATTTACACAACTAAACGGAGCCTTAGGAACCCGGAACTGTTTCCTTGTTCTGTTGGTCAGTTTAACTTGGTACCCTGTTTAAACATTATCTTGGCTGTTTCCTTTTAGTAGTAGACTGTACAAGTGAGTTGTCGCTCTTAGGATTAATAAGCATGTCTTAAATTAAATCAGTATACTTGTGAGACTCGGCTATTTGCAATTTACTACTTGGTTATTCTAGGTTGTGGTTGCTTATTTATTTGATCATTTCAGTTACATGAATGAGTTTGTTTTATATTTCCAATTTTATATTTCAAACTTAGCGGTTTCGTTGAATTAGGTTGGTTCCTGATCATGTTTAGCTTCTTTGTTTTTAGAAAGGGTACTTGATTGTTTACTTTTAATAAATTTAGCTTGATTAATTGAACACTACACTGATTGATCGTGACTTGACTCCTTGAGCATGTTGTTAGATTAAAAGGCTTAATAAATCTTCAGCTGCCCTCTCTTGTTTACTTGTTCTTTCTCTTGGATAATTGCCACTTTCTTACTTGATTGCTTAATTTGGGTACTAAAACATGAAGTTTAGGAACAAGCTAGGAGTACTTTGGTAATTCAAATTTCCACTTCTTGTCCTAACTTGTCGGGTATTAATTCACCTAGAAACCAATAGGAAGCTAGGATCAAACTTCTGATCCTCTGTTGCTTTTAATGCTGCTATTTAAGTGTGAATCAGAGAATACAGGTTTCATAGAACTGCATCAATGATAGAACCTCTACAAAGGCTCGACATAAGGCATACTTCTTTCCTTTTATTTTCTTTTCTTCCACTCTTCAGATCAGATACTGACTAAACAGGTTGAGAACTACGTGATTCCTCTGATCCCTCTCTAAGTAGTATCACTGATACTGAAAGGGTACGTAGGCAACCCCTTTGGGGCCTGATGCATTACTATGTCTTATAGCTTGCAGGTACCAGTTCCTGTATCTTTTCAACTGCTCAATGGACTTGAAACTTGAGGATCAAGAAAGCTACCCAAGAAAGGACTTGGACTTCACAAATTTTACCCTTTCTTCTTCTTTCCTTTAAACTTGTAAATACATGTATACACTTAAAGTTTGTAAGTTTAATAAGAAACTTATTTATTTCTTATTAATTTCAAAACTTAGTTTTATAAAAGAAAGATGATGTGATCACGGGTAGTGTGAGTGTGATCAATGCTTCGGATCTAGCTTGGCGGAGGCGGACACGGACAAACGAAGAACAGATTTCGGCCACGCGAACCTCCTCACTACGAGGTGAGGCAATGCGCGTGATAATGCCTAGGAATGAAGATGGGATCTAGCACCTCTTGACTACAAGGTCAAGCAATACTAGATATTATGTTTGGATCCTCTTGCATGGATCACTAGGGAGATGGAAATGCAAGAATAGAGAACACAAAAGCCAATGGTCTCACTTGGAGAGTTTCGGCCGAATTGCTTAATTCAAAATTATGTTCTAGGTTACAATGGTGTTTGTGACTAGCTTAAATAGTGAGAAGAGATGTGAAAAATAAAGCGGCTCTTCAGCCGTGCATGCGTGCATAAAGTATAAAGTGCTTTTGCATGCATGCAGCGCGAAAAGCTTCCAAAAAGGTGAAAAAGGTAAAGCTAGCCTAAAAGTGTTCAGATGCCTTTTGCATGTAAAGTGGATATTTGTCTTCCCAAGTGTTTCCAGAGAAAGGACGCCTTGTGTTGGATTTGGTCGGTCAGTTGGCTAAGTATGGAGGCTTCGCGGGATGCCTTCGCCAGGGGCCTTCGCGGGAATGCCTTCGCTTGGCGCCTTCGCGGGAATGCCTGGGCCTGGGGCCTTCGCGGGAATGTCTTCGCTTGGGGTCTTTGCGGGGGCGCCGTCGCCTGTGGCCTTCGCTGGGGCACCTTCGCCTGGGACCGTTACGGGGGTGCCTTCGCCTGGGGCCTTCGCCTGTGTCAAGTGTCCGCGCACCAAAACCTTGTTGCTCCCTTCCTCAAGGATGCTTATGCTCAAGGCTCCAAAGGGCTTCGCATATTCTTCGTCCAATGCGATGCCGAGGTGGCGAAGCTGTAAGGCCTTCGCTCGAGACTCCTCTTGATCGTCCTGCGCCATGAGCCTCATGAAAGCGTTGAGACTCGCTTGAACTTGTTTCAGCCGGGACCTGGTCATGGGTCCGCCAAGGCCTTGGAGTGGATTTGGGGGTGCGCGCCTGAGGTTGCGGGCCATCTTGAGCTTGGGGATCTTTTGGGGCGATGTCCACATCATACTCTCCCTCTTCGAAAGAATCCGTCCGCGGATTCTCAAAATCTTCTTGTCCTTCAAAGGGAGCCAAATCACAAACGTTAAATGTTGCATGTACGTTATAAGATCCATCACAAGGTAAGTCTAGTACATATGCATTATCACCAATTTTCTTAGTGATTTGGAAAGGGCCATCACCTCTTGGCACAAGTTTGTTTTTCCTAGCTTGGGGAAATCGGTCCTTTCTTAAATGCAACCACACCCAGTCCCCAACTTGAAAACTCCTAAACTTTCTACCCTTATTAACCCTTCTTGCATAAGACTCATTAACTTTCTCAAGTTGCTTGTGAACCTTAGCATGCAAATCTTTCATGTGTTGGGCTTTCTTTTTCCCATCTACATCCATCTGTTCAGTATAATCCAAGGCTACTAAGTCCAAAGGAGTTAAAGGGTTGAAGCCATATACGATCTCAAAGGGACTGTAGGATGTAGAGGAATGGTAGGCTCGGTTATAAGCAAATTCTACATGGGGTAAGCACTTTTCCCATTCCTTCAAATTCTTCCTAAGGAGGGTGCGCAAGATAGTGGTGAGGGTCCTATTAGTCACTTCGGTTTGGCCATCTGTTTGTGGGTGACTTGAGGTCGAGTACATAAGACTTGTGCCTAACCGAGACCAAAGGGTTCGCCAAAAATGACTTAGGAACCTCGAATCCCTATCGCTAACAATAGATCGCGGGAGGCCATGGTATTTTACAATGTCCCTAAAGAATAAATCAGCCACATGCGATGCATCTTCAGTTTTATGACATGGGATGAAATGTGCCATTTTTGAAAATCTATCCACTACCACAAATATAGCATCATGACCATGTGATGTTCGAGGCAGACCACTTATAAAATCCATGCTTATATCAACCCAAGGAAGTGAAGGTGTAGGGAGAGGGGTGTACTTCCCTTTCGGTTGCAGAGTAGACTTGGCTTGGTGGCATGTGACACATCTGGCGCAGACCTTGGTGACATCCTTCTTCATGCCTGGCCAAAAGAAGTTCTCCTTGACAGCCTCAAGTGTCTTTTGGACACCGAAATGTCCCATGAGACCGCCACCATGGGCCTCTTTGATGATGACTTCGCGCATCGATCCTCTTGGAACGCACAACCTTTTGAACTTAAACAGGAAGCCATCAAACACATAGTAGCCATTTTGGCTACCTTTAGCACAGTCAGCAAATATATCACCAAAATCCGCATCATGCTCATACATGCTTTTTAAACCATCAAAGCCAACAATCTTTGTATCAAGAGTCATGAGTAATGCATATCTCCTAGAAAGCGCATCAGCAACAACATTTTCTTTGCCCTTTTTATATTTAATGACATAGGAGAAAGACTCGATGAACTCTACCCACCTAACATGCCTTTTGCTCAAATTTCCTTGCCCTTGAAGATACTTCAAGGACAAGTGGTCCGTATGGATTACAAATTCCCTAGGCAGTAAATAATGACTCCATGTTTGCAATGATCTCACAAGAGCGTATAGCTCTTTGTCATAGGTGGAGTAATTCAAAGTCGCTCCACTTAACTTTTCACTAAAGAAGGCGATAGGGCGGCCTTCTTGGTGCAAGACAGCGCCAATGCCTATCCCACTGGCATCGCACTCCACTTCAAAAACTTTATAAAAGTTGGGCAAAGTAAGCAAGGGTGCGTTTGTCAATCGAGATTTTAATTCATTAAAAGACTCCTCTTGTGATCTACCCCACTCAAATACTACATTCTTCTTAGTAGCTCATTCAAGGGGGCGGCGATGGAAGAGAAATCCTTAACAAATCTCCTATAAAAACTAGCAAGTCCTAAAAAGGATCTTACTTCAGTTAATGAGTTGGGAGTAGGCCAATCTCGAATTGCACTGATCTTACTTTCATCTACTTTGACACCATTCGCACCCACTACATACCCTAGAAAGTTAACTTCATGGGATGCGAAGACACACTTTTCAAATTTGGCATACAATTTTTCTAATCTAAGTGTGTCGAGGACTTGCCTCAAATGCTCAACATGCTCCTCATGGTTCTTAGAATAAACAAGTATGTCATCAAAGTATACTACCACAAATTTACCAATTAACCGCCTCAAGACATGATTCATTAGACGCATGAAAGTACTAGGTGCGTTTGATAACCCGAAGGGCATAACATTCCATTCATATAAACCAATTTTGGTTTTGAAAGCAGTTTTCCACTCATCACCTTTCTTCATTCGAATCTGGTGATAGCCACTTCTAAGGTCAATCTTTGAAAACACGCAAGCACCACTTAATTCATCTAACATGTCATCAAGTCTAGGTATAGGGTGGCGATACTTTACAGTGATAGAGTTGATGGGGCGGCAGTCCATGCACATGCGCCAAGTGCCATCGCTCTTTGGCACAAGTATGACGGGCACCGCGCAGAGCGAAAGGCTTTCGCGGATGAATCCCTTGTCCAGCAGCTCTTGCACTTGCGATTGGATTTCTTTGGATTCTTGAGGGTTGGTCCGGTAGGCGGCCTTGTTGGGTAAAGGCGCGCCTGGAAGTAAGTCTATTTGATGCTCTATGCCGCGATAGGGGGGAAGGGTTCGCGGTTCATCAAATACTTCATCGAATTCCTTCAGAACTTCCTGCACATAAGAAGGGAGAGAAGATACATGGTCAAGTGTTAGCATGCAATGAGTTGGAATCATGAGAAAACAAGTTTTGTTTCCAAGAAATGCTCTTTTGAAATCCCTTTCTTTGGCCACGGGAGGGATGCACTCTTATTTTCTCGCTTGCTCGCTCATGGTGTTTCCCATCAATGCTCACTCTTTTCTTTCACTCAAGGTTCCTTGAACCTTCTCACCATTTTCTCTCCTCTCTGCCCTCGCTCTTTCTCCTTCTCTCAGCCTTACTTGCCAGGTGAACTTGGTCTTGGAGGGCTTGGGTTGGCGTGAGGGGAAGCAAGGTATAAGGTTTGCTGAGATGGGTGAGGGTATATTTTTTGGCCTTGCCATAGTGTATGACCTCCTTGTCGTACTGCCAGGGTCTTCCCAAGAGAATGTGTGTGCCGATTTTTATCGGTACTTCAACTTGCTTCACGACCTTCACAAAGGTCCTATCATCAACCCACTGAAGTTGGTATGGTTTGGGATGTGCGATGGTGCGAAGACCTAGCTCAGCGACCATGTCTTCGCTGGCGGCGTTGACACAGCTCCCGCTATCGATAATGAGACTACACAGGGTCCCATTTACCATAGCCCTTGATTGGAATAAGTTTTCCCGCTGAGTGCTTTCAACGATACTGGGGGAGCTTTGCAGGACCCTCTTGGTGACTAAGATTAGACCGTCCATAGGCAGCTCTCCCTCTTCTGCTTCACTCTCATGATCTTGTGGTTCAGGAGGGATCTCTTCCTCATATTCACTAGATAACTCCCCTTTGGGCCGAATAACCATGGCTCTTCTGTTGGGGCAGTCCCGCGCATAGTGTGTCACCATACGCCACCCGAGCCCGGTTGCGGAGGCGGGGGTGCCGGGACGTCGGAAGCGGAAGTCGGAATGATACAGAATGGCAGGTCCATCGAGACCTGCCGCGCGTAGCGGACCCGAAAAAGAAATGATTGTGGAAGCAACCTGAAAAATTCATACGTATACTAAATAAAATCCATGGTGAGTCTCGTCCCTCGGAAACGGACGAGCACATCACCATTACCATACATACAGTTCATGCATTAACAAGAAAGTAAGCCCCGCCCTCCGTGGACGAGTTCTTACGCACACAACATAGATACATACAGAATTCCCCGAACCTAGGGTATCTAGCAAGCGCCAAGCGCTCGTAACATGCAATGTAAGCAGAATATATACATATATACAATCATCACAACAATCCAGAAAGTATGCACATGCAACTACAGAGCCAACCCTAGGCCTAAACGTCAGATACCTCGCGCGGGATTCAGACCAGGTCTGCTACCCCCAACAAAATCCCGGCCCGCAAGGTAAAGCTGCTGCTTACCAGGTCTACCTGAAACCCAAAGACAGAACCCAAAAAAGGGTGAGTCCTCGAAAGGACCCGTAAGGGATTTGGGGTAAGATAAGCATATGTAACCCTGCAAAACAGAAAGATAGCAATATACAGAATATATGCAACAGAATACAGAATATCGTGCATGTAATAAAAACAGATCAGAATCCCGTAGGATGTGCGATTCTAAATTGCCATAAACCGTTATAACAAATCGGAACGACAGCCTCCCTCTAAGGGAGTCAGAAGCCGAAGCTATTACAGAAGCATGGTGCACCAGCTGCGGTAGCCAACCCACAACTGTTGTAGGGTTACAGACAGAGTATGGGCGTATGGGCTGGATGATAAGAGTTCCCCTTTGATATATATGGGCCAGCTCGTATGGCTGTATTGCCAAACGCAAACGCCATATGGGCCACGCCCACCAAAGCCGGCCCCGTATTTACGGAGAGCCCCTCGTATGTGACCCGTAAGGGCGCCCCGTATAAACCCGTTAGCAGCAAACGCTTGCTAACTCCTTCAAATCAACCGTTACCCTAATTATGGCATCAAGCCAAAAGAAAGGGAGTAACTCCGCAATAACTCCACCATTGTTACACCACTAATACACCGCCGTCCCAATTATGGACACATTTATGGCGATTCTCCAGCATTCAAGGCCCCATAACGGGACCTGGCACCACCCTATATATTGGGTGGTGCCTGCCTCAAATAAGGTGATTACTACACACCCCCACCTTTCTTCTATTTCTGCACCTGAGAGTTTCCCCTGTCTTACTCTTCTCAGGTACCGGAGCTGTCCCTTCACGATCACCGGAGCACCCAAACCGACCGGAGATCGCCCTTTGGCTATCACCCTTCTTCAGTTGCTTTTCCACTCGAATAGCCTTGTGCACCAGATCTTGGTAATCCCAATAATCACACAGCTCAACGGTTTTGGCAATGTCCTCTCTTAAACCATATAAAAATCTGGCCAACTTGGCTTCTTCGTCCTCCTTGACATTGGCCCTCATCAACGCTCTCTCAAGGTCTTTTTGATATTCTTCCACACTGCGATGACCTTGAATAAGGCGTTGCAACCTCTGGGCACAATCCTTGTCGTAGTAGGTTGGCACAAACCAACTTTTCATGGCCCGTTTAAGATCTTCCCAAGTGGCGATGGGGCGACCGTGGGCCCTCGCCCTCTCGTAATGCTCTTGCTCCCACCAAGTGAGGGCATAGTCGTGAAACTCAATGATAACGAGCTTTAAGGCCGTCGCATCATTGTATCCCATCATATCGATGATTCGCTCGGTTTTGGCCATCCAAGTGAAATATTCTTCCGGATCACTGGAGCCGTAGAAGGGCGGTATCTGAAGCTTTAAATTGGCGAGGGTTGTTGATCTTGAGCTTGCGCTCTCCCTCCAAGGTTTCGGTTGAAACCTCGATGAACACGTCCTCGCTCTGCTTCTTCTTCTTCTTCTTCAAGGTCTCTCTCGAGATAAGCTCGGGCTTGAGCTCTATCGGGAAAGACCCTTCTCTTTGTTGGTTTTGGTTGTGGCTCTACATAGTATTCCTGGTCATCACTATCCAGAACATCCACACCATGGTCTACTCTCATAGAGGGAGTTGGGCGGCTGTGAGGGGTGGCGTGTGACTTTGCCGATGTTGGATCGCACGTAGTATGGGTGACCCCGCCTTGAGCTCGCGATGCATGGGCATCATCGTGGGCTTGTGAGCTCTCCGGCTGCTTTCCTTGCGCGGTCTCTACCCTTGTTAGTCGCTCATTTGTAGTGGCGACTTGAGCTCCCAAGTCATCCAACCTTTGTAATATTTTCACTAGCGTATCATGCATTTCTAGCTGGGATGGGTGAGGAGGAGTCGAATCTGAAGAAACCATCTGAAATCAAAGTACAGTTGAAAATATGCAGTTAAGAAAAGATCCTCACCACTCCCTGAGTGTTTATACTCTCTCTCGTGTTTCGCTCAAATGCTTTAATGAGTATCTCACTTCGGCTATTCACTTATGGCTTTCACAAGCTCTCTAAACTTGATACCGATTTCAACCTGAGATCAAAGATGAACACGCAAAGAGACACAAACAATAACTCTAGTAAAACCGAAACTTGAAACCCAAGAAAATGTCTAGTTACTTGAAACTAGTTTTGTTTGAGATGTTAGGGTTGAGTTGGTGGTCGAAAGAAGTAGGGTGGGATATCAGAAAAGGCTTTTCACAATCACAAACACTTTTGGCTTAAGTTCAGAAACGATTTTCGGATTAAAAGCACTGTTCACTTGTGTTTTGATAAGAACACGCAAGAACACTCAAGAACTCTTCAAGAACACATAAACTTGCTCAACACTTTTCTTTCTTTAATCACTTTTCTCTGCGCTTTTGTACCGCAAAACAATTCTTTTCTTGTTTAAATCGAAAACACTTGACTTTAACAACACACTTTCAAACAACTCTTTCGGTTTCAACTGGGATCATCAACCGAGATTTCTTCAAGCGTAAGAAAGTTAACAAAAGGTTTTGCTTGAAGAAAAATCAAACAAATAATACAATACCTCCAGCAAGCGCTTTGGCTCAGATACCACTTGATGTGATCACGGGGATTGTGGTGTAATCAACGCTACGGATCTAGCTTGGTGGAGGCAGAGACGAACGAAAAACAGGTTTCGGCCAAGTGAACCTCCTCACTACGAGGTGAGGCAATGCTCTTGATAATGCCTGGGAAAGGAGATAGGATCTAGCACCTCTTGACTACAAGGTCAAGCAATACTAGATATTATGTTTGGATCCTCTTGCATGGATCACTAGGGAGATGGAAATGCAAGAATAGAGAACACAAAAGCCAATGGTCTCGCTGGGAGAGTTTCGGCCGAATTATGTTAATTCAAAATTATGTTCTAGGTTACAATGGTGTTTGTGACTAGCTTAAATAATGAGAAGAGATGTGAAAAACAAAGCGGTTCTTCAGCCGTGCATGCGTGCAGAAAGCATAAAGTGCTTTTGCATGCATGCAGCGCGAAAAGCTTCCAAAAAGGTGAAAAAGGTAAAGGTAGCCTAAAAGTGTTCAGATGCCTTTTGCATGTAAAGTGGATATTTGTCTTCCCAAGTGTTTCCAGAGAAATGACGCCTTGTGTTGGATTTGGTCGGTCAGTTGGCTAAGTGTGGAGGCTTCGCGGGATGCCTTCGCCAGGGGCCTTCGCGGAAATGCCTTCGCCTGGCGCCTTCGCAGGAATGCCTTCGCTTGGCGCCTTCGCGGGAATGCCTGGGCCTGGGGCCTTCGCGGGCATGTCTTCGCTTGGGGTCTTCGCGGGGGCGCCTTCGCCTGGGGCCTTCGCCTGTGTCAAGTGTCCGCGCACCAAAGCCTCGCTGCTCCCTTCCTCAAGGATGCTTATGCTCAAGGCTCCAAAGGGCTTCGCATATTCTTCGTCCAATGCGATGCCGAGGTGGCGAAGTTGTAAGGCCTTCGCTCGAGACTCCTCTTGATCGTCCTGCGCCATGAGCCTCATGAAAGCGTTGAGACTCGCTTGAACTTGTTTCAGCCGGGATGGCGAAAATGCGGCTTTATTTGTGTGTGAGTTAATAGAAATTTGGCTATTTTTGGCTAAAAAGAGGGCATGGGGCGGATGGTGATGGGAGAGAAAGGGACATGTGTCCCATTGTGGTTGAAGAAGAGAAGAGAAGAAAGGCTTTTGGCAAAATGTGTATATGTATTTATATTAATAATACATATATATATGTGAATAAGTAAAGAAATGGAATTATGTGGTCAACACTTCACACTTCTCTTCTTCTTCTTCACGTATCTCTCTCTCTCTCTCCCTCACATCCGCCATTGTTGGAGCTTAAAGCTCACAACTGATTTTCGTCATTTCGCGACCAAACTTCGAGGTAAACCACTTAAATCGTTCATTGGGTTGTATAGATCGATAATCTGAAGTCTGTTTTGGAAGAATCAGTATAGTTTGTAAGTTAGGAGCATTTGAATTTTGGAGTGAATAGTGTCATATGCTCCTTTGTTTGATTTTTCGGTTCCTAAGCGTTCTCGGCACTTCCTGGTGCATGTTTGATAACAGGAACGTAGGAAGAAACGCACCCGAGGTTGTGCCGATTCGCGTCTGAAAATTTGGGTGGAATTTTCGACGGAAGAATTAGCGAAAGGTAAGGATGTTTCTGTGTTCAGAATGGAATTCTGATTCTGTTAGTATACTCGGTTCAGTTAGAAAAGGCTCGGCGTGAAAGTCGTTTTTCCGGCCGAGCCTCGTTTTTGGCGCCACTGTTAGTGATTGATTCTATGAATTTTGAATTGAAATTGTGTATCTGTGATTGATTGTGAACAGGGAGTTGCTTTGAAATTGGGCAGAAACTCTGCCGAAATTCCTACCGGGACCGTCGATCGAGAATTCGGATTTGGACTACATTCGGAGGTAAGGGTTCAGTGTGTGTTTAGGAGTATAGGCATTGTTGTGCAGGAACCGATTGGGATTCCGATACACCTACGATGGTTATCGATGATTCGTATTGATTGACCGATGGGGGTCGCTCCCAGCCGGTACCATGCTCTACCGACCGATTGTGAATGGACGCATGGCCATTGCCGGTTGGACCGGGGCAGATCTCGCCATGGTCCATCACAAAGATTGTTATCGTTATGATTGCGAACTGAATGTGATTGTCATTGACCGACTACATTGCATATGTTTGATTGTGTTGCATTTACCGTTTCGATTGAGTATTGATTGTGTTTGTGATTGACCGGTTGTGGTTTATGAGACGCATGGCAATGCCGGTTGGACCGGGGAAGATCTCGCCATGGTCCATAACACTGTGCTTAACCGTTTCGTTTGTGAATTGACCGTGATTGTGACTGACCGGTTGCATTGATTGAGCATAAGATTGATTGGTGAGATGCTTTGTGTTTCGTTTTCGTTATGTTTCCGTTTGCAGGTTTATTGTATCTACCGTTTTAGTAAATCGCACCATGTCTATACTGTTCCCTTACTAAGTTCTTTCGAGAACTTACCCTTATATCTACTGTTTCAGGAAAAGGCAAGGAAAAGCAAGTCGCCGAGCAGAGGCGAGGTTGCTTGTCCGAAAGGTTTGGTCTAGAGCAAGCAGCAGCAGCTTTCACCTTTGCACGGTTGGATTCCGTGAGACCGCCGACCGGTGGGTTTCTTTTGTATTCGAACTTGGTTCTCGCTCGTATATTGTCATAACATGCATGTTTCGTCTGTAAGGTTTGGTTGTGTAAATGGTTTGGTTTGCATAAGTGTTTGAGTTCAGTTCGGAACCGTTGGTTGTCGCGTTGAAATTTCAGGATTTGGGTTCAGTTGGAAGGTCGGGTGATCGCCAGGTGATCACCAACTCCAACACTTTGAAGTGTTGGTTTGCTGATTTTTAGGTGATCACCAGGTGATCACCAACTCCAAGTTGGTTTGCTGTTTTTTAGGTGATCACCAGGTGATCACCAACTCCAAGTTGGTTTGCTGTTTTTTAGGTGATCACCAGGTGATCACCAACTCCAAGTTGGTTTGCTGTTTTTTAGGTGATCACCAGGTGATCACCAACTCCAACCCTTTGCTGTTTTTTAGGTGATCACCAGGTGATCACCAACTCCAACACTTTGAATTTGTTGACCGGCTGTTTTTTAGGTGACCACCCGGTGATCACCTAAATATGAAATTTTGCCCTTTTGATCCTCTAACTTCTCCTTTTGTTATATTTTGTCCCAAAATGACCCGAAGTGCCAAATTTAGTAATTTTATGAGAAAAACAACCCCATTCGCATAGGTAAACATCTTGGGACTTAGTTGAGCATTAGTGCTATGGTTTAAGGAAATTTTTGGGTGATCCCAAGGAAGGTTGCCCTGTTGTTGGGGTTGTTATGTGATAAGGTTGTGAGTGAACCGTCACCGCCACCTTCCCCTTTCCCGGTTTGGCTCCGTTCTCCGTGCGCTTCGCGAGTGCGGGGTAGGAGGGTGCGAGTGGGGTGACAAGTTGGTATCAGAGCAGGTTTACCTAGTTGCGAATGGTTTATGTGATAGTAAGGTTGCATTTCATTGCATCATGCATGTACATATCTGAGCCAATTGGAATCTGCTTTCTTTGCTAAGTTTTGATTGATACTTGTAATGTTGTGTTTATAGTGATTCTTAGAAAATGGTTATTACCCGGGAAGACCGGGAGTGAGTGAGCAAGAGAGGCGGGATGAAGGTCCCGAATCTCAACGAGATAGTATGAGTGGCAGGGGGACGGGCACCACAAGTTTCCCCTGAGCTAGTGCGAGTGGTACTCGGTCTCCTATGAAACGGGACATTAAGCCCGGAGTCCCGAGCTCGAGACCGGGGAGGGTAAAAATTCCACAACCGGGTGTGGAAAAGACCGTGAGATGGGACGCATGGCAATGCCGACGCATGGCGATGCCGGTTGGACCGGGGAAGATCTAGCTATGGTCGGGGAAGATCTCGCCATGGTCTCTATTAGTGCGGGTCTTAGAACAGATCCGAGATAGTTTGGCACAGATATTACCGAAACCGGCAGATTCAAGAACCGTGCAACCGCTTTAAGGTGTAAGTGGAAGTGGATCGGGCGTCATGGACCCCATATCTGTGACCGATAGCAGCCCATCCTCTTCGGAGGAGGAGGCTAGTACTGATGTAGAGCGGAGACACCCAAGAGGTAGGAGGGTGCAACGAAGGATTGACTCAGTTGCAAGACGGAGTCATGATGATCATGGCCCGTCACAGGGAAGTGTTAGTGGTCGATGTCGCCGTCGACAATCTGAGGAAGCCGAAGGGTCACATCGACCCAAAAGGCAGCGGGAAGAGAATGAGCGCCCTAGTAGGATGCTCGAGCGATTCCAACGCCTGAACCCACCCCGTTTCAACGGAAAGGGTGGGCCTGAGGCGGCGGAAGTCTGGTTCCGACGGATCGACTCCATGTTTGAAAGATTGGAATTCTCATCTACCGCAATGGTATCGTTGGCAACGCATAACTGGAGGACCGAGCTTTGATATGGTGGGAGAGTGTGAGGAACAGGCACCGAGCGGAGCAGTTCGCCCTGGGAGAGCATGATACTGATATGACGTGGAATGAGTTTACTCGCTTGTTCCACGATCATTATGTGAGTGATGCTGTCCGGGACTTGCGACAAGCACAGTTTGACAATTTGACTCAAGGGACTATGAGCGTTCTGGAATATTAGCACTAGTTTGATCGATTGATTCGCTATCTTCCACAGTATCATGGGATGGTAGAACTGATGGCAAAGAGATTTATCAGAGGGTTGCGACCTGATATTCGATTGGCACTCCGACCGTTGGATATCAAATATTATCAGGAAGCAACACAGAAGGCTCAACTGATTGAACAGGAGGATGTTGAGAGTAGATTCATACCTCAACAGGCCGTTGGACGTGGAAGGGGTACAAGCTTCCGTGGCTTCTCTCGAAACGCCGGGAGGGCACTCCAGCCTAACCCAAGCGCTAGAGGGAAGGGAGTAGCTTCACCCTCTGCTACTGTTTGTCCGACCTGTCAACGTTCTCACCCAGGCAGAGCATGCTATCGGGAGACAGGTCAGTGTTTGGGATGTGGTTCATCGATCCACTGGGTCCGGGATTGTCCTCAAGCTGCATCGAGGAGGGAGGTCGGCCAAGGTCCGAGGCCTCCATTGGGTTACCGTTGTTTCGACCGGGGGCACCACGAGGTGGTGCTAGACCACAGTTTCCACGACCGCAGGCGCCTCCACCGCCACCGCAACCGAGATTGGGAAGAGTTTTTCAGATCGAACGCGGGGAGGCAAATCAGCAAAAGGAAGGTGAAACGGCACGACAAGGTGCCCTTAAAGGTACCATACTGTTAAATAACATTCCTGCTACTGTGTTGTTCGATACTGGTGCTTCTGTGTCCATTGTGGCTCAGAAATTTTCTATGGCTCAACGTTTATCTATGAGTTCTATGCCACGAGTGGCTTTAGTTAAGACTGCAGGAGCCGGTGGTTGCTCTCTAATGATATGGTTCGGGATTGTATGATTGATTTGGGAAACATCGGATCTTGAGTGATTTATTGGTTTTAGATATTTCGGGGTATGATGTGGTTACGGGAATGGACTGGTTAGTTAAGAATGGAGTACTGATTGATTGTGGGAAGCGGGAGGTGACTTTACCTATCGGGAAGGTACTTCAATCCTCCGCTTCTTCCTCCGAGCAGAATCGAATGGGAGTCTAGAATTGCAAATTCTAGACGAGTTTGAAGTGATAGATGAGGATGATTACTGTGGGTTGAACTCTTCGGAGATCAGGGATGAGATAGATCGGGTATTGGTTGTAAGGGAATTTCCGCAGGTATTTCCTGAAGATTTACCGGGGATGCCTCCGGAACGTGAAATTGTTTTCGAGATTTTGCTCCAGCCGGGATCAGTACCCGTATCTGCTCCCCCTTATCGAATGGCTATCCCTGAAATGAATGAGCTTAAGAAGCGGTGGATGAATTGCTTTCTAAAGGATTCATTCGGCCGAGCTCGTCCCCGTGGGGTGCTCCGGTGTTGTTTGTGAACAAGAAGGATGGAACGTTACGATTGTGTATCGATTATCGCAAACTGAATGCGATAACTGTGAAAAATAAATCCCCCCTCCCACGGATTGATGATTTGTTTGATCAGTGAAGGGGCAAAGGTATTTTCGAAGATTGACTTGAGATCGGGTACTTCCAACTTCGGGTGAAGGAAGAAGATATTCCCAAAACAGCTTTCCGAACCCGGTATGGACATTATGAGTATACTGTCATGCCATTCGGTTTGACAAATGCGCCTAAGGCATTTATGGATATGATGAACCGAGTGTTCCGTCCATACATGGATCAGTTTGTGGTGGTATTAATTGATGATATCTTGGTTTACTCCAAGAATGAAGGTGAACATCAAGATCACTGCGAATTGTACTCAAGACTTTGAGTGATCATCGGTTGTATGCCAAACTCTCCAAGTGTCGATTTTGGATCGGGAAGTGTCCTTCCGGGGGCACGTTATTGGAGAGAATGGTTTATCGGTGGATCTGAAAAGATTAAGGCAAGTAATGGACTGGAAGCAACCGACTACGATGCGAGAGATCGGGAGTTTCCTCGGACTGGCGAGTTATTACCGGAGGTTCGTATCGAGATTTTCGACTTTGGCTCTACCCCTTACTCAGCTTACGCAGAAGGCGAGCATTTGTATGGTCTCGAGGCGTGTGGCGCAGCTTTCAGAACTAACGGATAGGCTGACTCACGCACCTATTGCAGTATTGCCGGATCCAAGTGCAGCTTTACGATTTACACGGACGCTTCAGTCGGGTTTGGGTTGTGTACTCATGCGGGATAGGAATGTGATAGCTTATGGGTCGAGACAGCTTCGACCGCATGAGCAAAACTACCCGACTCACGATTTGGAATTGGCAGTAATTTATGCACTCAAGCAATGGCGACATTATCTCCTGGGTAGCAAATTTCAAATCTTTACGGAACATAAGAGTTTGAAATACTTGTTTACCCGAAGGATTTGAATATGAGGCAACGAAGGTGGCTTGAGTACATGAAGGATTACGATTGTAGTATTGAGTATACACGGGTAAAGGGAATTTGGTAGTTGACGACCGAGTCGGAAGTAAACCGGCTTGGTGAAAGATGGAGATCGGTATGATGTTAATAAAGAGAATGACTTGGTTTGTTTGTGGAGTTTGAGGAGCATCGAGAGCGAGAGCAAGCATTTACTTTGACAATCCAGTCGGAATGGCTGGACAATGTACGAGACGCTCAGAAGGTAGATGCGTCAATTAAGAAGGTAGCGGGAGAAGCGAAAGGATCACTTCACCCGTCATTTGGTTATAAGAAGGGATTGTTGTATTTCAGAAATCGACTGTATGTACCGAAGGAACCGACTCTTCGCAATGAAATACTTGAGGAAACAACAGCGAAAGTTAAGAAGATTCAGGATCGATTGAAGGTTGCTAATGATCGGACCACCTCCTATGTGAATAAAAGGAGGCGGGATTTAGAATTCGAGGTTGGTGACAAAGTATGGCTCAAGGTAGCACCAACCAGAGGAGTTATCGGATTTGGTAAGAAGGGAAAGTTGGCACCGCGTTATGTGGGACCGTATGAGATTCTGGAGCGGGTTGGTAGAGTAGCCTACCGGTTGGCTTTACCCCCGCATATGTCAGCAGTGCATAACGTATTTCATGTGAGTATGCTGAAGAAGTGTATCCTGGATCCGGTCCAGACAGTTACCGCAGAAGATATACAGATAGAACCGGATCTTTCCTACAAAGAGGTGCCAGTGGCCATCCTAGGGCACGATGTGCGGAAGCTTCGTAGTAAGCTAATACCGATGATCAGGGTACAATGGTCTCATCATACCGACCGAGAGGCTACGTGGGAGGTCGAGCAGGATATTCAGGATCGGTACCCCCAAGAGTATTTAACGCCTTAAGACTACCTTGGAGGACCAAGGGTCTTAAGGGGGAGAATTGTTACCAACACCCGACGTAATTAAGTTAATTACGTATTTAAGTTCAATTACCGGATTTTTGATAATTTCTGTTTTGGGACTCGTACTGCTTGTTTGGTAATTGTGGATTTGATTTGGTGATTTTTGGGGCAACCCGGGACGAATTTAGAATTTGTTACGCGGGTGCGCGTAATTCCCGGGAGTTGCCTTTCCGAGTGACTCGGGACTTATATTGGGATAATAAAAATGTGTTTTATGGGTTTTGTGATGTCCTGAGTATGTGGTTAAAGTTTGGTTCCAATCGGAGTAAGGTTGGTAAAAAGTTGCGTTTTGGTGGCGAAAATGCGCTTTTATTGTGTGTGAGTTAATAGAAATTTGGCTATTTTTGGCTAAAAAGAGGGCATGGGGCGGATGGTGATGGGAGAGAAAGGGACATGTGTCCCATTGTGGTTGAAGAAGAGAAGAGAAGAAAGGCTTTTTGGCAAAATGTGTATATGTATTTATATTAATAATACATATATATATGTGAATAAGTAAAGAAATGGAATTATGTGGTCAACACTTCACACTTCTCTTCTTCTTCTTCACGTATCTCTCTCTCTCTCTCCCTCACATCCGCCATTGTTGGAGCTTAAAGCTCACAACTGATTTTCGTCATTTCGCGACCAAACTTCGAGGTAAACCACTTAAATCGTTCATTGGGTTGTATAGATCGATAATCTGAAGTCTGTTTTGGAAGAATCAGTATAGTTTGTAAGTTAGGAGCATTTGAATTTTGGAGTGAATAGTGTCATATGCTCCTTTGTTTGATTTTTCGGTTCCTAAGCGTTCTCGGCACTTCCTGGTGCATGTTTGATAACAGGAACGTAGGAAGAAACGCACCCGAGGTTGTGCCGATTCGCGTCTGAAAATTTGGGTGGAATTTTCGACGGAAGAATTAGCGAAAGGTAAGGATGTTTCTGTGTTCAGAATGGAATTCTGATTCTGTTAGTATACTCGGTTCAGTTAGAAAAGGCTCGGCGTGAAAGTCGTTTTTTCCGGCCGAGCCTCGTTTTGGCGCCACTGTTAGTGATTGATTCTATGAATTTTGAATTGAAATTGTGTATCTGTGATTGATTGTGAACAGGGAGTTGCTTTGAAATTGGGCAGAAACTCTGCCGAAATTCCTACCGGGACCGTCGATCGAGAATTCGGATTTGGACTACATTCGGAGGTAAGGGTTCAGTGTGTGTTTAGGAGTATAGGCATTGTTGTGCAGGAACCGATTGGGATTCCGATACACCTACGATGGTTATCGATGATTCGTATTGATTGACCGATGGGGTCGCCTCCCGAGCCGGTACCATGCTCTATCGACCGATTGTGAATGGACGCATGGCCATTGCCGGTTGGACCGGGGCAGATCTCGCCATGGTCCATCACAAAGATTGTTATCGTTATGATTGCGAACTGAATGTGATTGTCATTGACCGACTACATTGCATATGTTTGATTGTGTTGCATTTACCGTTTCGATTGAGTATTGATTGTGTTTGTGATTGACCGGTTGTGGTTTATGAGACGCATGGCAATGCCGGTTGGACCGGGGAAGATCTCGCCATGGTCCATAACACTGTGCTTAACCGTTTCGTTTGTGAATTGACCGTGATTGTGACTGACCGGTTGCATTGATTGAGCATAAGATTGATTGGTGAGATGCTTTGTGTTTCGTTTTCGTTATGTTTCCGTTTGCAGGTTTATTGTATCTACCGTTTTAGTAAACTGCACCATGTCTATACCTGTTCCCTTACTAAGTTCTTTCGAGAACTTACCCTTATATCTACTGTTTCAGGAAAAGGCAAGGAAAAGCAAGTCGCCGAGTAGAGGCGAGGTTGCTTGTCTGAAAGGTTTGGTCTAGAGCAGCAGCAGCAGTTTCACCTTTGCGCGGTTGGATTCCGTGAGACCGCCGACTGGTGGGTTTCTTTTGTATTCCGAACTTGGTTCTGGCTCTGTATAATGTCATAACATGCATGTTTCGTCTGTAAGGTTTGGTTGTGTAAATGGTTTGGTTTGCATAAGTGTTTGAGTTCAGGTTCGAACCGTTGGTTGTCGCGTTGAAATTTCAGGATTTGGGTTCGGTTGGAAGGTCGGGTGATCGCCAGGTGATCACCAACTCCAACACTTTGAAGTGTTGGTTTGCTGATTTTTAGGTGATCACCAGGTGATCACCAACTCCAAGTTGGTTTGCTGTTTTTTAGGTGATCACCAGGTGATCACCAACTCCAAGTTGGTTTGCTGTTTTTTAGGTGATCACCAGGTGATCACCAACTCCAAGTTGGTTTGCTGTTTTTTAGGTGATCACCAGGTGATCACCAACTCCAACCCTTTGCTGTTTTTTTAGGTGATCACCAGGTGATCACCAACGCCTACACTTTGAGTTTGTTGACGGGATGTTTTTTAGGTGTCCACCCGGGGATCACCTTAATATGAAATTTGGCCCTTTTGATCCTCTAACTTCTCCTTTTGTTATATTTTGTCCCAAAATGACCCGAAGTGCCAAATTTAGTAATTTTATGAGAAAAACAACCCCATTCGCATAGGTAAACATCTTGGGACTTAGTTGAGCATTAGTGCTATGGTTTAAGGAAAGTTTTGGGTGATCACAAGGGGCGGTTGCCCGGTTGTTGGGGGTGTTATGTGATAAGGTTGTGAGTTAACCGTCACCGCCACCTTCCCCTTTCCCGGTTTGGCTCCGTTCTCCGTGCGCTTCCGCGAGTGCGGGGTAGGAGGGTGCGGGGTGGGGTGACACGGGACATGGTCATGGGTCCGCCAAGGCCTTGGAGTGGATTTGGGGGTGCGCACGCCTGAGGTTGCGGGCCATCTTGAGCTTGGGGATCTTTTGGGGCGATATCCACATCAAATACTTACGCACCTAAAATGAAAATGAAAATGGTGATAGAATACCTTGTGTTGTTGGTGCTCCGAGATGGTGGCGGATGGGGAAATGGTGGTGGGAAGGTGTCGGAGAAAACAGAGGAAGTGGAGGGACGCATGGTGCTCTTTTGAGGTGGAGGAGATGATAAATGGAGAGGAATGTTTTGGCGGAGGAGAAAAGCCTGAAGAGCCATCTGGAAGCTTTGGTGGTAGCGGGTGAGGCGTTACCAAGCCCGCTACCATGAATTAATTTTCAAATTTAAATTTTGAGTTTTCTGGTATTTTTGTACGGTAGCACATCTGGTAGCGGGCAAGGGCGTTACCGTTTTGGTAGCGGGTAACTCCTTATCAAACCCGCTACCACGCACCATTGGTAATGCCAAAAGTAGCGTATTGCCTCTTACCATATTCCAGTAACCTTTTCGGGACCATGGTAGCGGGTCGCCCCTTACCAAACCCGCTACCATGATCCCAACAGCTACGTAGTGTTACTTCTTGAATACATTCTCCCCATTTGCCATAGTTAAAAAGACTATCAAGATCTAGAAGTGAATTCAAGTCTGTAAGCGAGAGATCATTCATTAACGCATTGATGATGACTGAGTTATACAGATAGAAGCTTGTTGTCATTAAGCTCACATGCAAGAATCATGCAATATCTATAGATATGGGGTTCTGCACCACTTAGAACAGATAAAACATATAATATTGCACAATGTAGAAGTGATCATCCCAATCAAGAGAAAGATATAGAGCAGCGATAAGCAGCAGAGCGGATTATCCGCGGTTATGCCTAAGCCGTAACTACGACCGGCATAGAGATGGCAATGGAGCGGATTATCCGCGGTTATGCCTAAGCCGTAACTACGACCGCGAATATATAACTATCCGCGATTAATGTATATCCGCCATTGCAGATATTCTTTAGCACCTATTAATGAATATCAGTGGATATCCGCCACCCGCGGTTAGTTGGCGGATACTGTTTGAAAATACATAACAATACAGAACCTCAAGTAATAACAAACCTAATAAATGTAGACAACTACAAGTGATAGTCTGATAGAAGCTAAAGAAAAAGTTAAACAAAGTTTTTGTTTGCATCCAACGAAAGCTTTCCATTTTCTGATTGTCCATCCTTCAGATCTTCACCTTCATCAGTAGTACATCATCAAGAACTGTAAGACATTACAAGGCCATATCTTAAACCAAAGCAAGTAGGAAAATCATATACAGAGTACTAGATAGTAATAGAAATTTGAGCTCATATTTGGGCTCAGTTGGAGGGTAGTTTTTTAAATTAATGATAATGGGTTGAGTTGGGCTAGTGGCTACTCGTATTGATGGGTTGGTTAACGGATACGAATATTCTTAGTTTGGATAGTTGATACCCATAACCGTAACCGTTAGCCTCATGGTTATTAAATTCCATCGATTAGCCAATAACCGCAGATATAACCTCTATAAGGTCGCGGTTATCCGTGGTTGGTAGATATCTTCCGACCCACTACCATCCCTACTACAGCAACATCAACGTGGATGACCTGTAGATTGATTAATCAATATTCTTCATCATTCATTCATATATATATATATAGGGGTCGGCCCACAATGGGGCCACGCGAGGGCACGTGCCTCCAATAAAATTCTACAAATTATGATCGTACTAGTAGTATTTTCTGATATAAATAAAGTATATGGACCATTTTGAAAACAAAATTGTGGTTCCATTGTGGTTGGTGCATTAACTGCCACTTTTTGACCATTGGTGGATATGCATCGCTTTGTGACGGTTCGCCTTCCCGGACATCCTTAAATAAGGAACATTTCCAGAGTTGCTATCCACTCCTCATTCTTGCTTCCTTGCTCTCCCTCTCCTTTGCTCTCTCTATAGCTTCTCTTTTTTCACGACGGACAATCCATCGCTCAAAGAGGCGATCAGCTTTTTTCAGAGGTGGAGAAGTGTTGAGAAAGTTGCCCCAGAAGAATACCTAGCACCTTTCCTCAGCCAAGAATCAGTTGCTTCAGGCAGCCAAGAGGGAGCTTCCGCCGTAGAGAAATTCTACCGCCGATATCACTCCGCCGTCGACGCAGCTGCAAGAGTCTCGCCGGTACCCCTTAGGTCGTCCAACTGTCACTCTTTTCTCCGTCCTATTTCCCGAGGTACTTACAAATGGCCTCTTCTTTTCCAATTCCTTCTTCTGTTCGTCCTTCGGGAAGCTTATTAGAAACGAGTGACCCCGTACCCGAAGGATGGTGGTCCGAGGTTGACCATTTCCGGAGCAAAGCCACTCCCGAACTTGTAAAGCGCTGGCAACGCGATTTCTTCCTCCCCCGAACTGTAGCCATTAGAGTGCCAATGCTGGAGTGTCGTGTATATGAACCGGGCGTTGGAAGCCTTGCCATTTTTAAGGGTCAATTGGAGTGCGGGCTTAGGTTTCCCCCGCACCCTTTTGTTCAGGAGTTGATTGAATCGCATGGGCTGGCCATCAACCAACTAAGCCCGAACACTTTTTGCCATCTAAACGCATTCCTCGTGCTGTGCAAAGTGTTCGGGATAGAACAAAAAACTTCCACCTTTCTACAGTTTTATATAATTGTCCCGAATCCAAGAAATTGTTTTTATTACTTCGGGGCTAGGGGGAATCACATAAAGAAGTTTAACCTTATCTGGGACCTGCCTTCGAGCAGAAAAGGGTGGCATGGGGAGTTTTTCTTCTTGAAGCCCAAGCGTCGTGGGACCTTCAGACCGTCCAGAAGGTAGGGGAACTTGTGGACGTGAAGGACCCTTCCCGTTTGTTGGAGTTAGAAGGCGCTCGGGAGAATTACGAAGCTTTTCGTAGCAAGCTGGGGCATTTGGTTGACTGGTTCGGGGATGATCATCCCGAACCATTTCCTGTCCCAATCAACTGGGTTCTTATCACCCAAGGAGTCTTATCTCACTTGGGGATAATTCAGGGTGACATCAAGGCACTTGGGATCCGGGAAAGTTCCCCCTCCCCTCAAGACTTGGCTCTGGTCCGGCGTCTGCGGGGCGAAATCCCGCACAGGGTCTTTGTGGAAGGTTCATATCCTTTCCTTCACTTTTTTGCACTCTTTTTTATTAACTAATTACTTCTCTTCTTGCAGAAATGGCCCCGAAGATAGACCTCCAGAGTCTGTTCAAGGACATTCAGAACCCCAAGCCTTCCAAGGAGTCCTCTAAGGCTGGCCCTTCCCAGCCTCCGGCTGCAGAGCCGAAGAAGAGAAAGAGGGACGCTGCTAAAGTCCTGGAGGCTATTGAATCTGATCCTCCCGAGGTTCGTTCTCCAGTCCGCCTAGAAGACACGGACACCACTTTTGAGGAACTACTGGACGCGTATGACCAGGCTGGTCCTTCTCCGTACAAGAGGAGACGTCTCCGGGGAAAATACAAGGCTACTCTGGTCGCAGAGGAGCGGGCTCCTGGAGTCTTGCCTTCGGACTTTGATCTAGGTAAACAACACTTAACTTTGGAAAATAAGTGCTTCTGGAACATCTTCGGGAATCGTTCCAGAATGTTCGGAGACGATCCTATTCATGAAGTCACCCGAACGCATTTCTGCTGTACAGGTCCAGGCTAGAGGGAAGCCCAGGAGAAGGCACAGCAAGAACGGGATGCCGAGCTAGCACGGTACTGGTCTGATCTGATTCCCCGGGAGCCGAAATGGCTCATTCATGAGGACCAGAATCTCATGGATGACAAAGATGCCAAGGAGATGGCTCCGGAAATCTGGAAAGGGATCTCAACTGCCCGGACCATGGATTCCCTCGAGCACCAATTCTCGGATGTTGCTGTGATCTTGGCTCGCATGCACATCCTGAGCACCCAGGTCAGTTTTCTTCTTCTTCTTCTTCTTTAAGTTATTACTACCTTGTGTAATTCTGACATCCCCTCTGTTGTTTGTTGCAGACAACTTGCCTGACTGGGTGGGCATCTCAAGTCGTCCAGAGGATGGACGACGCCCGGAGTAGTGCTGAACAGCGGGCTACTAAGACAGTGGCTGTAGTGGTGAAACTCATCCAAAGAGTTTCCGACTATGAGCAACTTCTGCGGGCGTCCCGGACGTCAAGCTCTTCTGTCACGACCACCCCGCCCGGTTGCGGAGGTGGAGCCGGCCGCGACGTCGGGACGTGAAACTACGGCGGAAAGCGCGACAACGAAGCGTTTTACTCAAAAGACGGATTAGTCGAGCAACGACTTGCAACCTACAAACTCATACATGGCAAGTATACAAAGTAACCCAACATTTACCAAACATGCAGTTCATGGTATACCAAACATTGCTCATCGCAACAACCACAGAAACACTGAATTCATTTCATAACAAATCCAATATAGGCAAGTCGGGGCTCCGCCCTCGACTCAGAAGACAACAAAGGCAGAATATATCTCCGATCATATAACATATACAAACTCATGAACTTAAATACATGCATGCAGCTACAGCTACAGAGCCACTAAACAAAATCCTATAAATACCTAAGTGCGGAATCAGAAGCCTCTCGCTCAAGGATTCCCGCACGTGGTACTGCTGCTGCTACAGAACCCAAAATGACAGAAAGCACCGCGGACCTCTACTCCGCCGATTGCGTACCAGGACGGCCTGAAAGGTGGTAAACAAATAAAAGGGTGAGTCCTCGAGAGGACCCAGTAAGGGCTAAGGTAAGATACCGCTTGCTCAAGCAAAGAGTAAGCGTAACTCGCAAAACAGAACAACACAAGCAAACATATACATATATATATACATGTATGCAGAGTCAGAAGTGAGCCGGAACCCATCGTACGCGGTCCAACCGCCAGAACGACCCAAAATGACAGCCCTCTCTAAGAGGTCAGAACATACAGAAAAGAACAGCCGCACTGTACCGGCTGGGGTCTCGATCCCCAAACTGTCGTAGGTCGCGTAAGTATATCGGCACCCCTAGTGCGGATATACACGTAATGTCGGCACCCTCCAAAGGCGGACACGTAACAGTAACGTCGGCACCCGGCGGACACGAATAGAAGTATCGGCACTCCCGGTGCGGATACGCAGAACAGAACCAACGAGCACCCGTGGCCTCTAAGACCATCCGGGTCTTGTCACATAATAGAACATATAATAATGCACATGCAAAATAGAACAGAATATAAACAGAAGTATACCAAAAGGTATACACAGAATATCGGCACCTAGAGCGAATATACAGAGCAGATCATAAACCCGTGGCCTCCAAGACCATCCGGGCCTTGAACAGAACAACCATGCATCTTACCATATGACGGGTCTCGGGATCACCGAACCACCGCCCTCATCCGGAACCCGCCTCAACTAAACCCGATATACATGCAAATACTCCCAGAATGCATAACGAGAGAAGTTGAGCCCTTACCTCAGAAAAGCTGCCCCGCAGTACAAATCCCGGGAAATCCCGGCTCTCGGCCCGAAAAGTAAAACTTGACCTTTATGGTCCCGCAACACTCTACCAAAGCTGAAACAAGCTGAACAACCATAAACTAATCAGAACTCATCAAATTAGACCCCGTAACCAATCCCGCACATTCCCGCACTTTCCCGCAAAAATCCACAGAAAGCTCGGTTTTACGAACCGAGCTAGAACATTGTTATTCATACACCCACAAACACATTCCAACCTTTAAACCCCACTTTCCAGGCATTTTCCCCAAAATCCCGCATAAAGGTAACTTTTGCACCCAACACCCGAAAACGACGTTTCAAATACCATTTCTCACCTAATTCCATCCATGATACCAAATTACCAACTAATTCAACCAAAACACAACACCATCATAGATAAAGATTCACTTTAAGTTTCGGCCCTTTGCCAACTTTTACCCAACTTCCAATTCAAACCATTCAAGGTTCCAAGCATTCTCTTTGACCACCAATTACACTTCCTAAGCAAGAATACTAACCAATTTCACCTTTAAGAACCAAGAACATTCACAAATCTTAACCCATAATTTCGGCCAAAAAGGGGGTTTCTTCCCTAGCATGCTTTCCATCAAATTGAATCCATAGATAGTCTTAGAATCATGCAAGGAACAACATATCCCAAGCATGATTCAAGAACACAAGTCTACATCATTTTAGAAAATTAAGCATAAATTCGGCCTCCCTTGGGTTTTTCCATCCATGGAGTTTTTCCAAAGTTTAACACTTGATTCTTACTCCCTTCCTACCCAAGAACAACATACTAAAAGATGGGAGGAAGAAGATCACCCAAACACATAGCTAAGAGTAACATCAAATTCGGATTTCTCTCTCTTTTTCCACCAAGAACATGGTTTCCAACTTATAAAGAGATGAAGAGAGGAAGCTTACCAAATATGGAGTCCAATTCCTTGTTGATTTCAGCCAAGAGATGAAGAATCCAAAGCTTGAAGAAGATGGAGGCTATGGCGGCAACGAGACGGAGAAATGAACGAAGAAGAAGAAGAAATGAAATGAAAATAGCTCCTGTACTATTTCCATAACCCTTTTAAACCTCTTTCCTTTCCATCTTTAATATGGGCATGACAAGTGTCCTTTCCCCTTTGGTCAACACTTATGAGTCACCCTTATCCACCAAAAATCTGAAAACCAAAAATCTGAAATTTGTCTAAGTCATGCCCTCTTCGGGAGAACCCCTGTAATTGGCTAAGTCATGCCCTCTTCGGGAGAGGACCCATGCCCTCTTCGGGAGAGGACCCATGCCCTCTTCGGGAGAGGACCCATGGAATTTGGCTAAGTCATGCCCTCTTCGGGAGAGGACCCATGCCCTCTTCGGGAGAGGGCCCATGGCCTCTTCGGGAGAGGACCCCTGCCTTCTTCGGGAGAGGGCCCATGGCCTCTTCAGCGAACGTCCCGCCCCAAAATATTTTATAGCGTAAAAAGCTCCGGGACGTTCCCACGATTCCAAATCCGCAAACGGTTTCCCAATCCGAGGTCCCGGGAGCGCTACCGAGCCCGCTGTACGCCCCGAGACAAGTCCCGGCCCCCATTCGGGAGAGGGCCATGTCACCTCTGGGAGAGGACCATGTCCCCTATGGGAGAGGACCATGTCCCCTATGAGAGAGGACCCATGGCCTCTTCAGGAGGACACTTACAACCACAAATCCTTCGGGAGAGGACCATGTCCCCTTTGGGAGAGGACCCATGGCCTCTTCAGGAGGACACTTAGTACCACAAATATACAAGGGCTTGCCAAAAAGATACTCGAACAAGGCTCAGAAGCCATCTGACCGCCAAAAGCCCGATTTCGCAGGCCAAAACCGAAGCCCCGGGTCACCCGATCCGTAACATACCCCTGACTCTCCCGGGGTGACCGTAATCTCAACTTGCCGTGAGGAAAATTGTGGAGAGGAACCCACACGCTGATCTCTCCGGGTTGGATAGCCATGATGAGCGCCCGAGGGATCCTTCTTGGTGCGGGGAAGAGTTCTTGAAGGCTCCGGAGCCAATCCATCCGGACCAATTTAGCTTCCCTTAATACTTGTTTTTCTTCACTTTTTTGTTCCTTTGGAGGGTACTCCGGGAATTGTAAATGAATCCTTTGGGATTAATTAACGAAACCTTCGGGATTTTCGTTAACTTGTTTGATCGCAACAATCTTTTTCCCAAACGTACATATATGACTGGCTCCGGGCTACACATAGTACTTTCGCAGTGCTTCCGAATGAAACGTGTTAGAAAACTCTCTTCCTTCGGAATCTGATAATTTGTAAACTCCCTTTCTTTCTTCGGAGACTACTCGAAACGGGCCTTCCCAGTTCGGGGCGAATGAACCACCTTGTGGTCTTCGAGAACCCGGTTTGGTCTATCGCAGGACTAGGTCTCCAACCTTGATACTTGATAGTCTCGTTCCTAAAGAAGGCCCGGACTCTCAGTTGATGTGGTGGAGAGGATGATGTTCTTGAGACTCCAAGCTTGCTGTTCAGAGTAATCTGTAAAAGATAGGAAGAATACTCAGAAGTAGCAAGAGGGGAGTGGGGGGGGGCGTGTAGTAGCTTACCCGATTTAGGGTGGACATCACCCTATTTATAGGGAGATGCCAGGAGAAGAGCCTCCCCCAGTTGAAGCCCTTTAGACAGTTGTTTGAGATAAGTCTGTGTCGATCGATTGGAGATAAGGCGGCTGTGATGATGAAGATCTCAGAAACCGCCTCAGGTGATTCACTTGTCAGAGAATGTCTGGCGTATAAATCTGGTGAAGATCTTCCAGGCTCGTGCTGCCCTCCTTATTGGCCGGTTGATGTCAGACGACCAAGTGGTCAATCTCCAAGTGGAGCAAGTGGCGGGCGAAGGCCTGTAAGGGCGAAGGCCCGATAGAATATAGCCAAATAAGGAGTGAGGTTTGCACGAACTCCGGTGTAAGAGTCATATTCGGGCGGGGCCAGCATAGGCAGGAGAGTCTCGCGAAGGCGAGCCGAGACCGGGAGTAAGACCCATGGAGGCGAGGAGATCGCGAGGGTTCGCCTAAGACCGCGAGGGGGCCGCGCGCAGGCTTTAGAAACGCAAGGGTGAGTATGAGACGTCGCCCGCGAGTCTGGGAGGCCCGCGAGGCGTGACCTCGCGTAGGTGATACCGGGAGACCACAAGGATGAGACCTTGCGAAGGCGATACCGGAGACCACAAGGATGAGACGTCTCCCAAGGCCTCGTATGATTCTGATACAACGCGAGGGCGCGATTGCTTGGGTAGTGTACCAAGATGCCTCCTCCTGAGAGCGGAGTATGGGCAGGGTCCTGTACTCCGTTATTTGAAAGTACTTTGCTGAGGACCGATGTAGTAGTCACAAGTGAAGATCTTTTATAATCTGATAGTTTGTGTTGGATCCTTCACGACCCTTTACTCTGTGTTGAAGATACTGTTTGAAAATACCATGTTGAGGGCAGTAGCAGTCACAGAACTGAGTTTGTGTGGAGCGCGATGACCTTTTATGGTCTGATATTCTGTGTTGGATCCTTTATGATCCTTGTGAGTTTTGAGGAGGGGGGCATTTGCTTGGGTAGTGTACCAAGATGCCTCCTCCTGAAGGCAGAGTATGGGCAGTGGTCCCGTACTGCTCAAATTCCAAGTCTTTGGAGTTGGCGAAGGCGCTGGGCCGCTTATGCGGACCGCTTGATTGCGAAGGCAGCGAAGAGTCTCTTCAACATTTAATGCAGGAGAGATAAAGGGAGATGAGAGGTTTACTGACCGTTATGGGACGCAACACGTGGCGCCGTAGGGGTCGATTACGCTTTGTAAAAGCGTTTCTTCTTTTTGTATGGCAGGGGAGAGGTTTAATAACCGCTGGATGCTGGCACGTGGCGCCTCAGGAGTCATTCACGCTTAAAAAGCGTTTTTTCATTTTGGCGGGCTTATAAAAGCGTACCGAGAAGATTGAAACCTTTCTTCTCCACTCTTGCATTTGTTCGCTCCGCTTCGAGTAACCCTTTCGTATTCTTGCGTTTCTTGGCGATTTCATCGGCGAGCTGGTTCCTACTTTCCGCTCGAGATTCCTCCGGCCAATCTGTTCATTTGCCAACCGCTCCGTTCGTTCTTGCTTACCGCTTTAAACTACTCGTAAGTTTTTTCTTCCCGCACACCGAGTGTTTCAAGTTCTCTCGAGCGCACTGAGCGTTTGCCGAAATGCCTTTGCCGGGCTGTTTCGATTTATATGCCTTTCTTTTCTTCTTTTTGTAGAGATGGATTCCAAGGAAGCCGTTCGCCCGGTGGTCGCTCCTCTTGAGAAGACCACGGTGAAGTTCGATAGAATTCACCAGGAAATTGTGGGGGCATTCTTGCCCGTGGAGAAAACGCCGTATACGCATCCCGTGCGGGTGTTTGTCGGGCGATGGGTTGGCCTGCTACCGAGGAGAACAAGGAGAACCGGTGTGCTGCACACGGCGCAGCTTGCGGCGGGATTACGGTACCCCTTTCCGCCAATCGTGCAAGATCTCGTGCTGATTGGGAATGCCTCAACTCGCTTGGCGCCCAATACTTTCTCGAGTATTGCGGGCTTCATTGTCGCCGCCACATGGCCGGCGTGAAGCCATTCGCCGATGTGTTCAACCGTTTTTATCGGTTGAGCCGAGGAGTGGGGGTGCGTTTTCACGTCACTCCCATAAATGTTGGAGGTAACCACTCCATCTCCTTCACTGCGCGCCTGCATCCTACCACAATCGGCACGGATCCTTTTTCTTCTTGCCGCCAAGGCACATGGGACTTTCCCGTGGCGAGGACGCGACAATCCGTGCAAAGTATTGCGCGAGGCCTCGTGGCCGACTCACGGGGAGTGCGGTGGCAGGCATACGCTCAACTGCTGGGGTGGTTGGACGATGTCCTTTCGAGGAGCGCATGCGAGGCGTTCTTCCCTTTCTCGGCTGCCCAATCGACGAGACCACCCTAAGGTGGGCTGGGATTAGCACGGGTTTCGTGGCCGACCCCCTGCATGCCCCCGCCATACGAGGGATGGGCTCCACCCATCGTGGGACAATGATAGATTCTTTCTTCGCTGCTTTAGCGGCGCCAAAGGTACGCTGTGCATACATACTAATATACTGTAATTTTGTAAGAGGTCCGTAGAACTCGGCCTGAAGTCCTCTTTGTCTGCAGATGCCGTTGCAGAGTCCGCGAAGCCTGGGTAAGAAAGCATCCATGCGCACGCCCAACGAGTGCACCCGGCATGTGCACTTGAGGAAGACGCCCGCCATGGCGGTCAAGGTGTTGGGACCCATTGTCCCAAAACTGTCCAAAAAGAGGGTTGGTATCAAGCCTTCGATGGCTTCTCACCGGAGAAGAAGAAGAGGAAAGTGGCTGCCACGCAGCCTCGAAGAAGAGAGAGCCTCGCCGCACCGAGGGACCCCGGCTGAAGGGCCGGCTGGGGCTGAGAATCCTGCTGAGCAGAGGGGCCTACTCAGCTTATTTTAATCAAGAGGTCGGGGAGCTCGCTGGGAAGAGGGTCCTACTCCAGCCATTTCACCAAGAGGCTGTGGAGCCTCTTTGGGAAGAAGTTCCCAGCTGGGAGCCCCCGGCTGAAGAGGCCAAGGGTGGAGCTTGAAATGCCCCTACCGCTGAAGAGGTCGTGCCTTCGCAGAGGGCCCAGAGGAGGCGCGAGCAGATAGCGCTGCTCCCATCGAGGCCGTGCCCATCTCGGTGGTGCAGCCCATTTCTTCCGAGGAGGCCGCTGCCGAGGCCTTCGTATCCGGGCTCTTCGCGAGCCCTTCACCGGGCTTCAAGGTGAAGACCTGCCCGGTCCATGTGGTCGCGGCAGAGATCATTACCAGAGGCAGAGTGCCTCCTCCCAAGGGTAAGATGTCAGGCTAACGTCCCGATCTCTATGAGAAGGAGGGGCAACAAGCCGCAAAGGCCATTGGGAGTACCGGCCCACGGGAGGTACCGAGCCATTCCTTCGGGAGGCGGAGACCACTAATGCAAGGGAAGAGATCCCCGCAGCCATCCCTCTTGGGAGGAGATCCTCAAGAGGCCCCTTCAGGGGAGAAGGCCCCGCCACGAAGGGGAAGAGGATCCCGGTGGTTGAGGAGACTTCTTCCTCTTCTAATAGTGAGGCCCCGGAGGAAGGGGGTCTCAGTGACACGGTCCTCTGCGAGGACAAGTGGTTGGGAGGTTGCCCAACCTTCCAAAGAGCCATTGGAAGTCGGTGGATGGGGGCGTCCTTCTGCTGGTAAGTCTTTTTGATCTTGACAGTATTTTCTTTGCTTTTGAGTTCATACTGCTTCCTAGTTGCTTGATGCCTGCTCTTTGTAGGCGAGGGCCCTTCAGTGCCAAGGGGCTGGTCCTCGTGAGGCTCTTGTGGACCAAGGGGTCCTTACAGAGATCCCTTCCGATTTGGGGACCAGGAGCGAGGTCCTTGAGAAGACCGGAGTCTGGTCCCACTACTTGGAGCGGAGGCGCGTTGCTGCCAAGTCGGCCCCCAAGTGGTCTGAGGAGCCAGACCTCCTGAGAGTCCAGAGGCACCGGCACTGCACTCGGGGTGTACAGGAGCAAGGGAGGCTCCTGAAATATGCATGGGATCCGGTCTTCCTCCTGAGGAATAGCAGTTCACTGCTGCAGGGAGGGGAGCAAACCCTCCAATCTCGCCTGGAGGGCTGCGCACCCCTATGACAGGAGGTGACCGAGCGGAGCCTCGGATTCCCCGCCGAATTCATGAGGGAGGCAGCTCAACAAAGTCTGCAGTAAGACGGCCTCTGGTCTTTATGTATAAGTTTAGTTTAGCCTTTTTCCGCTTCGCTTTAATAGTATTGGGGTGCAGGGCGGCTGTCACAAAGGTCATGTCATGCTGAGCAATGGCATGACTTCAAGTATGCCAACAGGCGGGATGATGCCCAGATATCAGAGATTGCCTCTCTCAGGAGGGAGCTGGAGTCCTCAAAGAAGAGGGAGGAGGAGCTCAAGGAGGAGCATGCCAAGCGCGTAGCCCAACTAGAGAGTTGGTGTGATTATGGCAACCAAGAGCGGGCGCACAGCATGCGGTACCGGTGGGAGCAGGCCTGCCTTCTTGATGTTGCGAAGCAACGCTTCCTTCAGCAGAAGCAATGCCGGAAGCCAAGCAGCTTGAAAGTGCTGTCTTGAAGGAGTCCCTCCTTTCCCTGGAGGCAGAAACCAAAGCCGCCCTTGCAGTGGCGAAGGCCCAAGTTGAGCAGGCAGAGGCCGCAGCTGAGGAGGCGAGGAGCCAAGCTACTGTCCAGGCTCAACTGGCGGAGAAGAAAGTGGAGGAGGGCAAGCTTGCTGCTGAGGTTGCCCTGAAGGCACGCCTGGAGGTCGCCACCGACTCCGGAAAAGGCGATGGCCTCGGTGGGGAGATGGAGAAGGCTCGGGCCTTCCCCTTTGAAGGTGAGGATCCTGAGTCCTCTTCCTCCATTAAGGTGCCCATCCCTGAGCGGATGCCTCGACTGGTGGAGAAGCTTGGTGAGATCCAAGCCCTGGGCGAAGCAGGGGCGCAGGCCTATGAGGAAGGCTGGCTGCGATGCCGCTTCCAAGTGGAGAAGGCGTTTCCAGCTCTAAGTCTTGGGATCCTGGATGCTGCCAACACCAATGAGCCAACGGTAGAGGCGCCGTCTCAGCTGGGGAGCAGGGAAGGAAGATGGGCGATGCCTGGTACGCCCTTCTGGACTAGGGTGGAGGCTCCAACATGTGGATGCCCCCCCTATTTTGTATAAAGACCTGCATTCACACACTTTTTGGGAACAATAGATGAAGTGAAAACTTCCTTTTTCCTTCACTGCTTTTGTAGATTCGCTTTAACTCGCGATAGCCTTGTAGGTACGTTAGCTTAGTTTAATAACCATAGGCTAAGTCCTGTCTCATGGAGAGATGTCCTTCTGGGGTCCGCGAAGGCGAAGCCACAGGGACTATTTATTATGGAGCTGGAGATTTAGTCTTAAGTTTATAGTGACGAGGCACTTTAAGATCCGCGACGGCGGAGCCACATGAGTCATTCCAAATGACTTGTGGGTTTACTTGATGAGCTCCTTTCTTAGGCAACTGTCCGCAACGGCGGAGCCACATGAGTCATTCCAGATGACTTGTGGGTTTTCTTGTTGAGCCCCTTTCTTAGACAACTGTTTAGGGAGTAAGCCCTTGGGTAGTGGACGGTGTACCAAGTAGAAGTTCCCTGTAGTTTGCTCATCATTTATACGATAAGTATTCAGTAAAAAGGTTCGGTTTACCTGGAGTCTGGAGTCGCGCGTTTGGCGAAGGCAGTAGGACGCTTGTTGAGACAAGTGGAGAACCATCTGAGGGACGGGGCGAGTTGAAGGTTGGTTGGGGAATGGGACCCGCAACCATCCGTGTGGAGAAGTCCGAGCGGAAGGTCTGCTGCGGCGTGCGAGGACGACTTACACATAGACCTTCCTGAAGGAGCCAAAAGGGGGTTACCCTTCCGCAGCGCAAGGGGATTACCCTTGGGGCGGGGCGAGTTGAAGGTCGGTTGGGGAGTGAGACCCGCAACCACCTGTGTGGAGAAGTCCGAGCGGAAGGTCTGCTGTGGCGTGCGAGGATGACTTACACATAGACCTTCCTGAAGGAGCCAAAAAGGGGGTTACCCTTCCGCAGCGCAAGGGGATTACCCTTGGGGCGGGGCGAGTTGAAGGTCAGTTGGGGACTGAGACCCGCAACCACCTGTGTGGAGAAGTCCGAGCGGAAGGTCTGCTGTGGCGTGCGAGGACGACTTACACATAGACCTTCCTGAAGGAGCCAAAAGGGGGTTACCCTTCCGCAGCGCAAGGGGATTACCCTTGGGGCGGGGCGAGTTGAAGGTCACTGGGAATGAGACCCGCAACCACCGTGTGGAGAAGTCCGAGCGGAAGGTCTGCTGCGGCGTGCGAGGACGACTTACACATAGACCTTCCCGAAGGAGCCAAAAGGGGGTTACCCTTCCGCAGCGCAAGGGGATTACCCTTGGGGCGGGGCGAGTTGAAGGTCAGTTGGGGAATGAGACCCGCAACCACCTGTGTGGAGAAGTCCGAGCGGAAGGTCTGCTGCGGCGTGCGAGGACGACTTACACATAGACCTTCCTGAAGGAGCCAAAAGGGGGTTACCCTTCCGCAGCGCAAGGGGATTACCCTTGGGGCTGGCGAGTTGAAGGTCAGTTGGGAATGAGACCCGCAACCACCTGTGTGGAGAAGTGAGACCGACAAGGTCCGATGCCATAACTCGTGCAGCAGCCACCGACCGGCCGGGCAGAGGGCGGTGGATAGTGCATTCGTAATGACTTGTAAGCTGTCAGAAAGTATGAAATACATATGTATTTTATTGAATTTGTGAGACTAAGGACTTACACGTAATATGGGCGCAAGTCATCCGCATGAAAGTTGCGGGGGAGCAGACGACCATCATGGTCTTGTAGTTCATAGACTCCTGGGCGGACTTGTTTATGAACAATATAAGGCCCGTCCCAGTTGGGTCGCAGGACACCGCTTGGGTCGCGCGGTGAGGGCCGATTTAAGTAAGGCAAGGCCTCCTTGGTGCAGTACCTTGGGTTTGACCCGGGAATTATGATGAAGACCGAGCCTCTGCTTTGAGGGCGGTCATGCGAAGGCGAGCACCTTCGCGCAATTCTTCAATTAAGTCGAGTTTGGCACGGAGCTTTTGAGCATTGGCTTCGTCGGTGAAGTTGATCATACGGATTGTAGGGAGATCTACCTCAATAGGTAGGAGCGCATCTGCGCCGTATACTAGAGAGAAAGGCGTCTCTCCCGTGGGGTTCGCGTTGTGGTGCGATAGTCCCATAAGACACTTGGGAGTTCATCTACCCAGCGGCCCTTGGCCCCATCCAGCGTTTCTTGAGGCCTTCCTTGAGGGTTCGGTTGGTGACCTCAACCTGCCCATTAGATCGGGGTGTGCCACCGGGCAAAAAGCATGCGGACATTATTGTCCCGTGCCCATTGTTGGACACTGTGGATCGGCGAACTGAGTGCCATTATCTGTAATAATAGCACGAGGGCTGCCGTACATGCAGACAAGATTCTTCCAAAGAAACTTGATAATCTTGTCGGAATTTATGGAGACCAGGGGTTCTACCTCGACCCATTTAGAAAAATAATCAACTGCTACAACACATAAGCGGTACTGACCGGGATCTGTAGGCATTGGACCAATGAGGTCGAGGCCCAACAGGGCGAAAGGCACAGGAGATGTCAGTGATTGAGATTCCGTGGATGTTACCCTCTGGATGCGAGAATTGATTTGGCACTGGTGGCACGTTTTGACCAAAGGCACGCGCCCTTTTCAAGGTAGGCCAAGAGTATCCTTGACGGAGGGCTTTGTGGGCAAGCGCCTCCGCAGCGATGTGAGCGCCACAATTGCCTTGGTGGAGAGTGTCCAAGACAGAGCGCCCTCAAGGGTGCTAAGGCACCGCAGGTAGGCGCCGCAAACCCGCGATGCCATAATTGGTCATCAATGAGGACGAAGCGGAGGGCTTGCTTGCGGACTGGGATCTCGTGGTGCTGGCTTTTAGCGCAGCAATGATAGGGTTTCTCCATCAGGATCGGATCTCGCGTTGCTAGAGAGGCAATATCAATACCTTCCGTGATGGAAGGACTGGTAAGAGTGGCCGTGGTAGAGGGAGTCTTTCCTTTGATAGCATGTCTCGCCGTAGTGTTCTCGTAACGAGGAACATGTATAAAGATGACTTCTTCAAAGTCGTTTCGTAGTGTGTTTACCAACTTAAGGTATTTGATCGTGGTGGCGTCCTTGCACTCGGCGCACCCTTGAACCTCCGGTGAATCACCACCGCGAGTCATTGTGGACATGGAGGCGGCGAATGCCTCGCCCTTGTGGCGAGTTTCAGCCCGGCTACGAGGGCCTCATATTCTGCAACATTGTTAGTTACTTGAAATTGAAAAGAGACACGAAGGAATACTTCCATACCTAGGGGTCCACGTAGATACACACTTCGCGGGGATTCGAGTTTGGATGAGCCATCCACAAATAAGTCCCATTCGGGAGGAGTGTGACGAGGAGTGGGGCCCCGCTCAGGGGCCGAGAGTACATTAGCATTTGAGAATTCCGCAATAAAGTCGGCGAGGGCCTGGCCCTTAATTGCCTTTCTGGGCTCATAATTGATGTTAAAGCCGCCAAGCTCGATGCACCACTTGGCGAGGCGCCCGAATGTTCGGGCGCCCGAGGATGTCCTGAATTGGCAATACCTAACGGACTATAATAGTGTGCCCTTGGAAATAGGGTTTGAGCTTCCTTGCTGCATATACAAGGGACAATATAGCCTTTTGGAGGGGAGGATACCTTGTTTCTGTATCTTGGAGAGTGTGGCTGGTGTAATAGACCGGCCATTGCTTGGCGGCTTCTTCCTTAATAAGGACAGGTTTACACTTCTTCCGAGGTGGCGAGGTAAAGGACCAGGTCATCGCCGGCCTAGGGCACTTGAGTGCCGGTAGTTCTTGCAGTGTCGCTTTTATGGAGGCATATGCCTCCTGACACTCCTCCGTCCATTTGCAAGCTTTTTTCTTGCGAATCTGATCGAAGAAAGGTTTGCAGCGATCACTTAGTTTAGAGACGAATCGTCCCAAGGCCACTAGCTTTCCTGCCAGCTGTTGGACTTCCTTGAGCCCCCTAGGGGTGCGCAAGGTGGTGATTGCTTCAATCTTTTTGGGATTTGCATGGATTCCTCCTTTGAGATTTGGTATCCCAGAACTTCCTTCGCCCACGCCGAAGATACACTTCTTTGGATTTAATCGCATATTGTATTTGCGGAAGTTGTCGAATGTTTCCCTCAAGTCTGTGAGATGGGTTGGGACGGCCTTGCTTTTGACCACAATGTCATCCACATAGGCTTCAAGATTTCGACCGATCTGGCCTGCGAAGACTTGATTTACAAGCCTTTGGAAGGTAGCCCCGCATTTTTAAGCCGAAGGGCATTCTCGACATAATGATATACTGCCTCGCGAGTAAAGGCGGTTTTACCGCGTCCTCCGGGTCCATAAAGACTTGGTGGTACCCGCTATAAGCATCGAGAAAAGAAAAAACCGAGTGATGAACGGTTGAGTCAACCAGTTGGTCAATGGATGGTAAAGGATAGGGGTCCCTTGGGCAGGCCCTATTAACCCCCTTGTAGTCCACGCAAAGTCGCCACTGACCGCCCTCTTTATCGGCGAGGACAATATTCGCAACCCATTCAGAGTAGTGAACTTCCTTGATTATATTTGCCTTAAGCAATTTCGCACTTCCGTGCGTACAAAGTCCTTACGGTCAAGGGCCATGCCCTTGTTTTCTGTCTAACCGGGCTAAAGCCGGGAGTACACTTAACTTGTGAGAAATAACAGCAGGATCAACTCTGGTAGGTCCTCGGGGCTCCATGCGAAGACATCACTGTTGGCATGGAGGAGGTGGATGAGTGCTTGCTGGTCTTTTTCCTCGAGGTCCTTTCCCACCCGAAACTTCTTCCCGGGAGAGATCTCAACTTCTTCAAAGGCTCCGGACAAGTCAGGAGCAGCTTCGCCCACGGGACCCGCTTCCTCTGCGGGTGCCTTCCTCTTAGGCTCGGATGGCCGGGGAAGCTGCGGGGGCCCGGCGAGGCAGAGACATAATTGCCTCCGGCCACATTCTCGCTGACAAATATATAGGCATCCCGATCGCAGTGTGAAAAACTAGAGTCGTGGTTCGCACATCACAGCGGACATGGAACTCGGTTTGAGTATGTCGCCCGATGATGGCGTTATATGGCGTAGGGAGATCCAGGGACGATAAAGTCCACATAGCTCGAATGACATACCTGCTTTTTCTCCTTGGTGGTTCCCATCATCATGTAGGGCGGGTGATCGACCCCAGGGTTGGGATTTCATCCCGTCCTATTCCAAAGGTGGCCCCCTTCGCGGGCTGAATTTGTGACAAAGGCACCTTTGCCTCAACCAGAGTGTGCTTGTAGATTACGTTGGCATTTGCCCCCGTATCCATGTAGATTCTATCGACGTCCCAGCCCGCACACGGGCGTGATGACCAAGGGGTCAGCGTGCGGTATTGCCACAGAGGTGCCATCGCTGCGATGCAAAAACCGAGTAGAGGAGTGGTCTATCTCGGTAGATCTGCCTCATATGACGGCGTCTTGCCGAAGCGCCTTCACACCGTGTGATTACGCGATATGCCCCCTTGCCGGGGGACTCGAACCAGATTCTCCCGACTGGGTTTTGCTGGGAGCGCCCCGCCGGCGGTCCTCGGCCGGCGCCCTTCACGGTCACCTTCTCTTCTACGGTCCTCGCTTTGGAGCAAGTACTCCCGAGCTTGCCTTGAGCCAGCATTTCTCCGATCATACGCTTGAGCTCAAAACAGTCCTCAGTGTCGTGACCTTTGTCACGGTGGTAGCGGCAAAACTTGTTGCTTTGCCTTGTTATTTCCTGGGAGAGGGGGCGAGGCCAAGTGGGGACCGCCCTCTTCTGTTCCAAGGCATGGAGGATGTTGGTTCGAGATTCCCTCAGTGGGGGAAGAGAAATGTATGCCCTTTCCCTACTGGGGGGCGTGGGGTACTGCCTTTGAGACCTAGGGTCCGGCCGCGGGGTTGCCCTTGGCGTCCGCCGTGGCGGCTCGCGAGTGGTCGGGTGACCTCTTCCGTATTCATGAACCGTGACGCTGTACTTAAGAATTGTTCCATGTTGGTGGGCGGGTTAGTGTGGACATCCACAAAGAAAAGGGACTCCCAGCGGAGGCCTTGGATAGCTGCAAGCAGCGAGCTTCTTCTCCCGTGTTAGGGACCTGGATAGACTCGGCCTGGAAGCGTTGAATATATTCTCTGAGGGGCTCATCCTTTTCTGCCGTATCTTAAGAAGGTGCCCTGCCGTTTTAGGAGGTGGTTTGGATACCACAAAATGGTTGGAGAAATTGCGGGATAGCTCCTCGAAGGAATCAAACCGTTTGTCCCGGAGAGTGGTGTACCGGTTGGCGGCGGCCCAAGAAGTGTGGAGCTGAAAGCTCTACAGAGCGTGTTGTCGTCCGCCCTTGCTATTGCCATTGCGGAAACGTAACGCTGGAGATGAATATCAGGGTCTGACAGGCCATCATAAGCATCCAGCTTAGGCTGACGAAACTGGTCGGAAGAGGGGTTTCTAAAACCCTCTGAGTAAAAGGTTGGGTCCAGAGGTGGTCCAGACCCATCCTGGAGATATTATGGACACTGGCCCTTTCATCTCTTTTTTCCACTTCCTCTAATCGCCTAGTAAGCGCGATAAGTAATGACGAAGAAGGATCAGTGGTTACTTACTTGCCGAGGAGGAGTAGCCGGGCGTTCAGGCTGATTAGTCCGCAGCTGCTCCAACGCTATCCGTAACGCCCAAGAGTGGTGGCGAGAGTTTCGCGTAAGTTGAAAGGCAACCGCCTCGGTGATCGCTTGCAGGACGGCCGGATCCAGGTCCGTTGGAGGGTGTTTGGAGGTGGAGTGTTTCGCTCATGAGGCACGTTACGATTAACGTTGGAGGAACTTTCCTCTGGTGAGTGAATAGAGAGTTCTCCCCGTTGCGGGGGAACGTGGTTCGGGGATGGCTCCGATGGTGGGTCATTGTTCGTACTTGTCCCGGGAGGATTCCTCCTCCCCTGACGACTGTTCCTGTTGGCACTCCGGGTGGTTGGCATGACTTATTGCTTGTGGTTTGTAATATGGGTTTATAGCAAGAACTTTCGTTCCCACAGACGGGCGCCAAATCGATAGTCTCGTTCCTAAAGAAGGTCCGGACTCTCAGTTGATATGGTGGAGAGGATGATGTTCTTGAGACTCCAAGCTTGCTGTTCAGAGTAATCTGTAAAAGATAGGAAGAGTACTCAGAAGTAACAAGAGGGGAGTGGGGGGGGCGTGTAGTAGCTTACCCGATTTAGGGTGGACATCACCCTATTTATAGAGTCATGCCAGGAGAAGACCCTCCCCCCGTTTAAGCCCTAAGACAGGCTGTTTGAGATAAGTCTCGTGTCGACTGATTGGAGATAAGGCGGCTGTGATGATGAAGATCTCAGCAAACCGCCTTAGGTGATTCACTTGTCGAGAATGTCCGGCGTATAAATCTGTGAAGATCTCCCAGGCTCGTGCTGCCCTCCTTATTGGCCGGTTGATGTCAGACGACCAAGTGGTCAATCTCCAAGTGGAGCAAGTGGCGGGCGAAGGCCTGTAAGGGCGAAGGCCCAGATAGAATATAGCCAAATAAGGAGTGAGGTTTGCACGAACCTGGGTGTAAGAGTCCTATCTGGGCGGGGCCAGCATAGGCAGGAGAGTCCTCGCGAAGGCGAGCTGAGACTGGGAGTAAGACCCATGGAGGCGAGGGAGATCGCGAGGGTTCGCCCTAAGACCGCGAGGGGGGCCCGCGCAGGCTTTAGAAACGCAAGGGTGAGTATGAGACGTCGCCCCTGCGAGTCTGGAGGCCCGCGAGGGCAGGACCTCGCGTAGGCGATACTGGAGACCACAAGGATGAGACCTTGCGAAGGCGATACTGGAGACCACAAGGATGAGTCCCAAGGCCTCGTATGATTCTGATACAACGCGAGGGCGCGATTGCTTGGGTAGTGTACCAATACTTTTTGCCTTCACTTTTGAATTGGCTGAGGCCGCAGTCCTTTGCTGGAAGGCCTTCCTCCGGAATTCTGCTTCTTCTCTTCTTTCTTCGAGGAAATTCAGGTTTGTCCTTAGCCCTTCTTCGTTAGCATTTTCATCAAAAATTGTAACCCTGAGCAATGGGTTTGTCATTTCAATTGGGATGAGGGCTTCTGACCTATAGGCTAAGGAAAACGGGGTTTCCCCTGTCGACCTGCGGGGAGTAGTCTGGTAACTCCATAATACGTGTGGGAGTTCTCCGGGCCATTTCCCCTTGGCACTTCCGAGTCTCTTCTTTAGACCGTCTTTCAACATTCAGTTGGACACTTCTACTTGCCTGTTGCTTTATGGGTGAGCGACCGGAGGAAAGTGAAGCTTGATGCCGAACTCTTCGGCAAAGTCTTGGAATCCTCCATCCGTGAATTGGGCACCGTTATCTGCTACAAGTACTTTCGGGCACCCGAACCTGCAAATGATGTTCTTCCAAACGAATTCCCGGATATTGTCTGCTGTGATCGAGGCCAATGGTTCAGCTTCGATCCACTTGGTGAAGTAATCTACGGCGACAACGCAGTACTTTACCCCCCGGGAGCCTTTGGCAATGCCCCAATCAAGTCTATTCCCCACACGAAAAAAGGTATTGGGTAATCCGAAGACGATACATTCTCCGAAGGAACCCTCTGTATCCGGGCATGCACCTGGCACTTCTTGCACTTGTTGACCAACTTTTTTGCATCTTCTTTCAGGTTCGGCCAGAAGTAGCCTTGCCGGAGTATAACTGCTGCTAGAGCATCTGACTTGATATGGGACCCGCAGGTTCCTTCGTGGACTTCTCGCAAGACTTCTTCTGTTTCTTCTTCTCCAATGCACTTCTGGAGGGGCGAAGAAAAGCCTTTGTGGTACAGACGACCTCCTACTATCACGAACTTGCTGGATTTTCTCTTCACTTGCCTAGCCGCGACCAGATCTTCCGGGAGTATTCCTTCGATGATGAACTTCCAGTATGGTGCCCTCCATCCCGATGTAATGCTGAATACCCGGAGGTAACTGATTCATGGGCTTTCTCTTTCTTCATCATAGGATGATGAATTGGAGAGCGAGTCAGCTTCGGAATTAAGAGCCCGTGGAATCTTCTCGATAGTCAGTTTCTCGAACTACTCAGCTAACTTTTTGACAATGTTAGCATACTTCTTGAGGCTTGGCTCCTTGACCTCGTATTCCCCGTTTGTCTGCTGAACGAGGAGGTTCGAATCGCTGCCCGCAAGGATCGAATTCCGACTTTCTGAGCCAATTCTAGTCTGGCAATCAAGGCTTCGTATTCGGCCGCATTATTTGTTACCGGGAAAGTAAATTTGATGGACCGGGTTGCTTTCATATTTTCGGGTCCTTCGAGCACTAATCCCGCTCCTTGTCTTTCTATTCTCGAAGCACCGTCTACATGAAGAGTCCATACGGGAATATTCTCAACTTCTGTAAGGTTGACTTCGGGTTCCTGAGGTAATTCGGCAATGAAATCTACCAGAGCTTGCGCCTTAATTGATCTTCTTGGTTCATACCGTATTTCGTATTCGCAGAGCTCGATACACCATTTTGACAGTCTTCCCGAATGATCAACTCGCATCAGGATATCCTTTACCAGGACGTTGCTTCGGACAACTATGGAAAACCCGAGGAAATAGGGCTTTAATCTCCGGGCTAAGAGGACCAAGGCGTATACGACCTTTTGGATCAACGGGTAATTGAGTTCGGCTCCATGTAGAGACTTGCTGACATAATAAACCGGCCATTGCTTCCCTTGGTCATCTTCCTGGACAAGAACCGAACTCAGGGCTTTCTCTCCTACTGACAGGTATACGATCAGGGTCCTGTCTTCGGTTGGTTGCCGTAGGGTGGGCATCTCCAACAGATAGGCTTTGATCTCCTCCCAAGTCTTCTGGCAGTCGGGATTCCATTCGAATCTCGCTCGGTCAGCTGCGTTTTTTTCCTTCGATTTTTTCTCCCCTTTCTTCACTCCTATACGTCCGGGTTCCGCACCCTCTTTGATTAGGAGTTTGAAGAATGGGCGACATTTGTCTCCGTACCGAGGTATGAAGCGATTCAGGGCCGTGATTTTCCCGAGCAGTCTTTGCACATCTTTGATGGAAGAGGGTGTCTTGGAGTCGAGCAAGGCTTTGATCTTGGCCGGGTTTCCATCGATTCCGCGTTCGGACACCATGAACCCCAGAAACGTTCCCGCAGTTACTCCGAATACACACTTATCCGGGTTCAGACGGAGTCCGTACTTCCGGATCTGGCCGAAGACTTCTTCGATATCCCGGATAAGATCATCCTCCTCTTTGCTCTTTATGATAATGTTGTCGACGTACACTTCGAGAATCCTCCCTATCTGGCCGGAGAAGACTTTATCCATTAGCCTTTGGTAAGTAGCTTCGACATTTTTTAGGCCAAAGGACATTCTGATGTAGCAATGTATACCGGAGTCACTTATGAAGGAGGTCTTCTCCTCATCTGCCGGATTCATCCGGATCTGGTGATACCTGCTGTAAGCATCGAGGAAACTAAGTCGTGCATGTCCGGCTGTAGAATCTACAAGCCTGTCGACGGGAGGTGTGGGATATGAATCCTTCGGGCAGGTGTCATTCACATTAGTGAAATCAATACACATGCGTAGTTTGTCGCTATCTTTCCGAGATGCTACTACGGAATTACTCAGCCATTCGGAATAAGATACTTCTCTTATAACTCCCGCATCAAGTAGCTTCGAGATTTGTTCCCTGATGAAAATTCTTTTGAAGGGTGCATTGTTCCTATTCTTCTACCTTACGGGCCTGATGTTCGGGTCAACGTGCAGACTATGTTGGATTACTTTTGGATCGATCCTGGGCATATCACTTGGAGAGTAGGTGAAAAGATCTTTATTCGTTTGAAGGAGATTTACAAATTTGGCCTTACTATCCTCAGGCATATCTTTGGCTATCCTTGAAGTCCGTTCTCCTTCCAGGGCAACATCTTCGGTTGTTGTTGTCTATTCATTCTCCTCCTTTGAGCACTTCGTCCCCGGACCTTTCTGGGCTAAGACCATGACATCCTTGGCCTCCTTCTAGCTTACATAGATCGAAGCATCGCCTTCATCAGTCTCGAAGGTGATAGTGAGGTACTTTACGTCACTCCTCATGTGGATTGCACCCTGAGTCTCTCCCGATGATTGCGTTGTAAGCCGAAGGAACGTCCACAATCAGCCATTTTACCATGATGGTAGTATACCGGGATTGCCCTTCGGGCCCGGTTCCAATGAACATAGCGGGGAGCTCGATACACCCGAGCACCGGCAGCTCGTCCAGACCAACCCCATACGTTGCGGTCCTGACCGGGATCAACCTGCTTGCCTTCAACTTCAATCCTTGGTATGCCTCGGCAAACAGTACATCAGCGTTCGAGCCGTCATCACAGAGCACCCTTCTGACATTAATAGTCCCTATCCTGAGGGTGATGATGAGTGAGTCATAGTGTGGGAAACGTACCTCTGTTCCATCTGCTCGTTTAATTCTGGAGGCTGGATCCCCGTAGCTCATCGATGCTATCTCTCTCACCTTCCTCTTCCTTGCATTGGACTCGAGGGTAGCTGTTATGGTATGCAAGGTTCCGGTCGCTTGGGGGGTGATTTCCTCCCTTTGTTCTCCTCTTGACCGGATGCATCCCCCTGAACCTTTGCCTTTCCTCGGGAAGTTCCTTCTTCCGAAGGCATCTTCAGGTACTCCCTTAAGGAACCATTCTTGATGAGAGACTCAATGTACCTTTTCAATTGGTAGCATTGCTCTGTATCGTGCCCGGTATCCCTGTGGAATTGGCAGTACTTGGATGTATTGTGTTTTGCTTCCTCCGGCATGGCCCTTGGCAAACTGATCGTTCAGCTTCCCTGCCTTTGTAGGGCCGCAAGGATCCTGGTTCGGCTAGAGTTGAGCGGTGTGAAGTTTGGGCTCCTCTCGAAGGGCCTTTTCTATGTTGGAATTCTTAGCACACCAAGTCCTTTTGAGCTCATCTCAAATGGAGAAGTGATTTCAGCTCAAAGTGAGCTGAAATGAGTTCTATGGAACTCAACTATGTGAATTGTGGCTATATGGAACATTTGTGATGTTTCATGAGTAGTAACTACTTACTAGCATCCTTTTATACAAAATAAGGGTATTTTGGTAAAAGGACATGACTTTAGCAAAGGTGCATGGTGTATGCACCCTAGTGCATGTGTGCACATCTCTTAGAAGTTACTAAGTGATTTCAGCCATGAGAGCCTAAAAGTGGCGAAGAGGCACCTCAAGAGAGGCACCCCTTCGCCCAAAGAGGAGTTACTTAGCATTTGGACAGGGGAGTGTACAAGGAGGGAGTAACCACTTCTTAAGCCGAAAGTATGTGTACTTTCGGCCATAAGGAGTTGTGACTCTTCCTAGTAACTCCCTACATCATCTATAAATAGATGATTTGGCCACAACACAAGAAAACACTTAAGAATCCGAAACTTCTCTCTTCTCTTTGTTCTTGGCTGAAATATCAAGACTTCCTAGAGCATTTCGGGTGGAACGTTTCTTGTGTCTCTCTAACACAAAACAACCTCATTGCATCACATGCAATCTGCACTCATCAAGGAATTCGAAGGCTTGAAGATTCAACCGGAAGAGTTGGAGCAAACGTTTAGAGCAAGGACAATGATCCTTACGCTGTTATCTCAAGGGTGCAAGGTATGTTTCCTATCTATACTCCTTCCTCCTCCTTCTATGAATCTCTAAATCTACAAATGGTATCAGAGTCTGTGTTGCTTGAATGTATATGCATATTCGCATCTACTTATATGCATGTTCGCATGAACTCGTATGAATGTTGCATGCAAATATGAATTTTGGATTGACTAAATTTTACATGTATTTCGGCCTCAAGAATGCAATTGATATGATCGTTCATGAAGAGTATGAACCGTATGCATGCCTGTATGTTTGAAGATGATTAAAATCATGGAATTACATGTATGTATGAATTCGGTCAAGATAAAAGTATCTTCTATGAGAACCTTGTATGAGGCCTCGCTGTCCATTGACAGGCGTTCGCCAGTATCCAGGCTTCTCTTGACAAGCGTTCGCCAGTGTCAAGTTTTTTGCCTGATAGACGTTCGCCAGTGTCAAGGCTTCACCTGTCAGGCGTTCGCCAGTGTCTAGGCATTCGCGGCATGAGGGGTTCGCCAGTGTCAAGGCTTCTCCTGACAGGCGTTCGCCAGTCGTGTTCGCTGGGATTGGGTTCGCCAGTCCCCATTCCGTAAAGGCTGGGGTTCGCAAGCCGTGTTCTGCGAGACCCCCGAATAGGTTATTCGAAGGGGTTATGATCGAATATGTGAATCATTGTATGCTTATGTATGTGTTCATGAGTATGATTGAATGAAAGCATGTATGTTGCTTCTTTGTGATTCACATGTATATCTATATAAATGTTAGAACATGATATAATTGTGATTATAGCATGAAATACACAAGATAAGTTCTTGGTGTACTCCTTCACTTGAATTACTGGCTTTACCCGGAGATAGTCTTAATTAGATGGTAATTCTGTCTAGGAAGGAACTTAAGCGGTACCATTGTGTCCCTCCTTCCTGGGAATTATCACTCTGGTGACTTGAGGGATGAGAGACTTAATTCAAGGAGGAATAAACCAAGATGTGTTCTTGGTGTATTTTCTACATGTTCTTACTAGTATGCATAAGTTGCATATATGTGACATTATACCTCTACTTAGACTAAGAACCTCAACCCTGAGAGAGTCTTAGTACTGGTGATTAGTTCACCACTATGATGGACTTGAGGGAAATGAGACTTGGTTTAAGGAGGATATGTTATTTCTAAAAGCTAAAGTTTCTAGGGACCCTGTCAAATTGATTATAATTCTGTCTAAGGAGGTGGGTTTTAAGCGGGACCGATGTGACCCTCCACCTTTCACCGGGAATTGTATCAAGGAGACTTATGGGTGATGAGACTAAGGTTTTGGAGGAATACCATATGTAATGTTACATAAGCTATTCATGTATGTGTAGATGAAACCTTAAAGTGAGATAGTTGAACCTTCTTGGAGGCTCAATTAGAACATGTATGTGAAACTATGGAAACATGTCTGTGTGTTTCTAATTGGATGCTATATGCACTACTTTTGCCATATATGAACATGTTTGAAGTAGTTGCATGTATTTGTTGCTTGTTTGAGTCTTTTTGTGATTGATTGAACTTTGATACATGTCATTTGCATCATGTAGATGGCATGTAAGAATATTGTTGCTGAACTGAACAAGGACCTCAAATTGGATGGTGACAACTATCTGATTTGGCAGCAAAAGGTCAAGTTCATTCTTACTGAGCGGTGACACACTTGAGGTTTTATCGATGGATGTCAGGTTGCACAACCGGAAGAAGGGCAAGACCAGACAGCCTATGTGGCTTATCTGAAAAAGAATTGTCTTTACCGAGTGACCCTTCTTTCCACAATGGTGGATGGGATTATGGTTGAGTTCTCAACCCTTGACAGTGCCAAAGAAATTTGGGACACTGTCAAGACTAAATATGGTGATGTTTATGTGGAGAAACAAAGATCAATGATTCTGAGGTTTGAGAACTATCATAAACGAGTTGATCACACCTGAGTTCTCACCTTCGAGAGATGTCTCGGATGATCCACCAGTTGAAGCAAGCTGGGCACGACCTCACAGATGAACAACAGGTCCAAGCTATAATCCGATCTTTGCCAGATGAGGATTGGCAGTTGATGAAGGTCAACTTGCGCCACAATCCTTAGATCAAAACTTTTGATGACATAGCCCGCCATCGTTTACTTGAGGCCAAAGTAATGGCCCTCAAAAACCATTCCAAAGCATATGTTGCTTCTACTTCCTCCAACAAAAAGGGAGGAAACAAAGGAAAAGGGAAATGGTTTGGTAAAGGTGGAAAGAACAAGGGCGGCAATGGCAAAGGTAAAGGAGGTGGAAACGATCCCAATTTGAATAAGTTCAAAAAGAAAAGGGACGTTTCTAAGCTCAAATGCTTCAACTGTGAAAAGAAGGGGCACTTTGCAAAAGATTGCAAAAGTCCTTCCAAGGTACATATACCTACTACTTCTTCTGATGTATATGTTGCATCTTGTTCTTTGCTAACTGAAAGCAATTCTTTGTGGATTGTAGACTCAGGAGCAACGGACCACATAGTCCGAGACAAGTCTTGGTTCGTGGCTTACAGAAAGCTTCCAAGAGGTGCAAAGTGTTTCTCGGTGGGAAACAACGTTGTAATAGAAGTAGTAGGAATTGGGACATGTAAAGTCCCCACTTGTAATGGATCATTATTACTAATTGATACATTATATGTACCGGATATTTGTAGAAATTTGATTTCTATAAGTAGTTTGTTGAAGTACAAATATAGCTTGTCTTTTTCGAATGATAGTGTTACTATCTTCAAAGATAATCAAGTTGTGTGTGAATGTTTAGTAAATAATGGCTTGTATGAACTTAGACCGAGTAGCCACACTAATGCTTCATCTAGTTGCCATGTGACCGAGGTCACAAGTGAATTGACTTGGCATGAAAGGCTTGGACATGTGGGTCAAGATAGGATGAATAAGTTAGCCAAAAATGGTTTGCTTGGATCCTTGACCAAAGTTGTCTTGCCCAGTTGCCAAGCATGCCTTGAAGGAAAGGCAACGAGAAAGCCTTTCGGGCGCAGAACTAGAAGAGAAGAAGCATTAGATTTAGTTCATTCTGACTTGTGTGGACCTATGAGAGTGACATCTAGAAATGGTTATAGATATTTCATTACATTTACTGATGATTATATTCGATTCACACATGTTTTCTTATTCAAGTACAAAGCTGAGGCTTTATCATACTTTGAGAAGTATGTACATTTGGTTGAGAACCAATTGGGTAAGAAAATAAAATCCTTGAGAATGGATAGAGGTGGAGAGTATAATTCAAATGCCTTCAAAACCTTTTGTGACATGAAAGGAATCCAGAGGGAGTTCACTCTTTCTTGGACACCCCAACAAAATGAAGTGTATGAAAAGAAGAACAGAACTCTAATGGATATGGTAAGGTCCATGATGGCTAAGGCTAACTTGGACATTATCTATTGGAGTGATGCACTGCTTTGTGCAGTTCACATCCTCAATAGAGTACCAACTAAGAACATCGACTCTTCTCCATATGAGTTGTGGAAGAAGAGGTCGCCTAACCTAAGCTACATGCACCCTTGGGGTTGCCTTGCTTATGTGCATATCCCGGACCATACTTTAGGAAAATTGGGTCCTCGAGGAAAGAAGTGTGCTTTCCTTGGATATTGCATTGATTCGAAAGGTTATGTGTTCTTAGATATCAGTCACAAAGAAGGATTGGTATTTGATGGCAGAAACGCCAACTTCATGGAAAGTGAGTTTCCTAAAGTTGGTGAATGTAATGATCTTAACTCTTTCGGTCCAATCCTTGAAGAGGATCAACCTAGTACTTCAGAAGTACCAGTTACACAAGGTGCACCTACTCCACAAGGAGTACCTCAACAAGAGGGAGTTGTGACTCCTAATGATGAATCCAATGTATTGGATCACATGGAACAAGATCCTATAGAGGATACACTTGTTCAAGAGGGAGTTGAGGATCAACAAGAGCTAGAATCACCTCCACCTATGTTGAGAAGATCAACTAGGGAATCGAGACAACCCAAAAGGTGGGGTCTCTCGGAGGGTGAGACTTATTTGGTGTCATCTGAAATAGATGAACCAAGTAATGTTAAAGAAGCTCTTAATAGTGCACAAAGAGAAGAATGGCTAAATGCCATAAATGAAGAACTTCATTCCATGGCAGTGAATGGTGTGTGGGAATTGTCAGATCTTCCTATTGGTCGGAAGGCCATTGGTAATAAGTGGGTATTAAAGATAAAGAAGAATTCTGATGGAAGTATCGAAAGATACAAAGCCCGATTGGTGGCTAAGGGTTTCACACAAAAGAAGGGTATTGATTTCAAAGATACCTTCTCACCTGTAGTGAAATTCAATTCCATCAGATTACTACTTGCCATTGTGGCATACTTGGATCTGGAGTTACATCAAATGGATGTTAAAACAGCCTTCCTCATTGGTGATTTGAGTGAAGAGATCTATATGTGACGTGGAACAGGCCCAACCTAAGCCCAAACATCAAGATCCGCTCGTTGGCCTTGGTGGACCTATGACAAGGAGCCGGACTAAGAAGGCTAAGGACGCTCTCAAACTGTTGATGCACAGTTTTGCAAAGTGTGAGGAGCAAAGTGAAGATATCCACAAAGATGAAGGAAAAGTGCAAGCACTCCTCAATTTGGGCCAACCCAATTCTCAAATTGTGCAAACAATTTTCAACATTTCGGTTTGGGCTCAACCAAATGACAATTTGGCCCAAGTGCATCAAATACGAATGTCTCAACCTGTTGAGACACCAGCTGGCGCATTCAATGCACTTCAAAGGCTTCCAACTGTTCACTTCTCATCAAGGACGAACTTCAGAAGCCTTGAGGACTCAAGAGTCATCCAAAATCATCTAGAAACCATTGGTGAAGAAGGAGTTACAAGCCTTGAAGCCCCTCCATCAAGAGCACTTAAATGAGGATCATTTACTCCTCATTTATTGGCCAAACCTCATGATACAAACCTCAATGGTCGTCGAGCGATTGATTCGTGACGCTGGATCGGAGCTCTCTGATGACGATGATGGTGCAGCGAATAGGGACGGCGAAGGGTGGGGTTTGTGGTGGTGGTCGGACTTTGAGCGAAGATGGCGTCGGCGATCGACGGTGAGGGACGAAAGAGTTGGCCCTGCTCCACCTCCTCACTCGACGGTGAAGCAATAGAGCAGATACGGCCGGGGACGGAGGGCGGACCTAGCACCTCCGACCTACAAGGGGCGGCAATACTAGGTATCAATCCTGGTGGAGGAGCACAAACCAGGGGCTGAGAGGCGAGATCGAGGCTGAGAACGAAGAGGTTCGAAGGAACCTCGCTGAAATTTGATTCAAAATGCGTTCTGTCAAATTCGAGCGGTTGCTCGCGTTTTTGGTCTGAACCCTAACACATTGGGCTAATTTCGTAAGCCCAAACCCTAATTTCTAGAATGGGCCTTATATGTGGGCTTTTCCAATTTAAGTCCACATCCTAAACTAGAATTAATTACAAAAGACATTAATTACAATCCAAATTACAACCCAAAAATTAATGGAAGACTTAAAACATTAAAGAAATGAATTAAGTCTTGAGCCTTTAATTTTTGTTGAAGCTTCACAAAAATTGCAGCAAGCTTGGAATTCGGTTGCAAAACGCCCAAATTGATGCTTTATCGGTTGCTTGCTCGTCAAGGCACCGCTTGGAGTTCCCATGCACACATCACCTCATCCCTCATCTTCCAACTCGAATTTCTATCATTTTATTTCAGTTTTTAGATATATTTTGGCTAGTTCTACCCGGATGTGATCACGAGAAGGGGGGGTGTGATCACGAGCTCGGATCTAGCTCGAAGGAGGCTGTTTTCCAGAAAATGGAAACGAAACGGAGGAGGAACAAGGAAACAACAAAGTCGGCCAAGGGAACCTCCTCACTACGAGGTGAGGCAATGCCCTTGAAAATGCCTGGGAAAGGAGATGGGATCTAGCACCTCTTGACTACAAGGTCAAGCAATACTAGATATTATGCTTGGATCCTCTTGCCTGGATCACTAGGGAAATGGAAATGCAAGAGTGGAGAACACAAAAGCCGATGACTCCCCGGGAGTGTTTCAGCCGAATTGCTTAAATTCAATAATATGTTCTAGGTTACAATGGTGTTGTTTCTAACTTATATAGTGGAGGGCTGTGAGAAGTAAGTTGGCTTAGTACAGCCGTACGTGCGTGCATAAAGCAAACAGTGCTTTTTGACATGCGTGCAGAGTAAAAAGTTTCCAAAAAGGTGAAAAGGAAAAGCTAGCCTAAAAAGTGTTCGGGTGTCTTTTCCTCGAAAAGGGATGCCTACATTCCCGAGTAGCTGCAGAGAAAGGACACTGCTGTTGGACTTGGTCGGTTATCTGGTTAAGTATGGAGGCTTCGCGGGACGTCTTCGCCGAGTGCCTTCGCGGGAATGCCTTCGCCAGGAGCCTTCGCGAGTATGTTTTTACTTGAGGCCTTCTTAGGGTTCAAGCGTTCGCGCACCAAGGTTTGGCTGCTCCCTTCTTCAAGGATACTTATGCTCAAGACTCCAAAGGGCTTCGCGTATTCTTCATCCAACGCGAGGCCGAGCTGACGAAGCTGTAAGGACTTCGCTCGAGATTCCTCTTGGTCGTCCTGCGCCATGAGCCTCATGAAGGCGTGGAGATTTGCTTGAACTCGCTTCAACCGGGACCTGGTCATGGGTCCGCCAATGCCTTGGAGTGGATCAGGGGTCGCGCGCGCTTGAGGTTGCGGACCATCTTGAACTTGAGGGTCTTTCGGGGCGATGTCCTCATCATACTCTCCCTCTTCGAGAGAATCCGTCCATGATTCTCAAAATCTGCTTGTCCTTCAAAGGGAGCCAAATCACAAACGTTAAAAGTTGCATGTACATTATAAGATCCATCACAGGGTAAGTCTAGTACATATGCATTATCACCGATTTTCTTAGTGATTTGGAAAGGGCCATCGCCTCTTGGTGCAAGTTTATTTTTTCTTGCCTGGGGAAATCGGTCTTTTCTTAAGTGCAGCCACACCCAGTCCCCAACTTGAAAACTCCTAAATTTTCTACCCTTATTAACCCTTCTTGCATAAGACTCATTAACTTTCTCAAGTTGCTTGTGAACCCGGGTATGCAAATCTTTCATGTGTTGGGCTTTCTCTTTCCCTTCTATATCTACTTGCTCGGCAAAGTCTAAGGCTACTAAGTCCAAAGGGGTCAAAGGGTTGAAGCCATACACGACTTCAAAGGGACTGTGGGATGTAGAGGAGTGATAGGCTCGGTTGTAAGCAAATTCTACATGTGGTAAGCATTTTCCCACTCTTTCAGATTCTTCCTAAGGAGGGTTCGCAAGATAGTGGTGAGTGTCCTATTGGTCACTTCAGTTTGGCCATCTGTTTGAGGGTGACTCGATGTTGAGTACATCAAACTAGTGCCTAATCTAGACCAAAGGGTTCGCCAAAAATGACTTAGGAACCGCGAATCCCTATCACTGACAATGGATCGCGGAAGGCCATGGTATTTCACGATGTCCCTAAAGAATAAGTCAGCCACATGCGAGGCATCTTCAGTTTATGACCAGGAATGAAGTGTGCCATTTTGGAAAATCTATCCACTACCACAAAAATAGCATCATGACCATGCGACGTCCTAGGCAGACCACTTATAAAATCCATGCTTATATCAACCCAAGGAAGAGAAGGTGTAGGGAGAGGAGTGTACTTCCCTTTTGGTTGTAGAGTAGACTTGGCTTGGTGGCATGTGACACATCTGGCGCAAGCCTTGGTGACGTCCTTCTTCATGCCGGGCCAGAAGAAGTTCTCCCTAACGGCCTCAAGCGTCTTACGGGCCGAAATGCCCCATGAGACCGCCTCCATGCGCCTCCTTGATGATGACGTCGCGCATTGATCCTCTGGGAACGCACAACCTTTTCAACTTAAACAGAAAGCCATCAAAAACATAGTAGCCATTCTGGCTACCTTTAGCACAGTTAACAAATATTTCCCCAAAATCCGCATCATGCTCATACATTCCCTTTAAACATTCAAATCCGACGACCTTAGTATCAAGAGTCATGAGTAATGCATATCTCCTAGAAAGGGCATCAGCAACAACATTTTCCTTTCCTTTCTTATACTTAATAACATAGGAGAAAGACTCGATGAACTCTACCCACCTAACATGCCTTTTGCTTAAATTTCCTTGTCCTTGAAGATACTTCAAAGACAAGTGATCCGTATGGATAACAAACTCTCTAGGCAGCAGATAATGACTCCACGTTTGCAGGGACCGCACAAGAGCGTATAGCTCCTTGTCGTATGTGGAGTAATTCAAGGTGGCTCCACTCAGCTTTTCGCTAAAGAAGGCTATGGGACGACCTTCTTGGTGCAAGACAGCACCGATGCCTATACCACTAGCATCGCACTCTACCTCGAACACCTTGTCAAAGTTTGGCAAAGTGAGTAGAGGGGCATTTGTCAGACAAGATTTTAATTCATTGAAAGATTTCTCTTGCGAATGTCCCCATTCGAAGACAACATTCTTCTTAGCCAGTTCATGCAAAGGGGCGGCAATGGAAGAGAAATCCTTAACAAACCTCCTATAAAAACTAGCAAGTCCTAGAAAGGATCTTACTTGATTAAGGAATTAGGAGTAGGCCGGTCCCGAATGGCACCGATCTTACTCTCATCTACCTTGACACCCTTCGCACCCACTACATATCCAAGAAAGTTAACTTCCGGGATGCGAAGACACACTTTTCAAACTTGGCATACAGTTTTCTAACCTAAGCGTGTCGAGGACGTGCCGTAAGTGCTCAACATGCTCCTCATGGTTTTTAGAATAAACTAGTATGTCATCAAAGTATACTACCACAAATTTTCCAATTAAACGCCTCAGGACATGATTCATTAGACGCATGAACGTACTAGGTGCATTTGACAATCCGAAGGGCATAACATTCCATTCGTATAAACCAATTTTGATTTTGAAAGCAATTTTCCATTCATCACCTTCCTTCATTCGGATCTGGTGATAGCCACTTCTAAGATCGATTTTGAAAACACACATGCACCACTCAATTCGTCTAACATGTCATCAAGTCTAGGTATAGGGTGGCGATACTTTACAGTGATAGAGTTGATGGGACGGCAGTCCATGCACATGCGCCAAGTGCCATTGCTCTTTGGCACGAGTGACGGGCACTGCGCAGGGCGAAAGGCTTTCACGGATGAACTCCTTGTCCAGCAGCTCTTGCACTTGCGATTGGATTTCTTTGGATTCTTGAGGTTGGTCCGGTGGCGGCCTTGTTGGGTAAAGGCGCTCCCGGAAGCAGAGTCGATCGATGCTCTATGCCGCGATAGGGGAAGGGTTCGCGGCTCATCGAATACTTCATCGAATTCCTTGAAACTTCCTGCACATAGAAAGGGAGAGAAGATACATGATCAAGTGTTAGCATGCAATGAGTTGGAATCATGAGGAAACAAGTCTTGTTTCCAAGAAATGCTCTTTTAAAATCCCTCTCTTTGGCCATGGGAGGAGGCACTCTTGTTTTCTCACGGGCTCACTTGGGGTGTTTCCCATTAATGCACACTCCTTTTTCTCATTCAAGGTTCCTTGAACCTTCTCGCCATTTTCTCTCCTCTCTCTGCCCTCGCTCTTTCTTCTTCTCTCGGCCTTACTAGCCAGGTGAATTTGATCTTGGTGAGCTTGGGTTGGGGTGAGGGGAAGCAGGGTGTAGGGTTTACTGAGATGGGTGAGGGCATATTTGTTGGTTTTGCCATAGTGTATGGCCTCCTTGTCGTACTGCCAGGGTCTGCCCAAGAGAATGTGGGTGGCCTGCATCCGCACCACGTCACAAGTGATGGAATCTTCGTACTTGCCGATCTTTATCGGGACTTCAACTTGTTTAACGACCTTCACAAAGGTCCGGTCATCAACCCACTGCAGTTGATACGGTTTGGGATGGGCAATAGTGCGAAGACCCAGTTCAGCAACCAAGTCCTCGCTGGCAGCGTTGACACAACTTCCGCTATCAATAATGAGGCTGCACAGAGTCCCATTCACCATAGCTCTTGATTGGAATAAATTTTCCCGAGTGCTTTCGGTGATACTTGGGGAGCTTTGCAGAACCCTCTTGGTGACTAGTATGAGGCCGTCCATAGGCAGCTCTCCCTCTTCTGCTTCACTCTCGTGATCTCGTTGTTCGGGATGGACCTCTTCTTCTTCTTCGCTAGACAGTTCCCCATTGGGCCGAATGACCATGGCTCTTTTGTTGGGGCAATCCCTCGCATAGTGTCCCTTGCCCAAACACTTAAAGCATTCGATGCTCCTTGATTGGCGAGGGGCATCATAAGTGTTAGTCTTTGGGTTTCGGTTGGGATTGTGATGGGGGTCTTGTGTTGGGGTAAGTTTGGCGAGGGGGTGGCATCGCCGCGGGAGATGTGTACGGTTTTGGCGGGGGCGGTTTGGCGAAGGGGGGGGGGGTCTTGCTGACTGAGCCCCTGTTGGGTGTATGGGCGGGGTGATAGGAGTTCCCCTTCTTCAGTTGCTTCTCCACCCGGATGGCCTTGTGAACCAGATCTTGGTAATCTCGATAGTCGCACAGTTCAACTGTCTTCGCGACGTCTTCTCGTAGGCCATATAAAAATCTGGCCAACTTAGCCTCTTCGTCCTCCTTGACATTGGCCCTCATCAAGGCCCTCTCAAGATCCTTTTGGTATTCCTCGACGCTGCGATGACCTTGGATAAGGCGTTGCAGTTTCTGGGCACAATCTCTGTCGTAGTAGCTGGGCACAAACCGATTCTTCATGGTTCGTTTGAGATCTTCCCAAGTTGTGATGGGACGACAGCGGGTTCTTGCCCTCTCGTGATGCTCTTGCTCCCACCAGGTGAGAGCGTAATCATGGAATTCAATGACCACGAGCTTCAAAGCTATCGCGTCAGTGTACCCCATCATATCAATGATCCGCTCGGTTTTAGCCATCCATGTAAAGTACTCTTCCGGATCACTGGACCCGTAGAAGGGTGGTATTTGAAGCTTTATGTTGGCGAGGGCTTGCTGATCCTGGGCTTGCACCCTACCTCCGAGGTCTCGGTTGAAACCTCGATGGACACGGCCTCGCTCTGCTTCTTCCTCTTCTTCGAGGTCTCTGTGGAGATAGGCTCTGGCTTGAGCTCTGTCGGGAAAGACCCTTCTTTTAATAGGCTTTGGCGGTGGCTCCGCGTAATACTCCTGATCATCACTGTCCAGGATGTCAACACCACGATCTACTCTCGTAGAAGTGGTGGGACGGCTGTGAGGAGTAGCATGTGGCCTCATTGATGCTGGATCGAAAGTGGTATGGGTGACTCCGTCTTGAGCCCGCGATGCGTGGGCATCCTCGTGGGCTTGCGAGCTTTCCGGTTGCTTTCCTTGAGCTACCTCCACTCTCGTTAGTCGCTCATTCGTAGTAGCGACCTGAGCTCCCAAGTCTTCTAATCTTTGTAAGATCTTTGCTAGCGTGTTGTGCATAGCTAGCTGGGATGGATGAGGTGGAGATGAATTTGACGAAACCATCTGTAACACATTACTGTTGAAAATATGTAGTCAGGAAAGAACCTCACCACTCTTGAGTGTTTTACTCTCGCCCTCGTGTTTCTCACAACAACTTTGTCACTCCGGCTTGTTCACTTATGGCTTTCACAAGCTCTCTAAACTTGATACCGTTTTCAACCTTGGATCAAAGATGAACACGCAAGAAAATACAAACAAAACTCTAGTAAAACCGCAACTTGAAACCCAAGAAAATGACTAGTTACTTGAAACCAGTTTTGTGGGATGTCAGGGTTGAGTTGGGGTCGAAAGAAACAGGTTGGAAGATGAGAAAAGGCTTTTTGCAGTCACAAACACTTTCTGTTCAAGTTCTGAAACTATTTTTGGATTAAAAACACTGTTTACTTGTGTTTTGGTAAGAACACGTAAGAACATTCAAGAACTTTTCCAGAACACAGAAACTTGCTCAATACTTTTCTTTCTTTAAACGTTTTTCTTTGCACACTTTTGTATCGCTCAAGACAACTCTTTTGGCTTATCTCGAAAATACTTGGCTTAAACAAGCACACTTTTAAACAACTTTTCGGTCTCACTGAGATCATCAACCGATATTCCTTCAAGCGTAAGAAAAGGTAACAAAAGGTTTTGCTTGAAGAAAACTCAACAAGAACACGAATACCTCCGACAAGCGCTTTGGCTCTGATACCACTTGATGTGATCACGAGAAGGAGGGTGTGATCACGAGCTCGGATCTAGCTCGAAGGAGGCTGTTTTCCCAGGAAACGGAAACGAAACAGAGGAAGAACAAGGAGACAACAAAGTCGGCCAAGGGAACCTCCTCACTACGAGGTGAGGCAATGCCCTTGAAAATGCCTGGGGAAGGAGATGGGATCTAGCACCTCTTGACTACAAGGTCAAGCAATACTAGATATTATGCTTGGATCCTCTTGCCTGGATCACTAGGGAAATGGAAATGCAAGAATGGAGAACACAAAAGCCGATGACTCCCCGGGAGTGTTTCAGCCGAATTGCTTAAATTCAATAATATGTTCTAGGTTACAATGGTGTTGTTTCTAACTTATATAGTGGAGGGCTGTGAGAAGTAAGTTGGCTTAGTACAGCCGTACGTGCGTGCATAAAGCAAACAGTGCTTTTTGACATGCGTGCAGAGTAAAAGTTTCCAAAAAGGTGAAAAGGAAAAGCTAGCCTAAAAAGTGTTCGGGTGTCTTTTCCTCGAAAAGGGATGCCTACATTCCCGAGTAGCTGCAGAGAAAGGACGCCCTGCTGTCGGACTTGGTCGGTTATCTGGTTAAGTATGGAGGCTTCGCGGGATGTCTTCGCCAAGTGCCTTCGCGGGAATGCCTTCGCCAAGAGCCTTCGCGAGTATGTTTTTACTTGAGGTCTTCTTAGGGTTCAAGCGTTCGCGCACCAAGGTTTGGCTGCTCCCTTCTTCAAGGATACTTATGCTCAAGACTCCAAAGGGCTTCGCGTATTCTTCATCCAACGCGAGGCCGAGCTGACGAAGCTGTAAGGACTTCGCTCGAGATTCCTCTTGGTCGTCCTGCGCCATGAGCCTCATGAAGGCGTGGAGATTTGCTTGAACTCGCTTCAACCGGGACCTGGTCATGGGTCCGCCAATGCCTTGGAGTGGATCAGGGGTCGCGCGCGCTTGAGGTTGCGGACCATCTTGAACTTGAGGGTCTTTCGGGGCGATGTCCTCATCATATCTTCCACTTTCGACATGAAAGACATGGGAGAAGCTTCCTTTATTTTAGGTGTCAAGATACACCGGAATAGAAAGGAACGCTTGTTAGGCCTCTCACAGGAACCTTCTATTGATAAGATCCTTGAAAGGTTTAATTTAACCAACTCCAAACCCATGAATACCCCACTTGCATATGGATGCAAGATTGGAGGGGACATGTGTCCCACGACTCCAGCAGAAAAGGAAGAGATGACAAACATACCATACTTGAGTGTTATAGGTTCCTTAATGTATGCCATGTTATGTACAAGGCCTGACATTAGCCAAGCAGTTGGCTTATTGGCTCGATATTCTTCAAACCTCGGAATGCAGCATTGGAAGAGTGTCAAGAGGGTTCTATGGTACCTTAAAGGTACTAAAGATTATTGGCTATGCTATCTAGGCAAGAAGCTTGATTTGCATGGTTACTCTGATGCTGATTGGGGTGGAGATCGTGACTCCAGTAAATCTACATCTGGTTATGTATTTCTGTTTAATGGTGGGGCTACTACATGGTGTAGTAAGAAACAAACTTGTACAGCATTGTCAACCATGGAGGCTGAGTTTATCTCATGTGCCTCGACTGTACAAGAAGCCCTTTGGCTTGGATTCTTTCTTAAGAACTTGGAATCTCGGATAATGGTGGAAAGGCCTATTACTATTTACAGTGATAGTATGGCGGTCATGGCTTACACCAAAGATCCCAAGTACCACGGAAAGACCAAACACATTAGCATGAAATATCATTTCGTAAGGGATGCAATTGAAGAGGGTGAAGTTAAAATTGAGCACATATCTACAGACCTGATGGTGGCAGATCCTCTTACTAAGCCATTGCCACCACTTGTATTTGCTAGACATGTCAAAGCAATGGGTCTTCGTAGATTTTAATTAAGTTGGATGTACTTCACCACTTTGGTGTCACACATGTATTCTATGATGAATGATTAATAAAGTTGTTTGTTTGTCATCATCTGGTTTGTTCAATCTTTATGCTTTAACAACGAAAATTAGAACATGTCAAACATAGACATTAGAAAGGGTTTTCTCACACGAACCTTTCGCCCTTAATCTTGTGTAGACTTAAGGATGAGACTAGCTATGGACTCAATGTATGTTGTTTCTTAAATGAAGCATGTTACTTGGTAAAGTAATACTTGAGTGGGAGTCATGAACCAACACATGACATCGTAGCCTCTTGTCGCCTTGATTATGTAAATCAAGATGAGATGACTAAGATTCATCGAGTTTGTATGACCACCATACATCCTAGTCTATGATTGGTGTAAGCAGTGGCTTACTTGATAACATTTCATGGATTGTGACATGTCCTCCTTTTATTTGATAAGGGGAGTACACTTTTTGGTGTTTTAAGAGGGAGAAAAATGACACATCTCCCAACTTATGTGGACATTATTCCGAGTGGGAGTGGTGTAAGTAAAACATCAAATAGTGATCATTTAGAACTTCAGTGTTCTATAACCATGAAATGCGACCAAAGAAGAATTTAAGTAAGTTGTCTTTGCTCTTACTTAGTGTGAGGTTCTCTGATTCAGACTCTTAGTGACTTTGACTTGCTATTAGGAAATTGTATCAATAAAACTACTTTGATTGGTTGTTGAAGGTCTTAGAAGAAAAGACTGGAATATCCTCCATTTGGGTAGTTGAGTTGGTACAATGACCTAAGTAGTTTTAAGTTGATAGGAAAGACACCGTTTTATGATGATACACATGCTCCAAATTTAATCTTGGGCCCACATACTATGTGTAGTATGATTTAGATTGAATTATGAGTACTTGTGAATGAGATCTCAGCTTCTTAATACAATCATGGGTTTCAAATGGTTGAAATTCAAGAAAAGGACTGATTGTGATTAAGTGAAGTGTATCATTGTGTCTGGGATTTGTAAAGGCACCACTTGATGAGTTCAAGTGAGCTTGAAGAAGTTCAAGCATGCTTGATAAGTTCAAACAATACACCGTTGCTTGATTGGTTCAAGCATGTTATTTTGAAGAGGACAAGCTTTCATTGTGAGTCTAACAACCACAATGAAAGTGATTTTATGTGTATGCCTTGGGGTCGCACCCTTAACTCTACTTGTGTGAATGTACTTGTTTATTTTGGCCTACATATGTGTTATGTGTTAAAGATATTTTATTTGAGTGGGAGTTCACAATCAAAAGATAACTTAGTGCGAGTGGGAATTTGTTGGAATTCTTAGCACACCAAGTCCTTTTGAGCTCATCTCAAATGGAGAAATGATTTCAGCTCAAAGTGAGCTGAAGTGGGTTCTATGGAACTCAACTATGTGAATTGTGGCTATATGGAACATTTGTGATGTTTCATGAGTAGTAACTACTTACTAGCATCCTTTTATACAAAATAAGGGTATTTTGGTAAAATGACATGGTTTTGGCAATCGAAGTGCATGGTGTATGCACCCTAGTGCATGTGTGCACATCTCTTAGACGTTACTAAGTGATTTCAGCCATGAGAGCCTAAAAGTGGCAAAGAGGCACCTCAAGAGAGGCACCCCTTCGCCCAAAGAGGAGTTACTTAGAATTTGGACTCGAGAGTGTACAAGGAGGGAGTAACCACTCCTTAAGCTGAAAGTATGTGTACTTTCGGCCATAAGGAGTTGTGACTCTTCCTAGTAACTCCCTACATCATCTATAAATAGATAATTTGGCCACAACACAAGAAAACACTTAAGAATCCGAAACTTCTTTCTCTTTGTTCTTGGCCGAAATATCAAGACTTCCTAGAGCATTTCGGGTGGAACGTTTCTTGTGTCTCTCTAACACAAAACAACCTCATTGCATCACATGCAATCTGCCCTCATCAAGGAATTCGAAGGCTTGAAGATTCAACCGGAAGAGTTGGAGCAAACGTTTGGAGCAAGGACAAAGATCCATACGCTGTTATCTTAAGGGTGCAAGGTATGTTTCCTATCTATACTCCTTCCTCCTCCTTCTCCTCTTTCTTCCTTGTGAAAGTGGAGAGGCATGATTATGGAAAATACATCATGCTATGAATCTCTAAATCTACATTCTGTCCCCCCAGCTTCCTTGTTCCCTGACACTTGTTGGCTTGGAGTTATCCCTCCTCTGTTCCCGGTTGTCCCGGTTCTCATGCTTCCCTTCTCTTTGGGACAACTTCTCATGGGGGATCATGTGGTCCTCAGTGATCGCATACATTTCTTCCACGTTGGAGATGTTCTTTCAGGATAACTTTTATGCCAGTCTGGAGTTCGGGAGCAGTGCCTTTAAAAACGCCATTATCCGGATGTTATCTGTCAGATCTGACGCATGTACTGCCTCCCTGTTGAATCATTCGACAAATTCCCGAATGCCCTCATTTGGCCTCTGCTTGATGTCGAATATCTGGATAGCCCTCTTCGTAGATCTTTTGCACCCAATGAAGTGGGTGGAGAACTTGATAGCCAAATCCCCGAAAGTGTTTACACACTCCGGGAGGAGGGAATTGTACTAGGCAGAGGCCGGACCTCCTAGGGCAACTTCGAAACATTTGTATAGGGCTGCTTCGTTGGCACCCTTCAGTTCCATTGCTCGTTTATACTTTCGGATGAAAGCGTCGGGATCTCCCACACCATTGTAGATCTCCAGTGGGTGTGGTAAATTGAATGAACGGGCCATCGGGCTATCCCGGATTCGCCTAGTGAACGGTCCGTCCTCCGCGACCATTTCATACTTAGCTTCCGGCCTGATTGCGCTTCTTTCAACTTGCTCCAGGCGATGTAGCATTTTCCTGATAATCTCGTCTCGTGGGTCCCCGATTGTTAACCTTTCGGGTCTGGGGGACCACTCCCTTTGGCTATGTCTGGGGAACCTGGACCTTTGCCTTCTTTGTCGGCCCAGGGTGTTAGTTTGCTACGACTGTTGCTCGTTCCGTGTCTTCCGGGATCTTTCAGACTTGTGTTTGTTGCTGCGTTCTTCCCGAAGTACTGCCCGTACAGTCTGGACTAGGTCCGGGTCTAACTAACTGTTGCTCCGGCGTGAGCTGGAAGTTGGCAGTAAGGAAGTCGCTTCGTATGACGTTTCCTCAGGAAAGCTCTGATAACTAGGACCGGCTGTCCGTCCGTCGGTGGAGCCACCTCCTTCCGGTGTAGATGGGTGGGACTGTGAATGGTCCTCAAGCCTCGTTGACGGGACTTGTCTATTCGGGCCACCACGTTTTCCACAGACGGCGCCATTTGGTGGCGGATCTGTATGGGTAGTCGCCATGTGTCTACGTAGTTGACGCGTGTTGACATTACTTGATGCCATTGGGATTAGTGCGTTGCACGATTCTCGAAATTCGAGGAATGGGGGTTGGGTTTGTCGTGTTTTTGTTCTTGTCAACGAAGTGACTGAAAAGATCGATCCCTTTGACTTATGCCATAAATGTCTTATATAGTCAGTACTAATGGTGGCAAAATCGTAATATGTCCATATAACGTTAGTTTACACGTGTCTTATATATCCGGGTGCGTTTCCCCGGGATTATCCAATGTCTCGTTCTGGTAAATTCTTATTAGGTCCGGGAATGTCACCGTTCCATTAGGTTTTAGTTCTTAGTACTTGGGTTTTTTTTAATGGGGCCCTTATATTTTGCTGCTGATTGGGCCTTTTGCTAGGCCTTTTTAGGTGATTGGGCCTAACGGTCATCAATAACACAGACACATAAGTGTTTGTTTATAACGTCAAATATAAAATGAGACATAAGGGATTATGTCATTTAATTTTATATTTCTCATTGTTTCATTCTAATTACCAACATACACATAAGGGTATAAACCAAAACATTTAGGATTGATGTGCAAAAAATATAAAAATAAGAGAAATATGGGAGTTATATTTTGAGAAATTAAAGTACAAAAAACAATTTAAAAATGAAAAACATAAAGAAAACGAAAAACAATACATGAAAAAAGAGGTACAAGACAAAAGAGCTATTGGAAAATCATGGAAAATAGTGGAAATTTTATGAATGATAAATTGTCATTTTTATCACCATTTAGTGTGGAGGTTTATGACCCATTAGTAGGATGTTATGACCATGGTTTATGGTCATTAATAGGGAGGATTTATGTCATTTGGTTGAGTGCTTTATGGCAAGATTTATGGGGTATTATGGTTCCCCTTAATGTTTTTCTTCCTCCCAACCACTATAAAAGGGTACCTCCTCCAAGCATATTTTTCATCCCTCATCACATTATTCTCTCTTCTTCCTCCTTGAGAAAAAACCTCTCTCTAGCATATGTTTTGGTGTTCTTCAAGCGTTCTTCCGTTCAAGTTCGCCGGTGAGAGAAGTGTTGGAATTCTTGTGCACCAAGATGACCTGGGCTAGCTAAAAGTAGCTAAGCACAGCTCAACTCAGCTCAATCTGAGTGTTTGAGCTAAAGAGATGTGTATCTGCTCTTAGTGAGCTGATATGAGCTCAAGGAGCTCAATGAATGATTCAATATGTCTTGGACTTGCTCTATGTGAGCTTAGTACAAATGTGTCTAGGCACCTTTTGGTGAAGAGACGCGTCTCTTGGCGGAAAGGTGCGTAAATTGGTGAAAAGGTGCCGAAGAGGCACCCAAAGGGCCAAGCACACCTTCGGCTATGGCCGAAGGGTGCGTACCTGGGTGCCGAAAGGGCACCCTAAGGGGGCCTTGCACCCATTCGGCCATAGGCCTAGGGGTGTGAGTTCCCCTTCGCCCTAGGTGCCTCTAGGCAAGGGGATGCACCCCATGCCTTGCACCATTCGGCCAAAGGGACATGTCTCATGTCCCATGGCCGAATGGGCAAGGGCATGGGTCACCTCCTGCCTCTTCACCATATTATTTGGATAATTAATTAATTAGTTAATTAATTTCCTATTAGACACAATTATTTATTTATTCCTTTTCTAATTAATTACTTAATTGAAAAGGCAAAAGGCATGAGACATGTCTCATGGCCAAGGGGCATTGGTTGCAGCCCTTGGCCCTAGACACATGTTACTTCGCAAATGAGAAGGCATTGTGCCCCCTCATTGGCAGCCCATCCTCTTCTATAAATAGAGGGAGGATGGCGCCATTATTATCATCCCTTTGGCAGCATTGCCTCTCATCTATTCTCTCTCAATAAGCCTTCGTAGACATTCTACTTAGAGTTTATGGGTGGAACTTCATAAGAAGCTTTTCACTTCTTATCCGCTTCCTTGGCGCACTTCCAAGTCCATTCTCCATTGAAGTCCTGAAGAAAGGTACACACTCTTAATCCTTTCTTTAGTATCATGCTAGGTTCTTTGCCATTAGTATCATGCTAGGTTCTCTGTATGATGCTAATGGATATATGGCATGATTATGGAAGAAACACATCGTGCTATTACTTAAATGTAGTATCCATGTAATATGTAAGCATGACAAACATGTTAATGACGATCCGAAAATCAACAAGAAGTTTGGTGCAACTTCACTTCACGTCTTCCGTTGTATTTGAGAGATAGACGCTCATCGAACCTCGAGCACTCATCCCAGAGGGGACGAATCTGTTTTAAGGAGATTGTGTGAAACACAAGCCTCGGAACTCTGTTGAAATTTGGTTTTGGATTTCTAATTCTTCTTTTAATTCTATATTGTTAGAATTATTATTATGATTTACTCTATGATTTTTGCTAAAAATTATAGAGTTGAATTAATTTTTTCCTAATTCTTTGAATTATTATATTGTTTATTAATTCTTAGAATTTCACATGGCAATAAAAAGTACATTGAAACTTGTTCAATTTTGTACTTATGTTTATATTGATTTATCATCATCACGAATATCCTTTTATTGATTTATTGAATTATTTTTGGATAGCAATCTTAAAACAGATTCTTGAATTTGTGATAATGATCTCGGACATTTTATCTCTAAGCTGTTCCAACAATGGAAACGGCTCCAATGGTGGAAAGGCCAGTGACGGTGGTCAAGGTTATAATTGTACAAATAGTATTGAGCTTTCTCTATTGGTCTAAAGTCTTAAACTTTTATGTTCAAATGGTGTATTTGACATGTGAGAAAAGTTTTAACAAATTTTCATTTCACACAATTATTTTGGAAAATTGGTAGACATGAATTTTTTAGAATGAATTATTTATCTAATTCATTCCAAGGTGTGTTTATTTGATTCCTCATCAAGGAGGTGAAAAACAAATTGAGGAAAAATCATTTTATATTCCTCATTTTTTGAGGAAAAATCTTTTTATATTCCTCATTTTTTCAAACTTGTTTTAATGTATGGTGGGAGATGAAAAATTCTCTTTGGAAAAGAGAAATGTTTTGTTGGCATTGAAAAGAAAAATCTCTTCAAGTACGAGAAATCATTTAGTTGCCTTCGAATACGGAAACTTTTACTGTGTAAGAAAAGTATCGGTTGCCATCGAAAAAATGAGAAAATTTTCTTCATGGAAGAAAAATCATTTGTTGCCTTCGATGTTGGAAACTCTCTCCGTGAGAGAAAATTATCGGTTTCCTTAGATAATAATTATTCAGAATATATGTTTGAGAAACTCAAACTTTGGTGCAATTGTCACCCCACCGCCTCCGGAAGCCCCAGCGGAAGCGATTCTGTGGTTGCGCCGGCGATGGGCGTGAATCGGAATTTCTCTTTAAAATGGTTTTGTGGACCCGAACCCAACCCTTAAAACGTTTTCCTTTCGGTTTTAAGGTTAAGTCGTGTTGCAGATTTTACGATGTCTTTCTAGTCCTAAACCTGCACCCGAGACACGTTAGTGGTTTTACAGAATATCGCGCGCGGAAACATAAGCAGATGATAGGAATACAGGCAGAAGGAGTTCCGCCCTCTTCGTAGGATCGGAAACTCCCTACGAATAATATACCGACCCAAGTGCTGAAAATAAACTATATGCAGTACATCTACAGAGCCGGGTCCAAAAGCGGTATGTACCTCGCTATCAAAGAGGTGCTGCTGCTGCTAAAACGCAAACAGGAGAATTAACGTCAGACAGAACAGATATTTCAAATGCAGATCACAGAAGGGATCTAACGAGAAATAACCCCCAGTCATAACCAGATAAATACCTCAGACTAAACAGAAATGCAGAACGAGCACCGCGGGAGGTCTACTCCGCAGGTCGTTTACCCGGATCCCCTGAAAAGGTTTAATATGTGGGGGTGAGTTCTCGAAAGAACCCTGTAAGGGGGTAGGTACGCTAACGGGAAAACCTTTAAAAACAGTTTTCCCTGCATAAAAAGGTTAGCGTGCAATGATCTAGCAGATAATTCAATCCTAAATATATAAACAGGAATATGATATGCAATGTCATGATGCTCAGAAGTCCCGTCGGACTGGTGGTACATCCCATACATGTGGTCCCCGACCACCTGACAGCACCCTACGGCGGCTTGTTAAGCTCACGCCGATTATCGGGATCAGAACGCATGGTACCAGCGAGGGGTGTACAATCCCCTAACTGTCAGAACAGAAGCGGCATAAAGCCGGCACAGACAGAAGATGGGTCCGTTGTCGACCCCCGATAAGCAGATCCGATATAGCAATATCCAGAAGCATAACAGAAATGGGTCCGTTGTCGACCCCCGATATGAAATAAGTCCAGAAATAATAAAACCCTGCAGACCGCTATTGTACCTTGTGACTAACCCCGGGAGTCACTGGGCCCCACCCTCGACCCGAGCACTAGTCCTTAACTAACCTAATACACATGCGTTGCGTATTAAGAAAGTTAAACCCCTTACCTGACAGAATCGGAAAAGTCTACTGTGGCCACCTAAGCTCCACAGCGGAACTCACAGAAATGCAGATCTAATCTGCCAGAATCAGAAACACAGAAATACTTTAGTTTATTAACTAAAGTTACTCGCTTTGGTAATTCACCCAAAATTACCACCTAAGTCCCTTAATTTTTCAGGATTTTACAAAGTGGCCCAAACTTTATAACCTTGCATTTTTACCACTTTAATCATTCTTTTCTTCACCAAAACATCAATTAATACTTCTTTCAACACTTTAACAACACCACAACACAAAATCAGCAACTAACACTTTCGGTTCTTCATCAAAACTTTTCCAAATAATTTCCAATTTTCCCCACAACTTCAAAACATGTCAAGTATACTTAAAACGTGTTTTTCACACACTTTTTTCAACAAAACATCACCAAAAAATCCATCCAACATTTCGGCCTTGACCTAACTTTTCAACAACTTGTTTTCTCATACTTCCTCAAGAACAAAACATGCTTAACATGCAATCAACTTCAACATAGTTGAAGATCAGAATTATCTATCAACAAAAATCCATCAACTTAACCAAGGAGAAATCCTCACCTTGCTGAACTTCACACTTCAACCCTAAATGAGCTGCTGCTGTTGAGACCAAAACACCACCAAAGGATCCTTCCATGAACCAACAAGAACAAGCATGAGTTTCATTTCATGTTCAACTTCAAACATGAAGATTTAACCAAAATAACTCAGCCTCACCTTGATCAACACTGATTTGTGAGGTTTGGGAAGTGGTAGGACCTTGTTTGTTGAAGCTCAAAACTCAAAACTTCAAGTTGAGATTTTTGGCACCAACAACACAGCAGAACCCGTCGGCTTGCACCCAAGATTTGGAGACCTTCCCGTCACTTTTGGCTCCAGAGCTCTTCTACAAAGTTGTAGCCAAGAGGTTGAGGAAGATTTTCTCTAACTACCACAAGAGCTGATTCGGACTCTATCGAGTGCAGATTTACTGGGAAGTCGGATGAACGTTTCTGGCCAGCCAAAGAACAAAGTTGAGATTGTTCTTGAGAGAGAGAGACTAAGTGTTTAAGTTTGCTGAAATGAAGTGAATGGGCTGAGAGAGGGAGTAAATTCTGCAGTAAATAGGGAATGAATGGCCAAGATTAATCAATTTGGTGAGTGGGATGAAATGGTGTAGGGCTAGGATTGCATGAGAGGTGAGTGGAAGGTGATGTTGTAGCATTTTGATTGGTCTTCACAAATGAGTCATCACCATAAAACAAATATCTCTTCCCATAAATTCACATGAAATTCGGCCCAAATGCAAGCCCAACAATGTGCGTTTTCCCAAATTTTTCCCAACGGGGACCATTTTGTCGCCCGAAACCTAATTTCGGCAAAACGTCCCGGAACTTGATAAATGTCGCCCGATATGTAAAACACTACTAAATATCACCAAAACAACTCCCAAATACTGAATCTCATTAATAAATCACAAATCGTACGTGATCTGAAAATTACAGTATTTGACATTCTGGTCGAGAATTTACTGAAAAGTTCCGAACGTCGGGGGTGGGTGTAACTATGAAGATCATAGTTACATGAGAAATCTTCTTGGAATTATTTTCTAGTATAAAAATTACGTTGATACTTTTTATGGAGAGAAACCATAAAAGGAAAATTGATTCTATTTTAAGTAGAATCATATGAGGGTAGATTTGAGGAAATGAAATGATTTCATTGATAAGTAAGACTTTACTTGTGATTAAAAGATACAAGTAATAAGAAAGTTCAACTATGTTAGTGTTGCTATATCTTGGAAGTGTCAAGGATAAATGATTAAGCTGAATTCACAATTCAAGGTGGTAACCTAGAATGAATGTGGAGAGAAGTTGAATGGCTATGCCATTTCCTAAAGAATATTTCAAAGATGGGAGAAACATGTAATGTGATACATGTAGAATGGTTAACCTTGACATGTTCACCAAAGGTATGTACGATAACATTATACAACTACTCTCAATGTAAGTTGTTATTCTGTTTGACTATGTGAAGTCAAAAGATAACTTTATGAATCCAAAAACAAAATGGTTAAATAGAGAGTTGGTTGAGAAACTGACAAAAGGAATTAGCTTAAGTCTGTGGATGTAAAAATCTTATAGTGGATACCCAACCTAGTTGACTGGAGATCCCAAGATCTAGGTTCATTATAAGACTCAATGAGATCACTGTGGGGGATAACCTCAAAATCATTCATGTCATGAAACAATGATATGAAACAGGATAGCAATTTGTTTCTTTAATGATTTTTAATTAAGTAATTACGTTACATGAGACTTAAGAAATCACCTATGTGACAGAGAAGTCAGGCCGCTTCAAAGGAGAATTGGTCAGATTCAATTCTTTATAAACTCTTGCATAACCAGGACGTGTTCATGGCCAAAACGAACAAAATCATGAGAACTGAACAAATGAAGAATGTTTTCTGTGTAAAATATAGGGTTCTTTAGACAATAAAGCATGACAGTTTAAGGATATCATGTCTACTAGACAGCTAGTAATGCAAATGTATTTTACAAGGGGAAAATTCAAAGGGATACACCTACTTTTCCTATGCAGGATTCAATTGATGAACACCACAATAGATTCAAAATGAAAATAATTTTTCATTCATGTGGAAGATTGTTGGAAAAATCATGAAAAAATGGTGGAAATTATATGAATGATAAATTATTATTTTTCTCACCATTTAGTGTGGAGGTTTATGACCCATTAGTAGGGTGTTATGACCATGGTTTATGACCATTAATAGGGAGGTTTTATACCATTTAGTAGGGTTCTTTATGGCTAGATTTATGGGGTATTATGGTGCCCCTTAACGTCTTGGTTCCTCCCAACCACTATAAAAGGGCATCTCCTCCAAGCATATTTTTCATCTCTCATCACATTATTCTCTCGTCTTCCTCATTGAGAAAAAACCTCTCTTCTAGCATATGTTTTGGTGTTCTTTAAGTGTTCTTCAGTTCAAGTTCACCGGTGAGGGAAGTTTGGTGCAACTTCACTTCACATCTTCCATTGTATCCTGGGAGACAGACGCTCATCGATCCTCGAGCACTCATACCAAAGGGGGGGATCTGTTTAAGGAGATTGTGTGAAACACAAGTCTCAGAACTCTGTCGAAGTTTGGTATTGGATTTCTAATTCTTCTTTTAATTCTAAATTTTTATTATTATTATTTACTCTATGATTTTTGTTGAGAATTATAGAGTTGATCAATTAATTTTTGTCTAATTCTTTGAATTATTATATTATTTATTAATTCTTAGAATTTCATATGGCAATAAAAAGTACATTGAAACTTGTTCAATTTTGTAATTATGTTTATATTGATTTATCATCATCACGAATATCTCCTTATTAATTTATTGGATTATTTTAGATAACAAGAGCAACTGCAAAAGCTACGCAAAATTGTAGATAGTATAATAATAGCAATTTGAAGCGCCAATATTAAATATTAAAAGTAAATATTAGAAATTTCTAAAATTGAGGAAACAAATTTGATCATTCTTTTGATGTTAGATATTACTCTGATCTGTCCCTTATTATTGATTAAATAAATGGTTTTACTACCGAGATCAAGGTAAGTGCAAAATTGATCAATTCGACATATATACCCTTACCGTAAAAAAGTGAAAACAAAAGTGCCAAAAAAGGGGTAAAATAGTAAAGTTAGTAAAAATTTATATAAATTGAAACATTTCAATTATTAAAGAATGACCCAAAAAAGAAAATGTTTCAATGTAAAAAAAAAAGATATAGGGAGTATATAGAAATAGAATATTATCCCTTATACCTTACCTTAAGGTGAACGTTTTTTAACTGAAGAGGTTAAGAAAAGAAAGAAGGAATAAGATCAGGAAGCAGGTTAAATCACTCAACTTTCAAATTGCGAATTTGTGTTAAATCAATGTTATTCTGACAATGACAATGACATTATCTGACAATTATACAGCCTTTGGGTAACCCTTTCAACAATTAAGAGGTCCATTCAGGAACACGAGGATTGGTATCTATTGGATTATTTATATTCAAGAAGCCCTAAAATAAGATCGTTCTAATAAGATTGATTTGTATTAATTAAATATAATAATTAGGATTAACCTCAGTCCATGCATTTCTTGACTTTCTAAGAAGAACTTAAACCTTAATCGTGGTTTTTACCCTTTTTCTTTTTCCCATGCGTGCGTTTTGTGATAGTGTCAAACGTATTTTTTTTGTTACTAGGTTAATAGTAGCCGCACACTATTTATAAGACAGAGAGAGAAAGTAGGAAAAACCTAATCTCATTCTAACTCTATTTCATAATCCTAATAGTCATCATATTGGGTCGAGTCCAAATAGAATTAGTAGTCCATTAGTTACTTGGGCCACATTAATGAAATTATTAAAATCATTTAACAATCTCTCTCTTGGCCCTTGTGATGACTTGATGATTCAAACCTATAAGTGCACACTACAATGAATCCTTCAAATCACCATCTTTAACCGAACTGAAATTATAGGATCATAGTAGGCACAAAACATTAATAGAATGATTCCTTCCATTTATCACATATTAACGCAACTCAATTACAACAATAATCGAGAAAAACTTTAATCCTCTACTTTACATGAGGGTAACTATAATCTTCAATCCATAAATGAGGAAGACAATAATCCTCAAACCTTAAATATACATGTATAAATAAATAATGAGAAGACATAACATTAATTGAATTCTAGAGTGTCATCAATTCGAGCAAAGTTGTCATATGTATAGATTTCAAACCATTATGCTAACAAGGACTTTTCTATTATGCCCATACGTTCAACATGTCCAGTAAATGTCTTAGGGGACAACCTTAACGGATCCACTATCATTAGATCAGTACCAATATGCTCAATAAACACTCTTTGTTTCTGCACTTCTTCTTTGATTGACAAGTACTCCAACTCCATGTGCTTTGCACCCTTCGAGTACTTGTCATTCGTAGAGAAGAAGACAGTTGTAGAATTATCACTATAAATTCTCAGCGGCCTGACAATACTGTCAACAATTCCAAGATTTGAGACAAAGTTCCGCAACCACAATCCATGAATAGTGGCCTCAAAACATGCCACAAATTCAGCTGCCATAGTGAAGCAGTTGTTAGAATTCTTTATGAAGCAATGACAGATTGCGTTGCACTCTTCCATGAAACTGCTGCTCTGACCAGAAGAAACATGTAACAAAATGTGGATTTCTTTAAGTCCACACATCCGGCTGTTAAAAATCATTTTGACCATTTGTGACACAAGTAAAACACTTTTATGTCGAAATGAGTGATTTGTGCAGAAGTAGGGGCTTGATTGAATAGTTTAAGATGAATGTGGGTTTAGTTGGAAATGAAGATGAATTGAGGATTAAATCGAAAATAAGGGATCTCTTAGAGGATTGAACGATGGGTTTGACCCATATTTTACTTGATCCTCAAGTGTAGAACTCTTTCTTGCGAAAAATTGAAAATTTCGAGGAGAATGAGCTGTAAACTCATCACAAAACTTATGGGGATTAAGCCAAAGAAAGTTCAACCTAATCTAAAATTCTTCATGGTTTTCACTTATAAATAGGTCTTTCATTCATAATCCGAAGGGGGGAGAAAAAAAGAGAGAGGATACAAAAAAATACAAAAAGCCCTCTCCATCGTCAAGGTTCATCCTCGAAGCTCACCATTGACACAGTCAAGCCTCCATCCTCCACCAGTCGCATCCTCAGTGCCAACCAACTCCCAAGCCATGACGTTGCTCTCCGACCGCCGTCACACCTTGGTTGGTCGTACCCTTAACGAACTGTCACCAAATTAGCAACGATCACGAAACCGCGGCAGACTCACCGGAAATTTCGAAGACTCATCTCTCCAACCCTCCCATCGTTGCAATTGGCCGTCCCAGCTCTTCCACCATCATCTCCAACCTCCGGCGCATTGTTCTGGGGCAAAACCGAGACCAAACGCCAACGATTTCAGTTCGACCCAACACGAGTTTGTAGACCCGTTTCCTCGACTTGTCATTCCTCTCACCGCCCCAATCCTTCGTTCTGGCGCAACCTTCGGCATCTCCTACTTCTGGCGCATCATTCCCCCTATCATCATAAAATTACTATGACTTCTTTTCTTCTTTTGTAGAGTTGACTCGGGTTTTTTAAGAACCATAAAAAGCATCGAGAAGCACATTGACCGTAGCATTCAGGCAACTCGACCGCCACTACACTGACTCAACAGGTCCACGTTCTAACCCCATGTTCTCCCAGTCCAACGGGAGTGAACTACGTGGGCTTTGATCTCGATTTAAATGGGCACGTAGGCAGCTTGGAAGCCCGTAATCCATGCCCAAGTCCAGTTAACTAAAATTAACCCCATTATTTGAAAATAAAAAAAATAACCATTTTGCATTAATTAATTTATGGGTTTTGGCTTTTATTTCTTTTTAAAAATTATTTTCAAACAAATTGGGTGTCTAACACCTTAATTTGTACCTAATCTCTGGACTTAAAATCTCTGGTTTTTAGAAAAATTGCATTTTTCAATGGTTTGGAGTCAAATTGGGATTTTCCTTGATTTTTCCAATTTTCCAAAAATTAAGGTGTCGACACCCTCATTTTCCCCAAAATTGGTGAAAAAGCCCCACAAGCGGTCATCCCGCTCACACCGGCGTAGACTGAATCCGAGTATTTAACCACTTCAACGTAATTTGACCTCCTATAAGTAAGCATGTGGTCCTTGGTGGTAAGTACCTAAGGACTTTCTTTGCAGCTTTCTAGTGGTCTAATCCAAGGTTGCTTTGGTATCAGTCTAACATTTCAACAACAAAGCTGATATCAGACCGAGTACAGGTTTGAGCGTACATCAAGCTCCCAACCACAGATGCATAGGGAATAAATTCTATTTCTTATCGTTCCAAATCTTTCTTAGAACATTGTTTTTCACTGAACTTGTCCCATTTCTAAATTGGAACTACCCTAGGAGAGCACGTTTCTATTTTGAATCTCCCTAATACTTTAGTTCTGAGACAATCCTAACAATCCTTGTGATATGTCATGGAATATTTCTATTCCAATCACATAGGATGCCTCATCCACATCTTTCATCTCAAAGATCTTAGAGATAAACTTCTTAACATCATGCAACAAGCCAACATCGTTAGCAGCAAGTAGGATATCATCAACATATAGGACTAAAATAACAAACTTGCTCCACTGACCTTACAGATACACCAATCAACGATATTTTCTACAAAACCATAAGATGTAATGGTATTATTAAACTTTAGATACCATTGTCACAGAGCTTGTTTTAGTCCACATATTGATTTCTTTAGGTTACACACCAAAATTTCATTTCCTTTGATTGAGAACCCTTCTAGTTGGTCCGTATAAACTTCCTCTTTCAAGTCACCATTTAGAAAGATAGTCTTTACATCCATTTGGTGAAGCTCCATATCATAATAAGCCACCAAAGCCATAATAATTATCAAAGAGACCTTTTTTTTTAAACTAAGGAAAAGCTCTCTTTTTAATCAATGTCATCCTTCTGAGTGTAACCTTTGGTGACAACTCTGGCCTTGTACCTTTCGATGTTGCCTTTAGAGTATCGTTTGGTCTTAAAGACTTATTTAGACCCGACTCATTTCGATCCTTTATGCAACTCAACAAGGTCCTAAACTTTGTTGTCATCCATTGATTTCAATTATTTTTTCATGGCATTTAACCACCTTTCAGAAATATTAAAATTCTTAGGTTCTTTCAAAGAGACTAGATCAAGACCATTGCTCAAGTCATATTCATGTTCAAGTGAGTAAACCAAATAATCATCCGAAATAGCTGGTCTCATTTGCCTTTCAGACATTCTAAATGCCATTTCATATGGTTCATTTACCGCTTGATCATTCATGACTTGCTCATCATTAGTCGTCTCATTAACTATATGTCCAGCATGCATTATTTTGTTGTTCCTGAATGTTGTGTGACCATGATACAACAAGAGGCAGAACAACCTATGAAGAAATGTTGGGTGTATCATTTTCTACACAAGTTTCTTGAAGACCCACCTTTCGTGGTTCTCCACTCTCACTTAACTCACCATTCTGAATGAACCGAGCATTACCAAACTCAACAATTCTTGTACTATGGTTAGGATAATAAAATCTGTACCCCTTCGACTTTTTAGGATAGTCAATGAAGTAAGCACTAATGGTTCTTGGATCAAGCTTCCTTTCATGTGGATTATAAATCTGTACTTTTGCCGAATAGCTGATGAGATCATTTAAATAATTTGATTTGAATGAAGTATTTAAATGATATGAATGAAGATGTGGTTGTTTTTCTCATAAAGTTATTGATTTTAGTACTTCAGGTCATTTTGGGGCATAATGTATCAAAAGGAGAAGTTATAGGATCAAAAAGGGGCAAACTTCTTATTCAGATGATCACCGGGTGGTCATCTAGAATCCAGTCGATCACCTGGTAATCATCTAGAATCCAGGGATCTCAAGCGATCCTGGAGCTGAATTAGTCGATCGCCCGGCGATCAACAAGTCTGGTAGCAGTGGAATCAGTCGATCGGCCGGTGATCAACAAGTCTGGTAGTTGCTGAAGCGAGTCGATCGCCTGGTGGTCATCTAGGATCCAGGGAGTGTGGAATTTCGGGATTCTGAAGTTGTTGATCACCTAGTGATCATCACACCAGGTGATCACCCGATGATCAACTGGCGTTGAGAATTAATCCAAGCCATTGATCTCTTTAATGATTCAATCTGGACCATTGGTTGAAAAGAGGCCCTAACAAAAGGACAGCTTCTTTTCAGAAGTGAGGGTCGGATGTTTTTGAGCAGCAAACGTTTTTGAGGAGCAGCAACACGCAAGAAGCAAATTTGAAGACCATACAGGCTTGATTTCTCCATCATTTTGTGATTAAATCTAGGGTTTTCTTCCATTTTCTGAGTAGAATCAATTTCTAAACTTAGAATTTATTAGTTTTCTCATTCTCTCCATCATTTTAGTATTTTGACAAGTTAAGCTCAAATCCCACCATGTACACGAGTTACTCATATTTCTCTTCATTTATGGTGTTCATTATGATGAGTAGCTAAATTCCTACTATCTCTTCAAAATTAGTGAAATTTGGATTATGGGTATGTGATATTTTTGATGAATGGATATTGTTTGATAATTTATGTTTGTGTTTATCTGAATTTATTGACGAAATACCTTGATAGAGGATTAATCTTGGCATGATTAGACTTAGACATAAGCTAATTATGCTAGACCGTAGAGAAATGCATGTTAGGTTAATTATAGGACGAGAGTTCATAATCAACCTAAGAGGAAAATTAATTAATTCATAATAAGTTAGGACACAAGACATTGTGGCTAACTTATCTCTAAATACTCTTGAGAGAGATGTTTAAACCGAATAGATTTTCTTGCATAAATCCGAACAATATCCATGAATGTTTATGAGCCAAATTATAATCCATGTACCCATGATCCAAGTGGAGCAAAAATTCCTAGGAGATAACTTCATTAATCGGTTAATTAATTCCATCCATCTCCATTTAGTCTAATTCGATCATTTTAGTCCTTTTAATTTAGAATTAGCTAGTATTTGGAACACTTAGAATTAAAAGTCTCTGTGGTTCGACCCGGTACTCCCGGATTTTATTACTTGCGACCACCGTACACTTGCAGTGAGTCACTGTCAATAGCCCCAAATGTGAAGGTGCCATAAACTAGGTTTCCTTCTCGTCCACAGTTCATAAGGTGTCTTAAAAATGACCTTACTGAGAACCCTATTCAGAAGATATATAGTGGTCTTTAATGCATACATTGATAATGAAGGACGTACTTTATTATGACTTATCATGCTCCTAAACATGTCAACAAGAGTTTCAGCCACACCTTTTTTTGTGGTGTGTCGAACATTGCATATTGTGCACAATTGTCTCGACTTTCAAAAACCTTTGCAAATGGCTGTTTGTGTTGTCTATTCTCGTCAATTTTTCCATAATATTCACCACCTCTATCTAACCTCACCACTTTCCCTTTTCTATCCAACTTCCTTTCCACCTCACTAATAAATACTTCGAGAGCATTCACTAAAACATACCGTGAGAAGTTATCAAAAAAATGATGAAATACCTTTCACCGCCCCAAGATGAAACATCATAGGGTCCACAGATATCGGTGTGTGATAGCCTTGTTCTTTGACGGCACAGGCTTCCAGATACTTGAACGGTTGAGGTGATGGTGAGAATGACGATCTGAAGCTCTGGAGTAATCTACAAGATGTAAAACTGAATACTCAGGAGCATAAAGAGGAGTGGGGGTGTGTAGATAGGGTGTACCTTTCCCAAGCTGTCCTTTTAAAGGAGGCGCTGAGGTGGTGGTTGTCCCATGATCCAGAGTAGCAGAGTGTTCCCCCACGTTCCGAAGTAGTGGAAGACCGGAGGTGTAATGGAGAACGTGGGTAGGTCGTGGAGATAACCGCTCTTAGCTTCATTTCCTCGGTCTGTGACATTGTTGCTAAGTGTTGGATGGTGAAGGCCCTGCCTGGTGAAGCCAGGCGATGCGAACCCGCGAGGTCCTAACTAAGCCAGTAGATGCGAAGCTCTCCTGATAATGCCTTCGCAAGATGTGATGACATCGCAGTGTGTATCCTTGGTTGTTGCTGATGATGTTGCGAGGGACGATGACGCGAGGGGCGTTTGCTTGGGTAGTGTACCAAGGTGCCTCCTCCTAGAGGCGGAGTATGGGCAGGGTCCTGTACTCCGCGTTTTGGCTCGAAGTTGACCATTGGGCAAGACTCGTATTGACGGTAGGCCAAATGTTTCCTACCGTTACTGATTCCTGACACGCGGCTCGTTGGGGTTGGTCTTCCGTTCGAGGAGACGTTTCGACTTCGTTAGGGTTGGGCGCATAAATACCTGGCTCGATCGTAGTTTTACATTCTTCGCAATCTCTCTCCTTGTTAGAATTTTCATTTCGCCGCTTTCGTATTCTTGTTGCTTTTTGTGTGCTCTCTCTTGAACCCGATATCCCTCGTTGTCTCTTCGTGCTCGTGCCCTTTGATTGCTTCTGTTGGTCCTGCATTTCTTTGTTTGTTTGTCTTCCTAATCTTAGGTGAGAGTTCATTCTCTAGTTCCTTACACGTAAGGTGTTCGATGAAATTTCTGGTTGACTGTTCGTCTTCTTACTGCATTTTCATTCTTCCTATCGTAGTAATGGCTGGTAGAGGAGCTGCTCGTCCTGTCGTTCCTGCCGTGGACAATAGTGCCATGAAGGCTAAGAAGCTTCACCACGAACTTGTCAAGGCCTTCTTCCCTGTCGAGAAAGTGGAAGTGTACACGGCGCGGAAAGGGGCCTGTAGGGCGCTCAAGCTTCCGCAGATGATGGAGAACTTGGAGAGCGTCGCGCTGTGCATCTACACCGGCCAGATGTCTTCTTGGCTGATGTTCCCCTTGCCTCTCCTTGTCCAAGACCTGTGTACTTTGTGGGGCCTCCCAACGTCACAGCTTGGGCCCAACACCTTCATCCATATTGTTGGGTTTATCGTGGCGTGTCGGATGGCTAGGGTGGAGCCATTCGCGGATGTTTTCCTGCTGTTCTACCAGTTGGATCTGCGGACAGGGGGGCAGCTTTTCCATGTCACCCCCCTTAGTGTTGGGGGGAACAACTCTATATCTTTCGGTATTCCTTTGAAGTCTCATCATGATTGGCATGGTGGTTTCTTCTTTGTTTGCAGGGATGAGTCCTGGAGGTTCCCAGTGGCAAGGACCACAGAGGCTGTGCAGAGTGTGGCTCCAAAGCCGATTCTGCACACGGATGGGCAGAGGTGGCACGACTACATTCATCTTTTGGGATGGCTGGACGATGTGTTGGCGAGGTGGACCTGCGATGACCTGTTTCCTTTCTCCCTCTCGCAGCTAGACGAGGTGACCCTAAGGTGGGCTGGCGTTAGCACGGGTTGACGTTAGCACGGGTCACCTGTTGGATTCATGAGTGCCTCCATCTTATGAAGGTTGGGCACCCGCGCATCGTGGAGAAGTGGTGGATGCACTTCGCGCTGCCCTCGCAGGGCCATGAGGTATGCGTTGATTAGCTGTATTCTTATTTCTTATGCGAACATGTACTGAATCCTTCTGGTGTCCAGATGCTCCTGTCCGTCTTGATAAGGAGTAGGGGAAAGGGGGGTCTATGCGCGCCGCACTGCAGATTCATCTTGCTTGCGCGTATAGGCAGAACGCTCCTCCTGCCGCGGAGAAGGTATTGGGTGCCATTGAGCCCCCGTGAAGGAAAAGGCCAGCCACCAGCGCTTTGGCGCCGCTCCTAGGCAAGGCGAAGAAGAAGAAGGTGGCTAGCGACGCGGCGCAACCCCGTGTAGAGAAGGCTCCTCGTGAGTCAAACCAGGAGAAGGCGCGAGGGCCTATCCATGGAGAACTTCCCAGCGTGAAGGATGTAACTAAGGGGGGAACTTCTGGAGACACCCCTGGAGAAGAGACGGTTCACGAGACGCCTGTAGTGGAACACTGGCCCTTCTCCTGTAGTTACGGTGATGACGGTGGCTGTAGACACCAGGTGTCTGGATGCCTTTGTTTCTGGGCTGCTCGCGAGCCCCCCAGGGCAAGTGGTGAAAGTTCCCCTGAGTAGGCTGTCGCAGTTGAGGTCCCTCCCCAGATGGTCGTTACGCCACCAAAGGGGATAACAGCAGCAGGCGATCTCCTGCTGTCCATGAGGAAGAATGCTAACCTGGCTATGAGGGCCAGCAGTTCTGTGGAAGAAAAGGCGACAGCGGCCCCTGCAAAAGGCGAATCACCTCTTATGGGTGATACACAGCCAGGGGTGGCAATTGAGGTTGAGGTTGAGGTTGAGGACGAATCTCGTCACTCGAATGTGGGTGCGCAGATCTGTGGGGATCCCCTTGAGTTGGGTGATGATTAGTACTCGCCAGTCATCCGGATCTTCTTCCACTCCGAGTGAGCCAATGTCCAGTGTTCTGTCGATCGACAGTCGAGCCAGAGTCTCCAATGCGAAAGGTGTCTTTCCCTTGGAGAGCATATCCGCTATAGTATTCTCGAAACGAGGGATATGAATGAAGACTGCCTCCTCGAAGTTCCATCGCAGGGAGTGGACAAGCTTGAGCTACTTGATCAAAGTGGCATCCTTACACTCTGAGCACACCTGTACTTGGTGTATCACCAGTTGGGAATCGCTGTGAATTTGTATTCGGCGAATAACCACTCTGATGGCCAATTTGAGGCCCGTGATGAGGACTTCATACTTTGCAACATTATTAGTTACTGGGAACTGAAAAGACACACGGAGGGTAGTTTCCATACCTAGTGGTCCACCCAAGTAGACGCCCCCTGCTAGAGATACCGCTTTGGATGCGCCATCAACGTACATCTCCCATTCTGGAGGCGGATGCTCAGGCGCTGGGACTTGTTCCTGAGGTGTGCAACATTCAGCTACCGAGAATTCTGCTAGGAAATCCGTGAGGGTCTGACCCTTTATTGCTTTGCGAGGTTCATAGTGTTGGTATATTTGGCGCACCAAGATCATTTGACATGACACTTAAGCTTATGATGCTAAGTGGGAGCTCCGAATTAGCTATATGTAGCTAACTCCAGCTCATGTTAGCTCGTGGGAGCTCAAATGTGTGTGGTATGATCATTTGGAACATCTTTGGGATGTTTCATATTGATTCGCAAGTAATTACTTCCATTTGCACCTTTTGGACAAAATAAAGGGTATTTTGGTAAAAGGAGCATCCTAGGTGCATGGTGCATGTACCTTACTACATGGGATACTTCCTAGGTTGTTACATATGAGTAGCTACACCTAGGAAAGCTGATTTAGGCGAAGAGGTGCCTCTAAGGAGGCACCCATTCGCCAAAATGGAAGTTGGAGGGCGGTTACCATGAACCTTCCCTCCTTTTGTGACCAAGAGGTGTTGGTTATGACCCTTGGCCGAAAGTACATGTATTTTCGGCCAAAGGGGTGTCCCAACCGCCACTTGGCACCTCTCCCTTATCTATAAATAAAGGGAGAGGCACCACATTACACACACACTTGCAAATTCGAAACACTCCTTCTCCCTCTCATTTCTTGGCGAAATTACTAAGCATATTTCTTAGAGTTTTCGGGTGNATTAATATTGTGTTCATATCAACACAATCTCGCCCCTTGGATGCATCATCAATTCGTCCTCATCGAGCAGTTACTGAAATTGAAGATTGCAGAAGACAGCGTACACTCTCCATCGTCGACATATCCCTTGGAACACAAGGTACGCTTTCGCCTCCTTCTCCTTCTTCTTCTTCTTCTTCGTTCTTCCCTTTCTTTCTTTCGATGATGAATGGTGAAGAACGGCATGATTATGAATAAAACACATCATGCACTGTTAATTAGAATCACTATATCTAAACATGCATGTAACATGATAGAAGTCCTGAAGAACTTCGAATCTTCAAATGGTATCAGAGCTTGGTCTCGAAATTCATGTTATATGCTTACTTTAATGAATGATTTCGGTTTGTTAATAGTTGTTCATAGTAACACATGTAACCGAAATATGTTTGAAAGTTATTTGAAAATGCGAAAAGTTGTGATGCTTCATGATATAACCGCCGATTGTTCATCATGTTGAGTAACTCGAATGTATGTTGATTTCGGCCTTGATGATATATGTGTTGATTCTGGATAGGTTTAATCTAACCAACTCAAAACCCATGAATACACCACTTGCATATGGATGCACGATTGGAGGGGATATGTGTCCCATAACTCCAAAAGAAAAGGAAGAGATGGCTCACATCCCATACTTAAGTGCGATTGGTTCCCTTATGTACGTAATGTTGTGTACTAGGCCTGATATTAGCCAAGCGGTTGGCTTGTTAGCACGGTACTCTTCAAACCCGGGAATTCAGCATTGGAAGAGTGTAAAGAGGGTTCTCCGGTACCTCAAAGGTACGAAGGATTATTGGCTATGCTATCAAGGAAAGACTCTTGATTTGCATGGCTATTTTGATGCTGATTGGGGTGGTGATCGAGATTCATGCAAATCTACTTCTGGTTATGTTTTCTTGCTTAACGGAGGGGCAACTACATGGTGTAGCAAAAAGCAGACCTGTACAGCATTATCAACCATGGAGGCTGAGTTTATCTCATGTGCCTCACCAGACAGAGGCCCTCTGGCTTGGTTATTTCCTTAAAAACTTGGAATCCAGAATTACGGTGGATAGGCCTATTACTATCTACAGTGATAGTATGGCGGCCATGGCTTACACCAAGGATCCCAAGTATCACAGGAAAACCAAACATATAAGCATGAAATATCATTTCGTTCGGGATGCAATTGAAGAGGATGAAGTTAAGATCGAGTACATTTCTACAGACCTCATGGTGGTTGATCCTCTAACTAAGCCACTTCCACCAGTTGTATTTGCCCGTCATGTTAAGGCAATGGGTCTACGTAGATTGTAGTTTGTTGGATGTACTTCACCATCTTTGGTGTCACACATGTAATATGAATGATTAATAATGTAACTTACTTCATTCATTTCTTTTGGTTCAATTCTACTTATGTTCACAACGAAAATTAGAACATGTCAAATATAGATGTTAGAGAGGCTTTCTCAAATGAGCCTCTCGCCCTCTGTCTTGAGTAGATTTGAGGATGAGACAAGTTAAGGACTTAGAATATGTAGTTCTATCCAAAGAACTTGTGACTTACGGTCATATTTCTAAGTGGGAGACATGTCCAACTCCTATCACCTTAACTATGTGTCGTCTTGGTTTCCTGAAATCAGGGTAAGATGAACTGGTTCATCGAGTTTGTATGATCTCCATACATCCTAGTCTATATTTTAGTAGTAAGCAAGTACTTACTTGTTAACAAATTCATGGATTTGACATGTCCTCCTATTATTTGATAAGTGGAGAACACTATGGTCTTTTAAGAGGGAGAAATGACACACTCCCAAATCGATCGAGTGGACATCATTCCAAGTGGGAGTGGTGTGCGTAAAACACTCACTAGTGTTATTTGAGAACTTACAAGTTCCATATCCATGAAATTTCGACTATATACAGAACTTAGACAAGTTGTCTTTACTCTTATTTAATGTGAGGTTCTTTAATCCAGACTCTTAGTGACTTTAGTTTGCTATTAGTACTTTACACTTACAACACTACTTTGATTGGATGTTGAAGGTCTTAGTTTGAAGACTGGAATATCTTCCTTTTGGGTAGTTGAGTTTGTGTAATGTGTTAAGTAGTTTAAAACTGATAGGAAAGACACAGTTTGTATGATACACCTACTCTTGATTCAATCTTGGGCCCACATGCTATGCGTAGTATGATTATTGATTGAATTATGAGAATTTGTAATTGAGTACTCAATGGCTTAATACGACCATGATATTTCAATAAGTTGAAATTCATAAAAGAGACTGGTTGTGATTAAGTAACGTGTATCATGTGTCTGGGGTCTGTAAGGCTTCATTTGATGTGATCAGATGAGCTTGATGAGTTCAAGCGAGTTTGAAGAAGTTCAAACAACACTCCGTTGCTATATGAGTTCTAGCATGTTGTTCAATAGAGGATAAGCTTTCATTGTGAGTCTAACAACCGCAATGGAGGTGATTGAGTGTGTATGCCTTGGGGTCGCACCCTTAACTCTACTTGTGTGAATGTGTTTTGTATTTTTCGGCTTATTCTTGGTTTGAGAATATATCTTTGAGTGGGAGCTGATTCACAAATGTATCGTTGGTGCGAGTGGGAGTTTGTTGGTATATTTGGCGCACCAAGATCATTTGACATGACACTTAAGCTTATGATGCTAAGTGGGAGCTCCAAATTAGCTATATGTAGCTAACTCCAGCTCCTGTTAGCTCGTGGGAGCTCAAATGTGTGTGGTATGATCATTTGGAACATCTTTGGGATGTTTCATATTGATTCGCAAGTAATTACTTCCATTTGCACCTTTTGGACAAAATAAAGGGTATTTTGGTAAAAGGAGCATCCTAGGTGCATGGTGCATGTACCTTACTACATGGGATACTTCCTAGGTTGTTACATATGAGTAGCTACACCTAGGAAGGCTGATTTAGGCGAAGAGGTGCCTCTAAGGAGGCACCCATTCGCCAAAATGGAAGTTGGAGGGAGGTTACCATGAACCTTCCCTCCTTTTGTGACCAAGAGGTGTTGGTTATCACCCTTGGCCGAAAGTACATGTATTTTCGGCCAAAAGGGTGTCCCAACCGCCACTTGGCACCTCTCCCTTATCTATAAATAAAGGGAGAGGCACCACATTACACACACACTTGCAAATTCGAAACACTCCTTCTCCCTCTCATTTCTTGGCCGAAATTACTAAGCATATTTCTTAGAGTTTTCGGGTGGATTAATATTGTGTTCATATCAACACAATCTCGCCCCTTGGATGCATCATCAATTCGTCCTCATCGAGCAGTTACTGAAATTGAAGATTGCAGAAGACAGCGTACACTCTCCATCGTCGACATATCCCTTGGAACACAAGGTACGCTTTCGCCTCCTTCTCCTTCTTCTTCTTCTTCTTCGTTCTTCCCTTTCTTCTTTCGATGATGAATGGTGAAGAACGGCATGATTATGAATAAAACACATCATGCACTGTTAATTAGAATCACTATATCTAAACGTGCATGTAACATGATAGAAGTCCTGAAGAACTTCGAATCTTCACATAGTTGATGTCGTATCCGCTCAGTTCAATGCACCACTTTGCGAGGCGGCCTGAGTGCTCCGGTCTTTGAAGGATCTCCTTGATTGGTAGTTCTGTTCGTACTGTGATCGTGTGCCCTTGGAAGTAGGGCTTGAGCTTCCTGGCTGCGTAGACTAGTGGTAGGATAGCTTTTTGTAGGGGAGGGTATCTTGTTTCCGCGAATTGTAAGGTGTGGCCGGAGTAGTAGACCGGCCACTGTTTGTCAGCTTCCTCCTTGAGGAGGACTGAGGCCACACTATTACTCGTTGTGGAGAGATACAGGACAAGGTCATCACCAGGCCTTGGGCACTTGAGGGTGGACAGCTCCTATAGGTGCTGCTTGATGGTGTCGTAGGCCGCTTGGCAATCCTCCGTCCACTTGCAAGCTTTCTTCTTTCGGATCTGGTTGAAGAAAAGCTTGCAACGGTCACTGAGCTTTGATATGAATCACCCTAGGGCTACTAACCTTCCTGTCAGTTGTTGGATGTCTTTTAGGCCTCTGGGGATGCGGAGGTTGGCGATGGCCTCAATCTTCTTGGGATTGGTTCAAATCCCTCCTTTCGAGACCTGGTAGCCGAGAAACTTCCCTTCGCCAACGCCAAAGATGCACTTTGTTGGATTCAGGCGCATGTTGTATGCGCGGAAGTTGGCGAAGGTCTATTCTAGATCCTCCAGGTGCTTGGTGGTGGCCTTACTCTTTACCACTATGTCGTCAACATAGGCTTCAAGGTTCCTCCCTCTTTGATCCGCGAAGACCTTGTTCACCAAACTTTGAAAAGTTGTCTCTGCATTCCTCAAGCCAAAAGGCATGCAAATGTAGTGGTAGACCGCTTCGCCGGTTGTGAAGGTGATTTTCATGGCATCTTCAGGATCCATGAAGATTTGATGGTAGCC